>CM077586.1:3767500-5017500 GCA_039657365.1 Stephania yunnanensis | reverse complement strand
CTTATAGCATGATTTGTATTATAAAATCAAGAATAGAACAATAACTAATCGTTTGTAGTTTTAAGAGAAAACTAGTTGTCACATATTGACTTTTGATTTCTGATGTAGAAGATCGTAAAAGACGCAACTACAGAGCATACTTTCGCAATCGGTGACGCTATAATGCATAATATATGAATAAAGTATGCATAGATAAAAAGAAGTAACCATGATAATATAGAAGTAAATTGAACTTATTTAAATAACAAAAGTTATACCTTCCTAGTTTTCTCTCCTTAACAAGCCTTCTTGAACTTCAAGATCTCCTTAATGCTAGAGCAAGCTCGTGCTGATAACGTGTTGTAAACTATGTTGGAACTTGCTAAGAACTAGAGAAGGAAATAGAAGACTAAGAACTTCTACTACTACAAACTACTACTACAAAGGAGAAGAGAAGAAATGAGATAATTGGAATGAGAAGTTTTCATTCAACTTGGTGTGCTCTTACAATGAAGTTAGTATCCTTTATATAGGCCATTTGGTATGATGACAAATGTGCCTTAGCAATGTGGGACTAAAACATACACCCCATGTACATTGAAATGGTTACAAAGAACATGACAATACAAAGACCAATGGAAGTACATAACTACACAATATGTTGGTGTACATGCATGGTCATCCACACTTCACAACAATATATATATATATATATATATATATATAAAAGAAAAGTAAGAGAGAGTGGTTTGATGTGGAAGAGAGAGAGAGAGGGGAATAAATGAAGAGAGAGAGTGGGGAATATATTAAAAGAGAGAGAAGAACGAAAGAGATGAGAGAAATGGAGCGGAAGATGGGTGGCAGACAGATCGGCCGAGCGAGCAGCAATGCAGCAGGAGCGCTTGGCGGTGGCGCGCGCGGGATCGGATTTGGGCTGCTCGCGTCAGCCAGCAAATCCGTGGCGACGGATCGACAGCGGCCGGTGGCGGATCTGCGAGAGCAAGCGACAGCTCAGCAGCCGACGAGATCGGCTCATAGTCGCGGTGGCGGTCGACGCGGACGCGGCGAGAGATGGACAACGGTGCGGCGAGTGGTGCGGCGAGCTGCAGCGAGAGATCGGCCTTGGCGGTGGCAGGCAGCGGCGAAGTTAAGCGGCGCGCGGCGAGCGGCCGGCGGTGGCGCGACGGTGGCACAGCAGCAACCAATACAAGATGACGACGTCGGCACGACAACGTGACGACGTCGGCTCGGCAGCGGCAACGACGCGATGGCTTTGTCGGACCGATCAGAGGCGTGAATCGACGAATGTCGACTGCACGATTGAGGTGATGTGTATTTCACCTAAATTTTGAATTGTTATTTGCATGATTTGCACGATTTACTAGCTAAATGGTACAAATGGACACCAGGGACTTAAGATGTTATAGTCAGGTGTCGGGTGCGCATATCGAGATGCGTGCGAGTGCATTTTTGAGGTATGTAAGATTCCTTCTGAAAGTCATCGAGGGTTTACTTTTTAATCATTGATTGTCTAATTGTGGTTGTTGGATGTTATTCTACATATTCTTTGTTATTGATTTCCATGACGCATTTGGGTTGGGGGTCCAGTACCGGTGGTTTGGGCCTGCGGGTATCATGTTTCCGGGCTGGGCCGTTACATATTGCTATTCCTTTTGTACTTATGGCACACTTGGCTGTACGCGGGTAATCGGGTGAAAGGAAGTGGGTGCTTCAACTGAAAGGATCCTGTGCGCCCCAGTTCGGGGTAGTTTCGGGGCCTGCGGGGTACCCGTTGCCGGGCTGGGCCGTTACTAGGTGAAAGGAAGTGGGGCACTTACTGAAAGGATCCTGGGGGTTTGTCGTACAGTTTAGTGTGACCGGGAGGAGTACACGGTTTGTTTCTCATGTTATTTACTCATGTGATGATCTTAGCACAGTTGCCTGTTTAGTTCGCGTGATTAATTGACATGTTTATTGATATCGTCTATATTTCTCATAAATGCTCGGTGTACTTTGTTGGAATCTTACTAACTGTACTCTCCATCATATTGTTTGGTGATGGTCGAGTGCAGACCATGCTAGTAGGGGCAAGGACATTTTTGGGCGACTTTATCGGAATGCTCGCGGTCGAGGACCTACCAGTACGTGCTATATGGATATTTTGCTTGCTTTCGGGAAATGTGAGACTGAATAGATACTGTACTCGTATATATTATTGTTTAATATTGTCGCATATATACGGAGTATTTTCCCCGGGTTTTCCACAATAGGAGTTGCTCTTATTTAAAATAATGTTTATAGGATAATAAATTTAATTGTTTTACTTCTTTTAAGACTTCCGCTGTTGTTTATAATGTTTAACGAAGAGAGTTAACACGCGTATCGAGGAGACGTGTTGTGGAAATGGCGTTAGTGGCGCGTGGGACCCAGTAGGTTATAGATCGGACAGGACCGCTGGGCCAGCGCCTCCCCACGTGGCGACCTCGGGTTTCGGGGCCGCTACACGTCGTGGTTTCCCCCTATATTTAAATAATCAACATATACAATAATAATCACAAATCATGTTGATGATCTTTTAATGAAGACACATGGGCAAAGCGGATTATTTACATATCATTTTTTAAGTAAATAATCACTAAGACGTTTGTACCACATTCGACCGAATTGTTTCAATCCGTACAAAGACCTTTGTAATTTTATAGAATGCATGTTATGAGGTTTTGATTTTATTTCTTCAGATATTACAAATCCTTGAGGGATTTTCATATATATATATATATATATATATATATATATATATATATCTCACTGCATAGGGATTTGTACAGATATGATGTAACGACGTCCATTAAATGCATATTAAGCCCTTCAGAAACTGCAAGACATATCAAGAACCGAAATGTGATTGGATCTATAACAAGAGAATATGTTTCCTCATAATCGATGTCGAGTCTTTGTGAGAAACCTTGAGCTACAAGTCTTGCTTTGTACCTTATAACTTCATTTTTTTTCGTTTCTCTTTCGTACAAATACCCATTTATATCCAACAAGTTTTACGTCATCTGGCGTTTGAACAATCAGTTCGAAAACCTCTTGTTTCATTAACGAGTATAGCTCTGCTTGGATAGTCACTTATCATTTTTGTCAATCAAGTCTTTTTCGACATTCGTCCACTGATCGTAGTTCTGGATCATCATCATTTTTGCATATTTCAAAGAACATATTAAAAGCAGATATATCATCAGGAACAATTTTATTTCGATCCCAAATCTTACCAGAGTTTAAATAATTTATTGAAATATCATTATTTTCATCTTTTTCATTTTTTTTTCTAGAGGCAGTTGTTCCTTATCAGAATCAATTTGTTCTGACAAATCCTTATCAAATGATTCTTATGATTTCTCATAAGTATTTTGATTTATATTTATTTTTACTTCCGTTTTCCTCTTTCGAGGAATTGTATCATTTGAACCAACTGGTCTTCCACGCTTTAAGCATTTCGTTGGTTCTTGTGCATTTTGTTGCACAGAGACATCAATTCTTGCAGGAGCATCTACAGCTGGAATATATGATTTTGTCACTTGTTTTGCATCAGTAAATGTATCCGGTAATTGATTTGCGATTTGTAGCAAATGAATGATTTTTTAACTTCAATTTTACACTGATTTGTGCGTGGATCATAATGTGATAAAGTTGATGCATTCCAAGCAATTTCGTGTCATTCCTTTTGAATTGGCTTCTTATCTCCCCTTAATTGTGGGAAAATTGCTTCATCAATGGCATCGCTCAGTTAAACAATTCCATTATAGTTTTCTACCATAGGCAACCCTTAGCGAAAGCCCAAACTACACGGCCACCTAAACAACAAAATGCATTACTTAATCCAAGAAAATATAATAGGCATATCAAAGTAGAGAAGGTGGCACATAGCAACGGAAACTGTCTCAAACTAAGAAAATATAATAGGCATATCAAAGTAGAGAAAATAAACTTTGTAAGAAAAAGTAGCATAATGCGCCGAAGAAAGGGCGAGGACCGAATTTTATAAGCAACTACTCTCGAAGAAAAAACAATGCTAAGATTACAAAATAAATATGGAAAGATAACAAGAAAATCCTTTCAAATATTCAAATCCACGTATTAAACTTATTATATGCTTTCAAAGGATAAAAATTGGTGAGATCACAAGAATATCCTATAAAATCGATGCATTAAACTGAAGAAAACTAAATAATAACGTTGTATCATAAATCTAAAATAAAACCTACAATAGCTGAAAAAATATTTTAAAAAATGTGTATCTTGAATACATATATAGAACCACCTTTAACTATTTCGTTCCTACATTTGCAACACACACGCTCACATATAAGAGCTGAAATAAAATAAAATAAAAATCATGATAAAATATTCAAAATCTAAGGAAATAAAATAAATTCCAAACAATCATTAAAACATTTCTTAAAGCTTCAGAAATAGGGAAAATATATATGGTAAGTTTTACAAATTCTGGCTGCATTGGAAAGTATTGATTTACCCAAGCAAAGTTGATATGTTGTATCTATTTATCTACTAGAAGTTAGTGATTTGCAAGAAAAAGAGCTGAAAATTACCAATTCTAGTCCTACAAGCTCTTAGGTACTATAAATATAGAACAATCTAGTGTTTAGGCCTTCAAAATAGAAGCAAGTGTAAATTATATTCTTAGGCGAACTTCATCTAAGCCAAATACAAAATAAATGGACAAATATTTTAGAAAACCAATTTTACAAACATATCATAAATCATAAGTTATAAGCGACATACAAATACCACATAGTATCAAAGCTCCTAGTAGTTGTTCACTCGTACCTCCTTAAGGTTAGAGGTTAATTCAAATATCTTGACGTTTTATGTGAAATAGCAACATTAACTCAAAGGGTAACCATAGTTTTTAGAACCCTACCTAGTAGTAGAAAATATATAATTATAGGTACTATTCATCTATACCTACTCTTTTGGTAGTTTTATCTATACACACGCATATACACACAATTGAACTAAATATAGTAGGAAATACAAGAAAAAATGTGGCATAAATATATCAAAGAATGTAAATTAAAAATAAAATATAGCACAAAACCTTACCTCTCCAGAGCAATTAAAGCAGTATAATGCAATCCAGACAGGGGAGGTACAACGACGAACAACGGCAACGGCTTAGGGTGCGGCGAACAGTGGCGACGGCTTAGGGCTTCGGAGGCTCTAATCTCCGACGGACGGCGACGGCAACGGCAGAGCCGACGGCCTCGTCGCAGCCTCAATCGCAGCGACGACAAAGATTTAGGGTTTGGGAGAAAGATTTCGGTGAGAGAGAGTGGAGAGAGAGAGAGCTGGGAAACATCGGTAAGAGGGCAGTGAGAGAGAGAGAGAAAGAGAACAGAGAGCGGTGAGAGAGAGAGAGAGTAGAGAGCGGTGAGAGAGAAAAAGCGAAGAAACGAGAGTGCGGTGTGTGTGTGAGAGAGAGAGAGAGAGAGAGAGAGAGAGAGAGAGAGAGAGAGAGAGAGAGAGAGAGAGAGAGAGAGAGAGCGGAGAGAGAGAGAGAGAGAGAGAGAGCGAGTGAGCGGTGAGAGAGAGAGAGAGAGAGAGAGAGCAGAGAGAGCGGTGAGCGAGAGAGAGAGAGAGAGAGGGAGTGAGAGAGAGAGAGAGAGAGAGAGAGAGAGAGAGAGAGAGAGAGAGAGAGAGAGAGAGAGAGAGAGAGAGAGAGAGAGAGATTTTGGTGAGAGTTGTGGTTGGTCCCCTTTTTGGGGTGTTTAGATCGAAGCACGCACGAATCTCGAGACGTAATGGACGGTTATAAAAAATAAAAGTTTTGGTGGGAATGTTGGCGCCACTGTTTTGAGACGAAATTTAATTCCGTCTCAATTCCGTCTATATTTCCGTCTCTGATCTTTCTCAATTCCGTCTCTGAATTATTCCGTCTCAATTCCGTCTCTGAATTATTCCGTCTCAAACCATTTTTTCTTAGCAACGGAACTAAATTCAGTTGCTAATTCCGTTTCTAAATATCCAATTTTTCGTAGTGATTTTCGGCAATATTTTTCCCCTTATTATGAACGGCGTCATTCTTATTCCATTTATTTTGGAACTTATTGCCACGAGATTTAGAATAGGGCTTGCCACGATCTTTGCACATTGATCATTTCCCATTTCCATGTCCATGGTTTTTTTTTCCTTGACCGTTTTTATGGTCATTATAGGATGCTACATTTGCTTCATTAATTGAAACGGAACCAGTTGGACTGGAGTTGTGATCCTTCACTAAAAGCTCATTATTTTGTTCAGCCACCACGAGACAAGAAATTAATTTTGAGTACTTTTTAAATCGATGCGCTTGATATTGCTGTTGCAACAACAGATTCGAGGCATGAAAAGTAGTAAATGTTTTTTCCATCATTGCTTTATCAGATATATTTTCTCCACACAGCCTCAAACGAGAGGTAATATTAAACATGGTGGAGTTATACTCACTAACTATTTTGAAATCTTGTAACCTAAGATTCAACAAGTCGTTTTGAGCTTTTGGAAATATCACCGTCTTTTGGTAATCATATCGCTATTTCAAGTTTAACCACAAGGTGAGAGGATCTTTTATAGTGAGATACTCACTTTTCAGACCTTCATGGAGATGATGGCGAAGAAATATTAGTGCTTTTGCACGGTTTTGCATTGATGTTTCATTTCCTTCTATAATAGTTTTTCCTAAGTCTTTAGCTTGGAGATGTATCTTGACATCCAGTTGTTATGACAAATAATTATTTTCAATGATATCAAGAGCAACAAATTCAATTTTTTAAAGGTTTGTCATAGTCAGAAAATATATCAAGAAATTGAGTAAATAGTTTTTTCTTTTATATAAAATAAATAAAATCTGATTAAATATATGTTCACAACTTGATTATTAATATGCAAAATGTACTACTTGGATAAGTTGGTGGGACAACCTCTAGGTTGGGTGGCGAGACGAAGTCAACTTAAAACCATGTCTCATCGAATGGGATAACCCGTTTCCCTTTCAATGTTTAGCTTTACCGGGGAGAAAGCTTACCAACTATCAACCCTGACTAATAACATTATTTGCAATACAAAAAATCAAGAATATAGCATAATTAATCATTTGTAGTATAGCGAGAAAACTAGTTATGTCACATATTGACTTTTGATTTCTGATGTAGAATATCGTAAAAGACGCAACTACAGAGCATGCTTTCGCAATTGGTGAAATTATAATGCATAATATATGAATAAAAAATGGATATAGAAGTAAAAGGAAGCAACCGCGATAATATAGAAATAAATCAAACTTATTTAAATAACAAAAGTTATACATTCCTAGCTTTGTCTCCTTAACAAGCCTTCTTGAACTTCAAGATCTCCTTAATGCTATAGCAAGCTCGTGCTGATAATGTGTATTGAGTTGGAAGTTTCTAAGAACTAGAGAAGAAAATAGAAGACTAAGAACTTCTACTACTACAAACTACTACTACAAATGAGAAGAGAAGAAATGAGATAGTTGGCATGAGAAGTTTTTCACTCAACTTGGTGTGTTTTTACAATGAGGTCAGCACCCTTTATATATGTCATTTGGTGATGATGATAAATGTAATTTATACAATGTGTACAAGTAACACATACACCCCATGTTATACAACACATTATAAGTAATTTGACAATACATGGAAGAGTTGGCGTACATCGGAAATGGCTACAAGTAACATGACAATACGTAGACAAGTGAAAGTACTATTAATTGAGAAATACAAGTTACATGACAACACAATAAGTTGGTGTACATGCATGGTCATCCATACTCCACAACAATATATATCTTTTTTATGCGGGTCAAAATTTAACCCCGTGAAATCTTGAATCCTTGAAGGCTCTAAGCACGTAGAAGGCTCGACTTCTCCACCAAATAACGCGTCGAAATTAACCTTTTAATTAGTTGTGGTACTAGATGCTATTGGAGTTCCTATATATACATATATACTATAAAGCCCACAAAATGCAAACAACAATATACACAAGTCGATCTGCCAAGCATCTAGCTCGAGTATATATGTATATATAAGAACTCCAATAACATCTAGTACCACTAGATGATGGATCACTTGCTAAAAGGCACTGTATTAAGTTGCGTGTTCAAATCGAGTCACTTGTAATTAAAAAAAAAAAAACACAAGCCGATCTTAATTAAAAGTGATGTGTAAGAGGGTGTTATTCACAAGGAAAATATTAGAACGACGACAACAATGTCACACATCAAAATACATTGGTTAACGAGAGCCTTTCATGTAACCTCGACTCGCATAGTATGCATCAGAATTTGTGTATATCCGTATCTCGAGGCGTACGTGGATGACTCTTTTGAGCCATTGTGTCTCAGTATGTGACATGATATTGTCATTCTAGCACTTGAGTACGTTACTCTCAGAGAAGTGCTAAGAATGACATTAGCTCGCAGTGGTGCCAGAACAAAAAAATCTTGTTAGGAGGGAAGAACTTTAACCTTAACTTATTTTTTTCAAACAAAAAAAAAATAGTATGAAAAACTAAGCATGAAAATTTCTTTTTGACTATACGTAGGAGTACTATAAGGGATCTCGGGGTGCGACCGTATGAAAACTAAGCATAACAAAATTTTTGTTTGACAATACGTAAGGGTACTATAGGGGGTCTAGGGGTTAGGGGCGATTCGCTGCTGCTCGACGGACCTACACCCACTATCACACACTAGACGGTGAGTATATTGATATTTGAGTAATAACTAGAGAATTCTATGTCACATTTCCAAAATATAAGAAAAGTATTTAAAAGCATAAAGTAGCGAAAGAGTTGTTGAATCAAGTAATGCAAGTAAATACCACAATTAAAAATGTATAGACTGACACAGGCTAATTCGAAATGATCTACATCCGGTTGGCGGTGAGAACTATCACCTAACCTTTCCCATTACTATATGGAGTTGCGCTCTACATATTCCATACAAATAGCGAAGCTGCGCTTTACGCATACAAATCATCTATCTCATTCTTTCCGACCACCCTGAGTCTCATACCTCGTGTGCCGCGCAAGTGTAATGGTGAGTGCCGGAACCCCGGTAGACCCATATCCCGGTGAATCGCGCATCCCTTGTGCAATGGACACTAGATAATCTCTACTTTAGTTTTCAAAGACAAAAAACTCCAAATCTCTTGGATTTCAAAACTAGTTAAGCTACAAAGCCCAAGGAAATAGAATACAAGTCTAATTCATTACAACTTATCCCAATAGCATGCTTTTCATCAACTATCTATCAAGAATATCATTAAGGGAAGAAATTGGAATCAATGAAACATTTCGCAAGACATCATGTTAACAATATTCAAATATGAATGGACACAAGAACAACATGATGTGAGAGTACGAGTAGCAATGTCTACAAATAGACTATAACACGATAAGAGTCAATGAAATGAAATATATAATTTTCACAGCTTTATTACAATTCACAATGCTTATCCTAGCATATCCGGCCTCTCGACGCTCCAAAATTCTTTCCCGAACTCTCGAGATCTCCCCTTAGTTCTCTAGATTTGTTTGATAAGGTTTAGAGTGGGTTTGAACATCTACTTAGAGTTTTAAAACCATTTATAGTGTTTAAGCCATTTTTAAAAATTGTTGATTTTTGTATTGTCTGGGAAATTAGCGCCCTAATTTTTAATAGTAGCGCTACCTCGAATATCTAGTGCACTAATCGATATTAGCACACTAACTTTTGACATTAGCGCGCTAATTCAAATATCTAGCGTGCTAATCAATATTAGCGCACTAGATTTCTTACCTAGCACGCTATGTGCAGCAGAACTCAGAATTCTACATTTCGAATTATGGGTTTTCTCTACACATAGGCCATGTTGAGGCCTTGGGGACCCTCATACACACTACTAGAGGTCCCTAACATCAAACCAAACATAAAACAACAACTAACAACATCAAATTTCATGAGTTCATTGTATCTAAGTTTATGGGATTACCTAGCTTCATAAACTTCTTCTTTTTCTTCAATAAACCTTTAATGATTTGTGAGCTCTTCACCTCCACAAAATCACTGCAGCAACCTTTCCTCTTTCTCTCCTTCCTTGCCAAAAAATTTGATGATGATAGCGATCAATATGTTGACTTATATGTTTCATTTAACTAATTGGATATAATTAAACCATAACCATTAACCATGTGTGCGCACGTATCCCGATGCTTAACTAGTGGAGCACCTTCATTCAATAATTCCACAAGTCATGCTTAAATGACTCAACAAGGTGGCTCATTTGACCTTTAGATTGGTTAATATGTGTCTTAATGCAGATCACGTGATCTTTGATTTATTTCCCTACCTTAGGCACATTAATGTTTTATTGACTTAATAGTCTACACATATTCTATACACTACGCATACATCACGACAAATATAAAACTTACTTCGACCTTTGCTTCGGTTAATGGACATATCACGATGTGGGTCCCACGATACAATTCGTTGATCCTATTTAAGGAATTAAACACAATTAGAGACTTTGGACCGTTACAAGACGTGCTGGTGAAGCAGGTGGACACCATATGTCGTGAGAGGGTTGGCGGTTGGGGGAGCAGCTAGTAGTGACAGGCTGTTGAGACGCGTGGCAAATGGGAGCACACAACGTGTCGTGCAGCGTGTGGGGGGAGAGGCTCGTTGAGAATCGATGAATTCATGGGAGGCAACACATACACGAATCCCGAGGTAGATCTCACGGTTTCTATTGCGGTGTGCTAAAATGTGTCACAATACTGCATCACTTAACTGTGGTCAAATGTCTCACCCACTGCGTTGTGCATAACTCGAGACAAATCCTCTGGTATCTTATCACTGCACATAAATTGTCACGGCCCAAATAACTAATACACGATTACTTCGTTAATCAGGACAAAATGACCCGTGACGTGGGACCCGCAGCGAAATATGTATCACTACCGAGGCACGGTGGCCGAGGTAAATATTATATTTGTTGTGTTGTTTGACTAGTGTACTGAACATGTGTAGACTACTAAGTCATTTACGGGTACGCAGATACCGAGACGAGCAGAGATGGGCCACGAGTCGCGTGCCAACGTTGGCCCGAGGTAGCAGCTCGTGCGGTAAGATTTATTAATTTACATTAAATGTAATTTAATGATTTGTTTAATAAGTGGCTATAGTGGTTTTAATGTGGTCACATTAAATCAATACGCAATTGCATATAGTTTTAGAAGCACCATCATATATAGGTCTAGTATTTGTAACAACAAAAGCAAAAATGTATGTACTTAGGACCATATATATAATATATAATTAATTAGGCGACAAAAGTTTCGTTGCTAGCTTGTCACTAATGACTCGTTCTTCTATAATTTTAGCAACATATTTTTTGGATAGGAATTTTAGCAACAAATTTAAGTTTTATATGTGGCAGAAGTTGTTAAGGAGTACTGGATGTTTTGCGGCTGAAAGAGGCTTTCAGAAACAATGGAAATTAATTACATCTAACAACAATTTACTAGTTAAGTAAAAAAAACAAATTACTAGCAAGATTTATGCAATAACATTTTAACTTTTGATTTTGACAAAAACATCTTAATTAATTAACCTTTAATTAAATTTCTTGTAGTTGTATCAATCAGCATTATTTGAGTGCAATATTCTAGCTACTTGTGAATGTTAAAAATAATATATGCATACACCAGGGGATGCTCATATGATGTGATTTTTAACCATATATATATATAATCAATTAAGTGTATTACTTACAAAGATTTATATACAATATCCTTCATTATTTTTATTTTCGTTGACATATAACTGATAAATGATAATACTTTTTGGGATTAACCATATGTATTTATACACTTATCTGATCACTAGCTAGTTTCATGGGTCATATATGAAATTGCGGAAAGAGATCGCCAGTGAGTCGACGTTTAGTTATCGCGAAGAATCGAACTCGAGTCCGTGCGCTTAACCCATACAATTGATAGTTAAATGATAATAATCCAATTTGCAAAAAAATTGAAATGTTATGATACAAAAAATAATATTTGCCTAGTAGCTAGGCCTTGAAAATGAAGTTTCATAATAAAAATTGAGGAATGTACCACATAATATTTTTTGAGAGAAAATGTACTATACACTAATATATAGCTTTCTTATGCGGATAATCCAAAACCCCGTGAAATCTTGAATCCTTGGAGGATCCAAGCACGTGGGAGGCTCCAAGCACGTGGGAGGCTCGACTTCTCCACCAAATAACGCATCGAATTTAACCTTTTAATTAGTAGTGGTACTAGATGTTATTGGTGTTCCAATATATAATCTGTAGAGCCCACAAAATGCAAACAACAACGTACACAAGTCGATCTGCCTAGCATCTAGCTCTCGGAGAAAGCCAAAGGTGATAAGGGATCACTTGCTAAAAGGCATTGTATTAAGTCGCGTGTTCAACTCGAGTCACTTGTAATTAAAAATAAAATAAAATACAAGCCGATCTTAATTAAAAGTGATGTGTAAGAGGGTGTTATTCTCAAGGAAAATATTAGAATGACGACGACAATGTCACACATCAAAATACATTGGTTAACGAGAGCCTTTCATGTAACCTCGACTCGCATGGTATGCATCAGGATTTGTGTATGTTCATATCTCGAGACGTACATGGATGGCTCTTGTGAGCCATTGTGTCTTAGTATGTGACTTGATATTGTTATTCTAGCACTTGAGTACGAGGATATTACTCTTAGAGAAGTGCTAAGAATGACGTTAGCCTGCAGTGGTGGAACCAAGAAATCTTGTTAAGAGGGAAGAACTTTAACTTTTACTTATTTGTTTCAAACAAAAAAATATGTTAGTATGAAAAACTAAGCATGACAAAAAAAATTATGACAATACGTGGAGTACTATAAGGGATCTCGAGGTGCGACCATATGAAAATTAAGCATAACAAAATTTTTGTTTGACAATATTTAAGGGTACTGTAGGGGGTTTGGGGCGGCCACACCTCGGCCCTCCCCTAGATCCGCCACTGTTAGCATGTCGCACCGCAAGACACATTAAATGGTTATGTAAAGGCCTGAAATTTCTAACCGTGTTTATGTCCTTACACAGGCTCAACGACCCGTACCGTGGGACCCACACCATGATACGTACAATGACCGAGGCAAGGACGGAGATATATTTTATATTTGTTGTGATGTATGCACAGTGTATTGTACATGTGTAGACTTATAAGTTAATTTTCTACGGGTGTGTGGGTATCGAGACGAGCGGGGACGTACCTCGAGCCACGTGTCAACGTGGGACTGAGGTAGCGGCATATTGGGGTAAGTTTAATTTATTTGAATTAAATGTGCATTGATGTTGGGTTAATAATTGGCTTTAATGTGGCCACATTTAGCTAAGTATTAAATGGCATATAGTTAGTGAAGCAAAACCAAATGCACTAGATATGCATCGCGACACGCGTTAACTCATCACGAGGCAAGATGTCCAAATGTAGAGTCACTCAAAAATGATTTGAGGGACAAGTGGGATAGGGTGATCCATGAGATGAGCCTCGAGACACGTGCGCACATAATGATCTATGGCTATGGCTTAAACTTAGCATATATAACTTTAGTCAACCAATCTCATCTTCTTATCCTCAAATTGGTAGGAGAAGAGAGAAGAGAATCATTGGTGGAGGGGAGGATGAGAAGGAGAGAAACCAGAGAAGATCGAGGTGAGTTTGGTGCTGTGAATTTGATGTTGCGTTGTGGTTTGTTGTTGGCGTAGGAAGGAGGTGGGAGCTCGAACGCACTGGAAACACAGCTCGGACGACTCGGAAGAGTCGTCTCCCCTTTCTAAACGAGATGGGTTGAATCTCCAACCCAGCTCGTGAAGAAAAACAGAAAAAAAAAATCTCTACGAACCAGGGACTCCTTGGTTCGTTGAGGCCCGTGAGTATGCCCCCCTTCCCTCTGTTGGGTCGGGCCAGGGGACTGGGCCATGTTCGGCCCATGGGGAGAGCCAGGCCTAGTGCCCTGGCCAAGGTCGGGTTGACCCGACCCGTATAAGAAAATAGAAAATAAGATAAAAAAGAAGAAAAAATGGAAAAATCCCAGAAAATTAGGGAGAAATTCTAAAAAATCATATTTCGACAAAATAAATAGAAAGCAATGAATTTCTATGAAAAATAAAATATTTGGAATTTCGGACGAGACTTTTTCGGGGGTTTTACCTCAAAAAGCGCGAAATGGGCGGATTGGCCTAAAAATTTAGAAATTGGTGTCGAACTCGATTTGGCCTAAATTGATACATTATTGAATGTTAGGGAACTAAGGGGAGAATTTAGGAGTTTGGGCAAGCATTTCGAAGTGTTGAGGGATCGAATAGATCGACACAAGCATGTGAATTGTAAGTACAGCTGTGAAAATTTTATATTTTATTTCATTCACCTTTATTGATTTATTGGTCTATTAGTAGACATTGCTACTTGAAATCTCACATCATGTTGTTCTTCTATCTATTCATGAGTGAATATTGTGACATGATGCCTTGTGAATTGTTTCATTGACGCTGATTCCTACACTTGATGTCATTTTTCAAAAGAATGGATAAAAAACATGCTAATGAGATCATTTGCATTTACTTGGACTTGCATTTGGTTTCCTTCGGGTTTTGTAGGCTAACTTGTTTTGGATTCCTAGAACATTGACACTATTTGTCTTTGAAATTAAAGTAAGGATTATCTAGTGTCCATTGCACGAGAAATGTGCGGTTAACGGGGATATGGGTCTACCGGGGTTCTGGCACACACCACTACACTTGAGCGGCACACGAGTTATGGGACTCGGGGTTGTTGGCAAGCGTGAGTTTGATGTTGTATAAGCGTAGAGCGCAGCTCCGCCATTTATGTGAGATGTGTTGAACGCAACTCCATATAGTAGTGGGAAAGTTTAGGTGATAGTTCTCATGGCCGACCGGACGTAGATCATCTCGACTTAGCCTGTGTCTGTCTATCTTTAACCGTGGTATTTACTTGCATTACTTGTTTCAGCAATTTATTTCGGTACTTTATGCTTTTAAATACCATTCATTTATTTTGGAAATGCGGCATAAAATTCTCCAGTTATTACTTAAATATCACTATACTCACCTTCTAATTTGTGACGGTGGGTGTAGGTCTGTCGAGCAGCAGTAGACCAGGGAATGAGAAGATCCGCGACTTTCTCTTAGCAGTTCGGCAACTTTCCTCACTCATTTTGTGCGACTCGACTTTTGTTGAATTATACTGTTTATGTCTTTACTGTACATTTTGGGTTGAATGAATAGTTTCATATATATACGTGCATGTGATGCTGTATTTTCTTGGTTTTATACACTTAGAAATTTTGAATCATAACAGCTTTCACATAATCTTTCAATTACATATTAATATGAAATCACATGAAATTGATAATGAAATCTGAATTAACTTTAAATTGGATAATATATTAGTACATGGATTTAGAGGAATATAGGGACGAAAGGCTGATTAATACGTACTTAAGTCTTATGTGGTTATGATTAAGGTTTGATTACGGGATTAGGCCGGGCGGTTCCTTTTTTAGAAGTTGGGGTCGTCACGGGTTCACAAGAGCCGTCTATGTGTGCCTCATGATGCGGGCATACACAAATCCCGATGCATAATACGTAGGTCGATGTCGCATGACAGGCTTTTGTGAACTAATGTGTCTTGTGATGTGACATTGTTGTTGTTATTCTAATATTTTCCTTACTCTCAAGTATTTACATTTTTTCTGCAAAAATGAAAAAAAAAGAAAATATTAGAATGGCAACGGGTAAATCATACCCTAAGACACATACTTTGGCCCATAGAATATAAGCCGTCCAAATAGCTTCGACCCAAGTATTATGCATCGAGATTTATGTGTACTTGCATCTTGAGGTGTGCACGGATGACTCAAACGCCAGATCTAAATTCTAATTGATGTGACTTACCCTTCCTTCATCATTCTAGCACTTTTTTAACCAAAAAAAAGAAAAGAAAAAGGCGCAAAGCACGTGTTAGTCGTGAATTGGGTGTCATGGACCTCCTCGGCTTTGGCGGTGGAAACAGCAGGTTTCGCGTGGACGAGAATAACACACTGCCGCCCTCGAGGTTCTCGTGTCTCCTCGTACTGTTGCATCCATCCCATGCACACTCCATTAATTCCTTCCCGTACAATTAAATTCACTCATATATATATATATGTCACACACCTGTACACTCTTGTAGAACATTTATATATAGCGAGTGATTATAATTAATTATTACTTAGAGATATGAAAGGCAATATGATGACCATCGAGAGGAGGGTAGGGCATGATAGGCGCCGCCGTCCTCGTCGTAGGCATGGTGTTCCAGTTCCGATAAGTAAGAAATGCCGCGGCGAGCATCTCATTCGCCGTCGTCTTGCCGAGAATCTTCGATACTATAAGCTTCGCTCTATCATACCATCACAAACTAGTAAGGTATGTACATTAATTAATGCGAAACATACGTTATTATATATATATATATATATATATAGTTAATTAATCCAGCACTACATATATACTAATTAACAAGTAATTTCTCTCAATTATTATTTATAAATCAACATGCATGTTTACGAATAAATTATCAAATTAAGTACAAGTTTGTTGACGTATGAATGATGAATTGCCAGAAAATAAGAAGCCGTGATGATGAAGATGAAGTCAAAGCAGCTACTAATACAACACCACTACGAGTGTCAACATTGTCTCCTAATTTGATGACCCAAGAAGAACAAGTAGTACTAGCAGTAGAGATAGAAGAATATGAACCATGTTGTAGTACTAGCAGTAGGAGCACCGAAGTGATTTTTGAGAATCCCGAGGAACCGTTCGTACCTACAATCACAATAAGGGAAATGGAGGGTAATTCTCTGCTGATCAATGCAGTTGTTAACAAGAATGTCTCCTTGACATCTAATCTTTTTCGCATTTTCGAAGAGGAAGAAAATAAGATCGTTGTGTTGTTCGAGAATCAATATAGAACCGAGAGCAACGCGAGCCACACGATTCACCTCGATGTGCAACCCGATTACGATGTCGGCACATTGGAGAAGAAGCTTTGTGCTTGGGCTGGAGAAACTACTCTTCTTCGACGCTTTAATTAATTAATAAGTCTTAATTGGGTACCTATATTTGTTAGTACTTCACACCATTCAAAAGGGGTACTGAGAAAGAATTTTGTTATTTTGGATAGTATGTGATAAGTTTTTAGTGGTACTTTAAGATATTTTGCTAAGATTTTTTTTTTTTTTTTAAGTTCCAATGATTTGATATAGTGATTGAGAGCAAGAGATCGATAATGGGTTCGAACTCCGGTACGGCATTTGTGTTAGGAATTGACAACACAAATTAAAGTAGTCCTAAAATCACAACGAAGGAGACACCATAAGTCACATTGATTTGAGACGTGCTCAATAGCGGGCACATATAAATGTCGGTACATAACATGTGTATCAAAGCTACATAAACGGCTCTTGTGGGTTATTAATAATTAATGTTTGCTTAGAAAAATATTTCAGCTTCTAAAGTTCACTAGAACATTTTTGGCATTTAATAGACGTTTTAAAACCCTTATTAAATAGAGTGTTATTAAACGTCATGTGAAAATGCGTTATGTTTTAATTTTTAATACATGTGTAATATAGAGGTTTTTTAAAACTTTTATCAATTAGATGTTATTTAATAACACCCCCTTTAATAGGGGTTTAAAATTAAAACCTCTATTAAATACCGAAATTGTTCTAATGGTTGGACATCCTAATTACCTAAATGCAAAATAAAGGGAGAATTGATTTAAAAAGAAATGTTGGAGCTTTTAAAGTGCAATAATGAGAAAATTCAATACAAAACAGAAACATGAAGTCAAAAAACAAATACGAGATGCAGCATGAACCCGAAAAACAATCGAAGCATCTTCGGTGAGATGGTAAAGAGGCATATAGAGGCATCACTTGTGAAAAGACAAGCTTGAAAATGTCACAAGTTCGACTACCCACTTAAATCAAAATAAAAAAAGCATTAACCCAAAATATCTTTTTTTTTTTTTTTTTTTTTTTTTATCATTCATGACTTTTTTTTGGTATGAGACCACTCTATATGTGGACTATATATCTAACTACTTCAATCAATTGAAGCAGTGGTAATCAGCCTCTTTCACTTGCACTAGGGCCAACTATTGTTATCCCACTTGACTCGAGTGCTTGTTCTAACTTTTATTTGAAGCAGTGGCATAAACTTGATTAGTTGGTACTTAGTAAGTGAGTACATACGTACTTACTACGTTCAGTAGAATATGGAAAATATATATTAGAATGATGCCCTAGATCGCACTTACCGTTACCCACTGTGTTATGATTCATAGACTCGCATCTCGATGTAAGCATGGACGATAGATGTAGGGCAAGTGTGCAATCTGTTGTGCCTTTGAGGTGTCATTCTAGCATATCCTGTAGGACATAGACCCCTTCGATCCTAAGGGAGTGCTAGGCGTACACCACAATTGCGCATTACGTTCTGACAGCCAATAGAACGATTTCAGTATTTAATAGAGGTTTTTAAACCCATATTAAAGGTGGGTGTTATTAAAATAACACATAATTGATTTGAGTTTTAAAAAACTACTATGTAATACATGTATTAAAAATTAAAACATAACACAATTTCACATGACATTTAATAACATTTTATTTAATAGCGGTTTTAAAACCTCTATTAAAGGCCAAAAATGTTCTAGTGAGCCGTGCGGTACACCTCAAGATATACATGCATTGCATCTCAAGGTTCATTGCACGGCTATCACACAGCGAATTTTCCTCGATCCTAATGCTCTCTCTCTCTCTACTCTAACTTCATGCATGGTACTGGTGGTCCCATATAGAGAAGTAATTATTTCAATTAATTTATTTGGAATTGTTCAAGGAAAATACTAAAATGACAACAACAATATTACATTTCAAAACATATTGGGTCACAAAAGCCTTCAATACCACCCGACCCACGTGTTATGCATTATGATATGTGTATGCACGCATCCCGAAGCCTGCGTAGATGACTCTAGCATATGAACCAATGTGTCTTGTGGTGTGACATGTTATTGCAATTCTAGCCCTTCTCATTGTTCAAACTCAAAAAAAAAAAAAAAATTAATATTGTAGCTCTGGTCATATTAAATGTTTAGAATAGTGATATCTTTAATTTGTCGAGCACGTGGGAAGCTGATACTATAACATTCTCAGCGTATGTACATTTGTTACATTGTTGACGTGCACAATAGTTGGATCCTCGAACATAAATTTTTACCAAGTTTGCCCTTGTCTCCTTCTCCCTGACGCCCATTACCCGCCAAAGCCACTGCCACCATCCTGACGCCCATTACATCTCTTATAGAGAATCGAAAACACAAGCCCTAAAACATCTAACCCTATATATCATCATATCAAACCCTAAGCAACAAAAAATCATTCACCATCGGCGACAGTTGGAAATGGCGAAGGTGTGATGAAAGTGGCAGAGTGGAGTAGAGGTGTGACGGACCCAGTTTCTCACAAACTGGACCTCGCACGGCCTAAGCCCAAGTGGACTCCCGAGCTAGTCTAGCAAGGTCAACGCAGACCTAGTCGGCCTTCTGATCCATCCGTATAAGTGAATTCATAATTTTAAGTCGAGTTACTTGTATTTTTCAAGTTTTATAACTTACCTGAAGCAATTAATATGTTAAATAACTCACAATAAAGTAAAAAAAACCAGACATCCTAAATGTGGAACCCTTTTATATTCATGTATATCTTGTATCAAGTGTTATAACCAAGCAAAAATTATATATATATATATATATATATATATATATATATATATATATATATATATATATATATATATCTTAACCCAAAGAACTATCCCAACTGTGATAACAACACATATAAGTAATAAAAAAATTAAAAAAACCTACAAAAGTGTGTTGAAAAGGAAGGCCACTCCAATATCATTTGAGTAGATCGTCAATTATTGGCGACTTACCCTTGCTTGGCTGCGGATCTGCACTCGGTCAAACATAAGAATGTCGAGCCCAGTAAGTAAAAGCCAGTAGGATCTAAACAATAATTCAAAGTAAATAAAACAGTTTCAAAGTCGCGCGGATAGAAAGAAAGCTATATGAAATACATGATCATAAGACTGTAAAAAACTGAAAGTACATGTAACGGCCTGAAGTTAATTCAGCGTTATTAATGACGTGGTTGCAGACGTCGCTGACAACTCAGACGCTCGTGGGAAACACAGTTAAGCTAGTACGCGCCTCGAGCTAGGTAAATAGTTATTTTGCGTGCTGATTTGTTTAATTTGCGATGTATATTGTAATAGAGTAAAAACCATTGCAATGTGTGTATTTATATTATATTTGACGTGCAAGACCGTGTGTTAAATATTCGCTTCGATGTGCATGTTGACACGGGTACCGAGTAGGCTAAATGATTTAATACTAAGTCAGGGAAAATAATATACACATAAAATGAATAAAATTGGTCAAATAATAATATGTAATGTATATTTGGTGGTTAGGGACATGGTAGTACGCCCATGTCGCGGTTCGGGAAACACCTGAAATATCACTTTTTGGGTTAAGAACAAGGGCAAGTTTGCCATTAGTGTCATTTTCGGAGTCATTAGGGGTTGAGAATGGAGCAAATGGTGCTCATTAGATTGCCTAGAGATGCACAAGTGAGGAGAGATCACATTTTGGTATAAAAGTCAAATGACTTTCATTTTTCCACTATTTTTTCTCTCTCCTTATCTTCACATCCGAAAATTGAAGAGCAAAAACAAGGGTTTTGGATATCCAAACTTGGTGACTTGAGGAGCTTTGAGAGATTAAATCATCAAAGCAAGGGGAGATTCGCAATTACCTCAACTTTCTTCATCTTTTGGTCTAAATTCTTGAGGTGTTGGTGTGAATCCAATAGGGATTGTCAAGTGGTTGTTAAGTAGTTGTTTTGATGGGTTTTAAGTGCTATGAAGTTCAGTGGTTTGTGCTGTGGTTGTTTTTGTTGATGGTGGAGTTTAAAACCTAGGATTTTCAACAAAACCGTTGTCCAGAACGCGATTAGCATGCTAGGCAAAAATATAGCACGCTAATGTTCTTCCTGACGAAGAACGTATAGCTGCCTAGGAATCTAGCTCGCTAATCCCTAGATCCAGTGCGCTAGACATTGCAGATTTGGCGTTATTTTTGTTAAGTGACATAAAATACATCCAATTGACTAAAAATCAATTATAAATAGAAATAAGTCATTTCAGGCGGTAATTTGGATACCTATGATTTAGCGGAGTCGGACCAGGGGTTATTTATGGGACAAAGAGTGCGGTTTGAGGTGTGTAGTTGTGACGACCCCTACTTCTAAATAGGGTACCGCCTGACCTATTCCCGTACTCAAGCCTTAATCCACATGATCTAAGACTTAAGTACGTATTAGTCAGCCTATCGTCCTTATAATTCTCCAAATCTCCATGTATTATTATATTATCACATTGACAGGTCATGCAAATGTTAAGTGGAAACATTGTATTATGCGGAAGCATTAATTCGCCCAAACAATTCCTAAGTGTGGAAACCAAGAAAAACTACAGCATCACATGCATGTATAGATATGAAACTATTCACTTAACCCATTGTACAACCTAAAATGACATAATTAATCATAATACAACAAAAGTCGAGACGTACAAATTGAGTGAGGAGAGTCGCCAAACTGCTCAGAGGAAGTCGCCGATTTTCTCCTTCCCCGGTCCGCTACTGCTCGACGGACCTACACCCATTCACAAACTAGACGGTGAGTATAGTGATATTTAAGTACTAACTGGAGAATTTCATGTCACGTTTCCAAAAGAAACGAATGGTATTTAAAAGCATAAATGAGCGAAATAAACTGCTAAATAAGTAATGCAAGTAAATACACGGTTAAAGATGTAGAGACAAACATAGGCTAAGTCGAGATGATCTATCACTACAAGAAAAATGATATTTAGAAACGGAATTAGCAACGGAATTAAGTTCCTTTTGCTAAAAAAAGTGGTTAGAGACGGAATTGAGGCGGACTAATTCAGAGACGGAATATAGAGAGATCAGAGACGGAAATAAAGATGGAATTAAATTCGTCTCTAAATAATGGCGCCAACATTCCCACCAAAACTTTCATTTTTTATAACCGTTCATCAAATCTCGAGATTCTAGCATCCTTCGATCTCGATGATTCAAAATAAAAATCGCAACCACACAATGCTCCCTCTCTCTTCCGATTCTCTCTCTCCCTCCGAAAACCCTATCTCCCCAAAACACAATGCTCACTCTCTCTCACGATTCTCCGTCTCTCTTAAAACCCTATCTCCCCAAAAATCCCTCTCTCTCGACGGCAGATATCACCGCTCTCTCTCGCTGCTCTCTCTGTCACCAATCTCTCTCACGAACCGTCCACCGCTCTTTCCCTCTCACCGCTCTCTCTCACCGGAATCTCACTCACCGTCAACTCTCTCTCTCACCGAGATCCGTCGTTGCTGCGATTGAGGCTGCGACGAGGTCTACCGTCGTCGTCGTCGTTGGGTCTGCTGTCGTCGGGTCTCCGTTTCGTGTCGTTAAATCGTACCTCGCCATCTCCGAAGCCCTCGCCGGACCTTAAGCCTTCAACTTTGAAAAAGGAATGACAGATTAGGCATTGGGTTTGAAGAAGGAAGGACAGAGAGGGCGTTGGATTTGAGTAGAGGTACGCTTCGGGTGGTGGACTTAGATCGCTTGGAGTTGCTTACCAGGTACTATAATTGTTTCGGAATCATCATTATATCGAAACAGCTATTTTTTCTTATCTGATGGAGTTCTCGGCATTATTAGGAAGTGCCTGATGGTACCAAAGACGGCCCCGGTGGCCATTGCGAATTTGTCGGTCTTCTTCCTCTATTTGATCCTCCTCGCCACGACAGTGCTGAGACAATTAGAAAAGCTCTGGATCTTGGAGTGAGTGTTAAAATGATAACAAGTATGAATAAATACAAAGTAGTCTTTATTCTTGAGATTTTGATATGTGGACTGGGATGTTGCTATTCGAGCGTTGTACTTGTTTTTGTTATCTACTCAAATGTCAATTAACCAAACTTGGAAAGCTGCATAGAGGTCGCGGATACCATTCGCTGCTACATGCTTAACTTCTCTTAGTAGACTTTCACCTGTTGGATTGGTTTAAGGTGTTGCTAGTAGTCACCATTCTTATCAATTCGCCCGGATTTTCTATAACTGACTTGGAACTGAATACATTTAATTCAACTTATTGATGTCTAGTAGTAGCACATAGACACAAAATTCACATCAAAGGTGAAATGTGACTTTTTTCGGCGATTGAAATTAACGCCTTCACTTCGCCCTCCACATGGTATTTCTGATTTCAGTAGGCAACTTAATCCCCTTAAAGTTTGCTCATAGCACAACGCTTATTACAACTTTGTCTCTCCCTTCTTAGTGTTATGGGATGCGCAATAAGTGAAATTAATATTGCCGAAAGTGCAAAAACTTGATTTATCAGAGATATCAACTATACTTGGGGCGCTTATGTTCTTGTCTCTAGGAGACCAATATATGTGGAACTTTTTGTAGGTGACCAACTTGCAATTGCGAAGGAAACAGGAAGGCGACTTGGAATGGGCGCAAACATGTACCCCTCAACTTCTTTGCTTGGAGAACATAAAGACGGATCCATTTCAACGCTGCCTATCGACGAGCTTATTGAGAAAGCTGATGGTTTTGCTGGTGTCTTTCCTGGTTGGTATAGTCATAATTTTGTAAGTTGTTCATGAGATCGATAAGTTCTTGGTTTGTGATCTTACAAACACATAATCATATGGATAAAAATTCCACCAACTTTTCTAAAATAAGCAGATGGAATTGTTTGATTAATGATAATAATACCAAAAAAGTGTAAACTCTCTTTATGGACAATCGAAGAAATCTTAAGTTTTGCTGGTGTCTTTCCTGGTTGGTATAGTCATAATTTTGAAAGTGCAAGTGTCGATACAAGGCCAGGATCAAGAACAATCGAAGAAATCTTAAGTTAATAACAGTACTTAAGATTCGGAGGGACTTGATGGACAAGACCAAGTGAAGAATGATGGGAGTGAGTGTGTTGTGCCTGTGCATCAGCACAACTATCGGGATTTGGAGATGGAGTATGAGGCCTTTAAGGCCGCCTTCAGTTACAGTACCACCACTGGTACCTTAAGCCACAATGTAAGCTCTAAATATATATGTTTCTCTTTCTTTCATTGTCTTAATTAATATATAATACGAGGCCACGTGAATGGTCTTCAAACTAGGTCAGTTCATGCAAAAGTCGTTGAGCTTATTTAAAATGTTTTACACATCTAAAGTAATTCAAAATTTTGATCTTTTTTGATGATTTTTGTATCAAAATATTTTGATATTACCTACTATTTCGTTTATGAGCTGTGACAACATTTGGCTCAAAAAGTGAAGACTCTCTTTACCTGTTTTATGACTTATCATATGCATATCTGTGAATCAACATTCTTTTGAAGAGCAACATCACAAATGTTTGTAATTTTTGGTTTTGGGATTTGTAAATGCTTCTGACTTCATACCAATATTATTAATTGCAGGAGGTACTATTTCATCTTATTGCTTGAGTTCTCTGATATAACGATGCCTATGGTTAGAACTATTTTTGCGAAGGTCAGCGATGGTATCTCATTCTTTTTGGTTTGCTTGATTGGGAGGTCATTAGGACTCATCTACAAGGGGATAAGGCAATCTCTAGGTTGGATGTAGTTTGCTTACCCAAATGTTTTTTGAACCTCATTATTTCCTATGAAGAGTTCGGACAATGAAGTTCATGAAAGAATGCGAATTGTAAAATCAAAAGCCATTTAATCATTCTTGTTTTTGAAATTTTAGGTTCTGATGCTGGAGAAATATTTAGATAGAATGAAAGATATGGGATAGGACCTTGAAGTCTGTTTTTTTTTAAAAATGATTCCTAATATTCCACATTAACCCTCCCGTTTCACCGCCCTCCTGCTAATGATTAATGATTAATGAAACGGGACTATAACAACAACAACATAACCTCAGTCCCAAAATTGCAATTCCATCTTTCTTTTTATGCAGTTTGACTACCTTAAGAGCTTGGAAATAGAGGAGAAAATAAACAAGATTAGATGGTGCCAAAGTGCTAATGGTTCATTGTTTCTTCTATCCACTAATGACAAGACAATTAAGTTGTGGAAGGTTGGAATTTGTATGCTAGCTTTAGCTGAATGAACATATAAATATCTTGTTAGATAATTTTTTTCAGTGTCAGGGGCTTTTCATCCTTTTCTGTAGTTTAATTTTTTTTGACTGATTACATCTTAAAGAAATCTGTTTCTTCCGTAAAGAAAGTAGTAAATAAGCTATGCGGATTTTGCTGCATGCTGCTATTTGGTTTTTATTTATTCATGGTATAATTGATATTATGTAAAATCAATGTATGCCGTGACGTAAGGGGCTTTAATCATTTTGTTATTTACCATGATTCCTGGTTTTTTAATTGTTAATTTCGGGTGGAATATGAATACGATTTAGAGTACGACGTGAGAAAAGTGGTCTGTAGAAAATCCTGACCGTCCTTTATTGTCCTTTTAGAGCTCGTGAATGTCCTTGCTGAGTTAGAAATCTCTCATCAGCAATGAATTCATTGGAAGGTAAGTCATTTAATCTGATTATATTGGCACGGATTTGAAGATTTCAAGAGCTTGCCACGCTATCATATTTTCTTGGTATTATTATTTGCTCAGTAAGTTTAGTATTCCCGTGATTCATTTGAATCTGGTGTTCATTTTTAATATGCATTAGCATTAGTGATATCGAACCGCAGTGAATAATTTGTTGATTGGTTTTCCTCATTTGCAGGTATGTGTTATGTTGCATGCTCATTCATTATTTTCCTATTAGCAAGAATACACTGAAAGATTTCCGCAACTGAGTTTGCATATCTGATCTAGTGGATTAAATATCTAATGCCACCAATTATTTGGGTTCAATGGAGTCGATTGAATGAATAACTGTGTTGTTCCTATCAATAGAATCTTGTAATTGCTTCTTTTTTTCTTTTTTTTTCTAATGATACAAGAATTGTGATGACCCTTTATAGAGAAGAAATCCTCTTAAATTCTGACTTCATACATCTGTGATCTGTTCATTTTGTTAAGTCTAATCTGTATTCATTTCATTGCCACCAATTATTCGGGAGACTGATTCATTGTTACTCATCCGATACAATGCGACATTCTTCACCTGAGATGATTGTTCCGCAATGCTTACGTTTGGATGATATCGCACTGATTGAATAATTGTTACTTACTAATTCCATTGATCTGTATTGGATGATTGTTACGCAATGCTTACATTTGCATGCATTTCTATTCTATAACTTGTGCTAATTTGATTCATTTTAAGAGCTGATTTTTTATTAAAATGTATTTGTTAGAAGTTTAGTTTGAAAATGCTTAATTTGTCATGGTTTATTTGATGGGTTTTGATTCTTTTTTATTTACATTTTGTCCTTGTGGATTGAGGTTAATAATGATTATTTAGTGGATGAGATAGCATGTAGGACACAGTTGGCACTGGTAGGCCAGGTTGTGGGCCCACATTGACCCCGTGGCGGTCCATTTGGAAAATGGGTCGTTAAAATTGATGTGATTTGTTTTGTTGATTTAGTTACAAGTTATCATACTTAATTAAATATATAAGATTTCCAAACCTAGTATTGCAAATATATTTCAATGATGTTCTAAATATAATTTTATATATCTTTATGATATATATTATATAATTGATTGGTTGACACAAATGGGGTGCACAGCCTAGTGACACACAATTGGCGTCTTTTTTTCATATGTAGGGTCCACCAAAAAGTACATAAAGGAGGTGCCACATTGGCGCCACGTAGGTTATACGCCCCATTCATTTTCCATATAAAAAAACTATTTTTGTGAGAAGTACACACAGATTGAAACGTGTCACCTTATATTTTTTTTTTTCGATTTTTTTATGGTCACTTATTTTTTAGATTAGATTGGGTTTTTTTTAGCTATTTTCGAGTTTTTTTACCAAATATTCTCCATATTTTGTTTTTACGTAGAAGGACTATTTTAGTATTTTAAGCTCTTTTTTCCATTACAACTACAATTTGGATCGATTAGAGTTATAACATTAGCCGATCTTACCAATTAAAACATCCATAAAATTATTCAATTATAAATCTCTCAATTTTAAAAGTAAATAGTAATAAAAGCAAATAACTTTGATATTGTTGTGAATTGAATTGGAACTTGCTAAGAACTAGAGAAGGAAATAGAAGACTAAGAACTTCTACTACTACAAACTACTACTACAAAGGAGAAGAGAAGAAATGAGATAGTTGGAATGAGAAATTTTCATTCAACTTGGTGTGTTTTTACAATGAGGTCGGCAAGCATAAGATTGATGTTCTAAAGCGTAGAGCGCAGCTACGCTATTTATGTGAGATATGTTGAGCGTATCTCCATATCGTAGTGGGAAAAAGTAGGTGATAGGTCTCACTTCCGACCTGACATAGATCATCTCGACTTAGCCTATGTTTGTCTCTATATCTTTAACTGCGGTATTTACCTGCATTACGTGTTTCAGCAATTTATTTCGCTCATTTATGCTTTTAAATACCATTCGTTTCTTTTAGAAATGTGACATGAAATTCTCTAGTTAGTACTTAAATATCGCTATACTCACCGTCTAGTTTGTTACGGTGGGTGTAGGTCCGTCGAGCAACAGTAGATCGGCGACTTCCTCTGAGCAGTTCAGCGACTCTCCTCACTCAATTGTATGCCTCGACTTTTGTTGTATTATTATTCTTTATGTCATTTTGGGTTGTATAGTGGGTTGAGTGAGTAGTTTCATATCTATACATGCACGTGATGCTGTCTTTTCCTGGTTGTCCACACTTAGGAATGTTTTGGAGAACTAATGCTTCCGCTTAATATTTGAATTACCAATGCTTCCACTTAACATTTGAATTACCTGTCAATGTGATAATATAACAATACATGGAGATTTGGAGGAAATAGGGACGAAAAGTTGACTAATACGTAATTAAGTGTTAGGTGATTTAGATTAAGGCTTGGTTACGGGATTATGCCTGGCGGTGCCCTGTTTTGTAGTTGGGGCCATCACTGTTGGTATCAGAGCTAGCTTTAGAGAACTATATGGCTTAAGGCAATATGATACAAACATAGTTGGTATCAGAGCCTAGGTTTAGAGACCAAAATGCATAAAATATAAACCTTAGTTGTGAAAACCAGATACTCATTACCTAGACACCATTAGTTCGGAAGTGAGTGACAGTGAGATGGGGGGTCTATGTACTTGTTAATTGCTATACGTTTATATCTACTTATGCGCTGTGTCAAGTAGAAGCTGATTCGCGTTCGTTATCCATTGCAGACCCTGATAGCTGATACACGCGGGGGAGGAGATGCAAAGCTCAGTGGCAATTTGGCTCCTACTATAAGTTTGAGTTGATAGTGGGTAAGCCTTGTCAATACGAGAGCTGAGAGATGAAATTCTTTAGGATTTACATCGTTCCTGATTCACTGTTCATCCAAGAATGACCAAAATGTACCATGATATGAAGAGACATTTTTGGTTGTCTGGGATGAAAGCGGACATATTAGAGTTTATCCATAACCGTGGGATCTGTCAGCAAGTAAAGGCTGAACATCGCAGACCCGGAGGGTTGCTCCAGCCTCTTCCCATTCCACGGTGGAAGTGGGAAGACATTGCAATGGATTTTGTGAGAGGATTGCCGAGAACCTCCCGGAGACACGATCTCATCTGGGTTATTGTTGATCGACTGACAAAGTCTGCTCATTTTCTACCACTGGCCACGCATTATACGTTTGATCAGTTGAGTATACTGTTTGATCAGGAGATTATTAGACTGCATGAGGTATTAGTGACTATTACATCAGACAAATATGCTATGTATAAATCCAGGATGTGGCAGAGTATGCAGGAGTAGTATGGTACGCGCCTACAGTTTAGTACGACTTTTCATCCTCAGACTGACGGGCAGACTGAACTGGTTCTCGAGGATATATTACGGGCATGCGTCTTGGAGTTTGGCGGATCATGGGAGGAGTACCTACCATTATGTGAGTTTGCATATAACAATAGTTATCAGACCAGTATTGAGATGGCGCCTTTTGAGGCTTTGTATGGTAGACCGTGTCACTCGCCATCGTGTTGGGTTGAACCAGAGGACCGGGAGATCGTAGGGCCTAAGATTGTTGTCGATCATACAGAGAAGGTATGGTTGATTCGTTAGAGACTTAAGGGAGCCCATGATCGATAGAAGGAGTATGCGGACATGTATCATAACGATCTCATGTACGATGAGGGAGCTTTAGTGTATACGAAGGTTTCTCCTCGTATGGGTCATCATGATTTGGTTTGAAAGGCAAATTAGCACCAAGATTCATCGGGCCTTTCAAGATCAAGAGACGGGTTGGAAAGGTTGCATATGAGAAAGAATTACCTCCACAGATGTCGGGAATTCATCTGGTGTTTCATATTTCTATGCTTCGACTAGCCAAGTCAATGGTAAGCGAGAAACCGACAGTGGATTTGAGTCAGATTGATTCGAGTGAAGATAACTCATATGAAAGCGACCAGTTCAGATTCTTGACTGAAGGGTATAGCAGTAAAGAAGCAAGCCTATCTCGAAGTGTTAGTCAAGTGACAATTTCATGGAGATTAAAAACTCACTTGGGAATGGGAAGACTATATGCAAGACAAATTCTCGTACATCTTCGAGTCAGGTAAATTGTAAAATTCGTTTAGTTTAAGTTCGAGGACGAACTTCCTATTAGTTGGGAAGTATTGCCACGACCCAAATAACTAATACACGTTTACTTCGTTAATCAGGACAAAATGACCTGTGACGTGGGACCCGCAGCGAAATAGGTGTCATTACCGAGGCACGGTGGCCGAGGTAAATATTATATTTGTTGTGTTGCTTGACTAATGTACTGTATATGCGTAGATTACTAAGTCATTTACGAGTATGGAGATACCGAGATGAGCGGGGACGCCCCACGAGTCGCGTGCCAACGTGGGCCCGAGGTAACAGCTCGCGGGGTAAGATTAATTAATTTACATTAAATGTAATTTAATGATTTGTTTAATAAGTGGCTATAGTGATTTTAATGTGGTCACATTAAGTCAATATGTAATGGCATATAGTTTGCAAAATAAAACAAGATGCATTTGATTTGCCTTGAGATACACATTTCACGAGACTCGAAAAATATATGGTCAAAGGCGGTGGAAAAATATATTTATTGGTTTTACCTCGAGATTTGTGTTGCACGAATCTCGAGGACGTCAAATACTTAACTTCCTCCTTATCCTATTCGGTGAAACAAAAAAACAAAAAAAACAACAAACAAACAACACAGTGGGGACGATCGAGAGGAGAAGGAGAAAGAAAAAAAAAGAAAGCAGGAGAAAGTGAGAGACCGAGAGCTCGAAGTAACGAAAGGTGAGTGGTGTCGTTTGATGTTGTTGTTTCCGACGGTTGTTGTTGTTGTTCGGCATAGGCGACTCAGCCTAGGGTTGGGGATGGAAGCCCAACCCCAGCAACGAGAATAAAAAAAAAGAAATAGAGCATCGGCTCTGTTCCAGCGAAGAAGAAGAAGAAATCGGGTCGGGCCAACACAGGCCTGGGTGGGCCGGGCTAGGCCGGACCCTGACCCGGAAGGACCGGGTCATACCGACCCAAATCCGGCTGGACCGAGCCAGGTTAACCCGGACCCACTACAATAAAAAATTTATTTAATTAGTTAAATTAATTAAACTTATATTTAATAAATAAATATGAGAAAATAGAGAAAAATATGAAAAAGAAATCAGAAAAATTCCAGAAAAATAGGGAAAAATATATTTATGACCCAAATCAATAGAAATTCGAGATTTTCGAAAAAATTGAAGAATTCAGAAGTCGGTCGAAACATTATACGGGGGTTTTACTTCGAAAAACATGAAATGAGCTGAATGGCCGAAAATAAATAAAAAAGGTTTTTCGAAATTTGTCTTGACTTCGATTTGGCCTAGTGAGACATTATTGAATGTTAGGGAACTATGGGGGAACTCAGGCATTTGGGCACACACTTCGATTTGTCGAGAGATCAGATAGACTAGGACAAGCGTGTGACTTGTAAGTACAAATGTGAGAAATTTATATTTCATTTCATTCACCCCTATTGATTTATTGTCTATTGGTAGACATTACTACTTGTCATCTCGCATCATGTCGTTCTTGTATCTATTCATGGATGAATATTGAGACATGATGTCTTGTTAATTATTTCATTGCCTCTAATTCCTACATTTGATGTCGTTATTGAATACAATTGATGAAAAACATGCTAATGGACTACTTTGAATTTAAATAGACTTGTATTTGATTTCTTTTGGGCTTTGTAGCATAACTTGTCTTGGTAACCAAAATTTTTGGAATTATTTGTTTTTGAAACTAAAGTTGAGATTATCTAGTGTCCATTGCACGAGAGATGCGCGGTTCAAGGGGACATGGCACTACAAAAAAATAGTAGATCAGAAACGGAAATTTCCGTCTCTAATTTGCATAAATTTCGTCTCTAATTCAAATCTGCAACGGAACAGAGACAAAATTTATACCGTCTCTAAAATCGTCGATGCTGATTCAATAAGCAATGAAAATGTGCTTCCGTTTCTGATTAGAGACAGATTAGAGACGGAATTTAGAAACGGAACAGAGATGGAACAGAAATGGAAATTTTTCTAAATGGTACAATTGTAATTGCATTCCGTCTATCATCCGTTGCTAATAAGAGACGGAACAGAGACAGAATCTAATAATTCCATGTCTGATCCATCTCTAATTAGCAACGGATCAGAGACTGAATGCATTAAATCTGTCTCTGTTTCGTCTCTAATTAGCAACGGATCAGAGAAAGAATGCATTAAATCCGTCTCTGATTAGCAACGGATTAGAGACGGAATACAATAATTCCGTCTCTGATCCGTTGTTGATTTATGTAGCTTTGCCTCGAAAATTAGAGACGGAATAGCAATGGAATATTTGAATTCCGTTGCTAATCCATCTCAATTCAGCTTTGTTTAATTTTTCAACCTAAGCTTAATCCAATAGGTTCTCCATAACATCTAAACCTGAAAATACAACCATATGACCTGCTCCATCTCCTACAACTCCTTGGGGGTGATAACATCCCCCAAAAAAATAGAATTTAACATACATACACAAATCAACAATATATATCAACAACAAATATTCAAATGAGGAAAAAATTAAAATTCGATATTAAAAAAGATTTATATATTCGCGAAACGTTGTCAAGTATGATAAATGTTTAATATACCTAAGTATCCATAAAAAAACTACAATTCTCATTATTTTACAACAACCATAAAAGCACTTTCTCTTCCTCCTCATCTCCAACCCAAGGGACAGCCTCTAAGTACTCTAAGCATGAATGCATGCATCTCTGGAAACCAATCAATTCAGTAACCTGAAAACCATTTAATCAAATGTAAGAGAGTGCCATGTACCTTTGACAATTTTTTAAACAACATACAGTAGATAAAAATTAATTTTATGGAAAATAGGACCAAACAACGTCATCATCGGTATCAACAAATCATAACACTAGTGACACGAAACTAGAAACATGGATAGCACTTGCAAAGACCAAATCGTACCAACAAAATCAAAACAAAATCCAATAGAAGAACCAAACAACAACATAATTGATATCAGCAAATCATAACACTAAATATAAACAAAACGATACAAAAAGCCCAAAAAAGACATTTACTAATGTAACTGCAACTCCTCCCCAAATATCAGAGCAGTGACCGACCCCAACACAATAATACATTTACTAAATTCTATATTCCAGCCATTTACGAACATCAAAATTTATTGTATCATGGAACTCCATAGCACAACAAACAGATGGTCACCGAAAATTATACAAGAGTTGGTGAAAAAAAGGCCATACACTAAACTCTAGAGGTACACGAGTACATTACCAGTGCGCTATGTTTTTCGTGAATAAGTGATGCAAATGCTGCATATAATGATGCTGTGTACATATTTCCTACTTGCTTTGGCAGCAAAGTTGTTGGTTGCACCTTTTCATTGTTCAAGCATTTTACGACTTGCTGGGACATCTGTTGATACACGATATCCAGTAAATAAAGGGCGCAACGCCGCACAAATAGCGATAAATAAGAAAAATGGGGCATAAATTGAACCAACCTTTTCAAGGTCCCTGTTAGAATATCTCTCAACACCAGACGAAGCTGAATATGATGCTAGCCTTTCCTTTGCATCCTCATCAACAAAACTGGTGAATAGAAGTAAATGACATCAATTGCATGTTATTTGGACGTAAGAGAAAACCAATGCGTAGATCAATCAAACGACAAAACCGATGATTACCTGGCGCTCCTCAAAAAGTCGATGAAGTACAGTCAATCAAAACTTTTTTGTACAAGCTACAGGAGCTGTTTAAGACACAAATTAGTGTACCATTTCTTCAAACATCCACTTGATTCAATATAAAAGAACATATCACAAAGGCAATACCTTGTTATAAGGGGAATGAAACACAAAGTAGTCTGCATCAGAAATCAAAAATTGCTATCCTTGAAATTTCTCATATCTGGACAAAATCGCAAGAAGTTCATGTGTCTAAACCAAATCACTCAAATGAATTGAGGTACTATGTAACTCAGTACCACTTACTTAGCATGGAGACGCCTGTAGCAAGTATCAAGTGCCATTAGATAACAAGTTTGTGAGAGCCTTCCATCCACAACCTAAAATGGATTGTAATGAAATGAGAACATACAAACAAAAAGGAGACTAATAAAAAGCTCAAGAACACAATAATACATACAATTAAATTCACGAGGAGCATTATAAAAAGGTCTCAGATTCGTATCCTCCAGAACTGGCCTCCAAGCAGACGGTACCTACACATGACTGAAAAGCATGAACATTTCCAAGAGAAATCAAGTGAAAAATACTGCGTTAAGATGTTATCATAAATTTATTAACAATAAATAAAGCAATGTGAATATGCGATAAATAGAAATGCACTATCATTTAAAAAAAATACATGTACAGTACCAAACTCTTCCGAACTCTTATCTAACGATGTTCCCACAAAGTAAAATGACAAGCACTTAAGCGCAAGAGAAAGTGCCAGTTCCTGAAGCTTGCTCATTGCTGCATTTTTATTTCATAAAAGTGTGAACTAACAAAGTGATGTAAACAAAACTACAAAATAACATAAGAGCTCAAAAGCAATAAAACCACTATATAAACCATAAAGATGCTCATCTCTCGTAAGCCACTCTCGCGTCTCTCGCTCGACATTGTCCCCTCGTTGTGGTGGATCGGGGGGATCTATTTGCGGTGGTTGTTGTTGGTCATGAGGTGGTGGTGGTGGCTGAGATAGGCCTGCTCCGTCAATGGTCATCCCGAATTGCTGATGCATAAACGCCATAACCTTTCGTAATTGATCGCAACGATATCGAACTCTGCACGTGGCACCATCTCCGGCATCTGGGATGTGCTAGCACCAGGATCTGCACATCTCCTCTTATTTCTCTCTAAAGACCCGAGACCGTAGACACGTCCTTTGGGACACTCACCCGCCACATTGAGGTACACCACCTCATCATCCACCGGTTGGTCCGGTGTAGCCTGGGTCAGCTCCATACGTCTCCTCTGGAGCCTATCCTGCATGGATAAACAATAAACAACTTACATGATATGCTTTAAAGTAAACTTAATACTATTTAACATTTCATTTCTATACTTACATAGAACCGCTCTGATCTAGTATCGATGAATGTTATCCCGCCGTGATTTACAGTGTGGAGATGTAAATACAATTCAGTCACGGTAGGTGGCGTCTCGGATGAATTAGTCTGCATACAGGACCGGTTATAAATTCAGCATAAATATGTCTATTAGTAGTAGGCCAGCGAACTCATATTCACCAAACACAAATCAATTACGTAGTGAACAAGTGTATAAATGTAAAAATTAAACTAGAGTGTAAAAACGACTTACCAATCTTTCATTGGTAGTCACAAAAGACACCGAACCACCACCGTGTTTCGAAGGTCCAGTCTCAGGTCCTTCGACCTCAGTGTTCCTATTCGTTGATGCTTGCCTAGACCTGGCAAGGAAGTCCTTGCTCTCCCAGTACTCCAAGTATCTTCTCCATGCCTCATCTATAACATAAACTGGTTGAACACGATTCTTCTTTAACTTGTGCATCAATGCGGTGTACCTTGTGCCCGCATGCGTGTCGTACGCCGCACGAATGAGATCCTCGGGAATCGCGTCATCCCATCTAAAATATACCTACAAAATGGCAATTACAATTGTTACGAGACATTGAAAAACTAGTATAAATCCTAAGACATTTGTTAGTCCTGCGTACCTTCCATTGGCGCCAGTAGTGGTCTTTATGATGATTCGGTACCGACTTCCAACAATACCCTTTTGGAATCGTCCATCTTTTGAAAACTTTTGTCATCCTCCGTGCACAAGAATGAGAAGGATGCGACTCCCTGTGTTTCATGAAAATGCATAACATCTTAACAACTTTTTTAATAATTTACATCGATATTTAGAAGTACATATATGAATCAAATACAAACTTACGTATCATTGGCAATCAGTGTGATCGGGATCCGCAGCACGCGAGGGCGCTCGGTCCCCGTCCTCTGAGGTGCCCGCGGAGGGCCTGTCATCTGCAAGCCTGCTCTGCCGTCGTAAGATGGGGATGCTGCCGGTGATGCGGTGGTTGGGGGTGCAGGCCTCGTCGGTACAGGAGTGTCATGTCTCGATGTCGGCGACGATGACTGCAACGGACAATTTGGTATAGTCCTTGATGACGAGGTTGATGGTACAGGCGACGCGGACGGTATGGAAGGCGAAGGTGACGCTGAATGTAACTCGTGCTCGAGAGAACGAGAAGTCGGAATCTATAATACGGTAATAGACCCACGACCTCGACCGCCACGACCTCTTTGACCCCCTCTTGTGGCCTGACCATGACGCCCAGTCGGTATTTCGGTTCCAGAGGTCTGTGCTGCACCTCTTACGACTGGACGATGTCCCCCTAAAGGTATCCCTCGACGTGGGGGGTGATCACTGCCCACCATGAAACCTAACAAAATACCAATAAAAGTTTAGAGAACAAATACATACAAAAAAAAGTAATGAACTCTAATTGATGGAAATTAAGAACACATGATCCATGCTGATAAAAGGAAATTAAGAAATATATCATCAAAAGTATGCTTGTCTATATATCATAATGTTTAATCTCTAATTGATGGAAAAAGGATTAGACCTATAAAAGATCAATCAACATATTAAATATTTATAGCCAATTTGGGCCTTCTCCAATGGGACTAAATTGTAATAGCATTTAGACGTAATTTTGCTAGAAGCTATATAAAAAATAACCTCCAACATCAAACATTAACCTGGAAACTTCAATATTGTGCTTTGGAAAGGATGACAAACTTAAAAATATAACAAATGGTTAATCTCACAAAACAAATTTTGGATAAGCAAAATATCTTTCGAAAGAAAATAACCTTTCTCCATTTTCTGTGAATATTTCCCCTTATCTACCCATTGAGCAAGAAAGGGTAAAACATAGCTCAAAATATAAGAAGACAAACAAGGTAATTTGAGAGGCCAATTTATGTGAAAACATGGGTTGATCTAATCCAAGCACCATCGAGAAGTTACACTCCATATAAGAAAGGTATAAAATTCTCGTAACATCGATCTAACGTTGACATAACATAGGCATACATTACTCGCTATCATCCGTTTCAAATTCACCCTCATGAGTAGAAGTTGATGATTCTTCTTCCGAATCATCTCCACTATCAACAATGAAGTCATTGACTTCTTCACTTGGACCCGCTTCAACAATGACTCGAGTCCCATTTGGATCATCCAGATTGTTAATATCCTGAATTGCATCGTCGACTACGCACGTAGTGGGCATCCCATCTTGGAATGCAATCTCTTCCGAGCCTGCATTATCGTCTTTGCTCGTTTCCTCATCAGCGAATTTTAGTTGATAGCAACAAACTGCTAGCCATTCTTGTCGGTCGTTCCTCATAGAAGGGTACGAAAGGTAGTACGCTTGAGTGTTGGGTGAGTCCTCACACCATGATTCGATGTAGGGTCATACCATTCACACTTAAACAAGACCACACGCTTGAGGCCGGTATATTCAATCTCCACAACCTCTTACGGTACTCCATAATAGTTATGGGAAACATCGGCGTAGTTAGAACCCTTCACAAAACACCGCTGCTCTACGTCGATCTATTAACGTCATATGTTGCGGAGTGGAACTTATACCCATTCACTAAGTAACCAAGGTAGACGGTACAAGATCGACTAGGAACAACCGAAAGATCAACGAGCGTCTCATTTATGATAGAATTCCGAGCCTATTCACAAAAAATTAGAAATGTAATAAGACACATTACTTATGAAAGAAATTTATCAAGCTATAACCTAAAATAGTAATAACTTTACATATGTTTGAAACCATATGGGAAAGTTGTGCTCTAGACTACTATCAACTTTCGACTCCCCCATTGCTTGAGTGATTTAATCGACGAAGATCCTAGAAGAAACGAACATGTACATAACATGTCTTAGTAAAAGATGAATAATGAATGTACTGCATTATTGAATGAAAGTGACGGACATACTGGATGTAAGGAGCGATCTCCGAATAATCGAACAGTATGTGCAAATGAGCGGCATTATACTCTTGCTCTGTTAAGTACCGCTCCTTGGACTTGCGCATGGGTCGACCAGGATAAGTGAAAATTGAGAAATTGCCCACAAAATGCGGTGTGGGCTCCGACACCGCCATCGTCGTTTCGTTGCACTTCGTCATGCAATGTAAAGACGTGATCTTCGAAGTAGTAAGAACAAAAGGATGTGACTTCTTCGACCAAATAAGCATTACACAAGGAGCCCTCTACCTTCGCTTTGTTCCGAACATTGTTTTTCAAATGTTTAAGGTACCTGTCGGAGTATAGGAAATGTTGATGTAAAACTTATTGAATGGGAAAATAATTTCAAAGGCTCAAGATATTACCTCTCAAATGGATACATCCATTGAAATTGAACGGGACCGGCCAGACGGGCCTCGTAAGCCAAGTGGATTGGTAGGTGTTCCATAGAGTCGAAGAAGCTTGGAGGGAATATTTTCTCCAACTTGCAAATGATTTTTGGTATTTCAGACTCTAAGACCTCCATATCTTTGAGACTAACACTTTTCGCAGTTAGAGATCGAAAAAAAAGGCTTAGTTCGCTAATTGCAACCCAAACCGGGTTTGGGAGGAGTTCTATAAATGCAATTGGTATCAACCGCTGCATCAAAATATGACAATCATGACTCTTCATGCCGAACATTCGCAATTTCTTTGGATCCACACATCGACCAAGATTCGAAGCATAACCATCAGGAAAACACAACTTTTCAACCCACTCACACAATTTTTGTTTTTTTGATGTATCAAGAGCATAGCATCCAAGGATGTAAGTATTTGTCGCCGAATCAATGTGTAGAGAAGTCGGTGACAATATTCACAAATATCTTGTCTCGCTTTCGCATTGTCCTTACTCTTGCCCGGTACACACATAATAGTGTTGAATATGTTGTCAAAAACATTTTTCTCGATGTGCATGACATCTAAGTTGTGGCGGATCAAGTTTGTCTTCCAATACGGCAAGTCCCAGAAAATGTTTTTTTTTCTCCATCCCGAATTCTTAGCTATCTGCCCATTCACAGAATCAGATCTGATTTTTGTCACCTTCATCAAGTCTAACGATTCAATTTCTGCCAAAATTTCATCACCAGAACGCAAAGCGGGTGGATCGTCATTTAAGACCATTTTGCCTCTAAGGAAATTTTATTTGTCTTTCCTGAATGGTGATGCCTTCGCCAAGAAACGACAGTGACAGTCGAACCACGATGTTTTTCCACCATTTCGCAATTGAAATGCATTTGTATCCTACATACAATATGGACAAGCCATCTTACCGTGTGTGCTCCAACCGGACAACATGTTATACGCAGGGAAATCACTAACAGTCCATAAAAGGGCCACTCGTATGAGAAAATTCATCTTTGTGGACACGTAGTATGTAATCACCCCATTGTTCCATAAATCTTGCAACTCTTTCGCAAGCGGCTGAAGGAACACGTCGATTTTCTGTTTTGGGTTGGTCGGTCCAGGAACGATAACCGTTAAGAACATAAACTCAGATTTCATGCACATCGACGGTGGAATGTTGTACGGAGTCAATATTACGGGCCATGAAGAGTACGATTTTCCTGAAATCCTAAATACTTGAAAACCATCAGTGCACAATCCTAAACGAACATTCCGAACCTCGGCGACGAAGTCTCTATTGACATCATTAAAATGTCTCCAAGCTATCGAATTAGAACAGTGTTGCATAACATCTTCTGGCGAGGAATGTTCTCCATGCCATCGCATATGTTTTGCCGTTGACTCAGACATATATAATCTTTCCAACCGAGGGCCCAAAGGGAAGTAGTAAAAATTTTTGCAAGGGCGTTTTTTGGTGTTCCGGCCACAACCTCGTCGCTGTGCAATGTAGAGTGATTTCCTACACAATTTACAAGATGTCAACTCAGAGTCCACTCCCCAATAAATCATACATTGGTCCTCACAACAATCTATTTTCTCAACAGGTAGACCTAGACCTCGCATTAGTCTTTTAGTGGCATAAAAATTTTCAACCAATGAATTGTCATTTGGCAAACAATCCTGCATGAATTTTATGATTTCATTATACCCTCGTTTAGATATATGATGTTCTGACTTGATCGCAAGTAATCTTGACATTGCGGACAACGTTGTCATGGTTTCGCAACCCGGCTACAATTGTTCGCTACTAGCCTCTATCATGTCATATAGTTGGCGTGCTTGGGGGTTTGGTGATTTTTCCACGTGATTCCAATTGAAACTTGGACCTGCCACGTTGTGTAGTATCTCGCGGTAAGTTGTCGGATCGTCTCCTCCCACATCAGCATCATCAATATGGTTATCCATTTGGTAGAAGTTTTGTGGGCCTTCATCTCCATTCTCACCATGTTCGTACCAACAGTGATATCCCAAAACAAATCCATACCTACATATGTGGTACTCAACCTTTTCGACGTCCAGGTACGGTACAAGTCGACATTTCTTAAAATTGCACGGACATCTAATCTTCCTTTCACTTTGGTATGTAGGACAACGTTGCTTAGCAAATGATATGAATTCTTTAACCTTCGCCGCGAATTCAATTCGAACGAAGCCGTTGTCGAGACGGTTGTACATCCAGTCTCGACTTGTAGACGACATTCCTATTGTAATTGTGCAATTAAATTAGTCAACTAGTTTTATAATTTTTGACGGTACATGGCTACTTGTATGTCCAACTAACACAATTTATTAGAAGGGGGAATCTGAGAACCTACCTAGCTACATGGACAAAAAGCTTTGCTTCTAGCCATTGAATAAAGGGGGTTGGAAACAACTTTCTTAATACCTAGCTCGGTACATGACCGATATCAAACAAAGTATGATAATTGGTCGTAAAAATAAAAGCAACAAGGAGTTCAAAAAAATAAATAAATCATAAGTTATAAGAGGCATACAAATACCGCATAGTATCAAAGCTCCTAGTACTTGTTCACTCGTACCTCCTTAAGGTTATATGTTTATTAAATTCTCTTGAAATTTTATGTGAAATAGCAACATTAACTAAAAGAGTAATCATAGTTTTTTGTACCCTACCTAGCAGTAGAAATTATATAATTATAGGTACTATTAATCTATACCTACTCTATTGGTAGCTTTATCTACACACATGCATATACACACAAGTGAATCAAATATAGTAGGAAAAACATGAAATAATGTGGCATAACAATATAAAAGAATGTAAATTAAAAAATAAAATATAACACAATTTTCAGTATTGGCAGCTCGAAAACCAGTGAATGTTTGTTGCTTAATGGCAACCAAAGCTCCCTAAACGATTTGCAGCACCTATCTCCAACATGACATCTAAATTTGCGCACAGTTGCAAACAAACTCAGCTAAACGATCTACATTTCAAATCAAATCAAACCAACTTAATAATGGAGGACCAATCTTCAAAAAAAAAAAGAAAACAAGGTAATCACATAGAAACCCAATGCACAAAAAATGGTTTTTTGCTTCCTCAATCAATCCTATTCCTACATAGTATCAAAATTTGAACTAATAGGAACATGACCCTGGAATCAATGGAATTAACTTTTTAGTTACAACAGCTGAAGGATGACCAAGTCTATGATGCCATGAACAATTATGATTACTTACCGTAAATGACTGAGGAAGCTCTAAAGTAAAGGAAACTAAATCAATGATGTACAAGCCAGCTATGACTCTCCCAACAACAAGAAATTAAGTACTCTCAAGGTCCTGTAATAGATAGAAATTGGTAAGGAAGGTGAATTTAACAGTGGAAGTAGCAGTAAGCACACAAACAACACCAACAATAACCACCATAAGAGCACAAACCCTAAAACCCAAAACCCAAAACCATATATATATAAAAGGGTAAAAACTTGTACAAATCCAATTAGGGAAAATTGTGTCACTCACAAGTAGCTTTGCAATAACTAAAACATGGCAAAATGAACATAACTACAAAACCCAGATCACAACAGAGAAATGCAGTTCACATTTCATTGTTACTCGGTAGAACAAGCATAACCACAAAACAACTAAGCATGCAAAAGAAGAGCAGAACAAAAACTTCTAAACCAAACAAAATACACAACATTAACTTAATAGATCAAGTGAAGAAAACCAACAAATGCACATGAAAGCCAAACCAGCATGAAAATGTGAGCAGATACAACAAATCAAAACCCAGAAACTAAAAACCAAAAACCCCCCCCACAAAGATGTCAGCACTAGAAGCTCTAATCAGGGTGGGGCGACGGCATTGGGTGTACAATTTTTATTTTTGATTGTTACCTTGACGAGTTCGGCGACGGCTTAGGGTGGGGCGTAGGTCGGCGACGGCTTAGGGCTTAAGAGGCTCCAATCTCTGGCAGCCGGCGACGGCAGATCCAACGGCCTCGTCGCAGCCGCAATCGCAGCGACGACAAAGATTTAGGGTTTGGGAAAGAACGTCCTCGACGAGAGCGGTGAGAGAGAGAGAACGTCCTCGACGAGCAGAGAGCGGTGAGCACAGAGTGACCAGAGAGCAGAGAGCAGTGAAAGAGAGTGAGCGGTGAGCGGAGATGACCGATGAGAGATCGGTCACCGGTGAGAGCAGAGAGCGGTGAGCGGTGAGCGGTGACCGGAGAGAGAACGGAGAGCCGTGAGCAAGACAAGTGAGCAAGAGACGGAGAAACCAGAGAGAGAAAGTTGAGAGCAAGAGACGAAGACGATCGACTTGTTGGGGGCTGGGATTTGGGGGGCGGTGACCGGAGAGAGACGGAGAGACCAGAGAGAGAGTTGAGAGCAAGAGACAGAGACGGGTTGGGGATTTGGGGATTTGGGGATTTGGGGATTTGGGGGGGTGGCCTTGATCGAAGCACGCATAAATCTCAGATTTGATGAACGGTTATAAGAAATGAAAGTTTTTGTGGGAATGTTGGCGCCAATTTTTAGAGATGGAATTTAATTCCGTCTCTATTTCCGTCTCTGATCCATCTCAATTCCGTCTCTAACTACTTTTTTTGGCAACGAAACTTAATTCAGTTGCTAATTCCGTTTCTAAATATCATTTTCCTTGTAGTGTGGGTCTACCGAGGTTCTAGCACTCACCACTACACTTGCACGACACACGAGTTATGGGGCTCGGGGTGGTCGACAAACATGAGATTGATGTTCTAAAGCGTAGAGCACAACTCCGCTATTTATGTAAGATATGTTGAGCGCAACTCCATATCGTAGTGGGAAAACGTAGGTGATAGGTCTCAACGCAGACCGGACGTAGATCATCTCGACTTAGCTTGTGTATGTCTCTATATCTTTAACTGTGGTATTTACTTGCATTACTTGTTTCGGCAATTTATTTCGCTCATTTATGCTTTTAAATACCATTCGTTTCTTTTAGAAATGTGACACGAAATTCTCCAATTAGTACTTAAATATCATTATACCCACCATCTAGTTTGTTACGGTGGGTGTAGGTCCATCGAACAGCATGGTAAACGTGAAAGGGAGACGGGTTATCCCGTTCGAGGAGGCATAGTATTAAGTAGACTATGTCTCGCCACCTAATCTAGAGGTTGTCCACCAACTCATACGAATAGTACATTTTGTTTATTGATGAATAAAGTTGTGAATATATATTTAATCATATGTTATGTTTTTAAATAAAATGGGGGAAAGCTATTTTATATTAAATATATTTTCAAGATATTATTCAACTATAGTTGAACTTGTTGCCATATTATATTACCGATAAGAATTACTCGTCATGACAATTAGATACTATAATTTGTTAATAAAACATCTAAGCAAAACTATGTTGTGTTATACAAAATTTAAATCATTTGCCAATATCTCTTTAGAGATTTGAAAAATGAATATTTCACTTTATATATCTTTTCACCCTATGGAGTTATAAATATATAAATACCAAAAAAAAATAATGCTCCAAAAGCTCAAAATGAGCGGTTGAGTCTCAAGTTACAAAATTTAATCAGTAAAATATTAATTATAATTCCGCAATTTTAATTACCTCTATGTTGAGGATATGTGGAAATATGACTGTAAAGACAATAAAAATAAGGTCCCGTGACTCGCATCGATTTATTGTTGCAACAAATATCGAGTGCGCACGTCAATCCAATAAATATTAAAGATTGATTTCTTGTCTCATGGTAGCTGAGTAAAATAATGATATATTATAAATATAATATTGCTCCCGTCCAATTAGTTCAGCTTCAAATTAAGAAGCATATGTTGCATATAATGATCATGATCACAGTAATAAATTTATGGACTTGGAAAATGTGAAAATATCAGGTAAAGGTCGTATTGACAACAACAACAACAACAACAACAACAACAACAACAACAACAACAACAACAACAACAACAACATAGCCTCAGTCCCAAATTAACTAGGGCCGGCTACATGGATCAAACTTTTCCATTGTGCTCGATTAAGTGCAAAAAGGTCGTATTGACAATTCCAATAAAAATTGGAACAAAAGTGGTGCACCACTACAAATGACAAATAATTATTGACAATGAGCGCTCTTAATTGTGACATTTTTTTAGTCATATATGAAAGACTATTTTGCTTAAATATTGTCATATATATACCCGAATATTTTTGTGACCTTTACCATGCCTTCAAAATCAAAGACAAGATATTATGAATTTTATCGTTGAAAATGGCTCGATAAAATAGGCACATCGAATTCAAACTTAGTGGAGGCTTATGTTCAGGCAATATCAGGTACAACAATTTTGTTGTTACGAAAGAAGTCTACTCAAAATAATAGAAAATTTATCTATATGAATATGATTTAATATGAGTATAATATTTCCGGCTTTAACTTCTGGAATATATAAGAGACATTAAAACGAATTTCGTTATAAATCAAATGACATTCATAATGTGGAAAGATCTATTTGATTATCTATAATTATCAATAATGCGAAAATATCGTAATTCGCACATACATCCTTTATCGAACTGGACTTTTTTTATTAGCTGAAGATTATCTCAAGGCAAATTAATATGAGACTTATATTGATTTAACTCTCCATTAATCATATTATAAGATGCCTTGAATCGCAAATATGAAATTTATTTATAGCAAGTTTTGCTAATTGTCACTTTGATGAAGCAATTTTCCTACCATTATGGGGAGATATAAGCCAATCCAAAAGGAATGACGTGAAATTGCTTGAAACACATCAAATTGCATTAAATTTGTTGTATTATGATCCATGTATAAATTAATATGAACTCAAATTTCAAAGGATCATTCAGTAGCAACAAGTTATGAATCAATTACTTGATGCAAGTACTAAATACAAAAGAGTGGCAATCATATGCTTCAACATTAAATGATTTATATAGAAAATGATGTCCATGTGCAAAAAAATGTACAAGATGTCTCACCCATGTGAACATGAGGGGGAGAATCAAAATGAGTTATTGGTTAGTGTATAGCACTCTTTTTCCCTTTGCTATGGTTGTATCCCACTGGGTTTTCTTTGCAAAGGCTTTTAATGAGGCAACTCTAACAATATTAAAACTCTTTATCAATGTTGATTAGTGTATTACACTATTTTCCTTTCGTTATTGGTTTGATCCCACTGAATTTACCTAGCAAGGTTTTTAAAAAGGCAATCCTAACATTATTATACTCGGTATAAAAAATTTATGAGAGCAACGTACTCTTTTTCTATACTAGATTTTTTTTCCCACATGGTTTTCCTAGTAAAGGTTTTAATGAGGCATATATATTCTCTCAAAGTGCATCAATGTGTTGCACTCTTTTCTTTAGCTTTGGTTTTGTCCCACAGGGTTTCCTAGCAAGGTTATTAATGAGGCAATCAATAATATTATACTATAAATTAAGATTCACGAGAACATTGTACTCTTTTTCCTATACTAGATTTTTTCCCACATGGTTTTTCTAATACAGGTTTTAACGAGACATTCTCTCTCACCAAGTGTTATCCAAGGGGAGTGTAGTAAATTGGGTGACCCTTTAACCAAGCTTATAAATGATCACATTGTCAAACATGACTCTCACATTGAATTGTAACATCAAGCATGACTTTTACATCGAATGTAACTTGTACACTCTACATAACTTGTATTCAACTCCAATGTATAATCACTTATCCATTTATTGTCATGTAACTTGTAATCCTCTCCAATATACATCAACTCTTCCATGTATTGTCTATGTTGCTTGCGATGTGTTGTATGACTTGTGGTGTATAACTTGTACACATTGTATAAGTACAAATATCGACATATATAAAGGATGTCAACCCTATTGTAATTCACACGCCAAGTTGAATGAAAACTTCTCATTCTAACTATCTCATTTCTTCTCTTCTCCTTTGTAGTAGTAGAAGTTCTTAGTCTTCAATTTTTCTTATCTAGTTCTTAGCAAGTTCCAACTTAATTTACAACAGCAAATACTATTGCGTTCATGAAAACTTTTTTTTTTTTTTTGTAGGACGCAGCGCCTAACTTCATGGGATGCATGGTCCATCTGGACATCAATATCTTTCACACCATCATATATAGGTCTAGTATTTGTAACAACAAAGGCAAAAATGTATGTACTTAGGACCATATATATAATATATAATTAATTAGGCGACAAAAGTTTCGCTGCTAGCTTGTCACTAATGACTCGTTCTTCTATAGCTTTAGCAACATATTTTTTGGATAGGAATTATAGCAACAAATTGCAGTTTTATATGTGGCAGAAGTTGTTAAGGAGTACTGGATGTTTTGCGGCTGAAAGAGGCTTTCAGAAACAATGGAAATTAATTACATCTAACGACAATTTACTAGTTAAGTAAAAAAAAACAAATTACTAGCAAGATTTATGCAATAACATTTTAACTTTTGATTTTGACAAAAACATCTTAATTAATTAACCTTTAATTAAATTTCTTGCAGTTGTATCAATCAGCATTATTTGAGTGCAATATTCTAGCTACTTGTGAATGTTAAAAATAATATATGCATACACCAGGGGATGCTCATATGATGTGATTTTTAACCATATATATATATATATATTCAATTAAGTGACCCTTCATCATTTTTTTTTTTTGAGGAATATGGAGACAAGCTCCAGAAAGTTGTATTACTTACAAAGATTAATATACAATATGCTTCATTATTTTTATTTTCGTTGACATATAACTGATAAATGATAATACTTTTTGGGATTAACCATAGGTATTTATACACTTATCTGATCACTAGCTAGTTTCATGGGTCATATATGAAATTGCGGAAAGAGATCGCCAGTGAGTCGACGTTTAGTTATCGCGAAGAATCGAACTCGAGTCCGTGCGCTTAACCCATACAATTGATAGTTAAATGATAATAATACAATTTGCAAAAAAATTGAAATGTTATGATACAAAAAATAATATTTGCCTAGTAGCTAGGCCTTGAAAATGAAGTTTCATAATAAAAATTGAGGAATGTACCACATAATATTTTTTGAGAGAAAATGTACTATACACTAATATATAGCTTTCTTATGCGGATAATCCAAAACCCCGTGAAATCTTGAATCCTTGGAGGATCCAAGCACGTGGGAGGCTCCAAGCACGTGGGAGGCTCGACTTCTCCACCAAATAACGCATCGAATTTAACCTTTTAATTAGTAGCGGTACTAGATGTTATTGGAGTTCCAATATATACATATAATCTGTAGAGCCCACAAATTGCAAACAACAACGTACACAAGTCGATCTGCCAAGCATCTAGCTCTCGGCGAAAGCCATAGGTGATAAGGGATCACTTGCTAAAAGGCATTGTATTAAGTCGCGTGTTCAACTCGAGTCACTTGTAATTAAAAAAAAAAAATACAAGCCGATCTTAATTAAAAGTGATGTGTAAGAGGGTGTTATTCTCAAGGAAAATATTAGAATGACGACGACAATGTCACACATCAAAATACATTGGTTAACGAGAGCCTTTCATGTAACCTCGACTCGCATGGTATGCATCAGGATTTGTGTATGTCCATATCTCGAGGCGTACATGGATGGCTCTTGTGAGCCATTGTGTCTTAGTATGTGACTTGATATTGTTATTCTAGCACTTGAGTACGAGGATATTACTCTTAGAGAAGTGCTAAGAATGACGTTAGCCTGCAGTGGTGGAACCAAGAAATCTTGTTACGAGGGAAGAACTTTAACTTTTACTTATTTTTTTCAAACAAAAAAATATGTTAGTATGAAAAACTAAGCATGACAAAAAAAAAATTTACAATACGTGGAGTACTATAAGGGATCTCGAGGTGCGACCATATGAAAATTAAGCATAACAAAATTTTTGTTTGACAATATTTAAGGGTACTATAGGGGGTTTGGGGCGGCCACACCTCCGCCCTCCCCTAGATCCGCCACTGTTAGCATGTCGCACCGCAAGACACATTAAATGGTTATGTAAAGGCCTGAAATTTCTAACCGTGTTTATGTCCTTACACAGGCTCAACGACCCGTACCGTGGGACCCACACCATGATAAGTACAATGACCGAGGCAAGGACGGAGATATATTTTATATTTGTTGTGATGAATGCCCAGTGTATTGTACATGTGTAGACTTTTAAGTTAATTTTCTACGTGTGTGTGGGTATCGAGACGAGCGGGGACGTACCTCGAGCCACGTGTCAACGTGGGACTGAGGTAGCAGCATATTGGGGTAAGTTTAATTTATTTGAATTAAATGTGCATTGATGTTGGGTTAATAATTGGCTTTAATGTGGCCACATTTAGCTAAGTATTAAATGGCATATAGTTAGTGAAGCAAAACCAAATGCACTAGATATGCATCGCGACACGCGTTAACTCATCACGAGGCAAGATGTCCAAATGTAGAGTCACTCAAAAATGATTTGAGGGACAAGTGGGATAAGGTGATCCATGAGATGAGCCTCGAGACACGTGTGCACATAATGATCTATGGCTATGGTTTAAACTTAGCATATATAACTTTAGTCAACCAATCTCATCTTCTTATCCTCAAATTGGTAGGAGAAGAGAGAAGAGAATCATTGGTGGAGGGGAGGATGAGAAGGAGAGAAACCAGAGAAGATCGAGGTGAGTTTGGTGCTGTGAATTTGATGTTGCGTTGTGGTTTGTTGTTGGCGTAGGAAGGAGGTGGGAGCTCGAACGCACTAGAAACACAGCTCGGACGAATCGGAAGAGTCGTCTCCCCTTTCCAAACGAGATGGGTTGGATCTCCAACCCAGCTCGTGAAGAAAAACAGAAAAAAAATCTCAACGAACCAGGGACTCCTTGGTTCGTCGAGGCCCGTGAGTATGCCCCCCTTCCCTCTGTTGGGTCGAGCCAGGGGACTGGGCCATGTTCGGCCCATGGGGCGAGCCAGGCTTAGTGCCCTGGCCATGGTCGGGTTGACCCGACCCGTATAAGAAAATAGAAAATAGGAGAAAAAAGAAGAAAAAATGGAAAAATCCCAGAAAATTAGGGAAAAATTCTAAAAAATCATATTTCGACAAAATAAATAGAAAGCAATGAATTTCTATGAAAAATAAAATATTTGGAATTTTGGACGAGACTTTTTCGGGGGTTTTACCTCAAAAAGCGCAAAATGGGCGGATTGGCCTAAAAATTTAGAAATTGGTGTCGAACTCGATTTGGCCTAAATTGATACATTATTGAATGTTAGGGAACTAAAGGGAGAATTTAGGAGTTTGGGCAAGCATTTCGAAGTGTTGAGGGATCGAATAGATCGACACAAGCATGTGAATTGTAAGTACAGCTGTGAAAATTTTATATTTCATTTCATTCACCTTTATTGATTTATTGGTCTATTGGTAGACATTGCTACTTGAAATCTCACATCATGTTGTTCTTCTATCTATTCATGAGTGAATATTGTGACATGATGCCTTGTGAATTGTTTCATTGACGCTGATTCCTACACTTGATGTCATTTTTCAAAAGAATGGATAAAAAAACATGCTAATGAGATCATTTGCATTTACTTGGACTTGCATTTGGTTTCCTTCGGGTTTTGTAGGCTAACTTGTTTTGGATTCCTAGAACATTGACACTATTTGTCTTTGAAATTAAAGTAAGGATTATCTAGTGTCCATTGCACGAGAAATGTGCGGTTAACGGGGATATGGGTCTACCGGGGTTCTGGCACACACCACTACACTTGAGCGGCACACGAGTTATGGGACTCGGGGTGGTTGGCAAGCGTGAGTTTGATGTTGCATAAGCGTAGAGCGCAGCTCCGCCATTTATGTGAGATGTGTTGAACGCAACTCCATATAGTAGTGGGAAAGTTTAGGTGATAGTTCTCATGGCCGACCGGACGTAGATCATCTCGACTTAGCCTGTGTCTGTCTATCTTTAACCGTGGTATTTACTTGCATTACTTGTTTCAGCAATTTATTTCGGTACTTTATGCTTTTAAATACCATTCATTTATTTTGGAAATGCGGCATAAAATTCTCCAGTTATTACTTAAATATCACTATACTCACCTTCTAATTTGTGACGGTGGGTGTAGGTCTGTCGAGCAGCAGTAGACCAGGGAATGAGAAGATCCGCGACTTCCTCTTAGCAGTTCGGCAACTTTCCTCACTCATTTTGTGCGACTCGACTTTTGTTGAATTATACTGTTTATGTCTTTACTGTACATTTTGGGTTGAATGAATAGTTTCATATATATATGTGCATGTGATGCTGTATTTTCTTGGTTTTATACACTTAGAAATTTTGAATCATAACAGCTTTCACATAATCTTTCAATTACATATTAATATGAAATCACATGAAATTGAAAATGAAATCTGAATTAACTTTAAATTGGATAATATATTAGTACATGGATTTAGAGGAATATAGGGACGAAAGGCTGACTAATACGTACTTAAGTCTTATGTGGTTATGATTAAGGTTTGATTACGGGATTAGGCCGGGCGGTTCCTTTTTTAGAAGTTGGGGTCGTCACGGGTTCACAAGAGCCGTCTATGTGTGCCCCGTGATGCGGGCATACACAAATCCCGATGCATAATACGTAGGTCGATGTCGCATGACAGGCTTTTGTGAACTAATGTGTCTTGTGATGTGACATTGTTGTTGTTATTCTAATATTTTCCTTACTCTCGAGTATTTACATTTTTTCTGCAAAAATGAAAAAAAAAAGAAAATATTAGAATGGCAACGGGTAAATCATACCCTAAGACACATACTTTGGCCCATAGAATATAAGCCGTTCAAATAGCTTCGACCGAAGTATTATGCATCGAGATTTATGTGTAATTACATCTTGAGGTGCGCACGGATGACTCAAAGGCCCGATCTAAATTCTAATTAATTTGACTTAGCCTTCATTCATCATTCTAGCACTTCTTTAACCAAAAAAAAAAAAAAGAAAAGGGCGCAAAGCACGTGTTTGTCGTGAATTGGGTGTCATGGACGAGAAAAAAAAAGGGCTTTGGCGGTGGAAACAGCAGGTTTCGCGTGGACGAGAATAACACACTGCCGCCCTCGAGGTTCTCGTGTCTCCTCGTACTCTCGCATCCATCCCATGCACGTCTCCTTATTTAATTCCTTCCCGTACAATTAAATTCACTCATATATATATATATATATGTCACACACCAGTACACTCTTGTAGAATATTTATATATAGCGAGTGATTATAATTAATTATTACTTAGAGATATGAAAGGCAATATGATGACCATCGAGAGGAGGGTAGGGCATGATAGGCGCCGCCGTCCTCGTCGTAGGCATGGTGTTCCAGTTCCGATAAGTAAGAAATGCCGCGGCGAGCATCTCATTCGCCGTCGTCTTTCTGAGAATCTTCGATACTATAAGCTTCGCTCTATCATACCATCACAAACTAGTAAGGTATGTACATTAATGCAAAACATACGTTATTATATATATATAGTTAATTAATCCAGCACTACGTATATACTAATTAACAAGTAATTTCTCTCAACTATTGTTTATAAATCAACATGCATGTTTACGAATAAATTATCAAATTAAGTACAAGTTTGTTGATGTATGAATGATGAATTGCCAGAAAATAAGAAGCCGTGATGATGAAGATGAAGTCAAAGCAGCTACTAATACAACACCACTACGAGTGTCAACATTGTCTCCTAATTTGATGATCCAAGAAGAACAAGTAGTACTAGCAGTAGAGATAGAAGAATGGGAACCATGTTGTAGTACTAGCAGTAGGAGCACCGAAGTGATTTTTGAGAATCCCGAGGAACCGTTCGTACCTACAATCACTATAAGGGAAATGGAGGGTAATTCTCTGCTGATCAATGCAGTTGTTAACAAGAATGTCTCCTTGGCATCTAATCTTTTTCGCATTTTCGAAGAGGAAGAAAATAAGATCGTTGTTTTGTTCGAGAATCAATATAGAACCGAGAGCAACGCGAGCCACACGATTCACCTCGATGTGCAACCCGATTACGATGTCGGCACATTGGAGAAGAAGCTTTGTGCTTGGGCTGGAGAAACTACTCTTCTTCGACGCTTCAATTAATTAATAAGTCTTAATTGGGTACCTATATTTGTTAGTACTTCACACCATTCAAAAGGGGTACTGTCAAAGAATTTTGCTATTTTGGATAGTACGTGATAAGTTTTTAGTGGTACTTTAAGATATTTTGCTAAGATTTTTTTTTTTTTTTTCTTTTTTAAGTTCCAATGATTTGATATAGTGATTGAGAGCAAGAGATCGATAATGGGTTCGAACTCCGGTATGGCATTTGTGTTAGGAATTGACACACAAATTAAAGTAGTCCTAAAATCACAACGAAGGAGACACCATAAGTCACATTTATTTGAGACGTGCTCAATAGCGGGCACATATAAATGTCGGTACATAACATGTATGTCAAAGCTACATAAACGGCTCTTGCGGGTTATTAATAATTAATGTTTGCTTAGGAGATATTTTTACCATTTTTTAATAGATTTTGGACACTGCAAACACTCATCACCACCGCCATCTCAAAAAACACCATTACTACCCTTTTCACAGATTCACAATATGGGTATGAGTCTGTAAGAGATTTTACTCTTTTTTTAGGTGCACAATTGAGAGATGTGAACAAAAAGTGCACAAGCTTTTGCAACTTCGTTAATGTCATCCAAAGAGAGAAAGAATCGTAATCTTTTGATTTCTATTTGAGTTGATATTTGCGTGTTATGTGCACGGTGATTGAGATGGTCCTCGTATGCCCGCTACATATCCGACTCCGTCATGTTGTGGACAAACGAACCCAATTTGTTCATTTCAATGTCGAAATTCAAACAAAAAACATGTCTTATAGAGAATTGAAAACACAAGCCCTAAAACATCTAACCCTATATAGCATCATATCAAACCTTAAGCAACAAAAAATCATTCACCATCGGCGAAAGTTGGGAAGGGCGAAGGTGTGATGAAAGTGGCGGGATGGAGCAGAGGTGTGACAGACCCATTCTCCACACAAACTGAGTCTCGCCCGGCACTACAAAAAAAATGTAAATTAGAATCGGAAATAGCAATGGAATTTAGTTCTGTTTCTAATCAGAAATGGTTAGAAACGGAATTGAGATGAAAATAGTCAAAGATGGAATAGAGACAGATTACAGACAGAAATAGAGACGGAATAGAGATTGAATTAAAATCCATTTCTAAAAAAGTGGCGCCAACTTTCCACCAAAAACTTAGTAGTTTATAACCGCCCATCACTTCTCGAGATTCGTGCATCAATAGATGAATTATTTATGTGTTTCAAACTCTATCTCTCCTCGAACTCTCTCTCCCAACTCTCTCTCCTCGAACAAACTCCCTCCCTCTTCCTCGACCGAAGTCGACCTTTCTCCTCGACTGAACTCGACCTCTCTCGAGCTCACCTGCAGCTCAACAACTGCTCTCTTCACCGACGGCTCAACAACTCCACTCTTCACGGCTCTGCAAATCCTTAACTCTCTCTCGTCTCGAACTCTCTCTCTCTCTCTCTGAAGCCCTAAATCTCTGCGAGATAGTCACCGCAGACAGCTATTGTTCACCGGTGCTCTCCAAATCCGATATCTTTACGGTCGAGGGCAATCACGGCTTTGTTGGTTGGAGATTAGAGAGCTAGTTTTGGAGATTTGGTGTTGTTTGAAGAGATTTAGAAATGGGGGTTTGGATTTGGTGGGTTTTGGCGGTGGTGTTCGGAGTTTGAGTTGCTCTCTGCCGGAGCTCGTGCCTTTTGCCGTCACCGTCGCATAAGCCCTCGTCGTCGTCTACTCTATCCGTCGTCGTCTGTCCCTCGCCGTCGTCATCTGCTACTGTTCCTCTTCACCGTCTGCTTTGTCCGTCGCTATCGTCTCCTCTCTTCACTGCAGCCATTATTTTAAGGTTTGGGATCCGAAGCCCCGTCTTCGACATTGAGGCAAGTAATCCACGAAGCTCCTGATGTGGTTTTGGCTTGACACCCTCGCCTTTGCGGACCCTAGTCGTTGATGAAGATGTGCCCTAACCTCACTCGAAGTCTCTCTGCTTCCTCCCTCGCCACTTAACTTCTTCACGCCCTGAACTCGCGAAGCTCAGAATTGCTCCATCGTTTCTCTCATTCGCGAAGGTTAGAATCACCTCCTCTCTCATTTGTGCCCTGATCTCATTTACCTGATTTCTCATTCTCTTCTAGTTTTGGTTGAGGACTTCAATTGAGGTATTCACTATCAAAATGCCTAAGGCAGAGTTTCATTACCTGCATTCTTTTATAGGCCTGAAATGTATAGAGCTCCCTAAGCAATGCAGTTTTGCAATTCTGCATTCTTTTAGATTCAGTTGAGGAATTCGATTGAACTCTTGAAATGCGGGCATAGATGTGAGAATGGAACTAACTACTCATCTTGCATAGAATTAGCAAATGGCTTGATTTGTCTCTAAAGCTTTCTGTTTGATTTGAAAGAAATCCTTTAAGCTTCCCATTTAAATATGTACATTTACTTCTGCTGGCATTATATATATAAGTGTAACACTTACTGACAAAGCTATAGAACACCATATTTTCATCCTTATTTTGGTGAAAATAATGCTAATTAACTACTCATCAACTGCATATATATAATCAGAGGTTCAATTTGTTGGCAATAGAACAATACATGCATCTTGCCCAAACTTGTTTACGGGGTTTCCTTGTGAGTTTACATGGCTAGATTTGTTGCTAATTAGAAACAAGTAATACTCATCGTGACTTTTAATTCGAAATGATTGCGCATAAAGTCTTTTTTTTATTATTTTATGATTAATTTGGCTTGATTACATATTAGAACACCCTATTAAACCATCAATACAAACTTGTACCACAACATTGACCTATCTAAGTGACCACACTAATATAAGTTATGAGGTATATATAATATTTGTTATTTTTTTACCTATCCACCTCTCTACACAAACTATTTCTAGTCTTTCTCATAACTCCATTATGTTAAATAGATCAATATAATATACTAAACTTCGTTAGATTTGAATATTTACAACACACATAAAAAATATATAATGAATTCATGAATAACAAGATAGTAGTGTTAAGAGCTTGTGTAACCTTGCATCGACATTTTCGATAGCCATTCTAGACAATGGTTAAAATAGCTCAATCAACTTTGGAAGAGTTTCAAACGTTGCATTGTTGGCTTACTAAAACTAAAAAATTGATTACAAAACATCAAAAAGAGATTTATGACTAAGATCAAATAACTTGATGTTATAAGAAAGGATTAGAACATTATAACAAAACCAAAAAAAAAAAGGAGTCGTCAATGTTAAACAATAAATAACATGAAAATAATTGTAACCACCTAAAGCTTTATGTTGGATAAAGCCTTTAAGCTTCCCATTTATTAGTTATAATTCCTTACCCCGAGAGAGCGTCCTTGCATCTTACCTACCTACTAATCCACTTTGCAAGTAATTGCTTATACCTTTGATCTTTTTATGCAGGAAGACGTACATCAAAAAGAGCTTGTGTTAAGTAGAGTTTTTAAAGCTTATTAAAGACAAAGAAGATGGGCGTGATCTTGCTGAACACTAACTTTCTAACCTTAATCTACTGCACATTGATGAAAAGAAAAAAAATCGTAATTGATATGCCTCATGCTATTTGTTGGATGTTTCATTCTTTACTGTGCATGAACCAATCTATATGATCCATATTTTTATAAATGGCATGTGAAATTCTTGCAACAAATTGAGATTGTGACCATCTGTATTTTACCGTATGGTTGCGATCATTTTAGTCAAAATGCATTTCTATTATCCAGTGTCTCTTGATTATGTTGGTTGTCTTATCTATTGGTTATGTTTTAGTATGATTCAGTTTGATGTTTCATAAATAGTTAAATACCTACATTTTGTTGTTTAGGTGACCGTGTAGATTGGGCTTTGGCCAATTAAGGGTTTCCTATGGTAGAAAACTATAATGGAATTGTTTAACTGAGTGATGCCATTGATCATTTGTAAGCTTCACATGTCAACATCCACTCGAGTTGCTATCTAGTAACTTAATTATTTTGGACAGTTTGTACTGCAATGCCTCTCTAAAGGTCACTCGGGCATTCCTTAAATCTTTTTTCTTTTTCCTTGTGCATTTATGATTTTTTTCTAAGTAATTACTTATACCTTTGATCTTTCTATGCAGGACGATGAGGCGGTGTACTACAAGGTGGCGGGTGGGTGTCCCAAAGGATGTGTCTACGATCTTGGGTCATTAGGGAGAAAGAAGAGAAGATACGCAGATGCTGATGCTAGCACATCCCAAGTGCTAGCACAACGAGGGATGAACAACTTTATGATACTTGGGTATTTTATGGTTGTTGTAGAACAATGAGAATTGTAGTTTTTTGGATACTTTGGTATCTTAGACATTTATTATACTTGACTATGTTTCGTGAATATATAAGTCTTTTTTAATATCGAATTGTATGTTTTTTCTCATTTGAGTATTTGTTGTTGATATATATTGTTGATTAATGTACGGATGTGAAATTTTACTTTTTTGGGGATGTTAGCACCCCCAAGGAGTTGTTGGAGGTAGTGCAGGCGATGGAGCAGGTCCTGTTGTTATTTTTAATTACTTTTAGAAGTTTCGGAGAACCAATTTGATTTTTGTGAGTATTTTAAAAACAATTGCACATAGAAACGGAATAGAGACGATTAGCAACGGAATTTATAAATTTCGTTGCTAATCCGTCTCTAATTTATGAAAAAAATAGAATAAAAAACTGGGTAAACAGAGTTTAGAAACGGGATAAAGACGGATTAGCAACGAAATTCGTAAAGTCTAATTTACGAATTATGTCTCTAATCTGTCTCTAATTAGCAACGGATTAGCAATTCCGTTGCTAATTAGAGACGGATTAGATACGGAATTTATAAGTTCCGTTGCTAATCCGTCTCTGATTTGCAACAGATTAGCAACAAAATTTATGAATTATGTTGCTAATCCGTTGCAAATTAGGGACGGATTAGCAAAAGAATGCAAGTACAACCATTCACTTTGGAAGAATGTCCATTTATGTTCCGTCTCTGTTCCGTATCTAAATTCGTATCAAATCTGTCTCTAATCAGCAACGGAAACACATTTCCGTTGCTAACTAAATTAGCGACGACAATTTTGGCGACGGAATAGATTTTGTCTCTGTTCCATTGCAGAATTGAATTAGAGACGGAATTTATGCTAACCAGCAACATAAATTTATGTTTCTGATCGGCTGTTTTTTTGTAGTGCGGCCTAAGCCCACGTAGACCCCGAGCTAGTCTCATAAGGTCAACGCAGGCCTAGCCGGCCTTCTGATTCATCCATTTAAGTAAATTCATAATTTTAAGTCGAGTTACTTGTATTTTTGAAGTTTTATAAGTTAGCGGAAACAATTAATACGTTAAATAACTTACAATAAAGTAAAAGAGTCAGACATCCTAAATGTGGAAGCCTGTAAAAAGTGTGTTGAAGATGAAGGCCGCTCCAATATCCTCAGAGTAGATCGCCATGTATTGGCGACTTTCCCTTGCTTGGCTGCGGATCTGCACTCGGTCAAGCATAAGAATGTCGAGCCTAATAAGTAAAAGCCAATAGGATCTAAACAGTAATTCAAAGTAAATAAAGCAGTCTCAAAGTCATGCAGATAGAAGATAATAAGAATGTTAAAAAATGAAAGTACATGTAACGACCTGAAGTTAATTCACCGTTATTAATGACATGGTTGCAGACGTGGCTGACAGCTCAGACGCTCGTGGGACCCACAGTTAGGCTAGTACGCGCCTCGAGCTAGGTAAATAGTTATTTTGCGTGTTGATTTGTTTAATTTGCGATGTATATTGAGATAGAGTAAAAACCATCACAATGTGTGTATTTATATTATATTTGACGTGCGATATTGTATGTTAAGTATTCGCATCGATATGCACGCGGGTACCCGGTAGGCTAAAAAACTTAATACTAGGTCGTGGGAAGTAATACACACATAAAATGAATAAAATGGGTTAAATAATAATATGTAATGTATATTTGGTGGTTAGGGACATGGTAGTACGTGTATATCACGGTTCGGGGCGCGAAACCGGGCGTCGGAACACCCAAAATATCACTTTTTGGGTTAAGAACAAGGGCAAGTGTGCCATTAGTGTCAATTTCGGAGTCATTGGGGGTTGAGAATGGAGCAAATGGTGCTTACTAGATTGCCTAGAAATGCACGAGCGAGGAGAGATCACATTTTGGTATAAAAGTCAAATGACTTTCATTTTTCCACCAGTTTTTCTCTCTCCTTATCTTCACATCCAAAAATTGAAGAGCAAAAGCAAAGGTTTTGGAGATCCAAACTTGGTGATTTGAGGAGCTTTGAATGGTTAAATCATCAAAGCAATGTGAGATTCACAATTACCTCAACTTTCTTTATCTTTTGGTCTAAATTCTTGAGGTGTTGGTGTGAATCCAATAGGGATTGTTAAGTGGTTGTTAAGTAGTTGTTTTGATGGGTTTTAAGTGCTATGAAGTTCAGTGGTTTGTGTTGTGGTTTTTGTTGTTGATGGTGGAGTTTAAAACCCAGAATTCTCAACAAAACTATTGTCCAGAACGCGATTAGCATGCTAGGCAAAAATATAGCACGCTAATGTTCTTCCTGACGAAGAACATATACTAGGAATCTAGGTCACTAATCCCTAAATCCAGTGCGCTAGACATCGCAGATTTGACATTATTTTTGTTAAGTAACATAAAATACGTCCAATTGACTAAAAATCAATTATAAGTGGAAATACGTCATTTCGGGCGGTAATTTGGATACCTAGGATTCAGCGGAGTCGGACCAGGGGTTATTTACGGGACACAGAGTGCGGTTTGAGGTGTGTAGTATCCCAATTGAAATTTCTTGAGCGGTACTTTATTTTTGCTTTGAACTCATATTATGTCTTTCAATACTCTATTCTTGTTTTGATTTAATGGACGGACGTTGAGGCTCTCCCTCCGTGCCATTTATGTGTGTATGTCCACTAGGTCATAGCACATGTGCCAGTGATCTCGTGAGTACGTTGACCCTAAAGTCGCGTCGGGGCACGTGTTGGTGCGTCGTAGGTTCCACGCCGACCACCTAGCGGATCTAGATACTGGTGTTGTTTGAGTGCTACTCGTCGGCAGTAATATGTAGGGAGTACGAAGTATGACGCTAATTAGGCTTTAGGAACACACTTTGAGCTTGCGTTATTATTTATCCATGCAATGGGCACAGTTAGCTGTATTTATTTCCTCATGTTTATTTAATAGTTTTGTTTAAATTTCAGTATTTACTTTCTGTATTGCTCACTTAAATTCTTTGGGAATACTTACTCTGAACCCGTTCTCTATCTTTTTGTGATTGCTCGAGTGCGGATCCCAGTACAAGTCGTTGCAAAGGCAAGTTATAGGAATACCTGTGATTCAGAGATATTGAGCCAGACTTGTACATTTGCATTTGTAACGACCCAAAATCTCTAATCGTATTTACGTCTTTACACAGACTCAATGACCCGTATTGTGGGACCCAGATCGTGATATATTTGTTTACCGTGGCAATGATCGAGGTACATTTTATAGTTGTTGTGATGTATGCCTAAAGTATTGTATATGTGTAGACTATTAAGTTAATTTTCTATGGGTGTGTAGGTATTGAGACGAGCAAGGATGTACCTCGAGTCGTATGTCGACGTGGGACCGGGGTAAGTTTAATTTATTTAAATAAAATGTGAATTTATTGGGTAATAAATGACTTTAATGTGGCCACATTTAGCTAAGTCCCAAAGTTTGTAAAATAAAACAATAAGCATTGGATGTGCATTGAGACACGCGTTAACCTATCATGAGGCAAGGTGTCAATTTGTCGAGTCTCTCACAATTGACTTAGGGGATAAATGGGACAATGTGATTTAAGAGATGAGCCTCGAGACACGTATGCACACAATGATTTAAGGCTATGTTTTAAACTTACCACTATATAAATGGTAAGTCAGCAGTTTCATCTCCTTATCCTCACCAAAATCAATTGGTGGAGAAGAGAGGAGAATCGCCACTGGTGGAGGAGCGGAGGAGAGTGAGAGAACCAGAAAAGATCAAGGTGAGTGTGGTGTTGTTCAATTGATGTTATATTGTGGGTTTGTGTTGGCGAGGGAGCTTTGGAGCTCCCATGCTTCCAACGAAGGAGATGACTCGGAAGAGTCGTCTCCCCTCCCTAAATGAGCTGGGGTTGGATCATTAACCCCAGCTCGTGAAAGGGGAAAAAAATGGAAAAAAAAAGAGAAAAAATGGAAACAAAATTCCAAAAAATTTAGGAAAAGTTATATTTCAACTAACTAAATAGAAAGTAATGAATTTCTATGAAAATAAAATATTTAGAATTTCGGACGAGCCTTTTACGGGTTTTACCTCAAAAAGCGCAAAATGTGCGAATTGGACTAAAAATTTAGAAATTGGTATCAAATTTGATTTAGCCTAAATTGATATATTATTGAATGGTAGGGAACTAAGGGGAGTACTCAGGTGTTTGGGCACGCATTCCGAATTGTCGAGGGATCGAATAGACTAGGACAAGCGTGTGAATAGTAAGTACAACTGTGAGAATTTTATATTTCATTTCATTCACATTTATTGAGTTATTAGTCTATTGGTAGACATTGATACTTGAAATCTCACATCATGTTGTTTTTGTATCCATTCATGAGTGAATATTGTGGCATGATACCTTGTGAATTGTTTCATTGACTCTGATTCCTACACTTGATGTCATTCTTGAAAAGATTGATGACAAGCGTGCTAATGAAATAATTTGGATTTAATTGGATTTGTATTCGACTTCCTTTGGGCTTTGTAGCCTAACTTGTTTTGAAATCCTAAGATTTTAGAATTATGTCTTTGAAATTAAAGTAAGGATAATCTAGTGTCCATTGCATGAGAGATGTGCGGTTCATGAGGACATGGGTCTACCGGGGTTCTGACACTCACCACTACACTTGCGCGACACACGGGTTATAGGACTCGGGTGGTCGGCAAGCATGAGATTGATGTTGTGTAGGTGTAGAATGCGACTCCGCTAGTTGTGCGAGATATGTTGAGCGAAGCTCCATATTACTTTCTTCATCTTTATGACTAAATCTTTGAGGTGTTGGTGTGAATCCAATATGGATTGTTAATTACTTGTTAAGTAGATGTTTTGGTGGGTTTTAAGTGCTATGAAGTTCAGTGGTTTGTGTTGTGGTTGTTGTTGTTGTTGTTGTTGTTGATGGTGGAGTTTAAAACCCAAAATTTTCAGCAAAACTGTTGTCCAGAATGTGATTAACTCTCTAATGAGGTCATATAGCACGCTAGTTGACGATTAGCGTGGTAGGCAAAAATATAGCGCGCTAATCCCCAGATCCAGTGCGCTAGATATTTCAGATATGACATTATTTTTGCTAAGTGACATAAAATACATCCAAGTGACTAAAAATCAATTATAAATAGAAATAGGTCATTTTCGGTGGTAATTTGGATATCTGGGATTCACCGGAGTCGGACCAGGGGTTATTTACGGGAGACGGAGTGCGGTTTGAGGTGTGTAGTATCCAAATTGAAATATCTTGAGCAATACTTTATTTTTTCTTCTGAATTAATATTTAGTCTTTCTATACTCAATTCTTGGTTTGATTTAATGGATGGAGGTTAAAGCTATCTATCCCTCCCATTTTTGTGTGTATGTCCACCAGGCCATAACACGTGTGCCAAGAATCTCGGTGAATAGGTCAACTTGAGAGTCGCGTCAGGGCACATGTGGGTGCGTCGTAGGTCCCACGCTGACCACCTAGCGAATCTAAATACTGGCCTTGCTTGAGTGCTACTTGTCGACAATAGTCTGCGGGGAGTCTGAAGTATGGCGTTAGTCTGACTCTAGGCTCTAGGAACTCATTTTGAGCTTGCACTATTATTTATCCATGTGATGAGCACAGTTGTCTGTATTTATTTTTGCATGTTTATTTAATAATTTTGTTTAAATTCCAGTATTTACTTTTTGTGTTGCTCACTTAATTTCCTTGAGAATACTCACTCTGGACTCGTTATCTGCCTTTTTGTGATGGCTAGAGTCTAGATCTTGGTACAAGTTGTGGCAAAGGCAAGTTACCTGAATACCTGTAATTCAGAGATATTAAACCAGGCTTGTACGTTTGTATTATATATACTTTGTCTTTTATTTTGGGGATTTGGGATTGAGAGATACTTCAGAACTTTATATTTTTGAGATTTTGATACATTGAGGCATATTTTTAGTCTTTGATGATATATGAGTTTTCCACGCTAAGTATTAGAGTTAAATACATGACTTTGATGTTTCATATTATAGATTGTCATGATAAAATACTTCCGTTGTGATTTATTATGGTTTAAAATAGTTTTAACAGATGACTTGAGTTTATTAACAATTTAAACAGTAAATTGTTGTTTATTGAGGTTAATAATGATTAAATGATGTATGAGATAGCATGTGGGACACATATGGCACTGGTAGGCTAGGTTGTGGGCTCGCATTGGCCCCCGTGGCGGTCCATTCAGAAAATGGGTCGTTACATTATAACGAGGAATGAGTGTCGAAAGAAACAATAGAGAAGTGCACAAGTAGTCTAAGACCACTGATTGCGAAAGCCACAGGGTCGGAGTCATAGAGTCGCGGCAACGCCAATGAAACTCAAGTTCTAGGACGCGACATTACTTGTTGTATCCAAACCATCGCGAATGAGGGATATCAACAGTGCCCCGGATAAAACACATCTCATTCCGACCAAGTAATCTAGTGACTCGAGGTCATGGCCTCGATGCAAGCCGGCGACCACTCTATTAGAGACACTCTCATAACTCACTTGGCCTTCGGACGCTCATAGTAGTGGGAATTCCAAAAAAAAATATACAATACAATATCAATAAAATAAAAGCTTAAATGAGCAACTGCACATTTCCTAACTGGTTTTACTTACCTCAATATTACAAAAATACCAATCGAATTGTGACTCCCGCACACCTCAAAGTACTTACCCAATGCCCGACGCTAGTCTCCAAAGCTATTAATTATCAATTTACAATGAATTAGGTGTGTCAAGTCCCTAATCCAAAAATAATTTATTTGATATCATTTAGTCGCGGTGTAACGACCCGCTCTAATTAATCTCAATCAACTGATAAATTAAAATTTTGACCCTAAGCTCGGATCCACTTGGAAGTTGTGGAAAAGTCTAGGGTACGTCTAACGAGGTAAATTGTGCTGCATGTTAAGTTATTGTGTTATTTTTAAATATTCACATTGCACTAGTGTTAGGATTTTCATTGGTCACGTTGTGCACATATAGTTACGAGAGCGTAAGAAGCTGTAGGATAACGCGGATGTATGGGCAGTCGGAGTCTAGTGTTCACTAATGTTGCAAGTGGGACAGGGCGAGGAGAGGATCATAATTACCGTCCCCATCCCCTCGGGTTACGAGTCAGGGATTTATTCCCACAAATTTCCCACGGGGTGAACTTTGCCGCCCTATGTCGCGGGGCGGGGTATCCTTGCGATGCCCCATCTATTTTGTAAAAAATATCTATTTTGATCTTTATTTTTTGGTTATTTTCGTTGTTAAGTATTATTTTCTCAATTTTTTAAAGAAACTATTTTTTCCAAATTGAAGGATTAATGTAACGACCTGAATTTAATTCGGTGTTATTAATGACGTGATTGCAATCATGGCTGGCAAGTCAGATGCTCGTAGAACCCGCAACTAGGCTAGTGCATGCTTGGAGTAGGTAAATAGTTATTTTGTGTGCTATTTTGTTTAATTTACGATGTTTACGTTGAAATAGACTAAACGACATCGTAATGTGAGATTATATTAAATTTTATGTGCGAGGTTGTATGTTAAGTATTCGCCTCGATAGGCGTGCCTACGCAGGTACCGGGTTGTTTAAAAGACTAAATACTAGGTCGGAGGAAATAATACACATAAAATGAATAAGATGGGAATATGGGACGTATATTTGGTAGTTAAGGACATGATAGTACGCATATGTCGCGGTTCGAGACGCGAAATCGGGTGTCAGAACATCCAAAATACCATTTTTAGTTTAAGAATAAGGGCGAGTGTGCCATTGGTGTCATTTTTCGGAGTCATTAGTGGTCGGAAATGGAGCAAATGGCTTTCATTTGATTGCCTAAGGATGCACAAGTGAGGGGAGATCACATTTTGGTATAAAAGTCACATTGACATTCAAAACCACCACATTTTCTCTTTCCTTATCTTCACATCCGAGAATTGAGAAGAGAAACCAGGGTTTTAGATATCCAACTTGGTGATTTGAGGAGCTTGGAGTGGTGGAATCATCAAAAGCAAGGTAAGATTCACAAACACATCAACTTTCTTTATCTTTTGATCTTAGTTTTTGAAGTGTTGGTGTGAATCCAATAGGGATTGTTAAGTGTTTGTTAAGTAGTTGTTTTGATAGGTTTTAAGTGCTATGAAGTTCATTGGTTGGTGTTGTGGTTGTTGTTGTTGGTGGGGTTGTTGGAAACCCAGAATTTTCAGCCAAACTGCTGTCCAGAATGCGATTAGTGCGCTAATGACGTCATCTAGCGTGTTAGATGATAATTAGCGTGCTAATATTTTTCCCAATGAAGAACGTATAACTGTCTGGGAATCTAGCGCGCTAATTCTTAGACTCAACATGCTAAATATTGCAGTTTTGACATTATTTTTGCTAATTGACATAAAATACATCCAATTGACTAAAAATCAATTACAAATAGAAATAGGTCATTTCGAGCAGTAATTTGGATATCTGGGATTAGACATAGCCGGACCGGGGGTTATTTACGGGACGCAGAGTGCGGATTGAGGTGTGTAGTATTCCAACTGAAATTTCTTAAGTAGTACTTTATTTTTCTTTTGAATTCATATTCTTTTTTCAATACTATATTCTTGGTGTGATGCAAAGGACGGACGTTGAGGCTATCCCTCCGTGCCAATTCCGTATGTATGTCCACCAAGCCATAACACGTTTGCCAGAGATCTTGGTGAATAGGTCGACCTGGGAGTCGCGTTGGGGCACGGTGGGTGCGTCGTAGGTTCCAAGCCGACGACTTAGCGGATCCAGATCCTGGTCTTGCTTGAGTGCTACTTGGCCGACAGTTATCTGTTGGGAGTCCAAAATATGGCGCTAGTCTGACCCTAGGCTCTTGGAACAAACTTTGAGCTTTCACTATTATTTATCCATGCGATGATCACAGTTGCCTATATTTATTTCTGCGTGTTTAATTAATAGTTTTGTTTAAACTCCAGTATTTACTTTCTGTATTGCTCGCTTAATTTCCTTGGGAATATTTACTCTAGACTCGTCATCTGCCTTTTGTGATGGCTTGAGTGCAGATCCTAGTACTAGTCATGGTAAGGGCAAGTTACCGAAATACTTGTGATTTAGAGACATTGAGTCAGGCTTGTACGTTTGTATCATATATACTTTATTTTTATTTTGGGATTTGGGATTGTGAGATACCTCAGGACTCTATATTTTTGATATTTTGATGCATTGAGGTGTACTTTTGGTCTATGATGGTATAAGGTTTTCCACTTTAGGTATCAGAGTTAAATGCATGACTATAATCTTTTATATTTTGATTGTCGTGATAAAAGACTTCGCTGTGATTTATCACGGCTTAAAATGATTTTAGCAGATGACTTGAGTTCAGTAGCAATTTAATCAGTAAATTGTTGTGTATTGAGGTTAATAATGATTATTTAGTGGATGAGATAGCATGTAGGACACAGTTGGCGCTGGTAGGCCAGGTTGTGGGCCCATTTACATTCAATTTTCGCTCTAGTTTTGATCACTGAGATTGTTGCATTGAGGTTGAGGGTGCACGAGGTGAGCGAGCAAGGGGAACGACCGGCGGGGCGTTTACGTTTTGTCGCTTGATTAGGTAATTTATTTTCATTAAAATGTTATGGGTTTTAATCATGATTAGATTCCGCGTATTTTGGATGTATTTTTCTTGATTTTGGCCGGTGTGATTTGGGTGTGGATTTTATAGGGTTTAGAAACTGTTTCTCGAGTCCATCGGCCTCATAGGGCCGAAATGTGTACATATGGTATGATTGTGTCAAACCGTGCTAGGCCTATTATTTTTGCAACAGTTGAAGCGAGAGTTTTACTTGTACTTCGGTCACATATGGCCGATACCACTACATGGGTTACGGCTACTCGTAAACCGTAACCTATATTTACATTGCAGTTAATGTCATTCGATATCAATTGTATATCTTCAATCATAGATCTATGAACCTCATGAAATCTCAGTTTTATGTTTAATTTCTTATGTCTAGTTATATTACTGTTGTAGCAGTACTACATTGAGCACAGTTTATGTCGTTTTGAGGTATGGGGAGAACAAAATGTCCATCATGGATGTCTCCGATTATAGGGCGAGGTGGGTGGGGAGGCAAGGCTGGAGAAGGTAGTAATGTAGCGTCCCAAGTAAAGGTTGCCCCTCCTGAACGGAAGTGTGTTACTTCATCGAACCGTAAGAAGAAAGTGGATCAGAATAATCCACAACCCAAACGCAAATGGGCCAAGCAAGCCAATGAGAGTGACGTGCAACCGGGTAAAACTTGAGTGGAGCACAGGGCTACAAGTTCTATTGTTAGGGATAGAGATGGTCTCACACCTGGGGGTGCGAGTAGGGATGGTACTGAGATTAATCGTACACCAACGGATGGTGTAGGTTCCGAGGATAATGTTGTTGACATTGAGGGTGCAGACTCCCCCAGTACATCGTCAGAGGCGGAAGACAAAATGACCACTTCATTTACTGGTGGGCCAACCACTTTAGAGCTCTTACCATCATTTCGCCACCATATATTGCTAGACATTTAGAGGAAAAAGGTATATATTGCTATACTTTAGTTAAGTTATAAAATACTTGAGGCTCTTTCTTATCTAATATTACTACAACTTCTTTTGTAGTCTCGAAGATTCCTCAAATGCATCAACCATGGTTCTCAAGTTTCAGTTTGACAGACTTATCCAACTACACCCAAATAAGGAAAGGGTGAAGAAGTTGATTACAGATAGTGGCTTAGAACCTTTAGGTTATATCTCGTATGAAGGAAGCAATCATGTGTTAATTTCTGGCATTATTAAGAGATGGCAGCCTGAGACCAACACATTCCACATGCCATTTGGAGAGATGAAAATCACATTAGATGATGTGCGGGTCCTACTTGGAATTTAGGTCATTGGAAAGACAATAGTTGTGAAGTCAAAGGAGTGAGTTGAGGTGATGGCTATGGTAAGCCGTTTATTGGGGATTCCAGTTGGTGAAGTTGATGAAATGATTAGGATTATGACTGGCCTGACTGTGAGGTTGGCATGGTTGAAGGAACGATTTGCAGTCCCAACTAAAAGACTTTTAGATGAAGAGGATGAGGAGGAGGAAGAGGATGAAGAAGGGTCCGAGAGGAATAAATGGCTTTACGTATATCCGCCGTCGAATGCTTGGTCAGAGCCTACATTTTATACTTACTAGGAACCACCTTTTTTGTGAATAAGTGTGGTACGGGAGTCTCCCTCACTCTCATTCAGCTTTTGGATAATGTAAATAACATTGGGCATTATGGATGGGGTGGAGCAACAATTGCTTACTTGTACCGTCAGTTGGGCATTACAAGTCGCGCCGGGCTAGATGTAAAGTATTGAATAAGTCATTTAAGTTTTATATTTAATATTTAAATTACTTTGTATGTAACATTTCTTTTATGCAGGGCTAGATGTACCATCGCCTACCATTCATCAAACCACGTCTCCATACTGATTACAAAGTTGGAATGCCATGAGTTATGAGGCGGCACAATAAGATTGAGTCGAAGCTAACGTTGGAGTTTCTCATAGACTTAAGGAGGCGAGTGGATAGCTTAGGACCTAAAGAGGTGATGCACCTACACTACAATTACTTACACTTCTGAATTACATTTGTACCTAATTTTTATTTTCACATAGGTGTTTTTGCATACAACTAAAAAGAAAGCACCTCCAGTGGCCTTCTATTTAGGTTCAATGAGGTTTATAAATGTCATTGAACCGCACAATCCTGTAATAGTCTTGAGGCAAATGGGATATGTTTTAAGACATTCCCAAAAAATCATACAAACCCATTTATGTAGATAGGAGCAAATTATCCCATACATACTCAATGAAGTACAATTATGACCCCCAAGTTTGGGAAGAGTGGGAGGACCATCTCATTGCTAGAGAACGACGTGGTGAGAGGGCTATATCTATATGGCAAGCTGCACCAGGATACCTTCAATGGTTTGAGTGGGTGAGCCATTAATTTGCTAAAAGTCCTGAACAAGTCACCGGGGTGAATGATGAAGACGAGGTTACTTTGGTATAAATTCAACTTTGTTGTTTGTTTTGCATTTACTTACTCACATTATTTCATTAACATCGTAACCACCGAGCACTTGATGTTGCATTGCGATTCATATCGATGCCTAAGACCAATGTCACGGCTGAAAATGCAATTGCAATAGCGGATGTGGTCATCGCCTTCTTATTTGGAGTTGAAGAGGAAGAGAAAGACACGGTGACTGGCACAACTAACCAAAGGGATGGAGCTACAACATCTACTATCGCAGCTATGGCTCATCAGACAAACGTTGAACACGCCTCATAAGTTAGATTTAGGTGTTGGTCATCCTTCTAAACTTATGGACAAATTTGGATTTTGGATTGCTGGTCATCCTTTTAAACTTTATAAACCTTATTTTAATTGTTTCACATAATTTCGGAATGATTATGCCTTACTGTTGTTATTGAATGTATATTCTTGGCAGCCATGATATTTTCATTGGTATATACTATTGCTAGCGGACTTGCATGGCTGAGAAGTATGTAAGTGTATCGACTAGACTTGGTCGATATTGTTTGTTGTATTTCAACACCATGTGACCGATAGTTATTGTTATGTTTCGGTGAAACATGACTAAAATTATAATTGCATGGATTATCATGAAGTATAACTATCAACTTTGTGGGGTATGTGTAGCACTATAATGGGTATGACCAGATAAACGGCCATAGGTGACCAAAACTCGTATTACCTTTTCGATATATGAGAATAACTTTTAGATCGTCTAACCGAGGGCACTCAAAACCTGCAAAATTTATGAAACAATGGGGTATATGGGGTATGCTTAGTACTATAACGGGGTATGACCAGTTTAATGGACAAAGGTTGTCGAAAGTCCTTTTCCAGTTTCAGTTCTAATTAACTGATATTGGACACGGAGTCACGAACGATCAAGCTCAGAAGTACTATGAGTTTCTTCTAATTTTGCAAATAAGGGCGCTTGGAACTATAATGAGGTATGACCAGTTAATCAGACACATATGATTGAAAACTATGTTACCGTTTTGAACAGGGTCGACCGATATATGAGAACAAAATTCGGACATGTCTGACCGAAAGCACTTAGAACGTGCAAAATTCATGCTACAATGGGGTATGGGGTATGCTTAGTACTATAAAGGGGTATGACCAATTTAACGAACATGGGTTACCGAAAGTCCTTTTCCAGTTTCAGTTCTGATTAATTGATATTGGTCACGGAATCATGGACAATCAAGCTCCGAAGTACTATGAGTTTCCTGTAACTTCACAAATATAGGGTACACTTAGAACTACAATGGGGTATGACCAGTTAATCAGACACATATGATCGAAAACTATATTACTGTTTCGAACATGGCTGACCGATATATGAGAACAAATTTCAGACCTGTCAAACCGAGAACACTCAAAACCTGCAAAAATCCTTTCGACTGTTCAAAAAAATAATTTCAACCAACATAAAACTTTGTACCAAACATGTTCAACATTTAGAGACCATTGTTAAAGAATTCCATACAATGAACAACTACATTTTCTATACCCACCAATGTTCATAAAAAATGAATATCTAAGACCAAAAAAAGGCACAACCAACAGATACGCAAAAAAGGGTGTATTATGACAGCCCCAGCTCCACAATCCAAAATTGGGCCTCGCCCGGCCTAGACTTACTTGGACCCCGAGCTCGTCTCGTTGAGTTACGCAAGCCTAGTCAGCCTTCCTTTACCATTTACCATTTATCAAGCAATTAAAGTTGAGTTAATCAATTAGTGAGTTATCATAGTTATAGCGGAAGCAATTAAACTAAATGAAAACCCCAAAGATACACAAGTTAAGACAACCTAAAGTGTGGAAACCCCGAATATGTATATCATCGTCGATGAACAGTCAGAGGAGAGTAAACACAAGATATATATGTCCAAGATCTCTCAAAAATCAAAATCCCAGTGTTTTAAAACAAGTGTATCTAATAATACAAAAAGAATCACCTTTGTCGGACAAGTGGAAAGAACTTCTCTAGTCTCCTCAAATGATATCTCCTAGCTGTGGAGCTTTCCCCTTGCTAGAATGAGGATCTGCACTCTGTCAAACACAAGAATGACGAGCCTAAGTAAGTAACGCCAAGCAGGACATATATACAGGGAACGCATGAATATAAAGACTATAAATAAGTCGATCGATAAGTGAAGGTCTGGAATACGAAAATCGAATAGCAAGGAGTCCCGACCAAAAGGTCTTTGAGTCGCGGCAAAAGCCTAGCAAACTCCGATTCAGGACGAGACATGACCTACCAGCCTTAACCTTTGCGACTATGAGATATCTACAGACCTGGGTAAGTGCCCACAACATACACTCAATTAGGAGATATCAACGGCGTCCAGATAAGAGCTCATATCACAGATAAATAGTAACCATGACTCACTTGCCAATGGACCACTCAACCAATGTAAATTTCAAAAGAAATGATAAACAGAGCAATAACAACAATTTAAAGCTCAAGAAATAACTATAAAATTCCTCATTGGTTACCTATATCCAAGCTAATACGCACTCAAATTGGCTCCAACACGCCTCCGAATCTGTACCCAATACCCAACACTAGTAAATTATGCATCTGGTAATCATATGGGCAAAATTATATTGTGTTAGAGCCTATTTAAAAAATTTCAAGATTTTTTAAATTTGAAGAAATCATAGTGGTGGCACACTTTTCGAGGAAATTTTTCGGTGTAAAAACTTCCAACAACTTCAACCAATTTTTTTTCCAAAACCAATTAAGTGGTTTTAATTAAATATATACACTATACATATATATTAGTTTCATGAACATGCTATGCACGACTAAGCCCGCTCATTTCGCTCTCAGGATTTTAATTAAAAAAAATAAATAATGTTAATTTAATATGCAACTAAATATAACATTTAAACTTAAATAATATGTATGAGTTTGAACAAACTATGTAATATAAAATTCAAACATACATAATTTGAATACGTAATAAGTAGAAATGCTATTCAAGAAGCAATATTTAGCTCCACAAAAAATAGAAAGAAAAAGGATCCATAGAAACGAAATATTGAAGATAAAGATGTGATAAAACTGACTTCACAATTGTGGACACATATACTATAAACTTTCGTAAACATTACATGACATATACTGACCACCATCACCGTGGTAGAGCTACTACATATATACAACGCGAAAAATTAGAACTTACTATATTCTATAGTACTATATACATGACATGATCTACTCATTTAAATATTATCTTCTTTTGAAAAAAAATAGAACTATACCTCAATATTTTGCTCCGAGGTTAATGACTTTATGGTTGTTAGTCCTCCCTGATCTTCCAATAGCTTAGCACACAACTGTATGCACAATATAATTATTGATCAAAATGTATGTTTAGCAATTTAGAATGAATGGGAAATCCAATATATATGTGATCATATAAGTACACATTGAAATTTTTACATACCTGCCTATATAGTGAAGAATCCCCAGGGTGGATCAATGTGATCTGATGACCAAAAAATAATGAAAGAATCAATTAATGACAATAACTACTACATGTATATATCCACTAATTATAGGTTAATTAAAATAAAAATGCGGCCTTAAACATGTTTAAATTCACTGAATTTCATATTCATATCCGTACTCAAACTGTCAGCCAACCCAATCTCTTTGGACCCATGTTTAGTTGCACCATCCTCATCATTATTAACTGCTAAATCTTGTAACGAATCAATTATATATGATGCTAATTAATGATCTATTAAGTTTTTGATTAATTCAAAGAAATTAAATTAAACTTTTTATACATGATTCCCATACTGACCTTTCCATTATTTATTTTTTCTACAGCGAGTCCCATTTCCATAACTGCATCCTCTATATTCTCAAGTATAATTCCTGACTATGATTCGATATAAAATTTATCTTCCTCTCAAAAACATTGTGCGAATTAATTAGCTTAATTTATCTTCCTCTCAAAAGCATTGATTGGAGCACAACTTGGATTCATCTATACTTAATCTGATTGCTTCAAAATAAGTTCAGCTTCATTAATTAGCTACCTAGTCTTTCATATATACATGTTACAAAGAGCAATGAAATCAATTAAGTTCATATATATGTATATGAATGTACCACATTGTTTTTAATTTGAAATTCATCTTCTAGTTTTTCATCATCATGGTTAGTCAAAGGGATATAATCTTGGTTGAACCAGCCATCTTCTTTGATATCGGTAATCGTAATGGGAGTAGCAAGATTGGGGTCGAGAATTCTCCTGATCAAGTTCTGAGCACCAGGGGAGAGCCAACTGGGAATATCAGTCTTTCCCTTGGCTACCTGAATTACATACATATACTTTCATTAATTATATATGTGCATTAAAATTATGATTTCAAATACTTAAAATGTATTATCTTGCTAGTCATTAGATCCAACAATTTATTCGCGAGAATACCTCATCTTCTGATAGGGCACATCAAGATTCTGATCATCAAAAGGAAGTGAGGCTGTTAGTAGCGCATACAAGATTACACTGCATGACCACACATCGGATATTGTTTTATCATACCCCTTATTCAACATAACCCGCAATACATATATATATATCTATATAGATCATCAATGCGTCGTTGGGAAGAAGAGAATTAAGATGTGCATTAAAGAAAATGTAGTATTTGGAGCGATTCATGTAAATAAGAAATCATCAAATCATTAATCCTCAACTTTAAAGAGTTCTATGAAATGAAAAATATAAAGGTGGCGTTGACCCTCTGCTTAGAATTTTAAATAAAACATAAACCATGATGCATTTTCCTACATTGAAAATTCTAATTTTCATTCGTTTACGCTGCAATGAAATGACAACTCCTTGTAAGGAAAAAAGATATCGAGCACGGAAATGTTGTGTGAAGGATATTCAACTTTTTATCTACTCAAAGATATCAATCTAAAAAATAAGTTGATTCCTGCGAAAATACTAAGATGAATGACATCCTAGAACATGAACTATTGCAAGAAGTCCCACTATTAAAAGGCAAATTGAGGTTTGCTAAATGTCTGGCTTATTAGACATTCGTAACCTCATCAGAAACAAAATGTTAAGATTAAGGGGATATTTCAGATCTTAATCTAAATGTTGAATGATAATCTTCAAATATGAGGATGCAACCATGGAAAGAGTTGAGATAGACTTGTCTAAAGTTTAATGAAGAACTACAGTATATTTGGTCATGACCTTGTTATTTAGAAATCGGAGAACGAAGCACTTAATTCATAATGCACAATAAAATCATTACCCCTTCAAAAACAACAATGATTACCCATTCAACAAAGAGCTATAAGTAACATAGCCGCGTTCAGTAATCCAGCCACAATCAGTCGTGCACCTGAAGTTATAAATAAAAGAATATGGAAGCTCTTAACGAATATTCACTCAAATCCCCCAAAGGATTTTTTTTTTAGGAACTTGTAATTGTGTAAACATGTGAAATTCAAAAACCTATGTCATAGATTCTGGCATACCAGTATATATCAGTTGGCTTATAGTTGAATGCGTACTTGAACATTGTAGCAGTGTATATCATGTACCCACCAGTAGTGTACAGAACACCATGGTGGTAGGCACACTCTTTTCAGTGTGTTGATTGAAGTTCAAGGAATGCGCTAGATTTGTGTGATTTGGAGTTCAGTTTTCTAATGGTGAAGCTTTTCAATGGAAGATTATTTATTCTAAATGTTTTGCCCTTTCTGTAGTCTGATTTCTCTCTATTTTGCATATCTTTTAGAGCTAACGAAGATGATGGCCATTATTTACTTTATGATTGAGCTTTTGCACTTTTTTGAGCATCTATGCTTGAAGGGTAGGATCATATTGCAAATAGCTTCATTAAAATTGTATTTTTTTTTTTAGTTTTCCATAACAAATAGCTTGCATTGCCATGCTAAACACTTTAGAAGAATTAAACTTTTTTGTTTCAAATTTGTTGTTTCTGGAAGTTCGGCTACAAACTTTTGAAGAACTTGGGAATAAAAGCATAGCAGCTGACTGGCATGCTAGAATATGTCTTGCAAGCATTTCAACAAACAGCTAGTGTTCAAGATCTTAAACCCTAATTCAGTTTCAGAAATCAAAACCTTAAGACTCTACTTCCCAAAATCAATCAAACACATAGAAACCATGAATCAAATTGAACATTGAAACCGAAACATACATAGAGAGAACGCATATCACTGATGAATAAGATTAATTCAAACAATTGAATCTCACTCACATTCTCCAAATATTTATCCTTCACTAGAGCACGAGCGATTGATCGATCAAAGAACAATTGAGTCTCGAGCACGAGTGAATTTGGAATAGGAGAGAAAAAACATGTATTGTATTGGAGTGATCGAGCTAGTGTATTATATTGAGGAGTTCAAGCTTGATTTGGAGATAAAAAAGAAAAGATCAGGGAACGGATTGATGAGAAAATGAGTTGTAGTTTGATTTGGAGAATAAAAGAAATGAAAGATCAGGAAACTCAACATAAGTATGGGCAAAAATGTAATTTTGCTTATGACTCAAAAATTTGTGATTGGTGCTTTTATATATATGATAGATACATCTATTACTATTCATGACTAGGCCCAAGCCCATATAGCAAGGCTTGGGCCTAGCCTTCATTCATGTGCAACACACATGAATGAGAGGTGGCCCTCCCTGTTGTGCGTAAAATGCACAACAAGGTTCCCAATTTTTTTATCCTTAAACCAAAATCATTCCTTCTAAGTAGTACGTGACTATTGATTGATACACACATTGTTTCCAACATAGACTTAATATGAACCGGCACTCCAAAAAAAAGTTCAACAATGATATTTGTTTATCAATAAAATATTACTTACTCCAGTTCAACATGTCTCTAAGCCATAGAATCGATGTATGTATAAAATTTACAATCATAAATGGCAGTGACATAGAATCAATGTATGTCTCCAAGAAATTGTAAATTTGTGCTTACGAATCCAACAAAAATAACAACCCAAAAGGCCTCACTTATCCCAATTAATCAACAAAATCAAACAAAATTAGAAATTTACCTGGCTCAATTCAAGCTTTAGGTATCCCAAAATACCAACTCCCTTGGATTCTCCCAACTTCTAGCTCAACTAATAGTATTCCCAAAGAAAACAAGTGAGAGCACCTTAACCTCACAACCATCGACGACCCAAAATGAACAAATACACAAGGGCTTCTATTTCTACTTATCTTGTTTTTAGGTTAGACCAACTCTTTTGAGTCAATGTTGACTTGTATTTATTGGATAGAGATGAACTATGGTCACAAATTCATTTGTGTACATGTATCTCGAGGCATGTTTAAAGGACCGCCTTCAGACAAATATCAACCAAGTCATGCACAAATGACTCACAAGTTGACTCCATTGACCTCATGATTTGTCAATGCGCATCTGGAGACACATCATGTGGTCATTTTCATTTTTTTTCTCTACTTAGGCCCACTATATTTCACATCAAATACTGGTCACACTAAACCTAGTAAAACCTTATTTAACTCACAAGACTTACCTCATAAGCCGATACCTTGGTCTCCCATCAACACGCAACTCGAGGTACGCTTTCCCTCGTCTCGACACCGATATGCCCCGCGTTTACCTTACCCGTACATTACCAAATTTAATTAATTTAAATTGTTCAAGCTTTTTTCTTATAAATAATACAAGCATTACACAAAAATAGCATACCTCGGTGTTGACTCCCGATATTTGGACATGCGTATCACGATGAGCGGGTCTCACATTCGACCCTGATATAACACGCGACACGAGATAGATTCTTAGTGTCATTACATGTATGTTCCAAAAAAAACCATTGTCTAGCCAACAGAAAGAACACAACCAACATATCAATCTAGAGTTATCATCTCCCCTGGTCTAGTTTGTGTTGTTCTCGCCATAACATTCAACCTATCCGGCCAAGTCCTACTTTCACGTAACGCATATACATCCCATTGACTGGAGACAAGAGGTAGAGGTGTGTCATCCTTCATTCGTAACTACAATTGGGAAACAATTACAGTAAGTTCTAAAATCATAATTAAAATTACAAATACCATTAAAGATATATTCAAAAGCTTACCATAACAAAATGATTTGTGTTAACCAAGCACAACCATATGACTTGCCTTTTACGTAGTGGAGGGGGGTCTCGTAAGGCAGGAAACCAAGTCGCAGACCCAGCACGAGATAATGAAAAAAATGCCCTATCGTAACAATTGGCAACAATTACGCACATGTCCGGCAATGTGAGCTAATAAGAACCCAATGCAAAGTCCCTCTGAAACGTGTTGATGAAGTTTCTAATTGTGTCAAAGTTTTCTTATACCTGGAACACATTGAGGTAGAAATTCTTATGACTATCAAGCTCTTGCACAAGTTACCTCCTCACCCTCATACAACGAGAATTAGTTTGGTATCCTAATGCCTCTCCTATTGCGCGATACCCATAGTTCCTATCAGACTCCACATTCCTCGTCTTAAGCTTGAATGGTAACCATAAATCTGGTACTTGATCAGTAAACCCAGCAGCCACTTGAGATTGGTTCTTTGATCGCCTAGGTGGTGCAAATGGAATCGATGTAATAACTCGACTGTCTCCCTTTGCCCTCCCCTCCCCTTGCCACCACTGTTTGAAGATAAGGCTGGCTCTACAAAATTGGAATCACTAATCACAAACTCTTGGGTGGGTCAAGGCTTGGTAACTGACCTAGTCTCCTTGACGAGAACCTCATCAGCAAGAACCTCCTCCAAAAATACCTCACGACCAACAAAATGAGCATCATCAAAAATAGACTGTGCCTCCTCTGCAGCCTTAGCTCGAGCATCAACCATTTCAAAAGAATGGAGTCCTCATTGTAGATTTCTCAACTTTCTCCATTTTTCTCTCTTTTTTGGACTTCTTCTTCTTCGGCCCCAATGGACCATTACGAGGCGTCCCCTAGTCTTAGTTTTCTCTTTGGGTATGGAAATGACAGTCGTAGCTGGGCATGTCATTTCCCTCAACTTTTGGATAATCTTTTTATAACAACCTTACAATCTAACTCGTGCCACGTGGCATTTCAGGGTCGTATGTGGGACCCACTCGTCGTGATACATATGTCCAAATCTCGAGTGTAGACACCGAGGTATGTTATTTTTTGTGTCATGCTTGTGTTATTTGTTATACGAAAGATTGAGAATTTTGAAATAATTAATTTCAGAAATGTGTAGGTAAGATCTTACCTCGAGTTTTGTGTTAGTTGGCAATAGTCGAGATTGAGATTGTGTTTAATTTGGTGTAAGATTGGTTAAATATTGCAAGAGAATTGGTTTGTGAAAGTTGGATATGTCATAAACAAAGTTATTATTTTGGGGCTTTAGTGTGACCAAAATCATTATTATAGATGTTTTATGAAGATGGACTAATTTGTCGAGAGTTTGGCTCAAGTCGGTGAAAGATCGGATTGAAAACGAGTTTTGGAAGCCAAAACACGTCAAAATAGGACTATTGAGAATTAATAAATAAAAAGAAATTAAGTTGCTGACAAGCAGCTTAGGGTTTATATATAAATATATAAAAAAACAAAATCAAAATCAATCGATTTTTCTTTTAATAGAACGTTGAAAGTTTTTGTTTCCTAAACCCCTCAATTTGGGTTTTCGCTCGCAGAGCTCTTGACATCCGATTTTTGCCATCTGATGTTTGCCCGGTTTTTTTCCCAAAATCATAGAGGATCGCAAGACGGTCAATTCAAGCTAAGTTTTCGCGATAGAAACATGGTATTCAGCCCATAATTTGGTAAATTTTTAATGCATGGCATTTTCCTCAATTCAATTTTAATTATCATGATTTTACGATTTATTTCGCGGGGTTGCGATAGAAATTGGTAGGAATTGTTGTTAATTGGTATATTTGATTGATTTGCGTCAAATTGAGATAAATTTCACTGATGCAGGCTAGGGTTTTGAAGATTTGAGTTAATGCAACTCAGTTGATAACTGTTTTGGAGATGTTTTTATAATTGATATTGAATTATATTGGGTTTCCGAATGAACTAATTATTAATTTTGATACAATTTAACTCCATGAGCAGTGGAAATATTTTGGTGTTAGTATCGAGTGGTTTCATGACATTTATTATTGAGTTTTGAAGTTTTAATTCCGAGAATATTGATTTGGAGACATTTTCTAGTTGAAAATAAATAAAGTTTGTCAAGTTGACATGCTATATTGAAAAGTTCGTAACTTCTCCATTTGTGATCTGATTTGAGTATTCTTGGAGTCTATGGAAAGTACTCATGAGTACTGCAAGTTCCTTTCTGGTTGTCATGACAAATGATGAGGTTTTTAGAGTTAAAACCGTAACTCTAATGAGCTTGTTAATAATAATTTGAAATTATTATTAAAGTATTATTTTTAGAAATAGCTCTCGAACGTACTTTGGTCACAATATTTGTATGGTTTAAGAGTTCTAAACCAAGGATATTGGACTTGAATTGATACTAAATTATATCAGGAAATCTAAAAAAGAGATACGGAGGTTCGAGAACTCATTTTGGAGTGTTGGAGACCAGATAGGTTAGGAATAAGCGTGTGGATCGATGTAAGTAAACCAGCTAAGAAATTGAACAGTAGTTTCATTTTAAGATGCTGAATATTGTTGTTTATTGCTTTGATATCTATCCTTGGAAATTCAATTCTAATTGTAATTGAGTTGCCCAAAGGCAAGTGAGTCAATGGTGAACCTTGGAAAGAGTGACTGGTTGCGGTAACATACCAGAGTCATGACTTCGGAATGCACTACACTGGATACTGATTTTGACGGGGTGTGAGTTGTTAGCGTGGTTGTTCCAGAAAGTCTCATCATTTCGTGGGTATAGGACTTGTGAGTGTACTGAGTCCTAGAACCCGAGTCTTGATGTTTTTACAAGACTCAATGACTTATTAGTCGGGACTACTTACGCCTCTCTATTTGCATCTTTGGACAGTCATGTATCGATTGCTTTAAATTTATTTATAGTTTTTTATTTATTCATGTGTCCTTATATCTTTCTTGTTATCTGCATGAATATGGACTGATTTATTTATTTCAAAATGTTGTTTAGTATCCTACTAGAGTTACTTACTTGTGCTCGTCATTCTTCTTTTTGACTGAGCGCAGATTCGCAATCAAGTAAGGGAAAGGGGCCAGCACTGGGAGATCCACTTTGAGGACTTTGGAGCGGCTTTTCCCCTCGCATTTTTTATAGGTTTGTATTACTTATGTATATTGATTTTTATCACATGGGGTATATGGGTTTTGCGAGACATTTTGGGTCATGTATATGATATGATTTCTCTCTATTTTAGGTTATTATACATGTTAACGGCGTTAGGGGGTTTCCACATTCTAGGTTGTCCTAAATAATGTGTGTAGAATTTTTTAGATTTCTTAAGTTTAAAAATCGCTACCGCATGAACGTGGATAACTTACAAATTTGAATAACTCATTAAAAATGCAATGATAAAATGGTTAGGAAGGCTAACTAGGCTTGCGTTGACTCGCGAGGATTTACTCGGGGTCCACGTAAGTTTAGGCCGAGCGGGACCCAGTTTGGGTTGTGGAATTAGGGTCGTCACATTTTTGTTCTCTCTTCCCATTCCCGCTTCAGGACTTAGACTTAACTGTTTTGATCTCTGCAAGATACTCATGGTCATCTTGTTCTTCTTCACTAAATTTGACTGAATTCAAGTTTAATTTCCTCCAATGGGGTAACACCTCATCAAGAGTAATTGAGCTACCTTCCAACATATGAATTGCAAGCTTGTGGGCACACGACAACCCAAGAGTAGCCTTTAACATACATCTACAAAGATATCTATCTAGGCATATACCATTATTAAACTTCTTCAATTCCTTGTTAATCTCGTCCAATGCGTACCGAGATACAAACCCAACAATGCTGCTGAAAATATGATGTTCATACTAATGTGCAACGAGATGCATGGACCGATTGAATGAAACCTCGAATGCCCTTTGTTGGTGGTTAAGAACTGAGTATGGACCTCCACACATCCCCAAAATGCCCCTGTGAAGTCCCTAACTCTTTTTTTAAAGTAAAGCACGCACCCTCCACCCGATTAGCGCTCCTCTATACTCTTCTTCATGCTCTTTTACCCTACCCATGTATGATAATTCTGTCGAAGCATGTACCATATTCATCCACCTCCCATACCATTTGTTGCAGTCCTTTTGATTAGAAAATAATTCTCTTGTCCTAGCATAGACATTTCTATTCACGTGTCAACCGCATAGCAAGTGTGTGCAACTTGGGAAAACTTCCTCAATTGCCGCTATGAGAGCTTGATCTCTATCTGTCAATATCACCCCAGGCTGTGTCGACCCAACCAATAACTCCTTCAACTACCTCAACACCCATTCATAGTCAGGCATCTTCTCCTTGGCTAAGAATGCATGCGCTACAATGAAAGTTATGCTAGTTGAAGTGACGCCGACAATCTCAAGCATTGGGTACTTGAACCTATTATTCTTGTAGGTGCAGTCCATAATCAACGCATTAGGAAAGCACCGAACAAGCTGCAAGGAAGTAGAGTGAGCAAAGAATAAGGCCTTCATGATGTCTGATCCTTCAAAACACACGTGTTGCTCAACATATCCATGCTCATCCAAGTTTTGAAACAACATTTGCATCTTTGTCTTGCCTTGAGCTTCAATCCTTCTCAATCGAGCCCTTTCATTGTAGATGGTTTTGATGACAGTCACATTCATCCAAGTTTTGAAACAACATTTGCAAGAATGTTTTTAAGCTTTGCACTAGTCTTGCTCAAATCCACTAGAATGACCCTCTCCGATTTGGTAAGCCTTCAGGGATATGCATGGCTAATCAAATTGTTTGAGAATTTGTAATTGTGAACCCCACACATAATAGTAACATCGTGATGGCCCCTCTCCTAATCTAAGGCACCGTCCAGCCTAATCCTGTAATTAAGCCCTAATCTTATCCATGTATGACTCAACTACGTATTAGTCAGCCTTTACAACCTAAACGCCTCTTTTATCGTATTCAGGATAAGTAATACGCTAGTCCTACCAATTTATAAAATTTAGAGTTAATTAAAACTTTTTATTAAATTAATTATTTAACGAAAGTTTTATTGATTATGCGGAAGTAATTAGTAACTTATACGGAAGCCATTTATAAAATCCTAAATGTGGAAAACCATGAAAGGACGTCACATATATAAAGTCATCAAAATGTAGTGAAACAGTAAAATAATCTAAGTCAAGTCGGGGAACTAACGCTCAACCCAATATACAATCCCAAATAACATCTAAAAGACATATATAGCATATACAATTAAAATACTAAAAGAAAACCTACAATCAATGCAATGACGAGCCGCGGGCTCAGGGATAATCGTCGATCTTCTCCTTGTTCGGCCTGCTGGTAGACGGCTCTACACCCACCGTCATAAAAAGGACGGTGAGTATAAGAATAAAACAGTAATCCCCAATGAAAAATTTAATTTGCATTTTCAAATACTCAAATGGTATTTAAAAGCATATAAATGAGAAAACTAGAAAATAAACCATATGCGAGTAAATACCAGAGTTAAACAAGTGATATTGACACTAGGCTAAGTAGTGATGATTTAGGTCCGGTCGGCAGTGAAACGTGTCACTCCGACTCAATAATCATATAGCACAAGGGACTCTAACCCAAGTGTTACCATGGACTTTAACCCAGATGTGTAGAGCACTTCAGGTACTCTAACCCCGAGTGTCATATAGTGTCAGGTAACACGTGCCGACATCCCCAGGGACTCTAACCCCGTGAATCGCGCACACTTCGATCGAGTACGGGACCTAAATGCAAAAACTACTTTTAAGATTTCAAGAAATATCGATTATGGATTATCAAGGCATAGGCACATCTACACACCAAAACAAATAAGGAATACAAGTCCTCTTAAACATTTATAAGCTTTTCACTAGCCTAATAGCATGATATTTATCATTTGATTCATATTTAAAACAACAAGAATAGACATAGCATGTGATAGAATCAATGAATCAAATTAAATGTATGGATATCATGCAAACTAGACTCATCAAGTGAGCATAGACACAAAAAACACATGATATACGAATACAAAGGCAAAATAGTCAAAAGGACTATGCAAGGGCAACAATTAATAGAAATGAAATGACAAGTCAAGTGGTCATTGGGTATACTCACAACAACAAAGTAAAGTCCTAGCTTTACTGGCCTCTCGATACTCCAAATCTTGTATTCGCTCTCCCGTACCCTTTTTTAAGGTTCCTGAGTTTGGTGTCTCATTAGTTCAAATATAGTGGTTTTAAGCTGAATTTAGTGGTGTTTATTGTGTATTCAAATTGGTTCAATAGACTTTAAATCAATCTTCCTAAATCAGCCACGAAAGACTATATTAAGTCTAAATTTTAGTCCAACATTTTAAAGCACTTTTAGGCATGAAATGGTCCAAATATTGAAATCCTCCATCAATACAATTATTGTTGGTCTCTCTCTTAGCTTTCGGGAAAGGTTTAGTTTGCAAAACTCTGATTTAAAATGAAAAAGATGTTATGATTTTACTAAAAATAGGTCTAATTGGAATTTAATCCGACCAACGGAAATCTATTTCTCTCAATCTATAGTTCCTAAAAATGCGATTTTTGGTCACGAGGTAGAAAATATATCCAAATATAACATACTAAAAGATTAACTCATTTAGATAAGTAGTTACGGAGTTATGCCCTTAACAAATTTAGTTTCAAAACTTTCCTTTTTAATTCCAGCACCTATTTGTAGAGCATGTTTGGACATAAAAACATTTGAATCGAAATAACCTCGCTTAAACAAAGTTATTCCCCTTTAAATAAGCTTTCAAATGCTACTAGTTTGGATCAACTTGGATCTAAAAAGGGGAGATTATAACTAAATTACCCAAGTTGATTCTTAATACAACAAGCAGAACTCTAGCTTTGGTGTTGCAATTTCAAAAATTCATATCTTTAGATTTCAAAACCAAATTAAGAACTTCAATATAGCTAGATTATAAGCTTGAAATGAGGAATCCAAATACATAAATCAATTGCAAATACTCAATCATCTACTATATGAAATCAGCCTAAAATCAGAACTTGTTCTAATTTCAACTAAAAAGATGTGTACCTAGTTGATGTAGCACCCTAGCTCGAGAATTTCTCACCAACTCCCATGGATTCCTTCAACACCTTGATGATTCACTCCTCTCTAGCAATTCTTTCTTCTTCTCCAACAAAAATGAATGAGTGATTCGATTTGCATGTTGTTTGATCACTAACGTTATATATTAAGGTGATGCTCCTTCCTAGCCCTTGATCTCCATGGATTTATGTATTGAGGAATATCTAATGGTCCACCTCTTGCCATATATCCCACTAACTCCCACTAAATCAACCTCAAGTGATACCATTTCATTACTCACCTAGTTCCTAGATGTGTCAATGTGTATCTTTAGACCAATCCTATGTTTTCCATTTAATTTACTCAACTATAGCCTTTAATTTGATTTACATTAACCAACACAACCATAGGCTTATAAGTAATTCCTTATTTCATATTAGTATTAAATGAGACTTACCAAAATGCTGACTACCTGACTCCTCGACTCGCGCGCTACTCAAGGCGCGTCCCCGCTCTCGTCTCGCGCTCTACTCAAGGCGCATCCCCGCTCTCGTCTCGACGCATACAACTGTACAAACCGACTTAGTAAATCACACAATACATAACACTAGACATACATTAGTACAAAAATACAATATACATCGGCCACGTGCCTCGATCGGTGCACATATCACGGTGTAGGTCCCACGTCAAGGGTCGATGATCCTGATTAAGAAATTAAAACAGGGGTTAGAGATTTGGACCGTGACAATGTCACTTATCATCTAATGCATGTTTCACATTAAGCTTGAATAGACAACCACAGTTCTTCGAAGCAGTCTCTTTAGGCTTTTGCTCAGCCTCGACCCTATTTTTCTTTACACAGTTTCTCTGCTGCTAACTTCAACTTCTTTGCCTTAGACATCTTAAGTGCAAATGCATCATACCTCTCGCATCCAATGGACAATATAGCTTTCCTACCAATTGGAGCATCAGACTTCAATATGATGACCACAAATCCACACTTCTTAGCAGTAGACTGTGCCAAATTCAGTACTTCCTTTCTACTGTCGAATTGCATGGCAGGCTTAAAGATCTCAACGAAGTTTGGGAAGTCATTGCTCGATTTACACCCTATCTCTTCAATAGGAACAGCAATAGGAACCTACAAGTGGAAAAAGAATCATTAATGAAACACATAACAATGGCATAACAGTCATATTTCATCAATTTAATACTGTGCGGAGACTCAACTCTGATACGTACAAATCGGTTTTGGTCAATTATGATCGAAACCTATTTGAAAGTATCGGACAAGTGCAGCTGGTAGCTAACAATTGGTAGCGGTCAACTCTAGATGAAAGTCGTTGATTCATAGTGGGTGAACTTGACCGAGTAGAGTACAAGACATACATCGCAATAGGGCCAATGGGCGTTTTACACGCGTAACAGCCCATTTTATTAGCGTTATTAATTATCTCAAATTTACAGACGTGGACGCCAACTCAGATCTACGTGGACGGCGTGGTAGGCTAGGACACATGGGGACCTAGGCATGATAGTTTATTGTGTGTTGGTTGCTTATTTGTGGTGCAATTTATTAAAATACATCGCGTATGTGTATGTTGCATAATAATACGTGCGAGAATGTGTGAACTATATTCACATCAATATACGTGTCGATGCGGTTACCAGGTAGTTGACGGGATCGAATATTAGGTCGGGGAAACTAAAACACACAAATTACATAAAAATTGGTTAAGTAACTAATATGGAATGGGTATTATATGGCTAGTGACGCGGCGATACTTGTATATCGCAGTTCGGACGCGAAATCGAGCATCGAAATGCCCGAAAATGGCATTTTGTGCTTAAAACACAGGCGAGTGTCTTAAACGAGTCACAATTCGGAGTCAATGAAGTGTTAGGTTGGAGTAAATGGGTGGTTGTGGTGCATAGAGATGCACATGTGAGCGGAGTTGTGCCTATTAGTCAACAAGACTTATCATTTCTCCACCACCTTTTCTCTCACCACTCACTCACACAGCCGAACTTGATAGGTCGAGAAAGAGAAGAAGAAACGGAGAGGAGGAGAAGAAGAAAAGTCAGGAAGGAGAGAAGGAGGGTGGAAACGTCAAGATCAATGTGAGTCATAGTTAATTTTGTTGTGGGTTTGGTGCTTCGGCCATGGTGGTCGAGAGGGGTTCGGCCATGGAGGTCGAACCAGGTTGAGGGTAGAGATGGAAGGGGCGTCTCCCCTGCCATCGATTCCACTTGGGGTTGGGGTGAGACCGAACCCCAACCCAACAACAGAGAAAGAAAAAAGAGTTGCTGGCGATCGAACCAAGGAATCCTGGTTCGATCGCGTTGAGGGGATGCACACGAACGTGAATGCGCGCGCGTGTGCACCCACCCACATGGGCCGGGCCAGAATTGGCGAAGCTCGGCCCATAGGCAGAGCTTGGACCAATTTTGGTCCAGGGTCGAGTCCGACCGAAACCAAACTAAAAAAAAAAAAAATTGGAAAAATTTTGAAAAAATTATATTTCAATAAAATAAATAGAAATCGATGAGTTTCTATAAAAAAAAACTAAAATATTTGGGAATTTCGGACGCGACTTTTGCGGGGTATTTGCCTCAAAATGGGCAATTTGGTCTAAAATTTTAGAAATTGATCGTAAATTTGGAATTATTGATAAATGGACATAGGTGGACGCGGGTAATCAATTGGCAACCAAGGACTCAGTGAACTTGGACTCGGGGATTGATTACGGGGTATTGGAGTGCGTTGTGAGGTTTTTAAAACCCAATTGAAAAACTCTGAGTATTTATTTCGTTTTATATTCCCATTCAGTTCCAGTATCCCTTGTAGTCTTTCTTACATCTATATCTTGTCGTTGTTTGGACGGTTGGTTGAGTTACTCCCAAAGGATTTTTCGTTGTGTATCTATGCATTCTAGACCACAACATGTGTATCGAAAGTTCTCGGTGGATAACGACCCGAGCTAATGAACTGTTACATGTGTCGGTGCGTTGTAGGTCTAAGGCGGCCACCGCGAGGGACCAGGTGATAGCTAGTTGGGTGCGCCCACTAGTGGGATCCTGGAAGGGTATTCCGAAGTATGATTTAATCTTACTGGAACAGACATATACATTTGCACTTTATTGCTATCTATGCATGCGATGCTCTACTTACGGTTGTCTGTTTACATTCGCATTTTTATTTAACAGTATTTATTGAATTCCACTTGTTTATTGGAATGCACAGAGGAGTTCTTTGGGATTTTACTGACTTGACTCGTCATCCATTTTCTTTTGTGATGATTAAGTGCATATCCGAGTACAAGTAAGGGTTAGGGGATCTTAGGCGACTACCTCTGACTGCCTTCCTTCGAGGACTACTTGTACATGTGTTTTGTTTTGATATTTTGATTCTTTTGGGAACTGGAAAGTATAATGACATTGTACATAGATACCTTATATGGTACATTTGTCTACATCTATACATAATACTTTTCAGGGTTTTTCCACAATAGGATTTATTTAATTAATTATTAATATTTCTTGCATTTAAGTACTACTTCCACTGAGTATGTCATTTATATGTTGTACAAACAAGTGGATACGAATATTGAGACAGAAAAAGGACAGGCAGGTGCCGTACACGTGTAGTAAGGCCAGTTGGCAATGAGTACACGGAGACGCGTCACCCCGGGGCAGCGAGGGCCGCCAAAGTTGGTATCAAAGCATAAGAGGTAGTCTTAAGACAATAAAACTTAATCAATGAACTTAGATGTGGAAACCCGAAGTTATTGCCTAGAACTTTAGTTGGGAAGTGATGTGAGGTGGGTAGAGTTAGAACTTATACGCGTGTTATATTTTCATTTTATTATATGATATACGTATATACCTCGAGACTGATCCGGAGCACATTCTCGATGCAGATTATGGACGGACAGTCTGGTACGCCTTTTGAGACTGGACAGACTAGCGATGCGGCTAGGGATGTCCCGGTTATGGTGAGTGTGGAGGATAGATTCTCGGGCTAAGAGACACAGATGGCCAAGGTATTACAGCTATTACGAGAGCATACCGCGGCAGTGGCGGCACTCACTTCAGCTAAAGAGCTAGTAGTTGTGACCGTAACGAAGGGGACAACTGTTGTTTAGGTGGTACCCCAGACACCAGATCCGGGATAGCGACAAAGGCATCCATAGAGATAGCTACCGCAGTTGTCGTTTCTTTGGAGACGTCGACTCTTACGCCTATACTCACGACGACGGACCAGGCTACTGCCACCTCCACTGCTGATACGACTACTACATCGGCAATCATCCTGGCACCATAGGCAAAGTTATTGATGGAGTTTTTGAAGTTCCAGCCTCGATTCCTTTACGACGGGGGTGACCCCGAGGCTGCAGGGAGATGGGTAATGTTCCATCAATGTTTCCATAAGCTGATGGGGATCGATAAGACTATACAGACACTACTTTCGAGAGCCTGTTTGAGGGGCATGCAACGGTCTGGTGGACGACATATACGGATACTCATTTGGAACCGATGACATGGGCTGAGTTTAGGGGGCTACCTACGATCAGTACATACTTATGGAGGTTAGGTTGAGACTGAGGGAGGAGTTCCTAGCCCTGAGATAGGGTAATCGGACCTTGATGCAATATATGGAGAGGTTCCAACATTTGCTTCAGTTCTTTCTAGATGTCGCCGGGACAGAGCGCTTGCAGATCTATTATTTCACCAGAAGGGGTTTATGATAGGATTGCGTCAGCAATTGTCTCGACCGGAGCCATGACTCTGTAGGAGATCTTTTACAGGGCGTTGGCTCATAAGAGATACATACTGCAGAGGGCTGGCAGACGTGTGACTAGTAGGGAGGTACAATCAGGGCAAGTTTCTTGGTCGAATCAGAGCCAGAAGAGACCGATGGATCGTTCGGATAGAGGTGGGAGAGATGATAGATGGGAAAGGAGCCGTCGAGATGATTTTCATGGCAGTCAGTTCCGATATGAAAAGCCACAGCCAGTTCATGCTATCACCTCAGCACCAGTGGATCGGCAGAGGTCACGACCGCATGAGTACTCTCACGACTCAAATCTTTAACCCCATTTTAATTTCTTAATCAGGATCATCGACCTTGACGTGGGACCTACACCGTGATATGTGCACCGATCGAGGCACGTGGTCGAGGTATATCATATTTTTGTATTGATGTGCGCCTAGTGTTATGTATTGTGTAAACTTACTAAGTCGTTTTGCACAGTTGTGGGCGACGAGACGAGAGCATGGACATGCCTCGAGTAGCGTGCGAGTCGGGGAACCGTGTAGTTATAATTTTGGTAAGTCTTATTTAATATTAATATGAGATAAGGAACTACTTATAAGACTATGGTTGTATTTCTTAATGTAAATCAAATAAAAGACCTATAGTTGAGTAAATTAAATGGAAAGCATAAGATTGGTCTAGGATACACATTGGCACATCTAGGAACTAGGTGAGTAATGAAATGGTGTCACTTGAGGTTGCGTTAGTGGGAGTTAGTGGGATATATGACAAAGGTGGACTATTAGATATTCCTAGGGATACATAAATCCATGAAGATTAAGGGATAGAAAGGAACATCACCTTAATATATATTATTAGTGATCAAACAACATGCAAACCAAATCACTCATTCATTTTTGCTGGAGAAGAAGAAGGAAATTCTGGAGAGGAGTGAATCATCAAGGTGTTGAAGGAATCCATTAGAGTTGGTGAGAAATTCTCTAAGCTAGGGTGTTACATCAACTAGGTACTTATCTTTTTAGTTGAAATTAAAACAAGTTCTGCTTTTAGGTTAATTTCATATAGTAGATGATTGAGTATTTGCAATTGATTTATATATTTGGATTCCTCATTTCAAGCTGATAATCTAGCTATATTGAAGTTCTTAATTTGGTTTTGGAATCATAAAGATATGAATTTTTGAAGTTGCAACACCAAAACTAGAATTCTGCATGTTGTATTAGGAATCAACCTAGGTAATTTGGTCATAATCTACTCATTTTGGATCCAAATTGATCCACACTAGTGGCATTTAAAAGCTTATTTAAAAATGAATAACTTTCCTTAACTGAAGGTATTTTGATTCAAATGTTTCTATGTCCAAACATGCTCTACAAATAGGTGCTGGAATTAAAAAGGAAAGCTTTGAAACTAAATCAGTTAAGGGGATAACTCCCTAACTACTTATCCAAATGAGCTTATCTTTTAATATGTTGTAACTATAGATTAGGAGAAATCACATTTCACTACAAAAAATAGCAAATCAGAAACGGAAATTTCCGTCTCTAATTTGCATAAATTCCGACTCTAATTGAAATCTGAAACGGAACAGAGACGGAATTTATTCCGTCGCTAAAATCGTCGTCGTTGATTCAATCAGAAATGGAAATTTGATTCCGTTTCTGATTAGAGACGGATTAGAGACGGAATAAATTCTGTTTCTGATTAGAGAAAGATTTAGATACGGAAATTAGCAACGGAACAGAGACGGAACAGAAATGGATTTTTTTTCAAAATGGTACATTTGTAATTGCATTTGTCTCTGATTCCGTTTCTAATCAGAAACGGAATCAAAGAAGGAAATAATAAATTCATGAATTCCGTCTCCGATTCCGTTTTTGATTAGAAACGGAATCAGAGACGGAATTTTTGCATTCCGTCTCTGATCCGTCTCTGATTGGCAACGAATCAGATACGGAAATAAAGTATTCCGTCTCTGATTCCGTTTCGATTATTCGAGACGAAAATCATTATTTCCGCCTCGATTATGTTTTACGATTAGCAACGAATCGAGACGAAATAATGATTTTCGTCTCTGATTCCGTTGCTGATTCATGCATATATTCCTGGAAAATTAGAGACGGAATAGCAACGGAATGTCTGAATTTCGTTGCTAATCCGTCTCTAATTTTCCTTTTTTTTAATTTTCAAACATAAACATAATACAATTGGTTCTCCAACCTATAACTTGAAATTACAACCATAGGACCTACTCCATCGCCTGCACCCCCTCCAACAACTCATTGGGGGTGCTAACATCCCCCAAAAAAGCAATATTTGACATTCATACATCGACAATATATATCAACAAATATTCAAATGAGAGAAAAAAAAAATGTAAAATTCAAAATTTGAAAAAGATTTATATATCCAAGAAAAATTGTCTAGTATAACAAATGCTCCAAATTTCTAAGTATTCACAAAAACCACCAATCCTATTGTTCAACAACCACCCACGAAAAAAAACTTACAATCCTCTAAATATGCATTAAAAGAATTATCAATCTAAAAGTCATGTAAACAACTATAAAAGTTACATGATATGCTTTAAATTCCTCATCTCTCACTCGGAAACTAGATTATGGCAGGTATTGTCACAGGGATATGGGCAATCAATGGCACTAACTCCCACTCGATCGAAGAACCAGTCACCTACTGATAGGGCCGCGCTCTGCAAATATTGCAAAATAGATCAAACTCATGATAAAAATACGAAACTGCAAAAAAAACTATCTCCATTTACAGGTGCAAAAAAAACAACATATTTTACTATAATTGAACACACCATTCTATTATACAAATAAGTCTAATAACACCATATCCAAGAAGAACATAATTTAACAAACAGAACACATGAAATCCAATAACTTTTCTTTCAATTAGTTTATGTCAACTGTAAAGATCAAATTACTGTTTACCTTAAAAATCAACCAACAATATAATCATGAAATTCCTACAAACCTAAAAACTTGAATAATGAACAATATTCTCAGCATATTGGTGGAAGATGATGTCACGTTTGAACTAATGGAAATTCGCTCTAAGAAAAATGAAAAATAAGATGGTATCTCTATTCAATGTCGAATGTTTCAAAGATTGAGTTTTGCAGCAATGAGTTATCAAAGATTCAAGGTCATGCTAAAATAAAATATCCACAAAGCAAAGGATTCAAGGTCATGCTAAAATTAAAATGTCCACAAAGCAAAGACTTCAAGTGCAGAAGTTTCTAATACATATACCGTTCTAGACTCTAGAGTAGTAGTCATGGAAACTTTCTATTTGAAATCAGGCATGTGGATGCAAATTTGTTGATATAATAATTTGTGTTCTAATGGCAAAGGGCTTGTTCATGCTAAACATGTCATAAACTAAAAATAAATAAATAAACATAAAATGGGAAATTAGATATAATAATGATGAATATTTAAGAGAATAGGAATGTTTCATGCATGTGGGCCAACATGCTCGTGCCATTTTGTGTCAATCAACAATGTAAAAGCAATACAAGGCATAAGCATCACGTTTTTTACAAAAATGAAAAGGAACGCAGATTTTGCTTTTGGAAATTTCTAATATGATTAATATAATTAACAGTTATTAAAATATAACAGAGTTCACTTTGAACTAGTTTATGAATGTAACTCGTCACATGCCATGATAGCAATGCCAACCATCAAGATGCAAAAGTCAAATGATAAAACTTTGTAGAGAAAAAAAAACATCATCTAGAAATCAAGAGTGGTAAAGATTCATGTGTTACAACAATTTAAAAAAGGAGCAATATCTTAGTCATAGAGAGACAGATGACATTTAAGCTTAAAATGAAAAAGTAAAGCAATGACATTACAATGTTTTGCAAGGATTGATGATTAGGAGCCTTTGAAGAAAATGTAAGTAGCATAGGGAGCTCCCTCCTCAAGATTGATAAATAAACCTTCTTTTGCAGGGGTACCAATGGTGCTACCCTATTAAGATGACAAACTATCCAGCATTATCAAGCATGAAACACAAACTTACGTAAAGTATTATGAGAAGCACCTAAGTGCTACAAGTGCAACATGAAAACCTGTAAGCAGAAAGAGATTGGTATAGTAATGGGCTCCAAGAAGATTTGATATAAAGTTGGAAACTATGAATGCTGAATAAGAACTAATTTGATTGAGATCCTGCCAGTTAACAGAAATTAATAAACGATAACCCAAAGATTAGTCATGTCCATCATAGATAACAATGTAGCATGTGTGCATACGCTGGAAGAATTCTTGAGTCGTTGAGCTTCATCAATTACAATTTGAGAAAGAAAGTCTTGATCCAATACTATGTCATATTTGAGAAAGAAAGTCTTGATCCATCATTAGTCATGTCCATCATATGCTTAATCAGCAATGGAATAATTCAAAATATCAATATGAACTTACATTAGAATATGAAAGTTCAAAATATTATGAACTTACATTAGAATATGAAAGTTCAGTCAAGTCAAATACCATCCTTCGTAAGCTGCATCTTTGTTCTTTGTCACCAACATATCCGAGAACTCTTAGTTCCGGACAAAATTTGGCCATTTCTGACATCCAACCATCGGTTACACTAAGAGGGCATAATATCACTGTCAAACAGAGAGTGAAGCAACAACAGATACTTATAATCTTAAACGAACAGCACTCCCAGTAACCAAAACAAATACACAATTAAAACGACTAAAATGCTAGCTTTTCAACTCACAAAATGGCCCACGAGACACCTCATGAACTTTCAGATAACTTAAAAGAGAAGCAACCAGCAATGTCTTTCCAAGACCCATATGCCAAAAAAACTCATTTGGTTTCAGAAACATTAGTGGTTGTGATAATCCCGAAACCCTATTTCTGTACAAGAGACGAATCAAAAGTAAAAGGGAGCTCTTGTTGGAATTGACAATTGTTAAGAATTCGCCTACCTCGTTCAACAACGAAAACTGAGAATGATAAACTTCAGGTGACCGGAGCAAGCCTTCTATCTCAGCCAGCCATATCCTTACACTGACAATAAATAAATGAAGGAGGAAAGAAAGGGAGACGCAGTAAATATCAACTCGCATTGTATTTTTCAGGGTTGTTTTGTGTAGCCATGAGAGTGTGAACACCTTGTCCACAATAGCCTATCTTTTTGTAACTAAAATCCTATTAATATATATATATAGTCTCTTTCTCTAAAAAAATATACTAGTCCAGTCAAGGGTCCCTATTAATATACATAGTGATGTGGACTTTTTCTTATTGAGAATAAGAATAAGACATCAAAACAAATAGCTTTCAGATGCAAATTTCAAACACTTTCAAGGTACATGTGAAAAAGAAATAAAAGAGGAAAGGAAAAAAAATGTATTCTTGCCTGATTTGACACATATAACCCGATCCATGAGTTGCTTGAAGCTTATCAAGTGTGCCTCCTTTGGTATGTAGGACCTTAGGTCAAGAAGCCTCCACATCTCTAAAGCATAGTCCAAATTAGTACACTACAATGATTAAACATGGAAATAAACGCTCTATTTAAAAAATAGTCATACAACGAACCATCACAATTCGTTTTTTAAACATACATGATAATCTATTTCAAGTAGAGAAGCAAACAAGCCCTAATAGTGATCAAAATGAGCTTGTGGAGCAATAGTCAAAAATATCAATCAAAAATCAAATAAAATGTAAAGTGCAACAATGTCCGACAAACTAGATTCATGTCATTAACATCTTATCAAATTTTTAAGATAAGAAAATTTTCTTCAAATAATTTGCGAAGAAAAAATAAAAAATTAATAACTCTAAAAAATCATATCAATGATGATATTATAATATCCGCTTCAAGTTTGATAGCTTAGACACCCAAGAGAAGCCACCACATTTGACTCAATTTGATCCCAAAATTGAAATCAAAGTTCTTTGCTTCCACTTGAAATCAGTGACATATCTGATTTTTCAAGTTAAGATAGTAGTATAATGGAATGATGTATTCAAACAAGAAAAGAAAGACAATGGGACTCTTAAGGAATCCCAAAAGGCCTTCCAGTATAGCTTCCCACTCTGAGCATATTGACACACTGAAGTGAAGTTTCAGGTCGGCTAGATGAGTCGAAAACACTAAATCAAAATAGAGAATATGCAACTAAAATACAGTTCTAAATGTCAACTCATTGAGTTTTTTCTAGTAAGGGTCGGCCGAGGGAGTCAAAAGGGAATGAGATTAGAAATAATACAAAGATCAAGTAACTAAACAAGGATCAAATTCAAGAAAGCAGACATCATATCACAGCCAACCAATGTGAATTAAGTATTCATGAATTCATAATTCTATATATAATTGCAGGGAAGTAAAAAACTGCTGCAAGTGCAAGCTAGTGGAAGTTGACTTCTAATTAGGGGTATAATAAATTTCGTTCAAGTAGCCGTCCTAATTTGATGGTTATATCTGTAAAAGGCACCTAATCAGTTTTATAATCATGATCATAGGATCGACAGAATGATGCGCAACAATAAATTAGGACGGTAAGCCCCATCATGCAAATTCAATTAGTTTTTTTAGAAAAAAAAATCGTATTGTATAAACCAACAACAATGAATATATATAAAACTAGAAGAGGTGAGGTCAGGGCCTGAACAGATAAAGAGAAACTTAACACCAAATCTCAAGTTTCAAGAGGAACATAGGAAATACCTAATCAATGCTAAACTTTTACGCTAGAATGCCATGCTAAGACAAGGTGCTCTCTTCCCTTATTTATTTCGATAAACAATCTGTCAATTTCACAGGGACCATTTGAGGCTCCCTTTGAACATTAACCCGGCCAGCTGTGAAAATCAGTAAACCAGGCTGATCTATGAACAATGAGATACACCTACAGTGGCGTCAGCCCAACCACACCTGCATGTCCATATTCATTGTTAGCAAAGAGAATTGAAGATGATATGATCAATAAGGCATGGTACGTATAAATGCAAGCTAATTACTGCATGTATGAACCAAATATAACAAATTCAAATGTCAAAAATATAGAAACCAAGAAAGAGGCAGTTAGGTATCAGGAACTTCTAGCAAAAATGTATGACTCATATCTGAGCTTTGTTTTATAGAATTATAAAAGATTCTTAAAAAATGAAAATGAGATCCACTGTTTACATTCATATAGCTGTTGAGAGGTGACACACAAGCATAGTTACACACTATACGAACTCCATGAATAGCCCCAGAATACTTAACGGATGCAAATTCACTGCACTTATCCAAGGTAGGGTACCGGCCAATCATTCAGTGCATAAAAATCAAGTATATAGATAACATTGATGAGGTTGTGGAACCATAAGATGACCAAATTTCTAATACTATAGAAGGGTCAAGGACTTCTTCTTAGCTTACTTTATGTCTAAATCAAGCTGAGACCCATACTAATTAGGACTGAAGCTTTGTCATTGCTCTTCATGTTGTTGTAGCTTACTTATGCTTAATAATTTATTTTCTAATACATAATGATTTTGTGTCTTTTTTTTAGTTGAAGTATATATAACTGACTAAAATATGGTTTTCTCTTTTGAAGAAAGTCCAAATTTCCATAAATCTCTTTGGGATATGCAAATCCATAACATCTTCAAGTAATTCGTAGATTTTCTTTTTTAAGACATAGAGCTTTGTGTAGCTAAAAAGATTTGAGACATACATATAAATGTGAAACAAATACTTAATACAGTCAAGGAACAAAGAATAACAAAAATCGCCCCAATTACAAAAATTACTTTACAATCATGGTAAGAAAATACTTTAGAATTCTTCGAACATCCCCAAATTAATTAGCTTTTATGCATTACACAATAATTAGACATAACCACGAATTTTATAAAAGCCTTTTAAACAATGCAAGACTACAAATCTCACTGAATAATTTTTCTTCACCTTCAATTTAAAAAGTCTTTGTTGCCACATCAATGCACCCCACTTACAATACAAAATATCAATTACAAGAATAATCCCATCTCAAACAGATAAAAATATACAAACAAACAAGTTTATGAGGAATCCTTGGCTCAGTTTATGTTATGATTTGGCTAGTTTTTATGTGTAGACATAGAGTTAATGTTGTAAAAGAGGACTCCTAGTTTTCAACCTTTTCACTATTAATTGACAATTGATTCTCTATTTGCTAATATATTTTTTTTTCACTTTTTTTCTTGGGATTTTTTTCGGCCCCTCCTTTGGTTCGGTTCGTCTAATCCCGCTGTCATTTTTTTTTATCTGACTAATGAGATCGAAGGTGTAAAGTCTAACTAAGACGGGTTAGCACAACGATAAGAGCGGGTGCGGGGTTGTATGAGTTAACCGCACGATCCCAAATTCGATTCTTCAGTGTGGAAAGTTTGTTTGAGCAATTGGGGTTGTCTCCCGATCGATAAGCACCAGGGCTTTGTGTGACTAGCGTTGTCAAAAAAAAAAAAAAAAAAAAAGCAAAATCTCACTGAATAATTTTTCTTCACCTACAATTTTAAAAGTCTTTGTTGCCTCATCAATGCACCCCACTTACAATACAAAATATCAATTACAAGAATAATCTCATCTCAAACACATAAAATTATACAAACAAACAAGAAGTCAGCACCACCCAAAAAAAAAAAAAAGCACACCAAAACAGGTGGTGTGGAGTAGCAGTCAATACAATACATACACACATTCAAGTGATCAATCCCCACAAAATATTCTAAAATCCAAAACAGAGAAACAACAGATGTTAATGGGCAGTGCTGATCTGAATACCAACTTATGGAGGAAAACAAACTAATAAAGCAAAAAAGATAACCAAAAGAATTCAAAAAGGGGTGTGAGAAGCTCCTTAAGAACATACAAGATTCATGAGATAGTAAGCATCGTTGCCAAAAGTCATGTAAAAACGAAGCAAACTCTTACCAATGAGAGAACGGAGAGTCGTGACCGAGCAAGAGACGGAGAGACCAGAGAGAGAGAGTTGAGAGCCGATGACGGAGACCAACGCGACGAGACGGAGAGACCAGAGGGACGGCGAGACCAGAGAGACCAGAGAGTCCAGCGTGACGAGACGGAGAGACGAGAGTTGAGAGCAGAGAACGAGATCGATTTCGGGCTTTTTGGACGGGACGATCGAACGGGATTTGGGGATTTTTGGGGAGGGGACGAGACGATCGAATAAGACGATCGAATTTTGGGGTTTTTTGGGGGATTTTGGACTAGAAGGATTTGGGGTTTTTTATTTTTTGGTTCGGGGGGAGCCTTGATCCAAGCATACACAAATCCCGAGATTGATGAACGGTCATAAGAAACGGAATTTTTGGTGGGAATGTTGGCGCCATTTTTAGAGACGGAATTAAATTTCGTCTCTATTTTCGTCTCTATTTTCGTCTCTGATTCGTCTCAATTCCGTCTCTAAATTAGTCCGTCTCAATTCCGTCTCTAAATTATTTTTTTAGCAACGGAACTTAATTCCGTTTCTAATTCCGTTTCTAAATTTCATTTTTCTTGTAGTGTTTGTAGGAACTATAGATTAGGAGAACTAGATTTTCTAAATCTGCTGGTCGGATTAAATTCCAATTAGACCTATGTCTAGTAAAATCATGATATCGCCTTCATTCTAAATTAGAATTTTGCAAACTAAAACTTTTTGGAAAGCTAAGAGAGAGACCAACAATAATTGTACTGGTGGAGGATTTCGATATTTTGACCATTTCATGCCTAAAAATTGCGTTAAAGTGTAGGACTGAAATTGAGACTTAATTTAGTCTTTAAGGGCTGATTTAGGAAATTGATTTAAATTCCATTGAACCAATTTAAATACACAATGAACACCACTAAGTTGAGCTTAAACCCACTATATTTGAACTAATGAGATACGAAACTCATGAACCTAGGAAAAGGGTACGAGAGAGCGAATACAAGATTTGGGGTATCGGGAGGCCGGTAAAGCTAGGACTTTACTTTGTTGTTGTAAGTATACCCAATGGCAACTTTACTTTGACATTTCATTTCTATTAATTGATGTCCTTGCATAATCCTTTTGACTATTTTTCCTTTGTATTCTTATATCATGTGCTCTTTGTGTCTATTCTCACTTGATGAGACTAGTTTGCATGATATTCGTTCATTCGATTTGATTCATTGATTCTATCCCATGCTATGTTTATTCTTGTTGTTTTAAATGTGCATTGAATGATAAATAGCATGCTATTAGGCTACTGAATATCTTATAAATGTTTAAGGGGACTTATATTCCTTATTTGTTTAGGTGTGTAGATGTGCCTATGCCTTGACAATCCATACTTGGTATTTCTTGAAATTCTAAAAGTAGTTTTCGCATTTAGGTCCGTACTCGATCGAGGTATGCGCCAATCACGGGGTTAGAGTACCTGGGGATGTCGGCACGTGTTACCTGACACTGTATGACACTCGGGGTTAGAGTCCCTGAGGTGTTCTACGCACCAGGGTTAGAGTCCCTGGTAACACTTGGGTTGGAATCCCTTGTGCTATATGATTATTGAGTCGGAGTGACATGTTTCACTGCCGACCAAACCTAAATCACCACTACTTAGCCTAGTGTCAGTATCACTTGTTTAACTTTGGTATTTACTCGTATATGGTTTATTTTCCAGTTTTCCCATTTATATGTTTTTAAATACCATTTGAATATTTGGAAATGCAAATTAAACTTGTCATCAGGGATTACTGTTTTATTCTTGTACTCACCGTCCTTTTTATGACGGTGGGTGCAGAGTCATCTACCAACAGGCCGGGCAAAGAGAAGATCGGCAACTATCCCTGAGCCCGCGGCGCATCACTGCATCGATTGTAGGTCTTCGTTTTGGTATTTTGATTGTATATGTTATATATGTCTTTCAAATACTATTTGGGTTGTATATTGGGTTGAGCATTAGTTTCCCCGACCTGACTTAGACTATTTTACTATTTCATTGCATTTTGAGGACTTTATATATATATGATTTCATTTTCTGGTTTTCCACGCTTAGGATTTTATAAATGGCTTCCGCATAATTATAAATGGCTTCCGCATAATCTACTAATTGCTTCTGCATAACCAATAAGACTTCTGCTAAATAATTAATTTAATAAAAAGTTTTAATTAACTCTAAATTTTATAAACTAGTAGGACTAGTGTATTACTTATCTTGAACACAAGAAAAGAGGTGTTTAGGTTGTAAAGGCTGACTAATATGTAGTTGAGTCTTGCGTAGATATGATTATGGCTTAATTACGGGATTAGGTCGGGCGGTGCCCTAGATTAGGAGAGGGACCGTCACAAGTATCGTTAGGGTCGAGATCGGGGGGACATGACAGGGGTCAGGTAGACCGGGGTTAGGGTCCGAGATTTGGAGACGGACAGACGGGTGGACTGGAGAGCCGTAGATGTCACCGATGTAGGCAGAGGGGACACTTGAGGGTTGACTGTCGGACACCACCATCTTCACGGCGAGAGTCAGACTAGGCCAGAGATAGAGTGCATGCGTTAACACAACCAGATAGCAGGGCGACTAGGCAGCCAGTTGAAGGTGTATTACTATATTTTGGTCGCCCTATGCATGTTATGTTTGATTCTGGTAGCACTTTATCTTTTTTGTTGGATGTATTGTTGGATTGTTAGGGTTAGTTACACATACACTAGACCCACACCTTGTCCTAAGTACGGCTGTTGGGGATAAGATATACCCTAACCGAATATGTTGAGACGTGATGATAGAAGTGGAGGGACATCAGGTACCAGCTGATCTTCGAGTATTTGAGTACATAGAGTTTGACATACTACTCGAGATGGATTGGTTAACATCCTATCATGCACAGATAGACTGTTACGGTAAGTGGATAGAGTTTCGTATTCCTGAAATACCAAAGTTCGCATTACTTGGATCAGCAACTAACCTGCCCATCACGAGAGGTCGACTAGCTACAGCGCAGGATATGGAGTCGTTTGCGGCGATAGTTGAGCCGGAGGTTCGAACGGAGGTTCGGATTGAGGATGTTCCTGTGGTTAGGGATTTCGTCGATGTATTTTCAGATGATTTACCCGGATTGTCACAACCACAAGCTGTTGAGTTCATAATCGAGCTGATACCAGGGACACAGACGATTGCCAATCGACCTTATCGGATGGCACTAGCAGAGCAGGAGGAGGTGAGACGACAGTTGGAGGAGCTGTTGGAGAAAGGTTTCATTCACCCTAATATGTCACTTTGGGGAGCTCTAGTATTGTTTGTAAAGAAGAAAGATGGTACGATGAGGATGTGCATCGACTCTAGGAAGCTGAATCAGGTAACTATGAGGAACCGTTACCCACTTCCTAGGATTTACGATCTGTTTGATCGGTTGATGGGTGTCGGATCCTTCTCGAAGATTGACTTTCGCTCAGATTATCACCAGTTGAAGATTCAAGAAGTGGATATCTAGAAAATCGCTTTCAGCACGATATACAGGTTATTTGAGTTCACAGTCATGTCGTTTGGGCTGACGAACGCTTTAGTGATTTTCATGGACCTGATGCACAGGGTCATGAAGCCATATTTAAACAGATTTGTCATCGTGTTCATCGACGAAATTTTAATCTACTACAGGACTTGCGAGGATCACGAGGGACATCTCAGGATAGTTTTGATGACACTGAGAGAGCATCGACTATACGCCAAGTTCAGCAAGTGTGACTTTTGACTAAGTGCGGTGAGATTCTTAGGTCATGTCATCAGTGAGCAGGGTATCTCAGTGGATTCAACAAAGATTCGGGTGATATATTAATTGGAAGACGCCCGAGTCTGTGGCCGATATACTTAGTTTCCTTGGACTGATCGGATACTATCAGCGATTTATGTAGGATTTCTCCTCGATCGCAACGTCGATGACGAGACTGACTAAGAAAGATGTCAGATTTGACTAGTCTAATGAGTGTGAGCAGGCCTTTTATGAATTGAAGCGGAGATTGACATCTACACCAGTATTGACATTGTCGAAGCCGACCTTGACAGTATATAAATGTCTCGAGCGTTGGTCTTGGATATGTGTTGATGCAAGATGGTAGACCGGTTACCTATCTTTCCAGACGGTTGAGACCCCACGAAGGGAATTATCCAGTGCACGACCTGGAGCTTGTAGCGGTCGTCTTTGCACTGAAGGCTTGGAGGCACTATCTCTATGGAGAGCGGTTTGTGTTGTATACAAATCACTAGAGTTTACGTTACATCTTTACTCAAAGGGATCTGAATATGCGCCAGCGGAGATGGCTTGAGTTGCTAAAAGACTACAACTTCGCTATTGAGTATCACCCTGGCAAAGCGAATGTCGTAACTGACGCATTGAGCATGAGTGGACTCGACAGTCAGACTATTTTGCAATAGATGACACATGAGCATGGCTTATTACAGGTAGCTTTAGTTATGTGCATGGTTGACTTGTCGACTACGATGGAACAACACATCTGTTGTCAAATGAGGATACCGATAGTATCGATTGGACTGGTTGCTGAATATCAGATGGATGATGGGCTCTATGAGCGAGTTAGTGGTCTGTCTTGGAATCCAAAATGCACTGATTGGACATAAACCACATATCGATGTTGAGATACTGAGGGAGATTGTGGATACCTGCGGATCAAGAGATACGGAACAGGATTTTGAGGATGCATATCGGTCTCGCTACACAATTCATCCCGGCCGGACCAAGGTGTACCATGATTTGAGGCGACTATTCTGGTGGCCAGGGATGAAGGCTGACGTAGGTGTGTATGTTAGGAGTTTTCACATTTGCCAACAGGTGAAGGCTGAGCACTGGAAACCCAGTTGATTATTACAACCGTTGCCCATTCCATAGTGGAAATGGGAACATGTCACTATGAATTTCTTTAGTGGGCTACCGCAGACATCGAGGCGTCACGATGCAGTTTGGGTAGTGACTAATAGAGTGATGAATTCGACTCACTTCATTCCAATCTCGATGAAATACACGTTTCCTCGGCTGAGCATATTGTTTGAGCAAGAGATTATTAAACTCCATGGGGTGCCAACTTCCATTGTGTCAAACAGAGATCCCAGATTGACTTCAAAACTATGGGAGGCAATGCATGAACAGTTTGGCACCAGGTTGTAGTATAGTGCGGCTTATCATCCTCAGACCGACACACAGTTAGAGCGACTGATCCAGATTTTGAAAGATATGTTCAGGGCTTGTATATTACAGTTTGGGGGCTCATGGGAGATTATCTGCCTCTGTATGAGTTTGCATGCAATAACAGCTATCAAGCGAGCATTGGCATGCCACCATTTGAGGCACTGTATGCACTACAAAAAAAAAAGCAAATCAGAAACGGAATTAGAAACGGAATTAAGTTTCGTTTCTAAAAAAAAGTTAGCGACGGAATTGAGACGGAAACATTCAGAGACGGAATTGAGACGGATCAGAGACGGAATTAGAGACGGAATTTAATTCCGTCTTTAAAAAATGGCGCCAACATTCCCACCAAAACTTTATTTTGTTATACCCATTCATCAAATCTCGAGATTTGTGCAACAAATCTCGAGATTTCCCCTTTACCCCCTCCAACACCCCCTCGTCCTCCCCACCACCGAAAGCCCTAACTCCCGCCGCGAGAAAACCTCGTCTTCGTCATCTCTCCTCTATACTCTCTCTCTCTCCTCTGACTCGGTCTCTCCGTCTCTCCGGTCACCGCCCCCAAATCTCCAACCCCCAACAAATCTCTCGTCTCTGTTCGTTGCTCTCGACTCTCTCTCTCTCTCTCTGGTCTCTCCGTCTCGTTGCTCAACCAGTTATAGTGGTGTCTCTCTCTCGGTCTCTCCGTCTCTCTCCGCCACCGCCCCCAAATCCCCAACCCCAACAAGTCGTCCTCGCACTCCATTGCTCCCCGTAGCGCCGCCTGCTCGGTCGTAGCGCCGCCTTGCACATTTTCGGTCCGCGCCTCTGCTCCTATCGGCTCTCACATCATGCTCTCATTCGGTCCCCTCTTCGACCTCTCTGCTCTCTCATTGTGCTCTCATTCGATCAGCGCCTCGTTGTGTTTCATTGGTGAGTTCTCCTCTTTCCTCTCGAAACATTGTTTTTGGTTAATTGGCGTGACATGTTTTGTTTGCTTTTACAATGATCTCGTGATTTTTACTCGGGCGTGAGAATTTATTGTTTCATGTATTTAGTTGTTTTTTTGCAAGTTTATTATACACAAGTTGTTTTGGTGAGTAACAATTCGATTGCAATGTTGGCAAATATTTGGATGAATCTTCACGACGACATGTATTTGTAACATCAACTATGTAATTACTTGTTGTCTATATGTTACTTGTTCCACTTTGTGTACTCTTCTATTTACCTTGTCCACTAAGTGTAGCTTGTAATCTTTGTTCAAAGTACATATGATCATCATGATCAAGGGCATATAAATGGAGTTCATTCTCTTGTTTACAATATAAAAATTCTTGAAATACAATCTCTACATTATCTCTAACTCTCTTCTCTTTTGTTTCCCTTCTCTACTTGCTCTTCTAATTGTTAGTTTAATTAAGCCTTCCATGCTTAAGTCTTTAGCAAGGCCAACTTTAGCTTATACATGTTATCAGCACAAATTTGCTATTGCACAAAAGAGATCTTGAAGTTCAAGAAAGCTTGTTAAAGAGACAAAGCTAGAAATGTATAATTTAAATAAATTTGATTTGGTTGTAACTCTTTACATCTTTCTATAAATTTAAATTGATTTAAATTTATGAGGTTTACCTATATAATAAAAAGGGAAAAAGGAAGAAAGGGAACTGTCCTTGCAAGCCTCTCACTATGTTTCTCTATGGGTGTCCGTTCTTTTGTGTTTCTTGGTCATTAGTTTTATAATACATGGGTTGTTCATTATAGTGAAGTTTTAACTAGAGTTACGGTTGATCTTTCACTAAAAACCATTTTGGAATTTGTCGTACTTTGAAGAATTGATCATGCCAATCCTGTTTATCAGAGTATTTGAAATTGTTTATGGATCTATTCAAGTGTAATTAGTTGTCTCCAGTTTTAAATTAATTAATCATTTGTTCCACAAGAGCATAAACAGCTTACATTTATATCCTTATTGATACATACTTTAATCCTATGTATTTATACTAGAAAAGTAGAAAGCACACCATAATTGATTCTTCCTTCTTTTTCCTTAACTTCTTAAAAGCCAAATTTCTTGAAGGATAGAGCAAATAAATTTTCCCTATTCAAACAAAATTTTAGCCTTTAATTATTTTGCAATTACCCTCTACAATTAAGGACTTGCTTACTTGCCACTGGGTAACTTTGAATTTTCAGGTGAAAACAAAATTTAGCAGTAAACTAATTTTTTTTTCTCATATTAAATTCTTGCTTTTGTTATTTCTTTTTTTCTCATGCCTGAGTTTGCTAATAGGAACAATTCACAGGTCGTTCAAAAGCAATTAATATTGCCAACAGATTGGGTCTCCCCAAAATTATCATAGATGATGCACTTGTACTATACGGAACAGCTAGTTCAGATATTAACGAGGTACGTCAATATTCATGGTTGTTGGGTGTTAGAATTGCATTTGATAAAAGTTACTTAGTGCTTCAAAGTTGTTGAAATTTCAACACCATGCAGGTGATAGTTGATACACGTTAGATGCTTCAAATTCACATCTAAATATACCTATAGATCTTATTGATATGCCATGATGGGTATTTTCTTGTCGTCCATGCAATGTTGAAGGTCTATGGTTGGGATTTTCAACAACTATTTTTTATCATCATCAGCACCATCAATGTCTGATAAAACCAACTTATTCTCATTGTAATCATGATGATCACCATAGCCCGGTGGATTGATAAATATTCGAGGAATCTTTGTTACAACGGCATCGACAAGTCCCTTAACGCCTGCTTTTGTGTCATCGAATGCTTTTATTTCTTCCCTCCTCTCATCATCATGTGTATGAAATGCTAGTTGGTGTTGAGCTTTTGATAACTCATCCATTGATAAATCTGCTTGCTATATATGATATTAGACAGTTTTGCTATGGATACAAAAAGTTACAAGTTTTATGTACTGAATTAGTAATTTATATTGCATGTAAGTACAATGTATTGGACAAGAGATACAAAATTCCAGTAAAAAGTAACCAACAAATTAAGACAACTATTTTGGAGGATACAATGTTAGGAACTTGTCCAATTCAAATAATTTAGTGTTGTCAGTGTGTGTCATATAGATTAGTAGCTTCTGTGGTGAGTGAGTGGTGTCATGACCAAGTATATATGTGTAGCATATACATTTTTATTGCAGAAATTACTATATTGTGTGTGCATTGGCAAGATATCGATTGAGGGATTAAGGAGGGAACAGGCTACCGACAGAAGGAACAATGAAGATAATGAAATGAGCAAGTCGAGTCAAGTCTTGCTACTTCTAGCTCTAGGATATCACATACTATATCGCCAAAGCAATAAATACTTTTGCATTGTTTATTTTGGACATACTTTCCAGCCTCTCCCCTTCTTTTCCTATATATTTTTACTTCCTTGAAAGCTCTTGATGTTGTGTGGTGTATTGCTTTTACCGACGTTGGAGCGGATCTGTTCTTTGGCGCTATTTAGCTCTCTATTTGGTTCAGATCGCTCGGAAGGAACCCCGTGAATATGCATTATCACTTGGTTGTTGTCCTCGAGATGGAGAATCATAAGTGCTTCAAAGTCTGCGTTATAGTTATTATATGGAGTCCTTATTGCTCTTCTTATTCTGACCACTCATGTTGGAGTTTTGGTGATTGGAGCTGTTGAACATTAGAGGCAACTTGTTCTTGGTTATTAAGCTTAATTCTTTTTGCGCATATTTATAGGATTGTAAGTTTTCTTTTTTTTGTGGTTGTTGAACAATAGGATTGGTGGTTTTTGTGAATACTTACAACTTTTGAGCTTTTGTAATACAAGACAATTTTCCGTGGATATATAAATCTTTTTCAAATTTTGATTTTTACGTTTTTTTTTCTCTTTTGAATATTTGTTGATATATATTGTCGATGTATGAATGTCAAATTTAGATTTTTTGTGGGATGTTAGCACCCCCAATGAGTTGTTGGAGGGGGTGCAGGTGATGGAATAGGTCCTATGGTTGTAATTTCAAGTTATAGGTTGGAGAACCAATTGGATTATGTTTATGTTTGAAAATAAAACTTCCTGAAAAATTAGAGACGGATTAGCGACGGAATTCAAACATTCCGTTGCTATTCCGTCTCTAATATTCCAGGAATATATGCATAAATCACAAACGGAATCAGAGACGGAAATAAGAATTCCGTCTCTGATTCCGTTGCTAATCAGAGACGGAATCAGAAACGGAATTATCCATCTCTGATTCCGTCTCTGATTAGCAACGGAATCAGATACGGACTTCATAAATTTATTATTTTCTTCTCTGATTCCGTTGCTAATCAGAAACGGAATCAGAGACGGAATGCAATTACAAATGTACCATTTCGAAAAAAATTCCATTTCTGTTCCGTCTCTGTTCCGTTTCTAATTTCCGTCTCAAAATCCGTCTCTAATCAGAAACGGAATTATTCTGTCTCTATTCCGTCTCTAATCAGAAACGGAATCCATTTTCCATTTCTGATCGAATCAGCAACGACGTTTTCAGAGACGGAATGGATTCCGTCTCTGTTCCGTTTCTGATTGCAATTAGAGACGGAGTTTTTGCAAATCAGAGACGGAAATTTCCGTTTCTAATTTGCTATTTTTTTGTAGTGATGGGAGGCCATGTAGATCACCTGCGTGTTGGGCAGATCCGGAAAATATAGTGACAGTAGGGCCCGAGATAGTTGTTGATCACACAGAGAAAATCCGAAAAATTCGTTAAAAGCTGCGAGTTGCACAAGATAGACAGAAAAAATACATGGATAGGTATCACGAGGGGTCTGAGCTATGACGAGGGCGATATGGTGTATCTAAAGGTTTCTCCTAGGAAAAGTCAATAGAGATTTGACATTAAGGGGAAACTGACGCCGAAATACATTGGGTCATACCGAATTGCACAGAAAGTAGGCATTGTTGCCTATCGATTGGAGTTACCTGCCGAGTTAGCTGGGGTTCATACGATCACATTTCAATGTTGAGACTCGCTAGGCCAAGGCCGAGACCAACGATTGAGTTGGGACAAGTGGAGATACAGCCTGACGTAACCTATGAGGAGGGACCGAAGAGATCATTGACCGTCGAGTACAGATTCTTCGGAACAGGGAACTCGCGAAGGTCCTTGTTCGTTGGCAGCATCAAAGGATGGAGGGAATCACCTGGGAGCTCGTGTCGACGATGAGGACGCGATACCCTCAGCTATTCTCTGGCATTGGATTTTAATTACGGTCAAATTTCGAGACGAAGTTTTATTGAGTTGGGAAGAACTGTAACGGCCCATTTTATTAATGTCGTTAATTATCTCGAATTTATAGACGTTGAGGCCAGCTCAGATCTACGTGGACGTCGTGATAGGCTAGAACACATGGGGACCTAGGTACGATAGTTTATTGTGTGTTGGTTGCTTATTTGCGGTGCAATTTATTGAAATACATCGCATGTGTGTATGTTGCATAAAAATACATGTGAGATTGTGTGAATTGTATTCGCCTCAATATGCGTGTTGACGCGGCTACCGAGTAGTGGACGGGATCGAATATTAGGTCGCAGAAACTAAAACACACAAATTACATAAAAGTTGGCCAAGTAACTAATATGGAATGGGTATTAGGTGGCTAGTGACGCGGCGGTACACGTATATCGCGGTTCGGACGCGAAATCGAGCGTCAAAACGCCCGAAAATGGCATTTTTGTGCTTAAAACATAGGCGAATGTCCCAAACGAGTCACAATTCGGAGTCAAGGAATTGTTAGGTTGGAGTAAATGGTGGGTTGTGGATGCATAGAGATGCACATGCGAGTGGAGATGTGCCTATAAGTCAACAAGACTTATCATTTCTCCACCACCTTTTCTCTCACCACTCTCACTCACACACCCGAACTTGATAGGCCGAGAAGGAGATGAAGAGACGGAGAGGAGAAGAAGAAGAAGAAGTCGGGAAGGAGAGAAGAGAGGGTGGAAACGTCAAGATCGAGGTAAGTCATAGTTAATTTTATTGTGGGCATGGTGGCGAGAGGGGTTCGGCCATGGAGGTCGAACCGAGTTGAGGGTGGAGATGGCAGGGGCGTCTCCCCTGCCATCGATTCCACTTGGGGTTGGGATGAGAGTCGGCCCCAACCCAACAACAGAGAAAGAAAAAAAAAGTTGATGGCGATCGAACCAGGGAATCCTGGTACGCGCGTGTGCACCCACCCAATGGGATAGGCCAGAATTGGCCAAGGTCGGCTCTGACCCAAACCAAACAAAAAAAGGAGAAATTAGGGAAATTCTGAAAAAAACTATATTTCGATAAAATAAATAGAAATTGTTGAATTTCTATAAAATACTAAAATATTTGGGAATTTTAGATGTGACTTTTTCAGGGTATTTGCCTCGAAAAGTGTGAAATGGGTAATTTGGCCTAAAATTTTAGAAATGGTCGTAAATTGTCATGCTAAATTGGAATTATTGATAAATGGACATAGGTGGACACGGGTGATCAATTGGCGACCAAGGACTCAATGGACTAGGACTCAGGGATTGATTACGGGGTATTAGAGTGTGTTCTGAGATTTATAAAACCCAATTGAAAAACTCTTAGTATTTATTTCACTTTGTATTTCCATTCAGTTCCAGTATTCCTTGTAGTCTTTCTTATATATATATCTTGTCATTGTTTAGACGGTTGGTTGAGTTACTCCCATCGGGTTTTCCGTTGTGTGTCTATGCATTCTAGACCATAGCATGTGTATCAGGAGTCCTCGATAGCTAACGACCCGAGCTAATGAACTGATACATGTGTCGGTGCGTCATAGGTCTACGCCGGCCACCAAGAGGGACCAGGTGATAGCTAGTTGGGTGCGCCCACTAGTGGGATCCTGGAAGGGTATTCCGAAGTATGGTTTAGTCTGACTGGAACAGACACATACATTTGCACTTTATTGTTATCTATGCCTACGATGCTCTACTTACAGTTGTCTGTTTACATTCCGCATGTTTATTTAATAGTATTTATTAAATTCCACTTGTTTATTGGAATGCTCAGAGGTGTTCATTGGGATTTTACTGACTGGACTCGTCATCCATTTTCTTCTGTGATGATTAAGTGCATATCCGAGTACAAGTAAGGGCAAGGGGATCTTAGGTGACTACATCTGACTGCCTACCTCGAGGACTACTTGTACGTGTGTTTTGTTTTGATATTTTGATTCTTTTGGGAACTGGAGAGTATCATGACATTGTACATAGATACCTTATATGGTACAGTCGTCTACCTCTATACAGAGTATTTTTCAAGGTTTTTCCACAATAAGACTTGTTTAATTGATTATTAATATTTCTTACATTTAAGTACGACTTCCGCTGAATATGTCATTTATACGGCGTACACACAAGTGGATACGAATTTCGAGATAGAAAAAGGACGAGCAGGTGTCGTACATGCATAGTAGGGCCAGCTGGTAAAGAGTACACGGAGACACGTCAACCCAGGGCGGCGAGGGCCGCCACAACACGTCTCGGCCCTGTGTGTCCAACAATCACGACCAACCAAAAAAATTTACAATGCATGCGTAAATCGTTACAATACTTCAAATCTTACCTCATTTTGCTTTCTTTCGCTTCGATTTGACACATCCTCCGTGTTTTCCATGATTACTTTGCTCGATTTATCCAAAACTCGTTGCCCTAACAAATCCGAAAATGAAAACAATGTGAGCAATCAAAAAACACATAGAACAATCCAGCGAACCAACATAGAAAAGAATAAAACGGACTTACTTGGTCGATTCAGTAACGATTCACCCTTATTTGCCCGAAAAATGTGATTCACGTGTGTGGGAGTCGAGAGGGTTCGGATGGAGGGGTTATTAGCCTCAAATTCTTGTTTTTATTTAATATATCAATATATGCTTGCCCCACAAAGTACAAGATGTTGACTAGTTGAATATATAGTCGATATTTTTTTGGAAGCTATTAGAGTAACATACTTTGGGCACCTCAAGATGTCCATGTGCGTATCACGAGGTGTATCACACGACAATCGATCAAGTGGTCAATGTCCAATCTCAATGGCCAAAGGATACTAATTACCAAAGTTTTTTTATTTTTTTTTCTTTTTTTTATCAAGGTACTTTCAATTGTCGTGACTTAGTGGTCCTTGTAAAATAGCAAGGACAGGAAGAACTTCATCTAGTATGGTGGAATGGCTAAAACAAATTCCATTTAAAAACTTTGATTTCAACTCCCATAAGACATTTTGATAAGAAAACAAAAGATAAGTACGTCTTTTAGATCATCATCTACCGAGCCACATTTGTTTGGTCCCAGAGAGAGAGACTCGTTGGAGCCCGACCAAGCTAGCTACACGACATTACGAATTAAAGTACGATTGTCAGTTTGATGAGGAACCTTTAATGACATCCTTACTTTTAGACTTTTAGCGGAGAAAAATTGACCCCACTAATATTACAACCTTCTAGAAGTAGCAGCCCTAGCTAGCTACTAGCTACTAGCTACCTACCTCTCTTTTTTTTGTTCATGAGCATAAGACAGTCAGACATTGACAATTCAAGATCGAGAGGGCTGTAATCCTATAAGTCGCGACTAAAGACTGTTTGTGTCGACGAAAACTAATACCTTTTTTTATTTATTTTTGATAATTTATAATGTTAGTTGAGAATTAATTTTTTTGTGTTAATATTTTCATGTTCGGTTCAACTTTAAATTTGCAGGAAAGTTTCAAATTTTTAAACAATAAAAAATATAAATTGACAAAAATAGCCTTCAAATAAGAGATATATGAGTAATAAAAAAGTCATTAATGAGGAGGTAATTTTGTCTACAACTCACGGGAAATAACTTCCGAGGAGGATGGTGGGGAGATATCTCACACCTTAATGTGTAAGTTGGACAACCAAATAAAATGAGTTTCCAACTCTCTGTGACTTATCTCCTTAGATATATCTCCACCTCATATCAAACAAGGCCTAAAGGTATCTATGAAATCCATGAATTCGAGAATCCAATTCGATATAGTCCAAATTGAACATAATTTGAGTTTGTCAAACTGAATTGAAGAAAAACAAGGCTTAAAGGTGTCTATGAAATCCATGAATTCGAGAATCCAATTCGATGTAGTCCAAATTGAACATAATTTGAGTTAGTCAAACTGAATTGGATTGAAAAAGTTAGAATTCGTGTGGATTGAGCCAAATAATATTAATATGCGGTTCTAATATATTATATGGTCTAATCACTACAAGAAAGAATCAAATCAGCAAAAAACTAATCTGATGTTGAATTGGTACGGTTCTGTTGCTAAACCACTCTGCAACAAATCAGCGACAGATAGTAGTTGTTGCTAAAATCTTTGTTGCTGGTGTAACTTAGCGACAGATTATGTATTTTATTGTTGTTCAGTGACAGATTTGTGATAAACGTATGTCGCTGAACAACAGAAACAAGTCTTTTGCCGATCGAAGTTCAGTCAGCACAGACGTGTATGTCGCAAATCTATTGTTGTTTAACGACAGACTAGCGTTTGTCGCTGACCGGTGCCAAGTCAGAACAGACGCTTGCGACATCGCTAATTTTTAAATAGTGATTTTAAAAAAAAAAATTGTAAACAATGAATAGTAAAAAATATCTTATAGTAAAATCTGCCAAAACAATTTAAAAACTACCAATATTCATTTTATTGAAAAGATACATGTAAAATATCAAAATTTTACAACTAATGTCTACAAAAAAATGAGTTTAACATTTCATAATTACTACTATACTATAAAGCAGTATATCAACATCATTCAAAAATTGACAAACAACTACACAAGCTGACTACACAAATTTACATACATACGATGTGTATAAAACACTCCGATAGCATTCTTTCACCGATACATAGATAGGTACTACACTTCTTTAGCTAGTAGAGTGTGATCCCATCCAAATCCTGAAAATTAAAAGGAACATCAATATTATTTGACATGCAACCAACATATGACATTAAGTTCAACATTAGTTTTGCATATTCTACAAAAAATTCGGCAGAGTCTCCCTTATAAAATAGACTACCAAAAATATCGGAACCTAATAAACATCAGTGGGAGAATGCCTAAAAGGACTCATATCTCCTCGATAATTCACAATATCATATTAACATGAACTAAAACGCTAAATCCAATTCATATTAACAACTTAAAATATTCAACAAGAAGTGAACACGCAAGTTGCAACCGAAATGAAAGCATTGAACACATGAACAATTTCTTTAAATTTGTCTGCTCACATGGCTCTCCTGCTTAAAGCCAACTCATACACTAAGAAAGCATTCTCTCAAATGGACTCCTTATTATGATTGGACTTAAACCGAGTTAATTTGAATGGGAGAGGTCAATTATTATGATTGGACTTAAACCGAATTGGCGATGAAGCAGTAAACTTAAGTGAAAGGGAACAAAATAAGATTCAAACTCCAACACTTTATGTCACCATATTTGAAGCAACCACGTATGCAATGAAATATATATATATATATGATGAGAAAAAGCGTAAACGACAGTATAGGAAAAAATAAATTACATGCCTGAAAAATAATCATTTCATGGTTGAGAATCACTTGGTGATCTAGTTGTATCCCCTTGCCAAGCTTCTCCGTCGAGACATGATTTTCTTCCACCTTACATGATAAGTATCAAACAATCAATTGCACTTTATGTTCACCTAAAAACAACAATTCATAGTACAATAATCTTTGCTCTAAAGTAGATAAGTATCAAACATTCGGGATTTATTTGTTTTGTAAGATCAACAACAACAACATAGCCTCTGTCCCAAATTAACTAGGGTCAGCTACATGGATCAAACTTTTCCATTGTGCTCGATTAAGTGCAATTGATGGTGAGCTTTGCAAACCATTCAAATCCCTCCTAATTAATGCATCTCATATTAACTTTGGTTTGCCCATACCTCGTCGAATTTCTACAGTTTCTATTGAGTCAAGTTTTTTAGTTGGAGCATTTGTAGGCCTTTTTAGCAGGTGACCAAACTATCGCAACCGCCCTTCCCTAATCTTTATATCAATTGGTGATACTCCTACTTATCTTTGAATTTCTATATTTCTTACTCTATCTTTACGAGTTTTACCACACATCCACCTAAGCATCCTCATTTCTGCTACGTTCATTTTATGTAATTGTTGTTGCTTTACCGCCTAACATTCACTTCCATAGAGCATAGCTGACATAATTACGGTCCTATAAAATTTTCCTTTTAACTTAGTAGGAACATTTCGATCACAAATCACTCACGTTGCACTTCGTCATTTCTTTCGTCCAGCTTGAATTCTATGTGTGACATCATTCTCAATGTTACCATCATTTTGTATCATTGATCCTAGGTACCTAAAGTGGTTTACCTTAGGAACTTCTATTTTTCCTAATTTTACCACTTTGTCATCTCGATGTCTAGTGTTTCTAAACTCACAGTGCATGTATTCGGTTTTCGTCCTACTCAACTTAAAGCCTTTAGATTCTAATGTATTCCTCCAGAGTTCTAATTTCCTATTCACTCTATCTTTAGTTTCATCCACTAAGACAATATAATCTATAGCATACACCATGGTATATCCTCTTGAATGCGTTTAGTTAGTTCATCCATAACTAAAGTAAATAGATATGGGCTTAAAGTTGATCCTTGATGTAGTTTTATCGTAATGGAAAACTCTTTTGTAGCTCCTCCAAATGTCATTATACTCGTTACTACTTCATCATACATATCCTTAATAGTGTCTATGTGTCTAGCATGCACTCTTTTTCTTTTTAGAATCCACCAAAGAACATCTCTAGGGACTCTATCATATGATTTTTCTAAATCTACGAATACCATATGAAGATCTTTTTTCTTTTCTCTATATTTTTCTAATAATCATCTTATAAGGAAAATCGCCTCTATAGTTGACCTCCCGAGCATGAAACCAAATTGGTTCTCTAATATTGTTGTTTCTCTCCTTAAACTATTGTTAATTATCCTCTCTCAAAGTTCTATAGTGTGACTCATAAGTTTAATTCCCCAGTAGTTTGAGCCACTTTGAATGTCTCCTTTGTTTTTGAAGATTGACACAAGCGTGCTTCTTCTCCAATTCATTGGCATCCGTTTTGATTTTAAAATTTTATTGAAAAGTTTTGTTAACCAAGTCAATTCAATTTCTCCTAAGCATTTCCAAACCTCTATGGGTATTTCATATGGGCCACATGCTTTTCATTCTTTTCAATGCCTCTTTAACTTCTACAATTCTAATATTGTGTGCATAGTTTACATTTCTTTCTTGGTGTGGGTTTTCATCTATTATAGTATCAACTTGGTCATCATTAAATAAACTATCGAAGTAACTTCTCCATCTCTCCTTAATATCTTCCTCGCGCATTATTTGTTTTATAAGATCACTAGAATATAAATGTTTTTATAAGATCAATAGAATATATTTTGTCTTTTTCAAATATGTTTGGTTGATGGATCGCATAATTAAGAACTTGTATATGAGAAGTTAATTTGTTCAGCATACAAATAGTTACTACTTAACTAGCCACTTTACACTGGAAAATAACAGTTTATGAACCCCAAAAAAAAGAAGTTTGATTTCTTTAGAGTTGTTGAATTCGCTAAACATTTGATGGAGTATTTTGGGCATGCAAGGAGATTTGAGTCATGCATAATCAAATTAAGAATTCTATAGTAAACAAAAAATAAATTGTATTTTAGTAAGTATGTAGCTCAACTGTAGGTTATTGTATAATAAAAGTTCACTATTGATCTAGATTTGAATGAGTAAATTTAGAGCCCACTATATTTGTGGGTCTTATTTGACCTACTAAGATACTCTAGGGTCATGCATGTAATGGCAAGAAATTCCAAAACCAGAAAAAGAATAATCAGAACATAAACTTTTATAAAGCATATAGTTTTATAGCATTTTAATGATACAAGCTAGGACCACCAAGCATCCAACCTCTCCAACCCCAAATACACAAGAAAAGACAAAAAAGAAAGTTGAATGGATTATTATTCAAACGGTACTATTTAGGGAAATTTTTTGTATAGTTATTTTATCTATTAATTTGTCTTTATGTTTCAAAGGGATATGACTTTCACAATTTGGAACAATATATAGCTAATTAATTGTTCAGTCAATCTGGCTTACCATAAGAGAATAGTTTTAGAATATAAATGTTGAAATCTTAAAATTATCATTTTTGAATAGCAATTGATGTATATGTACTTAAGAAACAAAAAGTAAACCATGTTTAAGAAAAAAAAAAGCATAACAATGGAAAAAAGTTAGCATCATTGGATTTCTTAATTGATACATAATCTTCCACACATAACCAATATCTATTTGAACCCCCTACACTTGAAAAACATAAAATTCAATGAATTGAAAAGAAACATAAAACTCAACATGGGAGTTGTAAAGTAATTATATCTTACCTAGCAAAAACAAAGAAGCCTTGCCAACTCATTCTTTGTAAGCAACACCAATACCAAATGTCACCGCTGCACATACCTGTAAATGAAGAATCACATCGACTACATTAGAAGGAAAAAAAATGTTAAGATATACACTAACTCGTAATTAAGAACTCACCATCAAAAACTCACCAACACCAATCCTCTATGTTTCTTCTGCATATCCATTTCACCATAAAAATGCACAAGAATGAGATTCCCGCTAGATGCCAGGTTGGAGTTGTAGGAAGTTTCATATGTTTGGTATTTTTTATTGTTAGGTTTTGGTAATAGGTCAGTGGAATACTTGTGAATTGAAGGAGTGTTAAAAAGAGTTTGATTTTGTTATGTTAGATAGTTTCACGACAACTCTAAGCTTTCAATGCAAAAATTTTGAGAACACAATGACTATTGTGTCTTTGCTTTTTCTAATCAAGATCCTTTGGACATTTTGCCTTGAATCTAGCACAATGGAATAGAGTGATTTATGTAGGTAATCTTAAATAATTTGGAATTGAGGCTTTGTTGTTGTTGGTGTTGATTTGAACAGCTTTTAAAGACAACTTACAAATTACTTTAATGCTAATTTGGGGTGCATTGATTATGAGGGAAAATGACATCAGCAATTGTACTAAACTGATCATAATAGAAGAGTTTGATTCATATAGCTGATCATAATTAATTTAGGATTGAGACTTAGTTGTTATGTCTTCAAATTTGAAATTGCAACCCCTGCTACTCTTGCTCATTAATGCAAAAAAGCAATTCATAGTTACAATTACTTTGCCAATAAACTTCTAGTTTCAATCTCTACCTAGTGCAACTTTGTCCCAAGAAATTTGTTATCAAAATGAACCAAAAGAGGCGTTAGATAAGTTCATTTGGTCTGAGAAAGTGCAGTTGAGAATGACGACAGTGTAGACTCTGTCGTAACCCCAATCGGGGAGGATTTGCTGGGCAATCACAGCGGATTTGGCAGAAGATTGACTTAGTTATTGATCTAAAATGCACTGATGAACCTTTGCAAAAAAATGCACACATACATACATACATACCCACGAATCAGATCCCTAAAGTTTTCTTCTTCATGGAGTCCAACTTCTTCAACAGATTCACCAACTCGCAAAACCGCGAATCGTTCCCGTGAGTGTCACTAGAGCTCCCATTGGTCACAAACTTGCCGTACGCATTCAAATCTCTCCTTTATCCGTGGCAGAAGTAGCCTCCGTATTTCGTCAGTCATGATCGATTTGGGACAAAAGGGTTTAGGCGGAGGAATCGATCGACCAGTCACGAAAAATGGACGAAGATAGATGAAGATCGATGGTTTGGGCAAAGGGTTTGGGAAGATGGTTTGGGCAGATGGCCGTGAAGAGACGATGAAGGGAAAGTTTATTTTTCACTCTGCAATAGATCAGCGACAAAGTCTAAATCTGTCGTTGATTTGTAGCAGATCTGTCACAGGCACATTTTACTCACCAAATCGAACGACACGTGTTTGTACTCGTATCTCTATGTTTGTTAGATGAGGCGGGAATGTATGGCGGGATAAATCAGCAACCGATCTGTGATAACATCCAATCTGTCACAACATTTTGTCACAAATCTGTCGTTGAATAGTTATTTTTTGTCTACCGAGTCAAACGAACTGTCCAATGCACAGCTGTTGTTGATTTGTTGCTGTTTAGCAACAGATTCTGGCTATCGGAATTTTTTGATGCTATTCCACCATATTCTTGTAGTGAATTAACTTATATATACACATGTCATGGGTACTACATATCTTACCATTGGATTACTATGAGATTTCAATCTAATGGTGATTGATGCAGTGCATTTAATGCAAAACGTATTAAATGCGCAATAAATGTTATGTAATTGAATTCCATTGTAGAAACACCTTTTATATATATATTGCGATGAAATTTGAATTTTTATGCAATAATCTATCTATTGTTTATCTACATATCCTTCAAAATCTAATCACAACTTTAATTTATTGTGATTTGCTTAAGTTTTAATTTTTACATATATCTTTTATGATTTTATAAATATTAATACATAATTATTATAATAGGTGATTAAGTTAGGTATAATATCAATATCGACAATATCGGAGATTTATGGACCTACATGCATGGGCGAGCCCAACAAATAATATTAGAGTGTGTGATGAAACAAAAAAGAAAACTGTTTTTGAAAGGGGGTAGAATTATCATTGCAAGCTTGTAATAAAAACAGACACTAGTTGCCTCCTGCATTCTCTTATTTAGAGACTCAATAGTAGTTCTCTTATTTATATACTTTATATTTTTTTATGAGTGTCGCAACCATGACCTCTTTAAACATTAATTTTCAAGTTTTTTTTTTTTTTGGTAAGAGTCCGTTTTACTAAAGATGCATACTCATTCGACCATTACCTTTTATATTAAGCATTTGCTAGTCGGTGATTAATTTAAAAATAAAATCTTTTATTAAATAATCAGCATTATAATTAAATAAAAAAGAAAACAGAAAAGAAAAGTTATGCAATCTTATACCAGGAAAAGTAAAACATAGGAAAAGTTTTGCAAAAAAAAAAAAGGAAAAGCTATGCACGTGACCTGATTTAGATTTTGTACGGACGAAATGACCAATTTATTCACTGCACTGCGTGAGGCGCGTGGGGAGCCCACATTTTCTTAGGACGCGCTCTCTCAAATTGGCTTCCTCTTAACTCTACTTTCTGTTTTTGAAAAATGATTCAAATAATTCACTTTAGACATCGATCTAATTAAATATTAAGTATCATGCAATCACCTCGAGAATCACACACGTAAATTTCAAAGCGTATCGCACGACATCTGACAGCGTTTGTGTTCAAATCGAGTTAATGCAATAATTTTTTTTTTTTTAGTATTTTATTGGTGTTGCTCAAGTATAAAATCAAATTACGAGAAGTTAGACAAATTTAAAAACGGTTCAAATATCTTAATTAAGAATCTAAATAAAATATAGTGAAATAAAAAATTATGTTATAAAAATAAACTTAAGATACTTTAGGGTTTATTAATTAGCAAAGATTTTAAAAAGGATTATCATCAAATCATTTTGTCACCTAAATTATTGATTAGTGTAGAAAAGAAAGTTTGATTCATACACTGGCCCAATTGATTTAAAATTTAAGCTTATTTTTCTTTACTTTATTTTGGTTATTTTGTTTCCATTTTTATTTTTATTTGTTGAAAAACCAAAAATTTCATTAGCTAATTAAGAGAATGAGGTAAATCAGCATTTAATTACAAATTTAAGATTCCTTAGATTCTCAAGTAAAATCTCAATCTAGGGCATCCCTAGCGAGGGAATGAGAACTTTGTTTTGTTTTGAACATAATAGAAATGCAGCCTTGATCTTGGTGTTGTAAAACTGTAAAAATAAGGTTTGAATTTATCTTAATTCATGAAAAAGTAATTAAAAATGATTTTTTCTTTATATCCTAATTTATCTATATCAATAGTTATACATGGTACTATATTGGTGGCAGCAGTTTCTTACAGGTAGAGTGTATTATTCATCAATCCGAAAAAAAAAAAAAGATAGAATTATAATTAATTAATAAGCCTCACCAAACTTTTTAGTTGAGAAAGTACTAACAACTTTTTTTTTTTGGACAAAATAATAGTATTAATGACTCAAGTCAATTAATAGCAACTTTATATTTCTTCTAGAGGTTTTGAATGTTAGATAGCGAGTTTAATTTGTTTGATTTCAACTCCTTCTAGAGGATTGATTATGACTTATTTGTACAAAAAATGGTAGATAGAGAGGCACCACCCACCGCCAACTCACCTGTCAACGCCAGTCCTTGGATAGGAAGACCGTCCCGTTGAACACTTAATTTCCATCTCACCAGCTACTTGTCTAATGAATCACGCAATGTTTGATTTTCCGTTATTTGTTTTGTTTTTGTTTTTGTTTTTGTTTTCATCATCGACTTCAAAAAGTACTATTGGACCCACTAACATTAACCATATTTGTATTATTTCGCTACAAGTTAATCATTTTTTATTTTTTTATTTAGAAATGATAGAATGAGACTACTACTATGTCACCACGCATTGCATAACAATTAAGGTGTTGGATGTGTATTTTTTATAAAATTTTGGTATGAGATCCACTCGCCACATAAAATGTTGTGCAATATATTTTGATATATTATTGTCATTCTAATATTTTTCTTTTTTTTATGAAATTTGTCAAAAGAAGTTAAGAGTAACTTGGCACGAGTATGAGCAAAACTTACAGTCAATTATTTATTTTCATGGCAGACAACCAATGTTTTGGTATAATTTATAGGGATAAAGTATCATTGGATTTATGAACTTTAAAGCTTTTGTTGATTTGATCCACAAACTTTCATTAGTTTCTTTAGGTCCATGGACTTTTAATTATTTTCTCATACTTTTGGTATTTTTGTTAAGTTTGGATAACAACGATTGTTAACAAAGCGCTTCACGAACAATTCAAGGGCGATTTACAACTGATTCATCAACCTAAAAAATCGATTGTGAATTGTTTAATAGCCAATATTCTTTAAACTTAACAATACAATCAAAATTAGACGGAAAAGAAAGTTCATGGACCATAAGTGAATTAATAAAAGTTTGATGACCAAATCAACAAATATGTGAAAGTTTATAGATCAAATGATACTATTTACCTAATTTATATCGTTAAAGTTGATAAAGTTTAACACACGATATATTAAAAAAACTACTTAAATACTAAATCGAAAATTATGTCACTTCCTTCGATATGTTCAAATGAAGAGGTGAAATGTAATTAGCATCACAATTAAGGTTGGTCCCCTCCAAATTTAGGTAGGTTCGCCCCAGCAATAAATAGTAGGAGAGCAATAAATAGTAGGAGAAAGCTGATAATTGCAAGAGACATGCAAGTTACTTGATCAACACGAAATCATGCATCATTAGTGATGCATATGAGTAATTAGGGCTGGCAAAAAAAGGGAACAGACATAAATGAGACCGGACACCTCCCCTTATAATGATTAATTAAAATTAGTGTTTAGACCCGTTCTCGTTTTTAAAACAGACACTTTTTTTTTCTAGACCATTATTTTTGTAAAACATACGACTCCCATTTTGTCCGATTTTTATGATTAAATATTTTATTTATCAATTATTATTTTTTTTAAAAAAACCTCAACTACATATAACCTAACATTCAATTACTAAAAAATAAATACATAACATCACAATTTTTTAATTTCTAATATAAACATCATAGATAAAAAAAAAAATTAAAGGAATGCAAGGCAAAACATTACATCACTATTGTCTAAGTTTTAAAATTATATGCCCACATCGCAAAAGTTTCAATAAAAGTGAGATCATCTCAATAGTCTAAATTAATCGCTAAACGGGTACCCATTTTTTTTGAAATTGTTGTCCGAACCCGGTTCTGGTCCCGTATTTTTAAACGGACACAAAAAATTGTCCGGACCCGTTTATTTTTTATAAAATATTGCCCAAACCGATTTATAGCGGGTCCGAACAAAATCAGATAAACGGGTCTGGACAACTTTTGCCAGCCCTATGAGTAATCCATGCGACCAAAGAGACCATAAAACGTGACAATATATGTGTGACACTAATTGATAAGATGAAAGCAATTAATTCAAATTAGAAGAAAAAATATGTTAATTAAGACACCCAATTAATTTCAAATAAAATAAACCATCTCCAAAACAATAGTAACATTGGAATCTTTTTCCTGACAAATTGAAATAGATATAGATCATGTCAAAAAACCAACAACCAAAACAATCTATCCAATGGGCTGTCACAAAATTATTCCTTGACAACTAATTTTTTTTCTTGCTCACCTTACCTGTTAAAATTAATTAAAAAGGACAGACGACACCGGGCCATGTAAAAAAGTCGAATTTAATTGATTTAAGACGAACCAAAGTTTGTTACTGAGAATTTGATTTTTTCTGTGGACATGGTTTTCTTGGGCTTTGTAACCTTTCATGTATCAATGACTTCATTCCATCAATAGTTGACTTGTTGTGCCATGTGTGTTAGCTTCATGAGCCTTGACAAGTCCCCTCGAGATCCTCGTGGGCTCTTCTCTTCTACTATAAATCCCCACAAATCTCTTCTCTTCATTTGCATTTTGCACAACCAAGTTAACAACACACCACAACCGAATAGATGAAGAAACACATGGGCCACAGCAACAACAACAACAACAACAACAACAACAACATGAAGAAGAAGAAGCAAAAGAAGAGCAGCAGAGCAAACAAGTTGAGAGGACCACAATCAGTGATGATTAGCAAGAAAAAGGACTACCCAGAAGAGCAAATCCTTAAACAGATCAAAGAATACGTTCTCTACACTAGGCTGAGGTCGCTCGTACCTCCAACTCTGCCTTCTGAGGTGCACGCATTGCTTTATTTTTTCGTTTTTTCTTCTCAACCCTTCCTTTTTTTAAATTACTTGCGATGTGTGTTTTGAGAACGAGGACGGTACCTCGGAAGTTTCTATTAATCAAAAAATAAAAAAAAACTATACAATTACAAGAGAACGTGTATTCTTAGAATCTATTAGTTGGCGAAGGTGGAACTCTGTGAGTTACTAGTAATCTTTTTTTGTAATTTCAAGATCCACGAGACTAGTCATATATAAGTGTTTGGATATATACCAATGGTTGTGGAATGTTTTTTTTGAGAACGAGGACGGTACCTCAAAAGTTTCTATTACTCACAAAAATAAAAAACTTTGCAATTTAGAGAGAATGTATTCTCATACTAGCTTAGTTATAAAGGTAAAGGCGGAATTGTAATGATACAATTTATGTAACTAGTTATACAAAGCGTTTGGATATATACTGATGATTTTTGAAAATGAGGACGGTACCTCGAAAGTCTTAATTAATAAAAATAGAAAGTAAAAATTTTACTGACTCAGAAAGAATGTTTACGCTCACAGACTCAGGTATGATGAGGTAGTCGCTAGTCACTCATGAGTTGGCCTATGTGGGTTATGCAGATAAAGGGCAGCGAAAACGTGGCGACGGAGATCGAATTAGACTGCGAGGAGGCGCCGGAGAGGGAATCCGACGAGGAAAGTAATGGTGGGGTGAGAGGCAGGGGAAGTGATGGGGAGATTGGATGTGGAGAGGGGTGTTGCAGGGTGGTGTTTGAGAGTGAAGAGGAGGACGTGACAGAGGAGTTTGTTCCATCAGTGAAGATAAGGGTGTTGGAGGAGTCTTTGCTCATCAGCACAATTGTTGACAAAGACATTGCCTTGGCGTCGGAGCTGTTTCGCATACTAGAAGAGGAAAATGAGATTGATATTGTGTTTGAGAATCAGTACAGGACAGAGAGCAGAGTTGCTTATACAATTCAAGTCAAGGTGTTGCCTGATTACAAGGTAGAGTTGTTGGAGAAGAAGCTGTGCAGATGGGCTGGAAAACCCATGTTCTAGATTAGATTAGATTAGATTAGATTTGATAGATAATTAGATATATAGATATATAGATAGATAAGTCTCATCTAAAACTTGCTTTTCATGTTTTGAATTGTATTCATTTTGCTTGTGCATTAAATCAGAGATGTAGTTTTCTTCTTATTATTATTATTTCAAATTGATTTCTCTTATCAACTATTCTCTGTTGTTGATATTATTATATGCGTGTAGAATGTGGAGTACAAGCAGCAAATCCAGTTGGAATATGGTTTTGTTCTTCTCTAGCAGTAACAGCGTAGTGCAAGTGAATAGTGTAGACAAGAGGGTCCTGCTTTCAAAGTGCAAATACTAAGTGGTGCACTTCATGAAAGCACTTACAGCATGCAATGATGCAAAGAAGGAAAATAAAGACAGTGGATCCCTCTGTTTAGAGGCATCAATGCATTTTAATTATTGAAGAAAGTAACATGATTTTTTTTTACTTTTATAGGTTTCTTACTGTATTCTATGCCAACTTTTATTATTATTATTATTATTATTATTATTATTATTATAGAAACAAGATTTTATTTTATTATAGCCAACAGTTGTAAAATGGATTATACACGAGGCGGAGAACGATGTGTTTTCTTAAAATAAAGTCAAAAAAATTATCAATATAGTAGAAAAAAAATTTGTCTGTCTTTATGAATAAAAGAAAACCTTCATTCTCCCATGTTACATCGAGTCGATGATGTAAACTCGTCACACCATGTTATCGCGCTCGCACGAATTAATTAAGTTGAACTTGTGCTCATGTGACAGAGATTACAAAAGTGGAAACAAAATACATCATTTCGTTTCTTCCACTACATATTCGCTGAGTAATCTACGTTTAAAACATTATCAAGCTTCAAATAGGGATAGCATATTACTTTTTTAATTTAATTTTTTTTATTCACAAAATTCAAAACCAAAAATCTCATCATTTAAGAGAATTGGAGCCCATTGTCACTTTAAGGATCAGGTTATATATTGGTAACAACAAACATGACCTTTGCATAGTGGCAAGATATATATGATATTTTTCGTTGTAGATAAGGTCGTGGAACATGGCAGAGAGAGTGGACAACGATGCACAAGAATGACAAGTAGACAACTCACGTTTAAATAATCAATTGTGTGGATAAGGACGAGACCTTCTTGAAAAGAATTGAAGGAAGGAGATATCTTGGCGCAACCCTAATAAAATAATCTATTTCAAACGAGATCGCTGATAGTAATTGAATATATCATCCCAATCATATAATGGGTGACTTAATAATTTAATATGAAATTTAAAAGTAAAAGATTATGAGTTCTTATTATTTTTCTCGTGAAAAAATTTAATTGAATATATCTAGGTGTAAGATTGCCATCAGTTTCATTCATTGCTCAGTTGTTGCAGCTCATAAATCACTGATCACACTGGCCAAACCAAGGATCAAACCTAACATTTAGCTTTACTGATGTGCCATAGGTTTTGCTGTTTAAAATTAAGTGTATGTGTCTCTTCTTGATCTTTGTGTTCCTCTGGTACTAAATTCTTCCGGTTTTGATAAGAATACGCATGGGGAGCACATCCGAGGAGAGAGTAGTACACATGCACAGAATTTCAGCCCATTATGAGAATTATAAATAGGGTAGTGTTATTTGAACTCGTGAGTTCGGACTCAAAACTTTTTTTAATTTTAAATACATCATCGAGCAATTAATGAAGCAACCATAATCACTTGTAAAATTATTTTGATACCCCTTAAATATTTACAAAAAATTAAAAAACTTCTTAAGTCCGGTGTCCAAATAGACGTATTGTTAGAAAAAAATGGGCAAACCCCGTGAGCTTAGGGTAAGTTAGGTAGGAACTAACAAATCTGATCCACAATTCCTAACAATCAGATACATGCACAACCATATATTGAATTAATTTAGTGGGACAAGTTTGGATGGATGCTGCTCTCTGATTGGAGAACAATAATCGAACATCGTTAGTTGAACCGACTTTTTATGAGATCCATAATAAATTTAGAAATAAAATGCTCTAATTTTTCTGAACCGATCTTCTGTAGAGTGCATATCAATCACAGCTCTTATAATTTAGCTAATATGCTTACTTGGATTTCTCAAAAATTCACACCCCACAGGAAAGTTGACCTTTTTTTTTTTTTTTCCACACCCTTTGACCTTTTTTTTTTTTTTTTTCACAAAATCAACTTCTTTTCACATTTTTTATATAATATAATTGGGAAGTTGTTAACATTTTGTCCTTTTACTATGAATTTATTCAATGTGGTGTCGCACCTCTTGAAGGTCTCAAAAGTCATCCTAAGTTATCCAACAAAAGCCTTGTCTCCATTATCTGTCACTTTGTCCCCATACAAGCTATCATGGGTGAACGGTGAAAATCACTGCTTTTATTATTGATGAAGCATTCAATAATGCAGCGCACAATGAAAATTAGGCCTATTCATTGGGCCGGACATGCATGTGCTAACCTTGTTAGACTTATTTTTTTTTTAAATAGATATATTTAATATGGGTAGTGCTAATTTGGACTGATAAGTCCGGATTTAATTTTTTTTTTAATTTCAAATATATCCTTGAGCAATTAATGAAACAACTATAATCACTTGTAAAATTCTTATTATACCCCTTAAATATTTACAAAATTTTTTTTAAGTATTAATAGATTTATTGATTTAATATGGGTACAACTCCTCGAAAACCTTTTTTAATTTCAAACACATCCTCGAGCAATTAATGAAACAACTATAATCACTTGTAAAATTCTTTTAATAATCCTTAAATATTTACAAAAATTTTAAAAACTTCATATCATGATCCGGACTCATGAGTTCAAATAAATTTATTGATTTAATATTTAGATAGATTATTGTTAGAGTCTCCAATGTTTTGCCTCAAAGAATTTCATAGCTCGAGAAATATAGGACCACAATAGCAACATCAATTATAGTCAAGAGTTTTGAAGCTTTTTTTTTTTTTTATAGAAACAAGATTTTATTCAATATAGTCAAGATAATATACATCGGTGAAAAATAATGTGTTTCCCTCAAATAAAAAAAAATCAAACTAATATAATAGGGGAAAACACGTCATCCCTATTCTAAATAAATATATTACCTCACAAAAGTCAAAATGCTCGATTGCAAGTGGTGTCACGTCTCCACCGAATCGGCTAGGCTGAACCAGTATTAACGTGGTTAGTGTTACAAAAAATGATAGCCAAAAATTACATAACCAACTCATAAACAACTCTCCTATCCATCTTCCCTCAAATTGTCCACATTAACTATACCACCCCCATATCCCACTAACTTCCAATAAATACACTTACCCCTTTAACTAATGCAAATTATGCAATGAAGCTATACTCTCCCACTACATAAAACCCATCTGTTTCATTTTTCGTATAGCATCTACAAGGAAAATGAAATTTAGAAACGGAATTAGCAACGGAAATAAGTTCCGTTGCTAAAAACATTAGTTAGAGATGGAATTGAGACGGACTAATTCTGAGACGGAATTGAGACGAATCAGAGACGGAATTAAATTCCGTCTCTAAAAAATGACGCCAATATTCCCACCGAAATTTTCATTTTTTACAACCGCCCATTTGTCTCGAGATTTGTGTGTGCCTATTTTCGTGCCCTTCTCGAGTTCCTCTACTCTCTTTCAATCCTCTTCACCAAGCCGTGCTACTCTCTTTCGATCCTCTTCACTAAGTCGTGCCCTACTCGCACTCCTCTACTCTCTGATTCATCGTCGTCCTCGTGCCTCTGCTCCGTCGTCGTCCTCACTCCTCTGTTGTCATCCTCACGCCTTTGTTCCATCGTCTTCCTCACGCCTCTGCTCCCTGGTCGTCCAAACGCCTCTGCTCCGTCGTCGTCCTCGCCCTCGCGCCTCTGCTCCCTAGTTGTCCTCGCACTCCTTTGCTCTCTGGTAGCGCTGCCCTGCTCTAGTCGTCGTCGCGTTGTTCTGCTCCAGTCGTGCTCTTTTTCAGTCCGCGCCTCTGCTCCTCTCGGCTCTCACATCGTGCTCTCATTCAGTCCCCTCTTCGACCTCTCTGCTCTCTCATTGTGCTCTCATTCAGTCCGCGCCTCGCTGTGTTTCATTGGTGAGTTCTCCCTCTTTCCTCTCAAAACATTGCTTTTTGGTTAATTGGCAGTGAGATGTTTTGTTTGCTTTTACAATGATTTGTGATTTTTACTCGGGCGTGAAATTTTATTGTTTCATGTATTTAGTTGTTTTTATGCTTCTTTATTATACACAAGTTGTTTTGGTGAGTAACAATTCGATTACAATGTTGCCAAAAGAAGCTCGATTGAGAAACCTATATAAGTTAAATCCAAATTCCTCCTTGATGAGGGGCCCAATTAACATGTTTGTGTATTGAAGTTCTTGCATGCGTATTCTAGAGGTCCTAAAATGAAATTCATAATCATTTATTGATCACTTGTAAGGTACTTTTGTTTTATGTGTCAACTCTTTCTTTATAGTGATGGATCAGAGAAATTAAACATGTTGGAAATTCTATGTGATTAGGCGTACGTATGTTTCTTAATTTCAACAATTTGATATGTGTAATTACTTTCAACTTGTTCCTTGTGGCCTTCACAACCTAATTCATAACAGTTACATATTTTTTTTAACAAATAAGTTAGTGAATCAATGCACTTTCATTTGGGCAATTGATTCTATGTTTATTCATATATCAAGTCATTGATGCTTATGAGATTTCTACCTGCATACTACAACAAAAACATCACATAAAGTGAACCAGTGGGAGTAGTTATTAGATGAGAACTCATTAGCATTGTTGAGGCACGTTTCTAACATTTATAATACTTCATATTATTATTTGTACTACATGTATAATCGTACCACATTAATAACATATTATTACTTTTTTTTTTTTGGTGAATGCATATTAATTACTACTAGTAAACGGGCACGTGCTTCGCATGTAAGGTTCAAATATTTTTTTATAAGGAAAATGTGAAAGGCATAAAAATATTTAACTCATAATTCGAGTTTGAGATTGACAATGGATGTTGCATTTCATTGGTAGATAATTAAAAATGACCATAATAAATAATTTAAGCATAATTATCTAAACAAAGTTAAAAAAAAAAAGAACGGATTTAATGATCAGATAAAGCACTAGATCAAAGGAGAGGAATTAACCTTGTACATCACACATATGACACCTACTAATTCTCTGATTGTTGGAAAAAAGTAATATCTCTTTTTGCTACTTAAGAAAAAGAACCAAAAACTAAGAAAAAGAAATATATGAAAGCAGTTCTTACATACGCAATTAGTTTTTGCAAAACCACTACAATTCCAAAGTTGCTTCTAAATCTTTATTTTTCACCTTTGCACTTCAAACCTCCAACCTTGAAATGCATCTAATGGAAGATCACACATATGATAGATCACGTTGTGTTTTTTAAAAGAGAGAGGAGGGGCTGTGTTTTTAAAGAAGAAAGTGGTTTCAGTTAATCTAAATCCATAGAAGTTACAAAGAGAGGAAATAGGAATGGAGGGGAGAGAGAAACGTAGAGGGTAGTTATCAAATAAAGAAGTCGAGAAGATTAAGGAAAGTAATATTTAAATATAATGTCTACCTAAAACACCCTCATACTCTAACTACCATTTAATTTTAAAACCAATATGAAAAAACAAATTAAGGTCAATATAGGCAATATTGCAAAGTTTTATTTAATAGAATCCTATGGAGGATTGCCATTAGATATAGTATAGATAACCACTTCTCTTCAAATTTTTTTTCTACTGTAATGTGTTTGTGAAGGTAATGAGACAAAAAGTTGGGTTTCTAAAGTTGTGTTGATTTCATCTTGTTAATTTTCTTCAATGGGTAATTTTAAATTTGGATGATATGGGTTATTTTTATGCTTGACATGCTGATTGTTTTGGTTGGGTTTGCTATCTCTTGGCTTTTGCTACTGTTATTTTCGCAGCTCATAAAGATCTATGGTGGGATTTTTTATGGGTGCTTCGTTAGCTATGGTGGGATTGTTGATGGGTGCCTTGTTTTTGGCCACATTTTTTCATGTTTTGCCCACTATATTTGATTCACTTGTGTGTATATGAATGTGTGTAGAGAAAGGTACCAATAGAGTAGGTATAGATGAATAGTACCTATAATTATATAATTTCTACTACTAGTTAGGATTCAAGAAACTAGGATTACTCTTTTAGTTAATGTTGCTATTTCACATAAAATTTCTAGAGAATTGAATAAACCTATAACCTTAAGGAGGTACGAATTGAATAAAATTTCTAGAGAATTCAAGAAACGGATTTTGATCTGTTGCTGATCAGCAACAAACTAGCAACAAAAACTCAGCAACAGACTAATATGTTGCTGATTTGTCACTAATTTCTAAATGGTTTTAACAAACCATTTTCTCTTCTCCTCCTCCATCCAAACCCATTTCCATCGTAACTACTCCCTGCAAAACCATTTCCCGCCGCACCGTCACCGGAGACCCACCGCCACCACCGTAGCCGTCGTCATCGCCGCTAGCACCGTCGCCGTCGTCATCGCCGCCAGCACCGTCGCCGATCAGTCCGTGAGCCGTCGCCGCACCGTCGCCGCGCTCAAGGCCGTCGGCAGCGCGACCGCGAGCTAGATCCCACAAGCCCTCTGTTCGTCGCCACGCTCAAGGCCGCCGGCAGCGCGACCGCGAGCTAGATCCGCCGCCAGCTGGTCGTCACCGCCACTTTTCTCCAGATCCGCCAGCTGTTCGTCGCCGCACCGTCGCTGGTCGCCTCTGCGCCGCTGCTCACACCCGGAGCCGCAGCTGGTCGGACCCGCGCCGCCGCTGCTCGGACCAGCGCCGCCACTGCTGGTCCTTGCGCCGCCGTTCCTCGGACACCGCGCCGCCGCTGCAGGTCGGACCCGCGCCGTCGCAGCTCGAACTTCCCCAACCGCCGCCCTCTGCCTGATCGCCTCCGCAATCTTCCCCGCCGCTGGTTGGGCCCGCCTCCACCACGACCGCTGCTCGGCCCGACTCCTCCGCAGCCGCTGGTCGCCTTCGGCTTCTCCTTGACTGAGTTTCGGGTATCATTTGCGGTTTACATTTTCTTAAAAATCTATTTGGCTATTTTTGTTGATTTTTTATTTTATATGACTACCGAAATTTATATATCTATGGTTTGATTTTACATATCAACGAGATCTTATACGCCTTCGAACCTAGCGACAACGCGTAGAATTTAAATAATTTATTCCTACTCATTTTGGGACCGAAGTTAATTTTGGGACGCATTTATTAGAAAGGATTTAAATAATTTGAAAAGCACATCATCGGTTGCACTAAATCAAGTGTAATGAAAGAGTAAAGCACATCATCGTTACACTAAATCAAGCGCAATAAAAGAGTTATTTAGCTCAACCCAACTAATTTGGGATTGTTGTTGTTGTTGTTGTTGTTGTTTGTCGTCGTTGTTGTTTGTTGTAATATTTTGTTCAATAGCATTTTCAACTATGTCAGTCCAGTTTCTTCTAAATATCTTCAAGTTAATAAGCTTGTTTGGTCTACATGCATGCTTTTCTCATTTTTATCTTTTAATGGCTCATTTTTCCATTTTCTTTTTCTTTGTCAAGGTTTCAATGCCTCTTTACCTATGAGAATCCTAATTTTGCGTGTGTAATTTATGTTTCAAAGCTGATGAGTGGCTTCATCCATTGATGATATTTACTTGTCATTGTCGTTAAAAAACTGATAAAAGTAGCTTCTTTCGCTTTTTTTAATATCATCTTCTCACATAGAGTCAAGAGATTTGTTCATCCTTGTCCTCAATGCATCTCATGTGACTTAGATCCAGCCTTCTTGCTAGCCAATTAATATAGTTTTTGTATCTCAATTAATTACTTAATTAACTTTGCATATAAATCTACCACTAGTTTGTTTTAGCTTCTCTAACATCTTTTTGTTGACTTCTCTGCTTCTCTATATCCATATTACGCATCTCCATCATCACGTTATGTATTTTTCTACATCTCTTGTTTAGCCTTAACCGCCTTTTAACATCTTCACTTTACCACCATTTCATTAAGTATACATTAAGAGCCCAACCCCACTCCCTTTATGCAATTAATCATTGCGTATCACACCCATTGCTCTCCTTCATTTCTTGTTTTTGGTAAAATTGAATTTGCATTTACATCATAGCTATGTGCGCTTCCGTTTCATAGTTTTCTGTAAACTCTAATTGTTTATTGGTTTTTTACATCCCACGGTTTGAAAGAGCATTTTAATCTCCTTTATTCTTTCTAAACTATTCTTTTCATCTTGTGCAAGTAATATTTACCTATGTTGTGTACAAGTGCTTGGCCTATTGCCTTCCATGTCTTTTATTTATGTCTAGTATATTTACTGTCCAACATTCACTTCCATTCTTCTCGAAAAGTTGTGATGTAATATAATTTTACGAAGAGCTTAGCCGATATCTCAATTGCGTATCACACCCATTGCTCTCCTTCATTTCTTTTATTGAGCTCAAATTTTGTGTATCATAAATCCAAAATATCTACAATAATTTCCCTTAAGACTACCTCTACCTCCCAAAGTTTTACTACTATTCCATTATCTTGATCTCTTTTGTTTTATGCACTAACAATGCATGTATTTAATCTTAATCATGCTCAAACTAAAACTTTTAGAGTTTAATTAGCATATCCCTCCAAAGTTTTTACTTCTTGTTCACTCACTCGTTAGTTTCGTCTAGTAAAACAATATTGTCAGTAAAAATCATGCATCATGATATATCCTCTTAATTTTGCCTAATTATTTATCGATAACTGAAGAAAAGAAAGCCTTAAAGACGGATCTTTAATGCCTAGTTTGTTCATCTATTACCATAATTATTCATAATTACTATAACTACATAAGTTACATAACATATAGTGCGTCATAATTAAAATTTCCTCCTAATAAGAGAAAGAAAATGGACGGGCCATAGTAACGATGACCAACAACATGGCACAATCAAATGCAAGCAAAAGCAACTAATGTGATAGAGAGCCAATTACAAATTGATATGTTCAATAATGACTGTGATACAAACTCATCGAAAAATTCAAATAGATTTTTAAATTAACTTGGCTTGATTTTTCTGTTGTTGTTGTTGTCTATGTTTAAACATTGATCTAATTTCTTCCTACTCATTTGCTTTAATATGAGGTAAAATGTTTGTATATAACCAATATGTGTCTAAATGCATGTTAGTTGGTGGATGAAAATATTGAAGTCTAAATTGGAACCATATATGATATATTTAATAGGAGGTAAAATGTTTGTATAATAAGATTAACTTTGTCTTGCAAGGTATAACGATCTCATTCTAGTATATTTGCAGCACTACAAGAACAAAAGAAATTGGAACCGTATATAATATATTGTTGTCCTCTTAATTAATTTATTTCAGAGTTTATATCCATTGCAATAGAGTGGTGAATTAGAAAATATGAATTCGATTTGTATTATAAAAGAAGAATATGATTTTTTTCATGTCATTGACTTTTTTCAATTAATAGTTACATATTTTGAGATTTGCTCAATTATCTTAGATTTGTTCTCATGTCATTGAATTTTTTCATTTTTTGTTGTTTTGAGTTTTTAGAATGGTTCATTTGTGGGCTGCATGGTGTCTTCTTTTATGTTTTTAGCTTTCTTATATATATGAATGAATGTACAAGAGGAAAGAAATTGAAAAAATGCATGGAATGTCATGTATGGAAGTTCTTTCATTCCCTTTTGAATTTGAAATTTTTGTGTGTGTCACTGTGGACGATCTTTTATGTATGAGGTCGATCAGGAAGGCTTAATTTTAGGATTTTTTCATTTGTGTTTGAATATTTTGATTGCATTTCGAATATTGTTCAAGTTATTCCTTTTTATTTTCAGGATTTGGATGGGACACGCACTCCTAGCCCCAGAAATTGTATAGTGTCTATCTTGTATCGGTGACACAATTGGGTAAGGGTGTGGGATCGACATTGTAGATATATATGTAAATTAATTTGTGTTGCCATCTTAATTTGTGTAGTATTTTGTATTTTGTTGGATATTGTTCATCTAGTAGTATATATGATACTACTAGTTAATTATGAAATGTTAATCTCCACATTTTGTAGATATTTTTTGTCAAATTTTGATAATATACAAACAATTTTTCAATTTTAGTTTTAATTGCAGCAGCAAAAATTATTTTTTTCCAAATTTTGTATAATAATTAAAGTTTGTCTGTTTTTGATCTGTCATTTGCTTTTGCAACAGATCAATAAACAATGTTTCTTGATCAAATCAAATCGACAATGAATGACCAAGTCATTTGTTGATTTGCTCAATCAACAAAAAGGTTTATGTTGCTTGATCATCATTGATTTGCAACATATCAAGAATAACCGCCATTGTCTTGATTTGTAAATCAAGAACATTTTGCACATGTTCTTCGATTTGCAACAATTTGCAAAAGATTTGCAACAAAACCTTCTTTTTCAATCTGCAACATATTTTTTTTTCTCGTTCTTTGTTCAAAGAATAACAGTTTTTGTCACAAATCCGTTCTTTGAACAAAGAATAAACCAAAATCTGTTGCTAACTTCAATCTGCGATAAAGAGTTTAGCAACACCTCACGATCTGTTCTTGATCTCTGTTCTTCGAGTCCCTAGCAACAAATCCGTACCAATTCAAAGAACAATGATTAGTTTGTTGTTGTTTACCTTTTTTCTTCTAGTATCATACGAATAATACATTTGATTATTAATGAATCAAGTTGTGAACATATACTAGTATATGTTATATATATATATATATATTTACATAAAAGAAAAGAGAAAATTATTTTATATTATATTTACTTTCAAAATATTAATCAACCATAATTGAATTTGTTACCTTATTATAATTCTTGTCATGATAATTATATATTACAAATTATGAATAAATTAAAGCTTGCATCTATGCAAGGCTTTATGTTGTACACAATCATTTGCCAATATCTCTTTAGATATTTGAAAAGTGAATATTTCATATATTTTTCACCCTATGGAGTTATAATTATATAAATACCAAAAAAGGTAATACTCCAAAAGCTCAAAATGAGCGGTTGAGTCTCAAGCTATAAAATTTAATCAGTCAAATATTAATTATAATTCCACAATTTTAATTACCTCTATATTGAGGCTATGTGGAAATATGATTGATGAGACAATAAAAATAATGTTATGTGACCCACCTAGATTTATTGCTGCAACAAATATCGAGTGCGCACATCAATCCAATAAATATTAAGGATTGATTTCTTGTCTCATGGTAGTTGAGTAAAATAATGAGATATTATAAATATAATATCGCTCACGTCCAATTAGTTCAACTTCAAATTAAGAAGCATATGTTGCATATAATGACCATGATCTCAATAATAAATTTATGGACGTGGAAAAGGTGAAAATATCAGGTAAATGTCGTATTGACAATTCCGCCAAAAAGTGAAACAAAAGTGGTGCACCACTACAAAGGGTAAATAATTATTGATAATGAACGATCATAATTGTGACATTTTTTTAATCATATATGAAAGACTATTTTGCCTAAATATTATCATATATATACCCGAATATTTTTATGATCTTTATCATGCCTTCAAAATCAAAGGCAAAATATTATGAATTTGATCAAATATGACTATTTTTTCTAATTTGTCAAACATTATTTGTCCAGATGGATCAACAAATCATGAATAAAATAAGAGCGATATATGTCATGCTGATTGTGCTACAACGCACACAATCTTTAAAAATAGAGAATATTTCTCCAATTTGAACTTAGCTGAGGCTAATGTTCAAACAATACTTAGCATCTCCAATTTGATTAATGGCTCTGGAAGAGCAAATATTATGTTGCCTAGGGGAACAACAATTAATGTTGACAATGTCATATACTCTGAAAAATCGAGAAGAAATTTATTCAGCTTTAAAGATATTCGACAAAATGGATATCACATTGAAACCGTGAATGAAAATAATAGAGAATTTATCTATGTCACATTGGTTTCAAATGGGAAAAAAGAAGTGTTAGAAAAACTCACAGTTTTATCCTCCGGATTATATTTTACTCATATAAAGCATGTCGAAACGAATGTCGTCTTAAATAAGAAAATTAATGATCCATAATGATCCAAAGACATTCATTTTATGGCATGGCCGGCTTGGTCATCTAGGATCATGAATGATGCGAAGAATAATTAATAATTCGTATGGATATCCTTTAAGGAGTCACAAAATATTTTCAGACGGTGATTATAATTGTGCTAGTTGTTCTCAAGGTAAATTGATAGTTAAACCATCCCAAGTAAAATTGTTGTAAATCCCCGTTTTCTTAAAACGCATTCAGGGAGACATATGTAGACCTATTCATCATCATTGTGGACCATTTAGATATTTCATGATTTTGATAGATGCATCAACTAGGTGGTCACATGTTTGTTTGCTTTCAACCCGTAATATTGCATTTGCTAGACTTTTAGCACAAATCATTAAGTTAAGAGCACAATTCCCTGACAACCCAATCAAGACCATCCGTCTTAATAATGCCGGAGAATTTCAATCTCAAGCATTTAAAAATTATTGCATGTCTAAAGGAATTACCATTGAACATTATGTTCCACACGTGCATACCCAGAATGATTTGGCAGAATCTTTGATCAAACGCATTCAATTAATTGTCAGACCTTTAATCATGAGAACAAAGTTATCAACTTTAGTTTGGGGACATGCAGTCCTTCATGCAGCATATATCATTCGTATAGGCCTATCGCATACCATGAACATTCCCCCATGCAACTCATTTTAGGTCAACAACCAAATATTTCACACTTGAGAATTTTTGGTTGTGCAGTGTATGTTCCTATACCACCTCCCAATAGAACTAAGATTGGTCCACAACGAAAACTTGGGATTTATGTTAGATTTAACTCATCGTCATTATAATATACCTTGAGCCCTTAACAGGAGATTTATTTACTGCACGTTTTGCTAATTGTCACTTTGATGAAACAATTTTCCCTCCATTAGGGGGAGATAAGAAATCAATTCAAAAGGAATGACGCGAAATTGCTTGGAATGCATCAACTTTATCACATTATGATCCACGCACAAATTAATGTGAACTTGAAGTTCAAAAGATCATTCATTTGCAACAAATCGCAAATCAATTACATGATGCATTTAATGATGCAAAACAAGTGATGAAATCACATATTCCAGCTGTAAATGCTCCTGCAAGAATTGATGTCTCTGTGCAACAAAATGCACAAGAACCAACGAAACGCTTAAAGCGTGGAAGACCGGTTGGTTCAAAGGATACAATTCCTCGAAAGAGGAAAACATAAGTAAAAATAAATACAAATCAAAATACTCATGAGAAAGCACATGAATCATTTGATAAGGGTTTGTCATAACAAGTTGATTCTGACGAGCAACAACTTCCTTTAGAAAAAAAGGAAAAAGATGAAAATAATGAGATTTCAATAAATTATTTAAACTCTGGTAAGATTTAGGATCGAAATGAAATTGTTCCTGATGATATATTTGTTTTCAATGTAGCCTTTGAAATATGTGAAAATGATGATGATCCAGAACCACGATCAGTGGACGAATGTCGAAAAAGACTTGATTGACAAAAATGGCAAGATGTTATCCAAGCAGAGCTAAACTCGTTAAGGAAACAAGAGGTTTTTGGAATGATTGTCCAAACGTCAAAAATGTTGGATATAAATGAGTATTTGTACGAAAGAGAAACGAAAAAACTGAAGTTACAAGGTACAAAACAAGACTTGTAACTTAAGGTTTCTCACAAAGACCTGACATCGATTATGAGGAAACGTATTCTCCTATTATAGATGCAATCACATTTCGATTTTTGATAAGCTTTGCAGTTTCTGAAGGTCTTGATATGCATTTAATGGATGTTGTTACAGCATATCTGTATGGATCCATAGACAGTGAGATATATATGAAAATCCCGGATGGATTTGTAATATTCGATGAAATAAAATCAAAACTTCATAACATGCATTCTATAAAATTATAAAGGTCTTTGTACGAATTGAAACAATCCGTACGAATGTGGTACAAATCTCTTAGTGATTATTTACTAAAAGAATGATATGTAAATAATCCGTTTTGCTCATGTGTCTTCATTAAAAGATCATCGACAGGATTTATGATTACTGTTGTATATGTTGATGATTTAAATATAGTGGGAAACCACGACGAACATTGTTAGAACATCAGAATACTTGAAAAAGGAATTCAGATGAAAGAACTTGGAAAAACAAGACTTTGTCTTGGTTTGCAAATTGAACATTTTTCAAGTGGAGTACTTGTCCATCAATCAAATTATATTGAAAAAATATTAAAAAGATTTTATATGGACAAGACACATCCATTGTGCTCTCCAATGGTTGTTAGATCACTTGAAGTGGATAAGGATCCATTTCAACCTCATGAAAGTGATGAAGAGCTAATTGGTCCAGAGGTATCATATTTAAGTGCAATTGGTGCACTTATGTATCTTGTAAATTGTACAAGACTTGACATTACTTTTGTTGTCAACCTTCTTGCAAGATAGAACTCTTCACCAACTCGAAGACGTTGGAATGATGTTAAACATATTTCTCGATATCTTTGAGGAACAAGTGACATAAGTTTATTTTACTCGAGAGGGGTCAAATTGAATCTCCAAGGTTATGCTGATGCTGAATTTTTATCTGGTCCCCACAAGGTCCGTTCTCAAACGGGATATGTATTCACCTATGGTAATACTGATGTATCATGGAAGTCAGTAAAACAAACTATGGTTGCTACTTCTTCCAATCATTCTAAAGTACTTGCAATTCATGAAGCAAGTCGTGAATGTGTATGATTGAGAAACATGATTGAACATATTCAAGAATCATGTGGATTGTCTTCAATAAAAAATTCTCCAATCATATTATACGAAGATAATGCAGCATGTATTGCACAATTAAGTGAAAGATTGATCATAAAAGGGGACATAACAAAACATATTTCACCAAAATTCTTTTATGCGCATGAGCTTCAAAAGACCGGTGAAATTTATGTCAAACAAATCCGATCGAGTGATAATCTTGCTGATTTATTCACAAAAGCCTTACCAACTACGACATTTAAAAGACTTACATATGGTATTGACTTGCGTAAACTTAAAGACATTGCAAGTAACGAAACTGAACAAGTTTTACTCATATTCACATGAGAGGGAGTTATTGATTAGTGTATTGCACTCTTTTTCCCTTAGCTATGGTTTTATCCCATTGGATTTTTCTAGCAAGGTTTTTAATGAGGCAATCTTAACAATATTATACCCATCTTAATTAGGGGTGGGCAGTGATTTTCGAAAAACTGCCCAAACCGACCAAACCGCACGGTTTGGTCTGGTTTTTAAAACTCGCGGTTTGGTCGGGTTTGAAAAACGTAAAAATTGCAAAATCGCGGTTTGGTCGCGGTTTTCATTTTGAAAAAACCGCGGTTTAACCAAACCGATGGCATTTTGGTAAATACAAACCAAAAACCCTAAAAAGTTAACCAAAAAAAAAAACACTATTCACTCATTCACTCCTCCCTCACCTCTCTCTCTCTCTCTCAATCCCGCTCCTCACTCCTTCACCTCTCTCCTCTCCTCTCACTCCCGTCACTCCTCTTACTCCCGCTCCTCACTCCCGTCAGTCCCGGCTCCTCTCTCCTCTCACCGTCGTCTCCTCTCTCCCTGTCGGCTTATCTTTCCTCTCAGCCGCCGCCGCCGGAGTCGCTGGTGTTGTTCCCGCGCCGACCAGTCCACTGCCGCACCAAAACCGCAAAACCAAACCGATCAAACCGCGCAAACCGCGGTTCGGTTTGGTTGCGGTTTTGGTGGTTCGCGGTTTGGTGGTGGTTTGGAAAATCACCAAACCGTAGACCTTCGGTTTGGTCGCGGTTTGGTAGTTTCCACTACCAAACCGCGGTTTGCCCACCCCTAATCTTAATATTTATGAGAATAGTGTACTCTTTTTCTTTTACTATATTTTTTCCCACAGGGTTTTTCTTAGTAGAAGTTTTAACGAGGCGCAATCTCTAAGCAAGTGTAATCCAAGGGGGAGTGTAGTGGAATATGGATGACCATACATGTACACCAACATATTGTGTAGTCATGTAACTTGTATTTTTCACTTAATAGTACCTCCACTTGTTTATGTATTGTCATGTTACTTGTAACCATTTCCAATGTACACCAATTTTTCAATGTATTGTCATATTACTTGTAATGTGTTGTATGACATGGGGTGTATGTGTTACTTGTACACATTGTATAAAATACATTTATCATCATCACCAAATGGCCTATATAAAGGGTGTCAACCTCATTGTAAAAACACACTAAGTTGAATGAAAACTTCTCATTCCAACTATCTCATTTCTTATCTTCTCTTTTTTAGTAGTAGTTTGTAGTAGTAGAAATTCTTAGTCTTCTATTTTTCTTCTCTAGTTCTTAGCAAGTTCCAACTTAATTCACATCACTTAATTTTTTTTTTTGTTTTTTGAGTGAACTTGGAGGAATTGACTTAGTGGTAAGAAAAAAGGCGAGACTATGTGAGTTAGGCGCATGGTCTCGAATTCGATTCTCTATGACAGTTCACAGCCAAACATCGAGGTAATGGTGATACCTTTTTGCAATCCTAAAGCTCATAAAAGTAGTCCGACAAGTATCTGAATATGCCAATGATTAATTAAAATAAAAACAAGTGTTGCCCTACCTTTTGAGGTTGCTGTCCCCTTCAGTTGCTTCGTTTGTGGAAAATGTTATTATGTGCTTTAATGAATTGTGTTATCTATTATCCTCAATATTGTAATAAATTATTGTACCTTTTTGGGTAATAATAATATCAATACAATAAATTTGGCAAAAAAAGTTGACCCTTAAAGGCAAAATTCTATCCAGCAATAGTACATAGTTTGTTGAAAATGTCATCCTGCAATTTTGAACCGTTAAATAACTAAAAGTAAATGATGTAATATGATTTTTTTTTTTGGCCTTGTTAAACACACACAAACACACAACTAATGTAATTACACACACCAAAAACCCTATTTTAAACCAAATTACTCTCACCTCTAACACACACTACCTCCCTTTCTCACAAACTCACTACCGCCATCCCCGGCTGCTGCCGGCCTCCCTCGGCCACAGCCACTATTGCCGCTGCTCGCCCCTTCCACCGCCACCGTCGCCACCATATTAAACCGTATATGGTCGTGTTTTTGGTAATTGAAAAACCTTTTTCAACTGACATATTTAGTAAACCATATACTCGTGTTTTCTGGTGGTTGGAATTTGTATATTTCACACAAAAAACATTGTTTGTATGTCTAACAATTTGGTTTTCAAAAACAAATAAAAGAATAATGTGTTTTCAACAAAGAAAAATATTTAACTTGTATATTTTTCAAAAAAAAAAACATTGTTTATACATCTAACAATTTGATTATCAAAAAATAAAAATAAAAAAACAATATGCTTTTCAAAAAAAAAAAATCTAACTCGTAAATTTTTCAAAAAAAATTGTTTTGCATCAAACACTCTGGTTTTAAAAACAGGAAAATAGTTAACGATGCGTTATAGTATAGTTTTTATATGAAAGTTGTGAGAATTAAGCAAACAATCTGGAGTCGAAGGTTCAAGCCCTTCCTCAAGCGAATAAGTCTATGTATTTTTTTAACGGCTCAATGCCACGTGGCGACTTTAAAATCCCTCCACCATAGTGGAAATAGAATATAAAAGTGGGCACGTGGAGATTTTAAAATCCCTCCACCGTAGTGGGAATAGAATAAAAGTGGGCATGGTTTGAAGGGAAAGAAAGGAAGAACATAACACAAAAGAAGAGAAAGCAAAGCAAAGCAAAGCAAAGCATTTGTTGGTCTTGGTTGGCTTCTCTCTCTGCTTTAACATGTCACATTAACAAAATCTAAACAAAATCATTAAAGAATACTTGTATTCCTCACTTTTATAATCTTTTCGTTCATCACAACAACAACAGCGCATCAATCAATCTTTCCCTTCTCACATTTCATTAAATACATGATACATCTATCAATATATATATATTCATCTTCTTGATCATGATCTTCCCTTCATTCTATTCCATCTTTCTTTCCAACAAAAACACTAAGTACCCGCGTAAAGACACCGAGGAATCAACTGATATATAGAGTTCAATAGAGATTTTAGTTTGGGATTCATGGGTTCTTCTTCGGGGCAGGGAAGCAATGGCTATGAGTACTCCTTCAAGGTGTTGTTGATCGGGGATTCGGGCGTCGGTAAAAGTAGTCTCCTTGTTAGCTTCGTCAACGCCTCCACTGAGAACCTTCCCCCAACCATTGGTACTACTACTACTACTACTACCATTAATACTTATTCAATGTTTTAGGTGGTTTGTCTTTTGGATTGGATCTATTTGGTTTTTAATGTGTTGAAGATATGAATTGGAGCTGTTTTGGATTCTGCCTCACTGTTTGGTATTTGAATCTGATGTTTTACGTGCATGGTTTAAATTACTGTCATTGTTTACCTTTCATGTGGGATTTTTTCGACAAAGCCGCGTCGAAGGTGAAGCGTATTTATTCTATCTACTTGTTTTCGAGTTAATGAATTTCCCCTTGCAATAGCTTGATTTTTCCTTATTCAAGATTGTACATCTACTAAAAGAGTGCTGTAACATTTATAGTTCTCACTTCCCAGTATTAGCTATATATTTTATCCTGATCGAAATCGTGTCCTCTATGCCATCTCAATTGCATGTAGGTGTGGATTTTAAGATCAAGCTTCTCACTGTTGATGGAAAAAAGGTGAAGCTGACAATCTGGGATACTGGTAATTTTTATGAAGATCATTTTTATTTTTTCGAATTGTTCGGTTGAATTTCAATAGTTCCAACTCATGCAGAAATCTAAGTCTTATGAGCACCAGCTCTTTTGGTTTTCCTTGCTATTCATACATGTAACACAATTTGTTTAATCTTTCCATTGCAGCTGGACAAGAAAAGTTCAGAACATTAACAAGCTCCTACTACAGGGGCGCGCAAGGGATCATTCTCGGTATGACAACTTCAATATAAATTATAAATCATCTCAATTATGCTAGGTCATGTGCAGGAATATTGATTTAGCGTTGACGAATGCCATTTTTTATACTCACATTTAAAAACTTGTTATGCGCCAAACCAACAAAAAAGCTGCTTCTCATTCTCACATGGAACCTAGCTTATTTGGACTTCCTTTATCAAGAAGCTCAATTGGTTGACAATACTAAATTCTTTATAACCGTCGATAAATTATGGAAGGAACTGAATTTTACAAGTTATTTTAGGTTTGCAGCATTTTAGCAATCGATCATACAGACGAAAAAACTCTAGCCAAACATTTGAACACATCATACTGTAAATAATCAGCCAAACATTTGATCATTAGACTAGTGTATTCGAATGATCTTTATGTGATTGGTTGTGGTGGCTTTTGCAGCTCTAAGTTTGTCCTTTCTACTGAAAATTGTCTAATTCAGAATATGCTTCCCATTTTAGTCTATGATGTTACGCGGCGAGAAACATTTGCGAACTTGTCAACTGTATGGGCTAAAGAAATAGAATTGTACTCTACAAACCAGGATTGTATCAAGATGCTTGTTGGGAATAAAGTTGACAGGGTAAGATTTTTACACTGCTTTGCCTAATTTCTATCCTCTATCCTCTTCATCTGCAAAGTCAACAATGCTTGATATTTCACTGGATACATGTTTTCTTCTTTAATTTATAATAGGGAAACATAACATTCTCTCCAATGACATTCATTAAGTATATGTTCTAATGGAACTTGATTCTTTAATTTTTACTAAGTAAAGTTTTGCAGGATGGCGAAAGGGTCGTAACAAGAGAAGAGGGAATTGCTCTTGCTAAAGATCTCGGGTGTTTATTTCTTGAGTGCAGCGCCAAAACTCGGGAAAATGTGCAGCAGTGTTTCGAAGAACTTGCTTTGAAGGTATGTTGCCAATAAAGGAGTATTTTTTTAGTTGTCTCTTAAAGCTCTATACAATCATAGTAATTTCTTCATATTGATGCTATTCTATCACCTTTTCAAGCATGTTGCTTCACCATCCTTTTCATTCATATGGCCTAATACATTATCCGGTAGGACGACATTGCCTAGAGAAGCAAAACTAGATTAGACTCTTACACAAGCTATATACCTCCTCAGACAAATTTTCGCAAATTATATGATAAGTTTAAATCTGATGGCGTTTTCTAAAGCTTTGATAGCGAGGATTCATAGAAGCATTACTTTAGCGAAATTCTAGTTGAAGTTGAGTTTTTGCACTTGACAAGTTTTGAACCCTTTAGATACTGGAGGTTCCTAGCCTATCGGAAGAAGGATCTACTGCAACAAAGCGTAATACAGTGAAACCGCAACAACAGTACACGGCACCACCAAATAATAGCAGTTGTTGTGCCTAAAATGTAAGAGAAGGAAAGCCTATGCATTGAAGTCTGATCGCGAACCAAGTAAATTATCCAACGCAGTAGTTCCAGAGCCGTCGATTGTCAAATATTTTCTCCAAAGCTTCAAGGATCTTTTCAGTTGAACTATGTAACAAGTTACGTCTGTCTTATATAATGCTGCCTTAATAATCTGACATATTTGCTTCTCGTAAATTAATTATGCAAATCAATCTCTAGCTTAATCCATCTCATTCAATTTCAAACCGACACCGACAAATTTGAGACTAGAAGGGCCTCCTCTAGAGGTAAGCAACCTCACTCTATGTAATCTATTTGTTTCTACTAAATGTGTAACCTATGATACCAATGCTAGATGACATCTTGTCAAATTCAATATCTGTTCCAAGCCTTGTAATTTTCTTCTATTCTTTCTTGAAATAGTTCAAGTTATCTGTACAATAATCTTAATTGTTCCAACTTTCAGAGCATTCCATATCAGATTAAGTGACCTAAAATTGCATAAGTTGGTCCTATGAAATTTGAATTCACTCGCTAATATTATTTTGTGCGCCATCTGTGTTGGAAATGAAACACTCACACTCACACAACAAAACAACTTTTATTCTCAAACTCAAACAAATATTACAAGAGCATACTTACTCAAAAAACAAGATACTACAACTCACTCTTATTAGAGTTTGCTTCTTCACTCACTTAGAAGCTCTTGATTTTTCTTATATCTAAACTAAAATGGGGAGGGGTATTTATACTACCCCATTTCTTCTACATCCTTCCATTCTACAACCTTCCATTCTTCTACAACCTTCTCTACACCTCATTCTTCTACAACCTTCCATTCTTCTACAAAATTCCATTCTTCTACAACCTTCTCTACACCTCATTCTTCTACAACCTTCTCCTTCCTTCTCATACACCCTAGAAGTTTCTAGATTTGGACCTTGATGGACTTGGACTCCAATTTGATTTGATTTGGGTTTGGGCTCCTATAATGGATCAAGTTTATGATCCAACACCCCCCCTTAAACTTGATCTCGTGACCCCTAGTAAGTTCCTTAATCTTATGAAGTCTTCGCTTGTCAATGGCTTGGTAAATATATCGGCAACTTGATCTTGTGATTTAACGTATTCAATTTCCACATCCTTTCTTGCAACACACTCCCTTATATAGTGGTAGCGAATATCGATGTGCTTGCTTCGATCATGGAATACTGGATTCTTTGCTAAGGCAATAGCTGACTTGTTGTCGACACGAACCTTGGTAGGCTCTTCTTGTATCAAGCCTATCTCCTTCAATAGATTTCTAAGCCAAATTGCATGACAAACGCATGAGTTAGCAAGCAACATATTCCGCTTCACAAGTGGACAATGTGACAATCGGTTGTTTCTTTGACATCCATGTGAAAGCAAGATATCTCCCATGAAAATACGAATCCAAAAGTAGTGCTCCTTCGATTATCTATGTCTCCACCCCAATCACTATCGCTGTATCCAACAAGCTTGTAACCATTAGAAACTGAATAGAATAAGCCAAAGTCAATTGTACCTTTCAGATAGCGAAGAATTCTCTTTGCGGCTTTAAAATGGTTGGTTGTTGGAGATTCCACGTAGCGACTAACCAATCCAACTGCATGAAGAATATCGGGCCTCGTGCAAGTTAGATAGCGTAGACTTCCCACCAAACTTTTGAAGAATGTTGGATCTACACTTTCGCCTTCTTCATGTTTGGACATTTTGATTCCGTATTCCGTCGGTGTGCTTATCGGCGTACAGTTCTCCATCTTGAACTTCTTCAGGATCTCCTTTGCATAGTTTTCCTGTGAAATGAAAATTCCATCTTTTTGTTGCTTAACTTCAATGCCAAGGTAGTACGCCATAAGCCCCATGTCTGTCATCTCGAATTCTTTCGTCATCACTTCCTTGAATTCATTGAACATGCTTGGGTTGCTTCCGGTGAAGATCAAATCGTCCACGTAGAGGCACACGATCAAAATATCTCCATGTTTGATCTTGATATATAGAGCGTGCTCGTAGGGACATTTGTTGAAGCCATTCTCTTGGAAGTACTTGTCGATTCGGCTATTCCATGCCCTTGGTGCTTGTTTTAGCCCGTAAAGAGCCTTCTTCAACTTCAACACCTTGTCTTCGTGGCCTTTTATTTCATAGCCTGATGGTTGCTGAATGTAGACTTCCTCTTCAAGAACTCCATTTAGGAAGGCAGACTTTACATCCATCTGTTGTATCTTCCACTTGTTTTGAGTTTTACCAAAGAAATGATTAGTCGATAGTCTCCAATCGAGCAACAGGGAGCAAATACCTCATCATAGTCAATTCCAAATTTTGACTATAGCCTTTAGCAACTAGCCTCGCCTTGTGCCTTTCAATCTCTCCTTTGGCGTTTTGTTTTGTTTTGTACACCCATTTGACACCTATCGCCTTATGTCCCCTGGGAAGTGAGGTGAGTTCCCATGTGTCATTCTTCTCAATGGACTTGATTTCTTCGTCCATCGCATCTCTCCACTTCTTTTCTTGTACTGCTTCTTGAAAGCTCACTGGTTCACAATCGACAAACAGACAAAATAATGTAAGATTATCTTGTCGTTCAGTTACCTCATAGAGATCTCTAAGGCTTCTTGTACGTTGCACAACTCTTTCACTTTGACTCCCACTTGATGATGACGAAGGTGATGAATCTCCTTGAGTGGTTGATGTTGGTGAAGTGGGTGGAGTTGCAGGCTCTTGTTGAGGTCCTACTTGCTCCCTCATTGTCTGCTCATCTTCTTCAAATTGAGGAAAGAAATTTAAGTCATTTGCATGAGATTCAAAATCCCATTCTCCTTCTTCGTTGAAGACCACATCTCGACTAATCACAATTTTCTTATTGTCTGGATTGTACAGCTTGTAGCCCTTCGAGTTAGCATCATAGCCGATGAAGATAAAACTCTCGCTTTTATCATCAAGCTTCGTTCTTCTCTCGTCCGGTACATGAACATGGGCTATACTTCCAAAGATTCTCAGGTGGGAAATGCCGGGCTTTCTTCCACTCCATGCCTCTTGCGGTGTCTTTCCCCATACACTTCTTGTTGGAGATCGGTTTGACAAGTAGACTGCACACGCTACTGCCTCCGCCCAAAATTCCTTGGGTAGTTTCTTGCTTTTGAGCATGCTTCGTGCTATGTCGAGGATTGTTCTGTTCTTTCTTTCTGCCACGCCATTTTGTTGGGGGGATCTAGGAACTGTCATTGGTCGACGAATTCCATTTGCTTCACAGAACTCTTGAAACTCCCTGGAAGTAAATTCTCCACCTCGGTCGGATCTCATGGCTTTGATCTTTCTACCGCTTTCTCTCTCCACTTCTGCTTTGAACTTCTTGAAGACTTCGAAAACTTCGACTTATGTTTCAAGAAATATACCCGGTTTTTCTTGAAAAATCATCAATGAAGAGAAGAAAATAATTACTTTACCGAGAGAGCTTGGCTTGATCGGACCACACACATCGGTATGGATGAGCTCGAGTGGCTTCTTGGCTCTTGACTCTGACTCCTTTGGAAAGCTTTTCCTGAATTGTTTCCCGACTAGACACCCTTCGCAAAGCTGGTCAGGATGGTTGATGCGAGGTAGTCCCTTCACCATCTCCTTCTTAGATAGCAGCTCGAGACCTCCAAAATTGAGATGCCCAAATCGAAGATGCCAAAGCCATGATGCATCTTTATAGCAAGCTTTCAGGCACTTCGCAACATCATTTTGTATGTTGATTGAGAACATTTTATTCTTTGACATTGGTACTTTAGCAATGAAGTTATTCTTATCATCTTTTATAGAAAGATTATAATCCTTCATATGAATATCATAACCTTTCTCTAACAATTGCCCTAAACTCAAGATGTTACTTTTCATATTGGGCACATAGTAGACATTGGAAATAAATTGATGTCTCCCATCTTTCAAACGGATAAGGATGTTACCTCTCCCTTTCATTGCTATTGTGGAATCATCTCCAAACGAAACATTTCCGCTTACTGACTCGTCTAGCTCCACAAACATGTCTTTCCTTCCACACATGTGATTGCTTGCACCACTGTCAAAATACCAGGAATTTGCTTGGCCACTATCAGCTTCCTCTCGTGCTAGAAGAAGAGTTTCTTTGCCATCTGTCTTCTCCTCCACGTAGTTGGCCTTCTCCTCAATTTTGTTGTTGGGAGCTCTACATTCTGAAGCATAATGCCCAAATTTCTGACAATTATAACATCGAACTTGAGATTTGTCATACCTTGAGTTCGGTTTGATTCTTCCACGGCCACGTGTTGAGCTTTCTTCTTTCTCATAGTTGTTGTTGGAATTGTTGTTGTTGTAATTCCAGCCTCGTCCACGACCGCGACTTCCACCTCGTCCATGGCCTCTACCTCTGCCTCGGCCACGTTGGTTTCTATCTTGGCTTTCATGCATATCCTTGAGTTGTAGCTTGAAGAGTTGCTCAGTGAACCCTTGCTTCTTCTTATGCTTCTCTTCGTATGCTTGCAATGATCCTTGAAGTTGCTCGATCGTCATTTCTTCCAAGTCTTTAGTTTCTTCAATCGTCACGACGATGTGCTCAAATTTGGGTTCCAATGAACGGAGTATCTTTTCTATTATCCTCACATCTTCTAACTTTTCACCATTTCTTTTTAATCGATTAGAAACAGCTACCACTCTTGAGAAATAATCTGAAATAGACTCAGATACTTTCATGTGTAAGGATTCGAATTCACCTCTTAATGTTTGGAGACGGACTTTCTTCACTTGCTCGGATCCTTTGTAAGAGGTTTGCAGCTTCTCCCACGCTTCCTTGCTAGAGCTTGCACTCGAAATCTTTTCAAAGCCATCATCATCTAATGCTTGATAGATGAGATAGAGAGCCTTCTTGTCTCTCTTTCTTGAATCCTTCAAAGTTGTCTTTTGATCTGGTGTAAGAGCAGCAAAAGCATCATCCGCGGGCTCGTTATAGCCTTTTTCTATGATATCCCACACATCTTGTGATCCAAGAAGTGCCTTCATTTTGATACTCCAATTGTCGTAGTTGTTGTTGTTGAGTGTCGGAACTTGGAATGGTGCCATACCATTTGCCATATCTCTCAATATTATGAGAATTTGCAAAATTCGATTGCACGAATGAATCCGGAATGCCGAAAAACTTTGGGAGGGACCTGGTCAACGGTCAATGACCTTGACGGCTCAGTCAACTCGCTTAGACGGCTCGGTCAAGGGGCTCCAACTCGGCTGACTCGGCTCAACTCAGTGAGTCGACTCGATTTTCTGGCAGCAGTCTTCCGGCGGCGCGTGGTGGCGCGTCAGAACTCGGATTGGGAAGATTCTGGCGGCGTCGGATTCCTCTCGTCGAGACCTTCGATTTGATATGCAATAGTGTATACTTTCCAACTATGCTTTGATACCACTTTGTTGGAAATGAAACACTCACACTCACACAACAAAACAACTTTTATTCTCAAACTCAAACAAATATTACAAGAGCATACTTACTCAAAAAACAAGATACTACAACTCACTCTTATTAGAGTTTGCTTCTTCACTCACTTAGAAGCTCTTGATTTTTCTTATATCTAAACTAAAATGGGGAGGGGTATTTATACTACCCCATTTCTTCTACATCCTTCCATTCTACAACCTTCCATTCTTCTACAACCTTCTCTACACCTCATTCTTCTACAACCTTCCATTCTTCTACAAAATTCCATTCTTCTACAACCTTCTCTACACCTCATTCTTCTACAACCTTCTCCTTCCTTCTCATACACCCTAGAAGTTTCTAGATTTGGACCTTGATGGACTTGGACTCCAATTTGATTTGATTTGGGTTTGGGCTCCTATAATGGATCAAGTTTATGATCCAACAATCTGATCACTACTTTCTTGCGATTTTTGCTTATGCAGTGCTAATCATATATATACCCAAGAAACTTCATTGAACAAATCCTAAAGAACATGCTCTACGCCTGTTATCTGTCGAAGAATCCTCCTTGTAGGATCTGCTGTTTACCAAATGCCATCAAAATTTTTTATTGATCGGTCATGGTATAAACATAAATAAATCCTAAATGGTTGTAAGAGATCTATATTCTCTTTGAAACATGAAGAGAGGAAAAAAAAAAAAAAACTATTTTATATCAGTAGAAGAAATGATAGTATAGAACTATTAAACATCAGTAGAAATTTAGAAGTTTGATTTACTCTACTGGTCAGACTCAAGATTGGACCTTTTGCTCTAATAACATTACTACAGCATGTTCATCTTAAAAATTATCTGATCCAGACATCAGTACTCATTCTGTAAAGATGTGAAGTAATGTGTGCACCTTATTAATTTATGGTTTACACTAAAAAGTATGAGTCTAATCATTACTCTAGTTCTTCCTGAAGTGTCTGCAAAAGTTCTGTTCTATTAAAATGAGGTAGTAGATTAGTATTGTTTAATAAATTAGGCCTTACTGAGCAAGTATCATTACTCGTAATCCTTCTTCAAGCATCTGTAAAAGTTCTGCTCCATTAAAATGAGGAAGTATATTAAGATTGTTTTGTTAAGTAGGCCTTACTGACTAAGTTTCGACATCATGCAACCCCATGGGTTTAAAGTTCGGTTACTTAGTACTTTAAATAAACTTATACTGTTTGCGAATAATTAAATAGCTGGCATTTAAATCATTCTTAGTTATTGTTTGATAAGAGTGCCCCCCCAAGCACAAGGGACCATCTGAATTCCAATAACATCATGCTTTTTCGAACAATTCACTTCGATGACTATAAAACAGTGCATCCAATCGATAAGAATAAGGTCCGTCATGATTATGTTCTAATGTTTTCCATGCTGTGTGAGGGTGTAAAGTAACTTTCTTTTTCATTAATCATTACTTAAGAGAGTTTAATTCAGTGAACCATGAGCAAACTTTGTGATTTGTAAAAAATTATTGTAGAATGCAGCTTAAATTTTATGTCTGAACTCCAATAAGATATGCCATGCTTGAGCTTTCGCTTGACAGGCTTGCATGCTCCAAAATTTATAATGAACTAATGCTCCAGGGGTCCAATTTTATTAAGTGATAACATATAACATGGAAGATCGAGTGTCATTTCTATTCCATTCGGCACAAGTTTTTAAATTGGTGCAGTGTTACGATAGCTAACTTTTTCTTAAACTACAGAATTGGAAAAGGAAACTAATGTTGATGAAAACATCAAATTCCAGCAATGATTCCTAAATCGAAGATTGAAGCCGATTTTTGAAAAATGCAAGATTGAAGAGAGTGTTGATTTTTCATGAAAAACTTCTCATGCAGCATATATAGCATGGACTAAAAGAGAGTGGCCACAAATATTTCAACAGAGATTGCATTATTTCATGGCCAACAACAGATCATAAAAAACTATATCGCTTCCCAACAGTAAACAAAATAGCAAGCATAATCCATTAAATGGCCACAAAGCGCGCCATCTCTTCTAGGAAGATTTACTAACAAGTGTAATCAGCACAAGCAATCAGAAGGAGAAAAGGAAAGCGAGAATGAAACCTATGTTGACTTGCAGTAGTGTAAGCAAGATAAGAGAAGACTGAGACATTAAGGAGCGCGCGCCACTGTCTTTATAAGGATAATGACGATTCATGTTTGATCCTCCAGCATGAGCTCCCCTACCAGCCTTTGCTCTCATCACATGCTTTACTCCATTCGTGCAATCTTTGGCTTTCCTTTGAGCCATCTTTTCATGACCTGCAAAATCTCATTAGGCGAAAAGAACAACCAATTAAAGCTTGATCTTATAATCTTTGTTCAACCAAAGAATCATGTGTAGATGTTTTTGGTCTTACTATCCAATATGTTCAGAAGACAACATTGCATCGTAACAACGATACAACAACAACAACAACAACAACATAGCCTCAGTCCCAAATTAACTGGGGTCGGCTACATGGATCCAACTTTTCCATTGTGCTCGATTAAGTGCAATTGTGGTGAGCTTTGCAAACCATTCAAATCCCACTTAATAACGATAATGAAAAAAAAATTACCGCAGTCGAGTTGGTCATGTGTTTGTGGAATTAATGTGCTTGCACATGAAAGAGCATGAAAGCATATGATGAAGAAGCAGATGAGAAACCCAGTGTTCATTATGATGTTGCAGGTTGGACATGCTACTTAAAGTTTTATATGTGTAATTTAAAGGAGTAGGCCAATCCTAGAATTTTGAAGAGAATCAAATCAATAAATGGAAGGTATGAGATGCCTGTGAAAGTGAGGAAAGGTGTGAAAATGCCAAGTAAATGGACTTGGAGAAACATACAGGTTCAGTTGGCTCAGGAACAGTTCCGTCGGCGGCCAGGACTCCTCCAGTATGTGAAGAATCTCTAACATCTCTCCTGCGAAAAGGGTGCAAAGCAGAAAATAAAAGTTACTAAAAGCAATATCAGGCTAACAGAATTCACACTTCATAGGCACCACAAGATGCCTAAAAAAAGAAATTTACTGTGCAATTGAATGTGATGCATTCTTTTCCCAGACATGATTGAGAATTGTTAATGATTTTTGCAAAAGCAATATTAAAGAAGTGGATTAACACATATTGTTTTTGCTTTTGCAGTTAACAACATCCATAATATCCATCGCAAAAGCGTAAAGAGTGCAAACACAGACAGAGGAACTTAGTTCTTTTCCTCCTCCCTCCACAATTGTTTTCTATATTTTCAAGATTCTTTTGCTACGCGAAAACTCAAGGACTCAAAGTACAAAATGCCCCATGATTAAATCTCTAATCAGAAGTCATTCATCAGCTATCTTTAGTCGAGTTTTGATTCAACCATGGGAGATAAAAAAAAAAATTTAACATGATCAACAAGAAGTACGTGAAACAAGTTAAAAAATTGAGAGTAGGCACATGCCTCAGCTGAAACAGTGACTCAATTTCTAAGTCTGACTTAAGTAGTAGTAAGCTCAATATACCAAATCCATGACAATGGAGCTGTGGTGCTTGCTACATGGCTGAAAAATCGAACAAACCAACCAAAGACGGGCTCCGAATTCGGGATGTCAAAGTTCCTAATAATGGCATCACTTCTCCTTCCATCTAGAGTTCTTACTTCTCAATTAGTCATTTCTGCCCAAGTACAACATGCATCATACAGGTGAACTAGCTAGTGTCAAGCTAGCTTGGAAAACTTCAGCTCATTCATAATTTTTTACAACAAAATACAAGATTAAACATGGAAATTAATGATGATCACTTGGTGTATTTGATGAATTTGTTCTAAATCAGCTACATTCTCAGCTGGTAAAACTGTAACTTCCCATCAATAATGATAGCATTAGTAAGGAGAAATTAAAACAACTAGAGGAATAATAATGACCAACCATTGCCTTGGAGCAGTGGTTGAGACCTACTAGTTGTTCTTTGGGCCTGTATGAGGTCTCAAGTTCTAATATCCTAATTTTCTGAGGTATATCTCTTGTAGGGTGACCTGCGTCTACGATGAAATAGTCTTGGGTAATCTTGGACACCACAATAATGAATAAAGTGATAAACAAGAGAAGAACCTAAAAGAATGAGGTTTCGCTCGCCAATCGCCACCAATTCAAGCACAGGGATTGTGCTTGAGAGACATTGTTCGATTTCTACATGCTACAAGGAGAAATGCTACAGCCATAAACAAAAAAAAAAATGTCATGTTGACACAGTCACATTAACCACATGTCTATGAATAAATATTTCAGACACATTTTCTCAAACACTTCACTTGCCTTCAACGTGTATTGAGAAGGAAAATGCTTCTGTAACCCAGCACCAACACGCAGGAGGACACCAACAAACGTGTGTCGGTCCCGTGTGTCCTTGCTAGGGTTAGAAATAGCAGGTGTTACCAAAATAGGAAGTTCTATATTGACAAAGTCACACCTCGAAGTCACATTGGCCTTAAAAACCGTTCATACCCACCTCGAGATGTATGTACACAGTTCTTAATGTATAACATGTGATATGTGTATCTCGAGGCGCACACAGAGGTACGACTTTGATGATCTAAAAAAAAAATCATTTCCCTGTTGAAACAAAATTTGAAACAAACGCAGTATGTATGAGTTGGTTACGATTCAGTTATGGACCAGATCCTCCATCACTGCAGTCACTTGCAATCCGACACGAAACGTTACACACCCATTAGTACACATTGGATCCACCTCGAATCCCACACATCGCCATCCATGCATTGTTGGAGACACATCGATTAGATCAGACTCGTAGTTACTTAAAATAATGTTGGGTAAGGTTGAATTTAAAGGAAAACTCTATCATTAAGAAATGTGTATACAATGTATGAAAGTTCGTTGTTTACAACATTGAACTGACATATAGAGGAGCATATACACAAAAACACACATAAACGTGTACAAGAATTGCAAACATTGTTCCAACACATATGGAAATGTTTCCAAAATAATAACCTTGATCTTCACACCAACACTAGATAGTAATGTGAACTATATAAGACACTAGTGAGCCGGCTTAGATTTATTAATTATAGACACCAAACAACGTACTCCATCTTCCAATCAATAACAACAACAAATTCATCCATTCTGCTCCACATGCACCCATGATCATCTCCGTTGATCTTTTCTCTCATTGCTTTGTCGTCGATGGCCTGCTTCGGAGACAAATATAGCGCGTTATTCGTCTCGGTCGCGGCGTTGGTTGCAGTACTGGTATTTGTTTCGGGGGTGGAGGGAGATTATGTTTATCTTGAGTGGAATGTATCAGCCAGTTTGGATAGAAGCCCTGTTAGCAAAGATCAACCAGTAAGAATTATGGTGTTAGATTTTTTTTTTTGGTAAGATATATGAGGGACTCACTTTGGTTGTTAATTTTTTGTTGTTGTTGTTGTTGTTGTGAAATAGGTTATCACCATTAATGGGATGTTCCCGGGGCCTCTAATCAATTGCACAACCAACGATGTGATCGGCGTGAATGTGTTCAACAACCTTGATGAACCGCTCCTCATAACATGGTACCTTCCGCAACTTCTCTAAATCTTGCTTTGACAGACTTTTTTTCCAATGTGAGGCTTAAACTCCAGACCTTTTGCCCAAGTAACTTCATACCAAACCAGTGAGCCCTCCGCTTGTTATAGATCCAACAAAAGGATTGCGACTTGCAATCATTAGAAAAGACATGCTTTCACCTATGTGAGGTTTGGCGATTGAATCCTCTAAAGAAAAAAAAATAATAATAATAAAACGACTACAAAAGAGAGTGACTAAATATTATAAGGAGCACTCCTGCTAATATTTAACTTTCTCCATCAAAGGGCTGTATATATATATATATATAGAACTTGGTTATCTGCGAAATCTTTCGACACTGAAAATTTATCTTCAAATTAAAATCCCCTGATTCTAGCTGATTGCACTTCTCTATATTTGCCAAAGAACTGCTAGCACCAAATTAAGGACTCCAAATATGCTTGAATGTGACAGCAAACAAGGACTTAAATTTTAAAGGAAATATTTTGTGCAATGATGTCCATTTTATGGTGAGAGCTAGTGACTTAGCTATTAATCGACGATGGAACAAAGGTTTATTCCTATGAATTTGAGATTGAGGCTTTGTTGTCGTTGACAATTAGTATGGTTTAGTATATTGCTTCAAAGTTCGCGCTTAAGTATTGAAACTTGTTATGTTTTAGGTTTACACAAGGGGCAATTATATATACCAGGCCAATGGATTGCAGTAATTGAATGTGTTGTGTGTAAGAAATCACAAATCTGAAAGGAATGCACTATCGTCGCAGAGAATTAATATGTAATTGAACGAGTTTGATGCTTTACAGTTACATATATAATGAGTGATGATGTATATACAATGTCGTCGCAGAGAATTAATCTGTGTAATCCATGCCACAGAAGTGCATAATTTAATTTAGGAGATGCAAGGTTGATCAGATACACATGTTTTCAACATTTTCTGTACACATTGTAGGAATCAGTAGGATTACACAATACTTTTTTATCTCAAAAAGCTACACATCTCTGATTAGATGTATAAATTTAAGGATACATGTACTTTTTTTCTTCGATAGGAACGGGACTTTATTTATTAATTAGCCAAAAGAATGAAACAATATGGCGAGAAACAATGTACTTTCATCGAATCACATAAATATAAAGAAACATGTTTCATCATTGTCGGAGTGAAATTGATTGTCCTTAACTAGTTAATCAGATTGTTAATTATTCTTAAATTAAGGCGGCAAGCTAACGACCGACGACTTGTGCAGGAATGGCATACAGCAGAGGCTAAACTCATGGCAAGATGGGGTGTCTGGGACTAACTGTCCTATACAGCCTGCTACAAACTGGACATATGAGTTTCAGACCAAGGATCAGATAGGGACCTTCTCCTACTTCCCCTCCATCAATTTTCTCAAAGCCGGAGGCGGTTTCGGCCCTATTAGAGTCAACAATCGCAAAGTCATCAAGGTTCCATTTCCGAAACCAGAAAGAGAATTCGATCTCCTCATCGGTGACTGGTCGACACACAGCTATAAGGTCATTTATTTTCTATATCCATGACTCTTCTACCATATATATATGAAGTAACAATTTTCCTAGTCAATTAATTAATTGGATCTTTAACAGGCAGTAAGGGAGTCCCTAAGCAGTAAGTATGGTTTCTTAAGCACAAACTTTACATGCCTCCTAATGAATGGCAAAGCTCCTTATTCGTTCCCACCGACCACCGATGAATACGCATCGTTTAATGTCACTCGAGGTACGTAATTAAGGTTATATATATGCTTGGTCCTTCTGCGCCAAAAATAATGAACATAACAATGAATTGTACATACAATAATGCAGGGAAGACATACCTGTTTAGGATCTCAAACGTGGGAAGTGCCCTGAGCTTCAACTTGAGAATTGATAAACATAAGTTGGTGTTGGTGGAAACAGAAGGATCTTACACCAACCAGATCACACTGGATTCACTAGACATACATGTCGGCCAATCCTACTCCGTCCTCCTCACAACCGACAACTCCATTTCCAGCTACTACATTGCTGCAACTCCCACACAAACTAACATCAGAGTAGCAGGAGTAGGCGTCCTCCGTTACGCCGGCTCCACCACTCTCCCTACCGGACCTCTCCCCATCGGACCTGACCCCTCAGACCCCGAATTCTCTCTCAACCAAGCAAGATCAATCAGGTATTTCTACACTATAAATTCAATCAAATTCAACTATAAAATTTTATCTCCATGTCTCTTGAGGTGCACAACGCGATTGTCAGAGGCCTGATGTGCGTTCTGGTGTGCGTTCTGGTGTGCGTTCTGATATCATTCTATCAATCAAATTCAACTACAAAATTGTAGATAAAATATAACTAACTTGTGTCGTATTAATTTAGAAAGTACACCATCAACTACATTAAATGAAGCGCAGCAGTAAAAAAAATTTGATCTATATATATAGCGGACCTTAACTAATTTGACATTGAGGCTTTGTTGTAGATGGAACCTGACAGCAGGGGCGGCGAGGCCGAACCCCCAAGGCATGTTCAATGTATCCAACGTGACAACATCACAAACATTTCTCCTCCACAACACGAGAACCCAACTCCTCCACAATACCCACTACACAATCAACAACGTCTCATACTACACACCAGGCACCCCACTAAAGCTCTCGGACTACCTCAACAACGGGTCGGGCATCTTTTACCCGGACCTCTACCCGACAAACTTCACCGAACGGGTCGCTTTAAGTGGGACCTTCGTGGCATCCGGGACCCACAAAGAGTGGCTCGAGATCGTGTTTTTCAACGATCTGGAGGACATGGACACGTGGCATTTAGATGGGTTTGGGTTGTTCGTTGTTGGGTATGGGCATGGGTTATGGACTCCCATGTCGCGCTTAACGTACAATGTGTATGACCCGGTTGTGAGGTCTAGTGTTCAAGTGTACCCAACCGGGTGGACTGCGGTGTACGTGTATTTGGACAATCCCGGTATGTGGAATCTGAGGTCGGAGAGGTTGGAGAGTTGGTTTTTGGGGCAGGAGATGTATTTGAGAGTGACGGATTATGACCCGGACCCGGCGAGGGAGCGGGGCCCGCCGCAGAATCTGCTGTATTGTGGTACGTGTGGATTGGTTTATCGTGTTTTTTATATATATAACCGAGGTTATCCAAGTCATCGCCGCTTATGCACATATTGGTTTTTGGTGTTGTGGTAGTTGGTGTGGTTGTGGTTAATTGGTGGTTTGATATTGTGGGTGTGATTGGTTTTTCAGGGATATATCATTCTCCTCCTCCTCCTCAGCCGTCGGGGCCAACGGTGACACCGCCGTCTCAGGGGCTAGTGCCGGCCGCACCGGCTAAGTCATGGTAAGATCGATTTGTATTTTGGGGTGCCTTTAGGTTGGGGTTTTATAAAGGATATATTCTATGCTTGTTGATGTCCATTGATATACAAATTGATGTATATTTATGAGACATCAACAATTATTTCGAGTGTCCAAAGTGGTCATATAGTTGTTGTGGTTATTTGGATACACTTTAAAATTTAAAAAATACTAAAATGACAATAGATATGTCACATCGAAAAATATATCGACCACAGGAGCTGTTCAGTAGCCTCAACCAGTGTATTATGCATCGAGATCTGTATATGTCCATATCTCGATGTGTCATATACACAGCTCAAACGTCCGATGTGACTTTTGGTGTGACATACTCACTGTCATTCTAACACTTTTATTAAAATTATTGATTTGGTGACTTCTTTTGGGACGCTAGGAACAAACACTCTTGTTGTTGTCAATTAATTTTTGCATTGATGTTTACGCGCACACAAATTAATGTGTATTAAATGGATCGACACCTACAGTTGAGTGTGCATACTAAGTGTCCCAAAAAAGTCACCTTTAGATCCTAGCACTAATCGAATTCGAGATTAGTTGAGGAAAAGCAATCCAACTAGTACATACAAAAAAGAACAACTTTTTGATGCATTGGGAACTAAGAATACAACTTTGCCAATTTAACCAAGAATAGCGTAGAAATCCCTCTCTCCCTCGCAATCACAATAATTCTTTCAGTTGAAAAGTTTTTAGATTTCTCCAAAATTGTATTCTAATTGATTTTCTTGCATGTTATGCTGATTTTTTAAGTTGTGACCCAAATTATGTAATTGAGTGGGTAGCACGTATATTAAATTTTCTTTCTTAATGATGTCTTTTTTGTGACACATCAAACATGACAGGTCCCCATCAAAGAGGGCAAGCTCCAATGTTTTGTTAGGCGTTCTTCTTCTCTGGATAGTTTTGTAGGGAATGCAAATGAGATTATCTACAATGGTTGGATGTTCTTACAATGTTGACAATTCTCTGTATACATCAAAGGCTACTTAATGAAATTGAGGCTTCATATTATTAACTTTTATGGTTGAAATGTTGTAACGTTTTATAAATTGCAAGGGGAAATAATGCAATTGATCATAAATATATATATAAATATATATCAACTTCACTTTAAAATTGTGACAACACAATGGACTAATGAAGATTGCATTATTTCTCAAGTCTCGGCCTTGGCGAGTACAGAGAAGAGATTGACTTGAGATGGTTGGCTTTGAAAATCGTACAAAGATTAAAGACACTATGAACGACTCGATCAACTTAGGCACACAGGTGTAAGGTTTTACTCTAACAGATCTTAATACTATATATGGAGAGAGATCCACACTTAAATTATTATTTGTTCCTAATTGAATTGCGCTTGACCAATATAGAACTATATTTTGGTCCACACACGCGTTATTTCCTACTTTTTGTTTTCCCTTTAATAGGTTATCTACTATATTTACTCTCTAGGTAAATGCAACTGATTTGATTGAGTCTGGCTGGGCTTCTTATATGGGCCAGGTTTGAGAATGGGATTCCTTATCCTATAATTAGTACTTCTTCAGATGAAATCTTCCCCACTAGGCTACAACTCTTGCTTTCATTCCTAGCCCTTCTATTCCTGTCTGTTTACTTAGTATGAACCAAACCCTTCTTATCAATCTCTATTGCTTTTCCAAGTAGCTTTCAATCATATTCCTTAGCATTTCCAAGAAAGTCATCAGCAAGCATTAGTATAATTTAGTATAATTTTAGAGTAGACTTTAAAACCATGTGTTTTCTTCTGTTTTTTAGACAGAAGAAACCATGTTCTGTTGACATGTTGTGATCATGTCAGTGAAATGAAAATTTTCACTAATCAATATGCTATATAATCCTTATAACAACCAATCAAGCTTAGTGATTAACTTAGTACAACAACAAGGCCATAATGCACTTAAATAATAAAGCGCATTCAAAATCCTTTAAATCCTTATCAAACAATGCAACTTAAGTTATATTCAGTCTACCTTTACATTGTTAGACCAGAGGGACTTGTAATGACTTCAAAGCGTGTAACACTGCCACTTTTCTAAAGGAAATTTTGTTCTCTCTACACCGCAAGAGTCAGCAAATATCCTAAAGGATACGATGAAGTAACCCACCTTACACTTTGCAGTAGTGAAAGATGAAAACAAGAGCAATTGCTGGTGAATTTCGAGATCATTTCTTCCTCTTCAAACCTCTTCTCTTATAGAGCATTGGTCATGATCAGTTGGAGAAGTGGAATAGTCAAGCATTGATGCAATGGAGTAATGGAGCATCCAAGCATTGATGCAATGGAGTAGTGGAGCAGTAATTCCTTAATGGAGAGCAGTTTCAACTGCACCCACTAAGCCACTCTACTAACTACCCATTTAATCTCGAAAATGGTAAAAATTAATGGTAAGAAGTTTTACCCATGGTTAGCTAACACACATATGCACGCAAGTGCCAAGCGCCAAGAGTGCACCTAAAATGCACCGCGCACGCAAGTGGCTCTCCGTGCACAGCACTTGTATTTTACTTTACACACACTATGATGCAAGAGTACATATATACTTTTTAAACTTGAAGTTCTAACCAATGTGGGACTAAACATTTAATTTGAAAATGTTCAACATACATTGTTGAATTTCTTTAAGTATTTTTGTGTCGAGATTTCTATTTGGCGCATTTGCAGGCTACCGAACTTCTTCGATTTAATTAACTTTATAAAATATGTAAATCACAAGCATAACATATAACATAACATTATCATTCATTGGGAACAAATTAAAATCATTGAAGACTAATCTTACATGTGCACCACCAAGAACAGTGCCACAATCCACTCTCTGATCCTTTTCAATGCACCTGCTTTTTGTTGCTCTCCAATTGATGAATTTCCCAAATACATGCACTAAGCTCTACTCACACAGCAGTGCCACCAAAACTTTCAGATATATAACAAAGACTTCTCATCAATTTAATACCAAACAATGCCAAGTCTACACACACACACACACACACACACACATTCATGTGTCATATGTATGGAGATGTGAACACCCCACCATATGCTTATATGCTCTTAATTAATGCCTTGTTTGTTTTGTCAGCAAATTAACCCAATTTGTTCTAAAGGCGTGGCGCATGACCCTCCACAGGATTGTCATGTGCACCACGCCCTTCATGATAGAGAGAGAAAGAGAGAGAGAGAGAGAGAGCCAAGAAGTTTGCAATACTTGCCCAACAGTCCAAGATTGGGCTGTTACTTGCTTAGCTTCCTATGCTTTTATATATTCTTTGTCTTTTAATGAAACAGATAGAGAAAGCTAGAGAGAGAGAGAGAGAGAGAGAGAGAGAGAGAGAGCTTTTAATGTAATGAAAAAAACTAGCTAAAAGATGGAAAACCCAATATATCCATCCATGACTTTTGGTGGTGGAAAACACAAGCTAACTTCCATTGCCTTTCTTAGCTCACACACTCTCTCAACCACATTGAAACAACAAATAACCCCCACAAAATAAAATAAAATGAAACTGACCAATCACAATATATTACTGAACAGTTGAACCAAAAAAGAAAAAAAAAAAAAAAAAAAAAAAAAGAATCAAAAGAATTGATAATTTTGATATAACCAACAATAACATCAATTGTAAAAACAATGCTAAATTAATTCGCATAGAATCTTTATGTGTTGTTGATCAAAGAGGGTACTGTTTAGTTGATTAGTAATGACAATCAACTAGTGCAGATGCAGAGAACACTAGTGGAGGTGGTTGTTGTTGTACTTGTTTTGAATTGAAAGAGAACTTGTCATCTTCAGGGGCAGGAAGGTTGAGATCCAAAGTGAGGACATTTCTCTCTTTCTTGATCATCACTTCTTGATCGGATTCCGATGTGATCGAATCCACGTTCGAACCGTTGTTCCCCGTTGCGGCGATGGAGGGTCTGTGGCGCCTCATGTGGCCTCCCAAGGCCTGCCCTGATGAGAATTCAGAACCACAAACAGAACACTCATGCACTTTGGCCTTGTTGTTGTTGTTGTTGTTGTTGTTGTTGTTAGGACTACTGATCCTATTGCCTAAATGAAGAGCAAGACCAAGAGATGTAGTAGTAGTAGTAGTAGTTGTTGTTGTTGTAGTACTTAAATTGCGGTTTGTGAATTGGTTCTCGCGACGATCTTCATCCAACAACAATGGCTTCTTCTCCTCCACCACCACCACCGCCGCCACCGGCAATGTTTTCGGCTTCTTATGACTGGCTCTATGCCCCCTAAAGCTTGGAACGACGGGAAACATCGGTTGCAAGTCTTGCACTTGTACAAGTAGAATCCATTATTGTTCTTCCCTTCCCCGGCGCCGACTACTTTTCGATTCCCCAACTTATTATTACAATTATTCACCATGCCATCATCATCATCATCTCCAACTCCAATATTTAATCTCTTGCTCGGATTAATGCGATAATCATCTTCGATGATCCGGCGTCGAGGACACCCTTGAGTACCTTGTGCTAGTAAAATCAAACAATTAGCCATGTCCTCCTCCTCCTCAGTACTATCTGTCGATGCCGCTGTAGTCGCAACCGGAGACGGAAAACACCGAGGATCATGATCCTCGCCTTCCTCCCCACTCGATGACGATGAAAAATACTCGCAAACATTATTATTATTATTATTACTATTATTATTGGCACTCAACAAATTCATTGCAGAAGCTGGGGAGCATGGCCTTTGCCTCTTGGTTCTCTTCCCTTTGTTGACCACCACTATGGCCTCCTCCTCCGCCGCAACATCCATCGCGCCGCGCTCGCTTCGATCCCCGATCAATCAAAACTAATTAATGATCAAGAAATATAGAATAAGAAGAATGAATGAATGGATTAAAGAGAGTGAGAAATGAAGCAAAATTAAGGTGGGGGGGGGGGAGAGTAAGGCTTGTTCTTATAGTTATATTTATATTTATAGAGAGGGGGGGTGTTGGAGTGAGGTCAAAGGTGCGCCCGTGAACAGTAACCGTGAATTAGTCCCAATAAAAAACTTGACATCTCAGCGTTTCAAAGATGGGAAGTTACATACATTACATATAGACTTGGTTTAGTTAATTAACATGATCAATGACAACATGTATGTGTAATGTGTATGTTGTAAATGTAACCGAAAAACAAGGGTGAATTTGAGGCCCTTTTTTTTTACAGTGAGTGACTCACAGATGAGAAAAACAGTTTGTTGATCGATATGCCAAAGTTGGTCATTTTTTAGGCCCGTTTCACACTCTCTTTCTCACACTTTTACACGGTAAAAGCATGCTCTCCCTCTCTCTCTCTACTTTCTCTCTCTAGCTCACCCACTATGGAGAGACTAGAGAGAGAATCGGTTGGCTTTGAAGCAAGCCCATTGCTTTGCATCAACGATTCTCACTCTCTCTCTCTCTCTCTCTCTCTCTCTCTCTCTAGAGGGAATGGAGTGCAAGGCTGGAGGGGACGGAATACGCGGGGTGCCCTTCATTAGTTGCCCTTAATTGCATATAATTCAGTGAATCAAATTGAATCGATTACTACTAATCTCTTGTTTAAATTAGTATAACACCTATTTAATTCACAATATATACGCAATTATGTATCTGTTAATGAGCTGTTGACCCACCCGTTTTGTGTGAGTGACCCAAGGTTGGGCTGTATTGTTAGGCCTCGTTTGGTTCATTTTTGCCAACTTGCAGTTCGAGTTGAAATACTATTTCATGTTTGGTTGAATTTTAAACTTGCAAGGAAGTTGCAAATTCTTAAAAATAATAAAATGTGAGAATTAACATAAATGTCTTTTAAACATATTTTTAAAATAAAAAAAATGATTTGTGAGGGACTTGAAAAAAATATGATTTGTGAGGGGTATTTTTGTCCATTGAACTCTTGGGATATATCTCTCTATGCGGTTGTAAGTTGAGAGATATCTCACCCACATACTAAACAAGGGGTTTTTCCAAAAGTAAGGGGGTTTTACAATTTATTTCACAAAATAGGGTGGTGTACTTTGAAATCACAAAATTAACCAATAGCGCATTTTCAAAATGCGTTTTGGTTTTGAAGTTGGTGACGTGGCGGGTGACGTGGCGGCAATTTGTATAGATATCGCTTTTTGAAAATGCGATATCTATACAAAGTGTCGCCACCTCACCAACTTCTAATAATGCCTTTTCAAAATGCGCTATTAGTTAATTTTGATGTTTGTAGGTGGCAGTGAGGTGGCGGGTGATGTGGCGGCACTTTGTACAGATAGCGCCTTTTGAAAAGGCGCTATATCTTTTGTCATCTCACCTCAGCCACCTCACCAACTGGAGTCCCTGATCTGTCCACCACCGCCGCTGCCGCTGCCGCTAGTCCGCGACCTCCCTGCCCACGTTCTTCTTTTTGCTGCGCAGCCTTGCGCTGTCCGTCACCTCGAGCCCTCCATCCCTCGCCGCTGGACCGCGTCGTCCTCGGCCCTCCATCCCTCGCCATGGCCGTCGTCGTCGTAGTTGAGCGATCTCGACAATGTGTCCACGTGGCAAGGACACATGGATAGCGCCTTTTGAAAATGCGCTATCCATGTGTCCAAGTTAGCAAAAAAAATTGATCCATTGTGATAGCGCGTTTTGAGTAGGCGTTATTGCCTAGTTTGACTAAAAAAAAAAAATCCCCTCATTTCCCTCTTTTAAAGTAAAAACAGTTGTACTTTGGTAAAAAATTTCCTAAACAAGACCTTATATGTGTTTCGAGTTGTGTGATTCGAGGCAAGTGTGAGAGTAAAGAGTTGGTTTGGATTAATGACGAGTGGCCTGTGTGCGTTAGTTTGAAGAGTAATGGAGTGCCACTTTATTGATAGGCACAAAATTTAGACACCCCAAGAGTGAGACAATTTGTTTGTGCTTAGTGTTAAGAGATTTTGGTTAATTAATTACTTATCTTATACTATAGGACTATATATATGGAAAGACGTGGGCAATCCATTAGATGACCCTTTTTGAGGATCTCAACTCAACAATGCCCAAAACACAAAAGGAACAATGTTGTGGGTGACCCTACTTGGTCAGTCTAAGTGTAGTTTTCTTTGTTTTTTTCTTTTTAAAAAAAAAAAATATATCTTAAACTACTTCGACTGCTCCAGGTTCAAGCACAGTCGGACACATATAGTGGACGACCCTTTCCACTCTAATCGCTTCATAAACACGCCAAAACTAAAATCATAATACGTGCTTAAAATACATCCAGGTCCTTCACGACATAACTTAATATCCACTAGTCCATCAAGTATAGTTACTAGGTTAGTTATATTTTCTTCCCACTGTTTTTCTTTAGTGGGGAAATGGTAACATAATCAGTACGCCACTCTTGACAATTATAATTAGATTATTAGATCAACGTCATGTTGGAAGGAACAATAACAATGATCTAAAAGTAGTTTTCCTTATCTTCCACATGATGAATTAAATAATAATCATAGACAACAAGTCGCAAAATTGATAATGTATCCAAAATTTCAAAGTACTATGTAGTCTTTGCTCACAAATAGGCAGATAAACAAATTGAAACTAATAACCACTCTTGCTAATCAAAATTTTGTCGATAACGTGTCAGCAAGTGATAAATGGCATTAGGACACCTATAAGGTTTATTTTACTCTTAAAGCCTCAGTACTATTCGAGAAGATATCTGCATTGGCACACTTCTTTTTAAAGACATTCATAATCAACTTCAATCCGCATTTTCGCAACAAAATCACTCTCGAATTGTGCTTTCTTGTTAAAGAAATCAAAATCAAGAATGAAATTTAAAAAAAAAAAAATATATATATATAGAGTAAAGGAGAGTAGGGTGAGTTGGGAAGTCAAGGGAAGAGTGGGAGGGTTGAGGAGCAGATTCTTGGCGTAACCAACTCTTTTTTGGCTTGGGTTGGTTGTGTGTAGCACGTAATGCAAATAAGGCCTGAGAAGTGTACATAGCAAAGTAGGTGGGTGTGGAAGTAAAGCATCTATAATTGGTTTGGTGGATGCATATCTTACAAAGAAGTGTTTTGATTTGATTATTAAGCTTCTCTTCTTACTCTATCTCCACTTCTTCTCAGTATTCTTTTGTTTAATACACTCCTCACTTATATTTTTATAGTGTCAAAAGATCACTTGTAGTTGTTATTAGTTAAATACAACTTTTTTTTTTATGTATTAAAGTTTAATTAACATACTCTTAGACGTCTTAGCACACATGATGTATTTGTTTAGTAGCTTGTCTTCCATTCTCTAATACAAGAAATTAAACAAATAATTGAGGTTTCAAATTAGAATATGTGAAGAAACAACTCATACAAACATGAGTGAGATTCGGATATAGTACTGTTAGTGCATAGTTGTCAAAGAGTGGATTATTGGTTTTGAGACTATGTAATTAACTTGGCATGATCTTTCAAAGAAAAAGATGTTGGGCGGCATGACCCACTTAACAACCTTTTATATGGATCAAGCATGTCTGTGCTTTCCTTCTAAAATTCACATTTGTATAAGATTTGGTGAATGAGCAAAATGAAGGTGGGTCAGAGAAAATGTTAATAAAAGTCAATTTCTTCCTCAACCAAAAAAGAAAAAGTTAACAAAGTTTATTTTTATTGATTTTAATTCCAATGCATTAGTCATTCTACATAGACCTAAACTCGTAGAGAATGATGTAAATTACCAATCGCGCGCAATTAGATCTTGTTAGAGATAGAGTGAACCGAAATAGTCCCACATCGATTAGTAATAACTTTGGAACGACCTTTTGGAGTAAAATCCACACTTGTTTGTACTTGACGTTTGCAAACCTAATGAACTAATTAGACGTTGATGAACATTAGTTAGGCCACTATCTACATAGGGTGCATTATGATTTATGAGGAAGCCTTGGCTCAGTTCATGTTATGATTTGGCTAGTTTTTATATGCAGACATAGAGTTAATGTTGTAAAAGAGGACTCCTAGTTTTCAACCTTTTCACTATTAATTGACAATTGATTCTCTATTTGCTAATATATATTTTTTTTTTTTTTTCTCGGGATTTTTTTCGGCCCCTCCTTTACTTTGGTTCATCTAATCCCGCTGTCATTTTTTTTTATCTGACTAATGAGATCGAAGGTGTAAAGTCTAACTAAGACGGGTTAGCACAACGATAAGGACGAGTGCGGGGTTGTATGAGTTAATCGCACGATCCCAGATTCGATTCTTCAGTGTGGCAAGTTTGTTTGAGCAATTGGGGTTGTCTCCCGATCGATAAGCACCAGGGCATTGTGTGACTAGCGTTGTCAAAAAAAAAAAAAAAAAAAAAAGCAAAATCTCACTGAATAATTTTTCTTCACCTACAATTTAAAAAGTCTTTGTTGCCTCATCAATGCACCCCACTTACAATACAAAATATCAATTACAAGAATAATCTCATCTCAAATACATAAAATTATACAAACAAACAAGAAGTCAGCACCACCCAAAAAAAAAAAAGCACAGCAAAACAGGTGGCGTGGAGTAGCAGTTAGTACAATACATAGTTACATACACACATTCAAGTGATCAATCCCCACAAAATATTCTAAAATCCAAAACAGAGAAACAACAAATTTTAATGGGATGAATACCAACTTGTGGAGGAAAACAAACTAATAAAGCAAAAAAGATAACCAAAAGAATTCAAAAAGGGGTGTGAGAAGCTCAAAAGTTCATACAAGATTCATGAGAGAGTAAGCAGTACTACTACTACTACTACTAGTGATAGTGGGAGTGGTACTAGTGAAGCTTTCGTGTTGCACTTCAGAAGTTACAACAAACAAACACATAAAAAAATACAACATACATGGCTAAGAAGAAAAGTGGGTGCTTTAGAAGACGGAGACTTTGTGCCTACTCCACCCAATAAATACTCTTCAATACTCTCTCTACTTCTACAAAAGAATTCACATAAGACTCGTGAAGCAAGTTCCACTCTAATTTATTAATCCGATCTAACTAGCTAGTTTACTACATCATCTTCTACAAAGTTAAATTAACAATGATGGAGTAACGCAGTAACGCGCAGACTAAGGCCTTGTTTGGTTAGAAGTGGAGTTATCTCTCGAGAGTTAATTTACATGACTTGTTTGGTTCCCCAACTTGCTTACAAGTTATTTCCAAACTTACACTCTAGAATGTGAGATATTTCTTCACCACCGCCCATTAATAACTCATTTATTACTCATCTCTCACTTGTTTGAATGTTATTTATGTCAATTTATATTTTTTATTGTTTAAAAATTTAAAACTTCTCTATACGTTTAAAGTTCAACAAAACATGAAAAATTAACTTCAAGAAATTAACTCCAATGAGATAATTCTCAACTAACACTGTAAATTAACAAAAATGAACCAAACGAAGCCTAATGGCAATTGGGACTTTTAGACAATAAAATAATTTCAGTCTTACTAACGTTCAGTTGACATATCTAATTGATAAGTCTAATAGCCCCGTATAACTAGCAGGATTTTTAGCATACTTGAATTATTCTACTAAAATCCATTTATAGACTAAACTTAAATATCGAACTAAAAAACTTAACATTTATTATGTATTTCACGAGACTAAAATTTTAATTTACTATGCTTACGTTGTAAGCCAAACCTTAATCACTGTAGCTATTCTACCTCATATTTCGCAAACCGAACAAGGCCATTAAGTATTATGTCAGTGCTTACTACTAGTATAACAGAGACAGAACGTTTTATGGCATAAAAAATGTTTCCTCTATTTGAGGCCAATAAGAAACCACGTGGGAGCTATCCAACACATCAACACATATTTAGTTTAGGTGACCAATTCATTTGGACTGGCAAGTCTATTGTCATTGGGTTGAGAAGAATCAAGAGTATTAATTTGTAGTCTCTAATGCTTCAATTGTTGAATGCCTGTAGAAGACCAACACGTGAATGTGCACTCGTATGTTGTGCTTTTTAGCCTTGAAAAGCATGTATGGTGAGACTGAAAGGAAGAACATGAGAATTATTGGTAAAGCTTAAATGCTTCTACTGTGACACACATGGGTCCTTCCTTCACCCACTAATGCTGACTTCATGTTCTTGCACTCAAATGAGAGGCTAATTGGGGTTTCACTTTATTACTTGTTGTTTGCCTAGTGAAGTCTGTTCAAAACCACCTCTTTTGTCTAGTTAAACTCCACTAAAAAAAAAGTAGAGAAGATAAAACAGCTTGGAAACTTGATCCATCAGGTCTCTTCTCAAGCAAATCATCTTTAGTTTTTGTAACTGAGTGACCCAACTCAACAATACACCAAGCAATTTAAGGACTTTGGAAGGCTATGATTCCCTATGAAGTAAAATTTTTTGGTTGTATTGTTTTGCATGGTGGTTTGAATACAGGCGAAATGCTTCGGAGAAGAATGCCCCATTTGATTCTATCACTCCATTGTTGTTCTATGTGTATGATGGAAAGTGACCAAGCCGGCCACCTCTTTTTTCACTGTCACGCGACTTGTCAAGTATGGAACTGATGTGACATTTTTTTCGAGAGGACTTGTGCTAAATCCTAGATCAATGGGTGGATTGAGATATATTTGGGAGAGGATGATAGGTAAAAGTAGAAGGAAATACATAATTGGAGTTGCTTCATTGGCGATTTTATTGGGCCTTTAGCTAGAGAGAAATACAAGGCTATATGAAGACAAAGAAAAACCAATTGAAGACTTGTGGGACTCAACAAGGATGATGGCATATCATGTAGTAGCAAGCACAGAGCAGGGCACTTGGTTGCGAATTGGTATCATCAATGGCGATGGATCACTTAGTTATCATATTTCATTTGCGAATATACTTCTTTCTCTTGTTTCAGTCAATTCCAGTAGTATATGAACGTTAGGTAGTTGTTGCATGCATGAGTAAGGAAGAACAAAGGGTCAAGGTTGTAAGCTGAGGACAAGGTTTCATTATTAGTGAATAATTTGTTTCCTAGAAAAAAAAAAAAAAAAAATCTGTTCAAAGCCTCCAAAGATCAGTCAATGTGCCGCAGCGTAGCGTCGCCGCGCCGCTCCTACGTTCTCGACGATTCTTAAGTACCGTCGGACTCTTTAAATCATCGAAAAGGAAACAATGGAGGTGTGTAGATGGGGAAGTAATGTACGGAGGATTTAGCTAACAGTCAAATATATGACATAGCAAGGAAAAGGAAGGAAGGTCAGACAAATCTGTATAGCTAATCATGCACAATTAGTTTATTCCTATACTATATCATTTCCTTTGTGTAATCAAACAAGTTTTACTTTCACCAACAATTGCTTCCTTGTTTGGATATAAGCACCAAAGCAATACAATCAACCAAATAAAAGAATTACTTCCAAGTCTGACAAACTAGAGAATATGTGCACTCAAAATATAGAATAAAAAGTTTAGCCTAAATCAGTTGCGAAGAAAAAATAAAACAATTAATAACTTGCAGAGCTGAAAAAAGGGTCATTATCAATGATGATATTATAATATCCAATTCAAGTTTGATAGCTTAGACACCCAAGAGAAGCCACTTTTGACTCAATTTGATCCCAAAATTGAAAGCAAAGTTCTTTGCTTCCACTTGAACTCAGTGACATCTCTGATTTTTCAAGTTAAGATAGAAGTATAATGGAGTGATGTATTCAAACAAGAAAAGAAAACAATGGGACTCTTAAGGAATCCCAAAAGGCCTTCTAGTATAGCTTCCCACTCTTAGCATATTGACACTATGAAGTGAAGTTTCAAGACGGCTATATGAGTCAAAAACACTAAATCAAAATAGAGAATATGCAACTCAAATACAGTTCTAAATGTCAACTCATTGAGTTCTTTCTAGTAAGGTCGGCTGAGGGAGTCAAAAGGCAATGAGATTAGAAATAATAAAAAGATCAAGTTACTAAACAAGGAACAAATTCAAGAAAGCAGATGTCATATCACAACCAACCATTGTGCATTAAGTATTCATGAATTCAGAATTCTATTATATAATTGCAGGGAAGAAAAAAATTGCTGCAAGTGCAAGCTAGTGCAAGTTGACTTCTAATTAGGGGTATAATAAATTTTGTTCAAGTAGCCATCTAATTTGATGGTTATATTTGTAAATGGCACCTAATCAGTTTTATAATCATGATCATAAGATTTGAATGGTTTGCAAAACTCACCATCAATTGCACTTAATCGAGCACAATGAAAAAATTTGATCCATGAAGCCGACCTCAGTTAATTTGAGACTGAGGCTATGTTGTTGTTGTTGTTGTTGTTGTTGTTGTTGTTGATCATAGGATCAACAGAATGTTGCGCATCAATAAATTAGGACGGTAATCCCCATCATGCAAATTCAATTAGTTTTTTAAAAAAAAACATTGGATCTTATTGTATAAACCAACAACAATGAATATATATAAAACCAGAAGAGGTGAGGTCAAGGCCTGAACAGATAAAGAGAAACTTAACACCAAATCTCAAGTTTCAAGAGGAACATAGGAAATACCTAATCAATGCTAAACTTTTACGCTAGAATGCCATGCTAAGACAAGGTGCTCTCTTCCCTTATTTATGTCGATAAACAATCTCTCAATTTCACAGGGACCATTTGAGGCTCTCTTTGAACATTAACCCGGCCAGCTGTGAAAATCAGTACACCAGGCTGATCTATGAACAATGGGATACACCTACAGTGGCGTCAGCCCAACCACACCTGCATGTCCATATTCATTGTTAGCAAAGAGAATTGAAGATGATATGATCAATAAGGGCAGGTACGTATAAATGCAAGCTAATTACCGCATGTATGAACCAAATATAACAAATTCAAATGTCGAAAATATAGAAACCAAGAAAGAGGAAGTTAGGTATCAGGAACTTCTGCAAAAATGTATGACTCATATCTGAGCTTTGTTTTATAGAAATATAAAAGATTCTTAAAAAATGAAAATGAAATCCACTGTTTACATTCATATAGCTAGCTGTTGAGAGGTGACACACAAGCATAGTTACACACTATACGAACTCCATGAATAGCCCCAGAATACTTAACGGATGCAAATTCACTGCACTTATCCAAGGTAGGGTACCGGCCAATCATTCGGTGCATAAAAATCAAGTATATAGATAACATTGATGAGGTTGTGGAACCATAAGATGACCAAATTTCTAATACTATAGAAGGGTCAAGGACTTCTTCTTAGCTTACTTTATGCCTAAATCAAGCTTAGACCCATACTAATTAGGATTGAAGCTTTGTCATTGTTCTTCATGTTATTGTAGCTTACTTATGCTTAATAATTTATTTTCTCATACATAATGATTTTGTGTCTTTTTTTTTGTAGTTGAAGTATATATAACTGACTAAAATATGGTTTTCTCTTTTGAAGAAAGTCCAAATTTCCATAAATCTCTTTGGGATATGCAAATCCATAACGTCTTCAAGTAATTCGCAGATTTTCTTTTTTAAGACATAGAGCTTTGTATAGCTAAAAAGATTTGAGACATACATATAAATGTGAAACAAATACTTAATACAGTCCAGGAACAAAGAATAACAAAGATCGCCCCAATTACAAAAATTACTTTACAATCATGGTAAGAAAATACTTTAGAATTCTTCGAACATCCCCAAATTAATTAGCTTTTATGCATTAAACAATAATTAGACATAGCCACAACTTTAAAAAAAGCATTTTAAACAATGCAAGACTACAAATCAATCTGAATCATCTGATACAAGGATGAACTCTGACAAATTGCATAAAGAAAAAAGAAACAATATGCAAAATGTACAAAACCATTAATGTCAAGCTTTATATATAAATAGGAAAAAAAACATAAAGTTTTATAAACGACATGCTTTTAATGTGCTTCCCGGATTAATTCTAAAATTTAAGTGACCCAAGTTATAGGTAAAAGTCAAATACACGGTCCTTGTTTACAATTATGAGCCAATTTCTTATACAGACATCCAATGAGAATTCAAACAATCCACAGTGCTGCCTTATGTCTAATAAAAACCCATATGTCCTCTTCCTTCTCCTTCTTCCCTTCAAACATGCACAAGCTCTTCTCCAACCATACATACCAATTGCAATGGTGTTTCACGCCACTTTAAAAACACTTGAGAACCTTGGGATGCCTCTTCGGTGAATTAATATTCCCGATCATTGATCCACAGTTGTTGCAGTCCAAAATAACCAAATGTCGCCTTCCAAATCATTTTTTAAATCTACACTTGAAGTACACTCAGTCCACATGCATATTACCCTGTCCAATGTCTCCTCTAGGCACAGACAGCACCACCTTCATGGGAGTGCTGTAAGGCGTTCTCCCCTTTGGAGCATCACGTAAGTTAATTTTTTTAGATCAAGCAACCATGTAGAAAATTTTTTTGTGAGGAAGAAGAGCTTCCCAAAGTTTGGTATCCAATTGACTCTACATATTTCTCACCTCTCCCTTTATGCTCCAGTTTTAGGGTCACTTAATTTTAATTGTTTGTTTTCAAAAAAGAAAGACATCCACAGCTCAATATTAAAACACAAGGTAGCCAACCACTGAACACAAGAAAGAGACATCCTCAAGGTTAAAGCACCATAAAAACAACGGCTCCAGTTTTATTTTTCCACGTAAGATTTCCCGCAGAAAGCTACCAAAATTGGGTTAACAATGCCACCTTTTTTTCTCTTTTTTTGGAAAAAAAAAAAAATCTCCAATGGTTTAAGTACTATTTTCTCATCACTGGCGAGAATAAATTCAAGTTGGATTTGAACTAAAATCAACCAAAACAACTTGCATAAAAAAAACATCTCCAATGGTTTAAGTACTATTTTCTCATCACTGGCGAGAATAAATTCAAGTTGGATTTGAACTAAAATCAACCAAAACAACTTGCATGCAGCCACAATACTGACAGTTTTGAGTCTTAAACAACGACATAGCAGTGGTAGCAACAGACAAAGATCATAATTGAAGTATATATTATCCTAACGAACATGATGGCAGTTGTAATACAGTATCACTACAAGTTGCATAAAACTGGTACTAAAGCTAATTACAAAACAGGAGTAGGACCAAGCTTATTTCTGAATTCCAATGGAAACATCGAAGCTAAGCATACACGTAAGTATATCACACTATAAAAGGCTATAAATTTTAAGAGTTTGTTTTACCACAAAAAAGTCAGTATGAGCGTACGAGGTACGACTATAAGAAATATGTGAAACAAACAAACAAAACCAATCAGAATGCTTAGTACGAGTGTATGAGTACAACAATAAGAAATATGTGAAATATTAATATATCCGCTTTATCAAGTGAAAACAAACTTGAGCTTAAAGGAAGAAAATTTTGAAAGTAATGAGTAATACATAGTACATACCACATGCCAATCTTCCACCAGCATTACCCGTGGTAAGGCTAAGTTCATGGCCTCCTGCAATTCCAAGAGAACAAATATGGTAAGGTTTTTCTTATTGATGTAGAAGATTTTTGTATAGATATCTGAAAATATCTAGAAAACTGCACATACTGATGTGAAATTACCTAAAATTTAAATTAGAACCAAAAATTATATATATATATAAAAAAAAATTACCCTTTCCAAGATCATCCTCCAACTCATGAACCACAAAGGCTCTTCCAACTACCGAATAAGGTCCACTCAGTGGTATCTACATACATCAAAGTATAGAACAAATGAAACTCATAACTAAAACGAAGAAGATATAATGAACTAGTAGACAAGTCCAAAAAGAAAAAGAAAAAGAAAAAAACTGTCGTCATTCAACTCTATGAGATGGAAACCAAAAGGTAGAACAATCTAAAATTAACGAGAAAGGAAGCCATAATTCATCCACATTTATTTGTAACAAGTGACAAATCCAGTGATTATAAAGTTCCCTTTTCCTTACTTTTACCCAATAATCTACAAGTAAAACCTTATGCAAAGTGGCCGTCCATTGATCAGACATATGAACAAAGTAAGTTTACACAGCTTCAACTCACTATTCATACTGCATCCCCCCAACCACAAGCAAACAACAGATACACAAGAACTTTTAACACATGCCCACTACTTAAAAACAACAAGACAGCCACATAACTGAACAATCAGGGTGAACTCCAGTCACTGAAATTGACTAACCTGTTTATCAACTATGGTTGCCTCTGCCACTCCTGCATTGTCAAGAATCCGAACAAAACCATAAGCAACTAAACAGAACCCCACAATAATTATAGATGCCAAGGAGACGAGCAGCATTACCATTGGCATTGGCAATTATGTTTCCCAGGTCGCCCGCATGACGGACTTCATCCTCCGGAGCACCGTGCGTCAGCCCATTCGGATTGAAGTGCGCCCCTAACAGAAACACCAAGCAAATCCACTCTCACACCACAACCACTCAACACAAATCCTACAAAAAACCAACCACATTTCCCAAGGAAAATCACCATAAACACAAATCCAATCCAACCTGTTGAAATGCACCCATTTGTAGTGTCACCAAACTCATGCTGCCCAACAACAACAATCAAAAAAAGGTCACTCCTTTCAATCCTACACAATCTTAAGAAACCAACCACAAATCGCATCGATTTCGAAACTCACGAGATGGAACCCATGCGGCCCCGGAAGAAGCCCGGTCACGCGAACATTGACCGTCGTAGGACCTAAACCAATCACCATCAAACGCCAAAACCCCCAATTAACACTCAATCAACAAAAAAAACCCTAAAAATGCCGCCTTTTTAGGGAAATCAAACAGATTGAGATACAGAGTTGCATAATCACAGACCACCGTCTTCTTGGGACAAAGCGACGACGCCCTCGACGTCGGAGGCGCCCTTGAGGACGGCGACGGCCTTCTTCGCGGCGGCGAGGACTGCAAACGATTTGGGGGAAGAAGAGGTGGCGAGTATGAGGGATTTGGGGGGGGATTTGAGGGAGAAGCCAAGGAATGAGGAGTGGAGGAAATTGGGGGTGGAATTAGGGTTAGGGTTGGAGGGTTAGGGTTAAAGAGGAGGGGGAGAAGGGGAGGCGGAGAGGAGGGTTTGGGCCGCCATGGCTGCTACTAGTAGAGCTTGCATGCGAGGTTGGAGAGATGCGGAGAAGATAAGGTCGGAGATTGAACGAATGAATGAGCCAAGAAGAGAGACGGAGAAGCTAATTTCAGCGTCAGTCCATGTGCCTGTCTTGGATTGACCGGTTGTTTTTTTCTAATTTTTTACTGTTTTTACTGGGGACGAATGGTGAACAACGGTCTTATTCTACTCCTTGTGCCAGTAGTTTGGTCTGATTTTTAAAACTCAAGTTTGGAGTCAATTTAAAAAATTTAAAACTGCATAATCGCGGTTTGGTTGCAATTTTCATTTTAAAAAAACGCGGTTTCATCAAATCGATGGTATTTTAGTAAATACCCAATATTTATTTGTTCTAATCTATTTGTTTTGTTGTAACTTTTGAGATGAATTTGAATTTCTAACTTTGATTGAGTTCTTTTTGGTGAATGATTAGTTATATATGTTTTGTTGTATATTATGTTGAGTTTTTGATGAACAATTGAACATTAAATATGTATGGACTTTTACGGTAAGTAATATGTATGTTTTTTTTTTTTTTTTTTGAAAATGGATCGGATGAAAACCGCGAAATCAAACCGACCAAACCGCGCAAACCGCGGGCGGTTTGGGTGCGGTTTTGATGGTTCGCGGTTTGGTGGTGGTTTGCAAATCGGTCAAACCGCGAACCCTCGGTTTGGTCGTAGTTTGATGGTTTCTACCACCAAATCGCAGTTTACCCATCCCTAATATCTAGCGTAATGAAAGAGTTTGATCTGATCTTAGTTAATATGGGATTTAAGCTAATCGAACATAATGAAAGAGTTTGATCTATGCACTTAGTTAAATGATGGGGTTTTGAAAAGAATGGGCTTTGAGATGTACACTTATGTGTTGTACTATATAATTTATTTTTTAAGGCAAGGCAATTCTAGCGCTCCCCAATTTCCCCATATGGAACACGCACTTGGGGCACGCGGCTTTATCCGCCCGCCCTTTATAATGTGCATCACTTGGATTGCAAAAGTAATTTTTATGTCAAGAAAATCAATCGTTTGGCAAAAGTTTCATTGAAATCATTGAGTTAACTTTTGGAGAGCTTATGTCAATGCATATTAACCAGAAAAACAAAAAGGGAAAAGACGAGATTTGATTCCTTATATATATGAACAAACACATTGAATCTTTAAAAAAAAATCGCATATAATGGTAGTCGGCCGCTATAAACATTGGCTCACTGAGCCATCCATGAGTACCTCGGATGCGGACATACACAAATCGATATCACATGGATGACTTTTGTGAACTATTATGTCATGCGGTATATAGACATAACTATTGTCATTCTAGTATTTTTTTTTTCTATTTTTATTTTCACTTGTTTTTATAATTCATTTTATCTTATGCATGTCCATCAAAGAAAAAACGTGATAAACTTCTTTTGATGGGGGCGTCGTTCTCTTGTTGTTTTTATCTCCATCGAGATATGTGCGCACACACATCGATGCGTGAATGTCCCATATATATAGCTTATCGAGTCATCCTTGCATTTTTCTTATTAATTAAGCTCTCAATGTTTCACTAATCCTTACACACATCTGACATCTCTAGATTATACGGTACCCAACTGCATTTCCCTCAAAGCATGAAAACACTCTCTCTCTCTTCATAATAACAACAATTGAACAATAACAACACAAGAACACACTCTTTCGACTCTCTCAAATCTCTGCTGTGTCAACTCTGTCTCACACTCAGCCCTTCTCACACAAGTAAGATTTCTCTCTCTCTTTGGCAATACTTAATTTTGTCCGTACTTGTGTCAACCATGTTTTTGCATCTCCCCTCGCCACTACTCTATCCCAATTCAATCAAAAAAAAAAAAAAAAAAATCATTTGGTCTTTAATTTTCAAGTTTTTATTGATTTAATTATCAAATTATCATCAGTTTACTTTTAGTCCTTGAACTTTCATTTTAAAGGTACACGGATAAAAGATTGAGGGCCAAGTTCAAGGATCAAATGATACTATTTGCCAAAAAATTTAAAAAACTTGTGTTGTGCTTGTGCACTTGGGCGAAGGTGCATTGCAGGTATTTTCTTGCCCATTCATAATTCACAACTGTAATATTTATTTTTAAAGTAAGCAATGTCAATGTCCGAGATTGAAAATCATACATGCATCTTTTTCTTTGAGGCCAAATCATGTATCTTTCTATTCTCATTTTTAAGTTTTTGCTTAGCTACTAATTGCCACACATCAATTTGATTTTGATACTAAAAGGCCTCAAATCGTCTGGTTTAATATTTTAAAAATTTATATTTGGGCAGAGAAAAATAATGCTAAAAAATCGCCTTCTATATTTTTATTCTTTTTACTATTATTTCCCTTGTTTTCGTTAATTCACGTTTTTTTTTTGTTTCTAATTACCCATTTTTATTTTTATGCGATTATTTTTTTCTTTATTTATGTGCTTCTTCGTTGCTTTTGAAAAAAAAAAAAAAAAAAACTCTTTTACGCCAACGATTAGGCGTTATACTTTTTATTGCCGATCCTGAGAAAAAAAGAAGAAGAAATTTATTCATTTTTATATGAAATGTCTTATTTTCAAGTGTCCATAGTGCTAAAAAAAGGCTAGCTAGGGCCGGCCCTAATGGTACTAACAAATGGACTAAGCACATAATATGTCTTCTTTCAAGATTAATTACATCTATTAATTGGGATTAGTTACAATGCAATCAAATGGACCATTAAAAAAATAAAGGGGTTGGTCCAATCCAAGCAAATCATCGACACTTGTGTCTCTTAAGTAGTGGTCTTGTGTTGGAGACTTACAAATACAAAAAGACACCCCTAGTCAAGGTTTTAGATTTTGGAAAGAAAGCTCAAAAGTTCTTTATTTTATTTACAATCTTTTTTCGCATTTTGTGAATAAGTAGTGCGTGCAATGAAGATTATTAATGATTGATGCATTAAATATATGGAGTTTGTGAATTAATGTTGGTCGAATGCCCTTGCCAAGTTTTGTCAAATCTTATTGTTGTTAAAGTTTGTGATTATTATCAAAAATCTAGTTATGTTTATCTTAGGCTTCTCATGCGAGCATACACATCAATGCGTGAATGGATGGACACTTTCACCGAATGTCTATCCCATGTGCCACTTACCGAGTCATTCTAGCATTTCTCTTATTAATTAAGCTCTCAATGTTTCACTAATTAATCCTCACACACATCTAACATCTCTAAATTATACGGTGCCCAACTGCATATCCCTAAAGTATGAAAAGTCTCTCTCTATCTTTCATAATAACAACAATTGAACAATAACAACACAAGAACACACTCTTTCGACTCTCTCAAATCTCTGCTGTGTCAACTCTGTCTCTCACTCAGCCCCTCTCACACAAGTAAGATTTCTCTCTCTCTTTGGCAATACTTAATTTTGTCCGTACTTGTGTCAATATATATATATATACCATATCAATTGAAAAGAAAATTTTTTTTTTTGTTGTTCTGAATAGTTTCTTTTTCTTTTTTTTTTGAAAATAACATATATTCCTCAAAAAAACACAACAAAACAACAACCACATTTTGGGGATGTTCCAATCACGAACATCAATCAAACACAGCAAACCAAAATAAAGCAAGAAATAAATAAACAAATAAATAAAGAAAAATAACATAGGCACAACAACAATAGCCCTCCATTTTGTCAATATTCAGAGGTGGGCACTATCTCGTGATCCATGTGCCCAATCATGATGACCTGGTACACAAGCCCAGCAATGCCACCTCCGATCAAAGGCCCAACCCAGTAGACCCACTGGTGGGTCCAGGCCCAGCTCACCAGGGCCGGCCCAAATGACACTGCCGGGTTCATGGACGCCCCTTCGAAGGCCCCACCCGCCAACACGTTCGCTCCCACTGTCAACCCGATCGCAATTGGCGCTATTGTTCCCAAACTGCCCCTGTTTGGGTCGATCGCCGTCGCGTACACCGTGTACACTAATCCAAACGTCATCACGATCTCGAACACCAACGCGTTCCACACCGTCATGCCAGGTGCGAACGTGAACGCCGGAGTTGCCTACAAACGCGCACCCGAGAGCACACAATCATGAAATACAAAAAAAATAATAATAACAGTCAGTTACCCTCGTTTTGTGTAATAGTTACTGTTGAGTTTCGATTGGTTGTGCGGACAAATATAGAGTTCTAAAAAAAGTAGAATAAGATTATGAGAAACAAAAAATCTATTTGGACTTTTGATTTCATAATAATGAAATTCAAGTTAGGGTTTTTGAAAATTACGATATTATGTTAATAGTTTTGATGAGTACTTTTGATTGTAGATAAGTGTCACTTCAGCGATAAGTAAATTATAACAAATAAAATTGTGGTTTACCATTCCGTGTGTGCAAAATCGAAGGAGCAAGCAAGCGATGGTGGAGCCAATGAGCTGGGCGATCCAATAGAGGATGCCGCGGAAGAGGGTGATGTGGCCGCCAATGAAGGCACCGAAGGTGACGGCGGGGTTGACATGGCCACCGGAGATGTTAGCGGAGCCAGCGATGGCGACAAAGAGGGCGAGGCCGTGGGCGAGGGAGGCGGAAATGATGCCGGCAGTGTCGTTGGGGGCGTAGCCAGTGAGCTTATTGTAGGCCATAGCGGAGCCTTCTCCGGCGAACACAAAAATCAACACAGCTATGAACTCGGCCAGCGCAGCCTTCAATGCGGCTGGTTGGGCAGCTTCACTTACTCCCCCTACAGCGATCCTTCTGTAGACCAGCATTGTGCTGTGATCGAGGAAGATCCGACGGTGAAGATATGGAGAGCGACGCACGTACACTGGAATTAATATATGTATGTATTTTTGATTATCACCGCATCGATCTTCGATCTCAAGGTTTTGCTGTGTTTGCTTGCTTTTTATAGTGGTAATTAGATCTGGACTGTTGATGATGGGGACTAGTAGTTATGATGTGGGGACGAGATTTCGAGTTGTTTTGTATAAAGTAACTACCGTTGCACGAAGAGTAGGAAGAGCCTAACTGACTTTCTATGGAGAATGCTAGGTAGGCACCTCCAACTCCAAGCCATACATTTACGTAACTTTTAACAACATACATATATATATTAATAGGAACTTCTAAACGTCTGATGTGCGTTTTGTGATGTACGCCTATATTAATTAATTAGTTTTAAAAACTAATTTCGACTTCGCCTTTGTGGTCGAAATCCTTGCAAAATGTTGTGTTGAATGACTAGTTGAAATTCACCTAAAAGAAATCAATCATTGTATTATCATTTTTATTGATCATCTTCTAGAATGTTAAAAAAGTCATTTATTACTTTATCCCTCCAAAGGTCAACTAACTTCTACAATGTACCAATTTCACAGGGAATGTAGAAAACTCCCCAAAGCCTCAAATTCAAAGTACAACAAATTCATGGTTGCTCTATATATAGTGAGTTAACAAGGTAGGTTATTAGGGAGACTAGCTAGAGTGCTTTGAACTCGAACCCCTGCTTCAACAAAGCACCAGTCACCCACAGCTTCAAGCTTGTCAAGCTCATCTGCTCTCCACAGTCCCTAACCTGCTTGTGATATGACCATAGAGTGAGAGATGAGTTATGGTATGTGACAGTAGAATCAAGAAGAGTAAGCATTTCGTAGATAAAAAAGGCGGTCGTGGAGCTTACACTGATTGTGAATGTCAGACCAAATTTATCATTAGTGGCAGTGAGGTTCGAGTTTTGGATGTCGAAGGCGTGAGGGACTCGAGGGCTCTGTGAAGGGATACCGCCACTCCGCCTCCCTTGTTGCACACTAATCTCACATAAAACTCTCCTTCCCCCACTTGAAACACATCCATCTGCAATGAACACACATATATATATATAACAAACAAAATCAAAACAAATGTAATTTCATGGCCTAATTTGCTTTACAATACTAGAATGTTTTGTGGCAATTCAAGTTTCAAAAATTATCAGGCTAGCAATGGACCTGTTCTATCTTTCGGCAAATCGGGTAGTTATTATCTAGTAGTACATGCAACTTCTTTGGATTTTCACCGCTGGCTTGAAATCTTGCTGCTCCGCGTTTCAGTGACGATTCAAGCCCTGCATTTCAGCTTTCAGGTTCTTAGCTTGCGCTTGTAACTGCTGAACATACAGAACCGCATCCCCGATGATTGATGCCTTGTCCATCTGTAAAACCAGATAGGTGTTAGTGGAAAACCATTCTGCATCAATGAATATTCGAACTACTTTTGCTGCCTATTATGAAATTGTTAACCTTCTTTGAAAGCTCGAAATGGAATGCTTATATGAATGAGTCATTGCAGACCTTAGTTATATTAGGAACCAAGGAACGTAGCGCATAGAGCTTTTCCTTCATGCTGCCTCTCCTTCTTCGCTCCGAAATCAACGTTTTTGATCGGTCATTTCCCGTTGCTTTTGCTGGCTTTGGCATTGCAGTTTCAGAGGAATACTCGTCGTCACCATTGTCTATCTCATCCACTCCAATATCCTCACGAAATGGCCTGAAAGAGTCGACGATTGAATTTGGATCAGAATTGGTACTTATACCGTTGAGCTCAAACATGTCCCCAGGCACCGCAGCATTGCCATGGTTGCCAATCCATCCACTGCTAAAAATGATCTCACTGTCACAATTTGGGTAGTAGTTCTCCATTTGATCTGCATTTTCCCCTCGAAGTAGTTCCGCGAATTGATCAAAATTACTATCATTGACAAAATCATGAAAACCAAACTCCATAAGGTCCTGTTGAGAAGGTTGGAAAGCAGTCTGCATTGTCTAACCAAGGAGAATGTTCTTCTTGGCTTATCCTGGGACAAATTAACCTAGATGACCACTCAATCATCATAATATAAGTATATATATACATAGAAGTCAAAAGCTAATGAGCAAGTGTGAAAGGAATCGAAACCATAATATATGCTCCTGTTCAAGCATTAATAAATAATCCAAAGTCGTTTTCGAGACATAAACAATGTTTACAGATTAAAAATCGAGCTCAAACTTTGCTATCAAAAGAATCACTCTTTTCACTACCATAACATAGATTTCGGCTCTAAAACCCTCTCAGCCGCAAATTAACCAACGTTGACGCCTTCAATAGCACCAGTTTTAATTCTAGAATAAAACTACAAGCTAGGTAACAAAAGCTCATATTATACAGTAAGCCAAATACCCGGGTTGTAATTAGAGATTCAAAGTAAAACATGATGGTAGGTGCATTAAGAAATAACAATTACAACAAATCCCAAATTAGTTGAGGTCATTTACAAGGATCGAATGCTTCCACTAAGCTCAATTCAATTAATCATTTCCTGATGCACTTTCATAATCCTTTAAACCGTTCCCAATCAATTCATCCTAAACTACCTTCAACGAATTCTTTTAACTTCTACTGCATCAAAATTGACACAATCAGAAAAAAAAAAACATCAATTAATACGGGCCGCCGGGCAACACATAAATCACTAAATCAAAAACCTTCAAAAAGATTCCTCTTTTTCAATAAATAGCATAGAAAAGACTTGGTGGGTAGGTAAGTTAATCAGTTTTTTCACAATAAAACAAACATAAACAGTGACGGGCGGTTCGCAGGAGGCCTAGAAGGCTAAAAAATCGACATGGGTGACGCGATTCAATGCATAATCTAGCGAGTTTAAGATAATACAAGCACATCAATCCATCAAAAAACCAGAACAGACAATTCGTAAAACACCTGGAAGGCATGTTACTATGGAAAACTTGTGTCCCCATCACGTACCTGTTTGTCTCCATCAGTAGTTGACATTGGATTCAAAGGGTGATGGAGTTGGGCAGCCATTATAATAGGATTAGTGTAGTGTGAACACTCGCAAGTGTGATTATTGTATAGAGATTCCTAATCTATGTGGAGTTTTTAAGGGGGTTTGTGTGGTCGAACGTGTGATCGAGTGTTATAAGTGTTGGTTGAATAAGGAAAGCGCGCGCTTTTCTTTTTTTAAGTGTTAGTTGGTTGTCTGCGGCACGTGACACCCTCGCGTTCCAACGAGGCCCGCAAGGTACAAAATATTAAGTAAGTTTGATTGCCAACCTTGGCTAGAGGTTTGCACCCATGTGGAATCTAAGGAGGGGGCGAACTTTTAACGGTTTCATTTATATATATTTAGGGTCGATTAGACAATCGAGTTTAAAAGTAAAACAAATCTAAACATTAATTAGTTTTGTCAGAACTTGTTCACTTAGATTTTGTTTGATTGGATGGAAAAAAAATGTTTTAAGAAAAATAATAAATTTTGTGGGAAAAATGACATTTTCTTGTGTTTGATGAGTAAAATCTTCTTGCTGAACATTTTCTCAGGATTGTCAATTCTCCGTATTAAGACTCGTATATTTTCCCACCTATTAAAACGGGTGAAGTTAGTTTTCTTTTGAGAAAATGACTTTCCATATTAAGACCCATATTAAATTTGTATTTTAATGATGAGAATTAATATATTTAATATATATATATATTAAGTTTAATTTTATCGTTTATTTCAAAATTTGTTGTTGGTGACTTTTAAGAGAATTTTTTTTTAATATGAATACTAAGATAACCCATTTTGAGACACTCGGAATGGATAGTCAGTTGTCGGCGTCCATTCATTTCCATTGATAATTATGCACACACAAATCGATGTATATTAAATAGACGCCAAAAATCGAGTATTTATTCAAGTTGTCCCAAAAATCGATGTACAATAAAAAGATGAGAGGGTGACTATATCTTACTTTTTTTTAACAGGTTTTTCGGTGACTGAGTATCCGAAGCTTCGCCCCGACTAGTTGAATTGGTAGGATGACTATATCTCTACTTTAATTGTGCTGCTTTTTTTAGGCCATCGTGATGCACTCATAATTACATAACAAGTTTTGTTTCATTTAATCAATTTAATTGGGAGGTTAATCAACTTCACCAAATCATGAAGCGTCTATCAAGGCCACTAAAATCACCTTTTAAGTTCTATAGGTTCATTATAATCCACCTAGATTTTATGAGTCTACTATGATTGATTAGATTTGTCTATAATATGTCAAGAAATTTTTAATTGGAACAAAATTGCCTTTACAAGAGGCAAATTATATTAAAAAGGAAGGAAAATGTTAGAATGACAATGACCAAGTCACACTCCAAGTCACGTTGGCGGCATAGGAGATGTTCATGCGTGCCTCGAGAAACAAATATACTCAAATCTCGAAGTATAACACGCGAGTCGAGCCGCGTCGACAACTCATGTGTTAGACCACATGAATCAATAATGACTTCAAAGCGTGTAGCTATGTCACTTTCCTAAATAAAATTTTTGCTCTCAGCTCTGCAAGAGTCGAGCAAAAACCCTAAAGAATACAACGAAGACTCGGTTTGCACTTGCATAAGTGAAAACTGATCCAGAGCTTTTGCTGAGATTTTTGGTGTGTTATTCTTCCTTTCATGCCTCTTTTTTTATAAGAACTCCAATCAGAAGAGTTTGAGAAGAGAAGTTGAATAGTGGATAGTTTCAACTTTTTGGTCAATTGAAACTGCCCCACTATCTCTCTAGTTGAATAGGTTCATTCACTGCCTATTTTCTAATTTAGTGGGTCTACTAACCTCCCATTTGCAAGATATATTTCGAAAATGTAATCATGGTTAAACGTCCACACACGCGCGCACGTGTCTCTGCCAAGTGTTAAGTGTGCCTAAAAAAGGGGGTTTTTCCAACACTAGGGTTGGTTTACAATTTTATTCACAAAATAGGGAGGTTTTTTTTTTTTCACGAAAGTAGGCAATAACGCCTTCTCAAAAGGCGTTATTGAGTGGGATGTTTTTTGGTTTGCGGTGACGTGGCGTCCACGTGGCATGGGTTTGTACAGATAGCGCCTTTTGAAAAGGCGCTATCTGTACATGTGGCGCCACGTTTTCGCCACGTCAGAGACACATCACCTGATTCAATAACGCCTTCTCAAAAGGCGTTATTGGGCAAAATTGGCGTTTGTGAGGTGGCGCTGACATGGCGTTGACATGGAGGCCACATGTACAGATAGCGCCTTTTCAAAAGGCGCTATCTGTACGAACTCATGCCACGTCAGCACCAACCTCACAAACGCAACTCGCCGATCTGTCTCCGCCACTCCGTCCCTCGCCGCTCACCGTCGTCGTCGACGAGCGATCTCAACAATTACAACCAAATTTGAATATGCATATGAGGAGTTTATATTTGTATAAAAAAAAAAAAACCAATTTTGTATATAACCTAACCAACTAACATTAACTAACCTAAACCAACTAAACTAACTAACCTTAACTAACTAAACTAACAAACAAACTAACTAACTAAAGTAAACTAAACTAACAACCCAAAACAAACCTAACCAAACCAAACTAAACTAACTAACTAACCTTAACCAAACTTAAGTAACTAACTTTAACTAATCTAACCAAACCAAACTAAAATAAGTAACTAACTAACTTCAACTAAACTAACTAACTAACTAAGTAACTAACATAACCAAACTAAACTAACTAACGTTAACTAACCAAACCACAGAGGTTTAAACTAAGTAAACTAAAATAACTAACTTCACTAGCTTAATTGCAAACTAAACATACTAACTAAATGGAAATAACCAAAGTAAACTAACTAACACTAACTAACCTAACTAGCCTTAAGTAACTAACCTAACCACCTAAACTAAGTAACTACACTAAACAAACATAACCTCAACACCTAAACTAAACTAACTTAACTAACTAAGCTAATTAACCTAACCAAACTAAACTAATATAACCTAACCACCGACACCTAACTAACTAAGCTAACCACTTAAGTTAAATTAAACATATAACCTAAACCCATTTAACAAACTAAACTAACTATTGAAGAGTAATCAAATCTACGACATTATAATAATATGGAAAACATGAGAAATAAGTTTATTCAATGAGAAGGTTGAATACACGTACTTCGTCAACCCAAAATATAAGTTATTTACAAATCACTATGACATCAAGTAAACTCATCATGCAGGTCTATTTCGGCGGTTCCGTTAACGTTGTTCCTCGGTGAAGCAAACCGGACGTACTCTTTGTCTAGTTGGACGATGTGGTTGTACATCCGGTTGAGGTAGCTGGTCTTGCGATGAATCAAGTCGAGTAGATTGATGTGTTTCCTCTGGTTCTTGACTCGACTCACCTCTGCTACTGATGCTACCGAAAATAGGTGGTGGAACCATCCCGAAATAATGGTTTCCTGCATGGGGTTGGGGGAATGGAACATGAGGCTGCGGCATGGTCAACAAGTTCATGAATGAAGGGTCTCCACTATACGCCATATTGTAATTATACAGAGTAGGAGTGTATGGACTAGGCATGTATGGAGGTAGTGATGGATACGTTTGATGATGAGGCATTCCATGGTCCACATATGAAGACGAAGGCCCAGGTGCGTACGAATCAAAATGGTAAGGAGGAAGATTCACGCTCGGCGGCCTGGGTACAAACATATGAGGTTCTGGTTGGGGTGTGGAAGATGCCGGTATATACCCATGAGAAGAATGACTACTCTCGCCAACACATTCTCTCTTCTACTCACTCTCGAACGAGATGAACGTGTTGGAGGAGAAGGTCTACTACTCTCTGCAGCAACCTCAGTCTGAGTAGATGGGGGGACGAGGACGTCTGGTGCGTTCCCGCACAGTCTCTGGTCGTGTTCATCTTCTTCTCACCTCTATGTTTGGTTCGCCTTGATCGTCTTCTTCATCTTCTTGTTCAATATCCTCATCTATGTCTTGTTGGACGTCAATTCCGTCATGCGAAAGATTAGACCTTTGTCTTTCATCTTCGTCCAAAATTTTAATCCCTTCATCAAGGCCAGCAAGACCTCGCTCGTACCCATCCTCAATAAACACACGCCTAAGTCGATGCACCAAGTTACGCTGATATAACAAAAATAAGACCTCAAATCACTCAATATAAAAATATTAACTGTTCGAGGAAAAGTTAAAGTTAGAAGATTACCGAGTAGTCGCGTAACGCCCCGTCGTGTCCTATGAATCTCCTAAGATAAGTATGTGAAACGCTCCATGCACGCAATAAATTTTCGGTCTTGATGTTGAACAGCTGCTCGACCAAGCAGCACTTTCAAGGGTTCATTTTTGAAGTGTGTGCCGAAATTACTAAGCAAGTGTCGCAAGCAATAACGGTGGTACCCTTGAGGGGGACAAAAGCCGTTGATTGGGGTGTTGACCGCCTCCAAAATGCCAGGGTGACGATCAGATATAACGCAAATCCCTTCTCTATCTGTCACGTGTTTGCGCAACATCCGCAAAAACCTCCCCCACGAATCAGTTGATTCGGTTTCTGCAATGGCAAATGCAACTGGTAAGATGTGTCCATTTGTATCAACACATATCGCAATCATGAGCTTCCCACTATATTTGCCATACAGAATGTCGCGTCAATGAAGCGAGGCCCGCAAAACTTGAAAGCATTTATTGAAGCTTCAAATGCAAAAAACACACGACGAAACTGAGGAGACGCGGTTCTAATTTCATCAGCACGCCGTTGTCGTTGTGACCACTCGATTCTTGTCCCTGGACTCTTACTCCTCACTGCCGCCAACCATCTCTGCGGTTTGAGCGTACGACTCATCCCAATCTCCAAACGCCCATGCAATCGCTTTCCTCTTGGCATCCCAAATTCGCTTGTAGCTTACTTCGTGGCCGTATTTTTTCTTGATTATATCTACTAGTGCCTTCATCGTGATACCATGATCGGCCTTAACGACGCTTTGGATCTCTCGCGCAATCATGTTGGCGTCAAGTTGGGCATGACCGCGTTGTATGTTGGGATTAATACACGTGTGCGGTACGTCTAACTGTGTTATCTCCCATAATTGTGTTTTCTTTCGGAAACATGCCCGAAGACGCCACATGCACCCGTATTGTGGAAACTTGCACTTAATCGCCCACGTAGTTGTAGTCGATTCCATCACATGGTATTGACAATGTTTATCAACATGCCAAACTTTAACCGCATGTTGCAAGTCATTTTTATTGTCAAAACTCAGCCCTATCTCCAAATCGGTTAGACGTGCCCCCCCAAGTTTGTTTATGGGAATGTTGGGTCGCAGTTGAATTAGCCACCTCCCAGTCGATGTCGTCATATCTTGGCAATGGTTGGTGAAGTTCATCGTCACTAGCTTCCTCCAACAAAATCTCTTCATCGATAGCAAATTGCTCATCGTCTTCGACATTGTCCGCACCCGGAGGATCGTATCTTGGATCATATGTGCAAACGTTAACGTCATCCCAAGCGGCAACTGATGGAGCTTCTTCGACGTTATGCGTTTCCTCAGTAGTGTCGATATTTTCGTCGTCGTTAGCGTCATCGTCATCGTCATCGTCATCGTCATCGTCAGTATATGCATTATTCTCTTCACGTAATGGTTGCACGAACCCCTGTTGCACGACCTCAGCCTGTGGGGATTGCATACGCAGCCTTTCCATCATTAAGGCTGCGTCTGGCGTGCCGCTACGTTCGTCAAAAACTGGCGAATGAACCGTGCGATGTTGATTTGAGTCGACTGACTCAAATGTTAAATATATATCAACCGTTGCAGTTTTTGGCAAAGTGTCCACCGTCTCCCACATGAAGTCCATCTCTGTCGCATCATTCAACAAGACAGGAACGAAATAATGTAAGCCTCCGGGGAGGACTATCATGTGGCGATCGTCATATGAACTATATTATCCGTTGATGAGATATGGAACGCGTCACAAATGGCATCAATCATTTCACGCCCACTCGACCCAAACTTAACCTACAACACTACTGATGGCGATGAGTTGTACGCGATGCCATTGGCCCTATTAACAATGGACATGACCTACAGACGTTTGGAAACTTGGATGTAAAAATGTAACAGACAAATGGCGCCAATCATGTCGTTATATAGCCCAATCGAAATTTCAGATGTAGAAGATCGCAATAATAGCGCAACTACAAAGCATACTCATTCTTTGACACCGACATTTTCTTGTGTACTAATTTTCATTAAACAATCATGTTGTTATATAGACAATCGAACTTTCGATGTAGAAGATCGCAATAATAATTACTCATTCGTTCACAATGACATTTTCGGTGTAATAATGTTCAATAAATAAACATATGAACCGTTATGCATAAACATAATACGAAAGTCCCTATATATCATGCAAACCCAAACCATAACCCAAATATATTAATATGAAAATACTAAATTAAGGAACTTACTTGTTTCCTATCGTTTTCCGCCGCAACGTAATATTCCTGCAATACCTTGTATTTTCATTATTGTGGACCACAAAGAGTGTAATAAATCGGCTAACAAAAATAAAGTTATGTTCATGAAACTTACGTGGATCTAACGAATTCAAAGTCTAAATGAGCTTAGTATACTAAATATATGGTTTAATAAATTTTTGGGCTTTACCTAACCTTAACTAAAATATAACATATATAGTTGGTCGTTGTTGAAACTTGGGTCTCTCTATTACTTTCACATCATATAGTAATTATAGTTTCTTATTAGCATGCATGTCTTTGGTGTAATTGCAATTCAATATTCAGTTGCGAATTAGGAGTGTAATGTCACTATCTATTAACAACCTAAACCTAATGTGTGAACCATCTAATGACCTAAGATTACCAAATTTTGCGTACACATTTCCAACATAATTAAATCGCAAATTATAGATATGTTCAAGTGCTCTAAAGTGCATCACTATGTATGTTTGTGCGGTTTTGTGTATTGGCGGAAGGGCCATCATGGGGGAACCATGCGTTGAAACATATATGCATATTTTGTTCAAACCGACGTCTTCTATTACTTTCATATCATATACTAATTCTAGCTTCTTATTAGCTTCCATGGGTAGGTTGTAATTCTTTCAACATAACTAAATTTATGAAATAAATGTAAGGAACTTAATTAACCCATTAATTAAGTAAACGTAATTAACTAAACCAACTTATTAACATAAATTTAGTAAACTAACTTAAACAAACATAATAACGTAAACTAACTTAAACAAACTTCATAAACGACTAACCTAATCTAAACATAGGAAATTAAGTTAAACATACGTAATTAACTTATTAACAAACTTAAATGAACTTATAACAAGTAAATTACGTTTACTCACTTAACCAAACTTATAACAAACTTAACAAACTAACTAGAAAAAAACAAGCTACGTAAACTAACTTAAACAAACTTCATAAATGACTAACCTAACCTAAACATAGGAAATTAAGTTAAACGTACATAATTAACTTATTAACAAACTTAAATGAACTTATAACAAGTAAATTACGTTTACTCACTTAACCAAACTTATAACAAACTTAACAAACTAACTAGACAAAAACAAGCTACCTAAACTAACTTATACAAACTTCATAAATGAAACCTAACTTAAACATAGGAAATTAAGTTAAACATACGTAATTAACTTTTAACAAACTTAAATGAACTTATAACAAATAAATTACCTTTACTTACTTAACCAAACTTATAACAAACTTAACAAACAAACTACTTAAACTTACTTAAACAAACGTAATTTAATTAAACCAAACATAATTACCTAAACTCACTTCCACAAACTTATACTAACTTAATCAAAGTAACTTAATCAAACTTAATTAACAAACAAACTAAACCTAACTAACTAAACTTATTAAACAAACTTAAACCAAACTACACAAACCTAAACTAAACAAACTAAAAACACATACTTTAACAACAAAAACTTATGGTTTCCTCCCGTACATACCTCCTCCTCCTTCACCGGACCTCCTCCTTCTCCTCCGATGACACGATCGGTGCACCGCCGCCGCCGCTCGCGCTCCTCGCGCTCCCTCGCCAAGTGATGGAGCAAATGCCCTCTTCTTCTCGCCTCAACCTCCTCGCTCCCCTCGTCTGCGCTCTCCGCCCGCTCGGCTCGCGTCGACCTTCCTCCGCCGCCGTTACGTCCTCCGCTCTCGTCCGCGCTTTCTCTCCACCGAGCTCCCCGTCCCCTCCTTATATAGCTCCAAAGATCATGTATGGTCACGGGATTACTAGACCCCTACGTCCCCTACCCCTGTCCCCTCCCACTGCATCCCTAGCAAAACCGACGCAGAGATTCTCTGCGTCGGTTTCGTCTCGGGAAGACGAAGCCTGGTGCGCTGATAGCGCCTTTTGAGAAGGCGCTATCAGCGCACCCCAATAAAAGAGTCCAACTGTGTCCACGTGGATCCACGTGGACACAGTTGGACAGATTCATAAAAATAGCGCCTTCTCCGAAGGCGCTATTGGATATGGCTGTCCACGTGGCGCCACGTGGACATACCAATACCCGATAGCGCCTTCGGAGAAGGCACTATCAATGTGTCGGACGCCACGTGGATCCACGTGGCGTCCGAAACCACGTGGACTAGGATAGCGCCTTCTCCGAAGGCGCTATCCGAGTCCACGTGGCTTTTTTCGAATTAAAAAAAAAAAAAACCACCTAATTCCACATCAGCAATAACGCCTTTTGAGAAGGCGTTATAGTGTGGCGAAATAAAAAGAAAACCCCCCTATTTCCCTCTTTTAAAGTTAAATTTATTGTACTTTTGGAAAAAAATCCTAAAAAAGCATCATATGCGCCGCATGTGTGGCTATTGACACTTAAAAAAGTGTAAAACCTTTTATATTATTTTTGTGGACCCAAACTTTTCATGTGAGACTAAACATTTTGTTATGAAAATGTTCAACATGTGTCCGATGTGACTTCAAGTGTGACTTGGGCATCCTTATTCTAACATTTTCCAAAAAAAAAAAATCATGAGGGCCCAAAAACAGTGCCACGTGGCTCAAACTTGAGATATCCTACCAACCTCTCCCCTGTTCCAAAATTTTAAAATTTAACTAACCAAAATATCCCCTGCAACTTAAGACCACCCCATCCCCATCTCACTACCAGTTGCTGGAAAGATCCATCTCTCCAAATCTATCACCAGTATACACAATGGATTCTAATGGGACCTCTAAATGTCAAGGTGGTACTCCCCCATTTGTTCTTCTTAAACAAAAAAATGTTACAGTGAAGCCCATGATCTGATTAATGATCATCACCTAGGCTAATAGGCAGGACAAGTTTTGGTGGCAAGCCCATGATCTGATTTTTCCTAATATTTTGTTCTACTATAAATACTAGTCTAACTAGTTGTGTTTTAGGAGCATATCTAGCTAGTTAATTGTTTAATGTACAACAATGAAGAAGCTTGTAATGGTGGTCTCAGTGGTTCTGCTAGTTGTAATTGTGTTGGCAGCTCAGTTGGCTTGTGCAAGGAATGTTAATAACAGGAGATTGATTTTGCAGGATGAGAAGGGTGAAGATGGTGAAGGGCAGAAGGGGTTTGATGAGTCTGATAATCAACCTAGTATCAACAACCATCATAGCATTCCAAGGAGGTCTTATGGAGGTGATAGCACACAAAGCAATGGAGAAACTTAAACAAGTTGATTAACATATGTGTGAGAGAGTTTTTAACTAGTAAAAGCTTAATTTGATTAGTATCATAGGATGTCTAATTAGGTGAATGGAGTGTTGTTCACATCTTGATAATACTGTAAGTCTGTAAAATATGAATATGCAGTATGTTACATGTGCATGCTATATATATAAAAGAACCAAGACATTCTTAAACCTTGTTTTTTAGCAAATAATGACTTGGTGAGTTGCTTTGGTAATTATAAGCTAAATTAATTAATAATAGCACTATGCAATTTCAACTCACTTTCCTTTACCAATTTTTTTTTTTCTAAAATGGTGCATCAAAAAGCCCATGAGTATGCCCCGAATGGAGTTGGTGGATGGTAAGAATTGAGCTTAACACACCAAAGGTGTGGGGTTCGATTCCTTGCCTTTCCTTCTCCCTCAGAATTGAGCCCATAAGCATTTGGGTTTTTTCAAAAAAAAAAATAAAATTGACAAACATGGGTCCAAACTTTATTTTTTGGCTCCTCTTACCAAGGCTCTACTAATCCTACAAAAGTCGACACTCCAACTTCATAACTCTGGAGAAACCAACATTATAGTCACTCCATCAAACGAGCTAGAAAAATAGTGTAAGTTTACAATCAATTCAGAAAATTTTTGCATTGAATTTAAAATTTTGGAGATCATTCATATTAGATAAAGAAAATTATGCACATCCCAATCATGAAATATTTACTCAGAAAAACCTGTAAAACAATACATTCCATGTGGTACAGAAATGCAAAGCAGCAGTACAAAATCTGCAACACAAGGGCTCTTAATGAAGTAGAAACTAAAAACACAGAATAACAGCGATCTTAAGAAGCTTTTTACGATTTGTAAGTTCCTTATCCGATTGATCAGTCTATTCCATCTCTTTCAGCCTCTGTTTGATCAATCTCTTCTATCACTTTCGAATTACCAGACAAAGGTTATGTTACGTATTCGAGGCTTATCGGCCCATAAATGGCAGTCTCACCCGTGAAGCAAATTCTCTTCACATAAGGTCAACCTACAAGACAGGGACCATAGTCTCTTAGCCCCCTTTTTACTGGAAAAATACAAGAAGTAACTGCTACATTTAAACTTTACCAAACAAACAAAAAACTCATATGGACTTTACCTCGGACACAAAATCTTCTCAAATACATTGAAGGTGACGTTCAACGACTAAAATATAATCTCACATTAGTTAAAAGGAACGACTTTAAAGTTAAAGGGTTTTGTCTCACATTAGTTAAGAACGACTTTAAAGTTAAAGGATTTTTTTATACTGTGATGTCTGTAATTATTCTTGACTATTCCACATAAGACATGACACAACAATTTATGTCACCATAGCCCAGCCAAGTTCACTAACAAAAAGGCTAAGATCAAGAAAATAAAGCTTTAAACCTACAAAACTACAAATTGAAAGTAAAAAACATTGTTTGGTGTTTAGTCATTGAAGAGATCTTCAGCTTTCAATCAATCCAACATATTGATTGAATAATGTGGCTATTTTAATAAAGTCAAAATCACTGGCACATTTAATGGCGCACATATAATTGCACGGTGAGAACTTTGTAGTTCCCCAGTTACCTGTAAAGAAAACTGCTTTACAGTATGTTGGGACAAGAGTCACTGTCCCTTTTGTTGGACTCCTAAAAAAAATTTGAAGTTCTTGAGCCCTACATTTCTCAAGTCCATGAACTGTTTGACTTCAAAAAAAAAAAAAAAAAAAAAAAAAAAAAAGTGTAGGCCTTTTCATGCAATCAAAGAAATCAAGTCTAGGATTCCCACAAAAGCAAGAAAATTTTGGAATGCAAGTACAGTGATATAAGGCATTAAAGAATGGCTTTGAACCAAACTGATACCCTCCACAGATGATTTAAGTAAAACTAACAAAACTGAATGGCAGACAAAACTTTAGTTCAAAAATAATGCTTTACTGGAACTGGGTGATCATGAACATAGCTTTTACAGGTTATGGTACAAGAGAGAGCACATAGAGGCAGATTTGAAATTTATCAAACCATATGTAAAAATATCTCTCTTTTTGAGACCAAGGGGCTTTCTTTAACGGTCGTCGCATGTGGTCTTTGATTGGATGATCACCCGAGCGCCTGAAGAAAGCCTGCAGGAAGAAAATTTAACATGAATTTCATATCGACAAAATGGGAATGGCAAACCTACTGGGGGTATCAAGACTTAACTTTCTTCGATTTTGATGACCTTTTCCTTCTCCTCTCTGAAGGAGTCTAGTCTTCCGGATGGTTTCCTACTGGAGGAATGCTCGGTGATTCTTTTACTGCTAGCAATTGATGCATTCAGTGGCGAAACATCCCGGCAGAAGAATTTCTTGCTCCCTCAGATTTGGGGGATTTCATTGTATCACTCCTTGGCTGCTTTGTCAATGATGCCTTGATAGATCGAGGAATGCATTTTGACCGCGTCGAACCACTGTCTTTGTCTTCTGTCGACGCAGATGGTTTGCTACTCCTGTTTATTACATGAATTTCAAATCAAAGCTTATCAAAGCAGGAGTTGTTCGTAAATTTAGAAAGGCTAACACCAGAGCATATCAATCAATAAATACTAATTAATAATAGAACATTTCAAATTGGTACAAGGAGAACAATTCACCTGTCAGCATTGTAGGAGGAAGACCGTTTGAGGGTAGCGCATCCATCTCCCTCTTGTTTGTGCATCTTAACCTCAATCAGGCTTCCACTGAAGTACTCTTTGTCCTCCAACCTCAAACTCATCACCCTTGGATTCTCCGAGAAGCAATCAAGCTCCCCTAACATAATTGAGCTTGACAGGAACGGGGAGGAGAATTTCGAATGAGGAAACCTTGGCCTGTAGGTAGGGATGAGACCAAAGCTGTGATCTTTTACTGAAATCGACCCGCATGTGATCAATTGCATTAACACGTCCACAGCCTTAACCCTTGTATGCGTGGAGGGTATACGAATTTCACCCTCCTCAAGTATTCTATAGTTGTTCATCTTACTAACTTCCGCCTTCATCAAAGACTCCAATGTCTCCGTCTTCCCTCCTGAGGAAGAGGTACTCGAAGAAGGAGGTGGTGAAATTTCACCCCTACAAAGCTCCAAGTTCTCCTTTTCTTGTCGATTTTGATTTTGGTCATTTTCGTTAAACTCAGCATCATGTGAACCATCATCAGTTGAAACACCTCTTGTGCAAGTTTCTCGAGCTTTAGACCTTTTCACACGGTCATCGGTCTGAGTGGAAGCATCTGTCGCTCCATCCCCCGAGCAGACCTTATACTCCATCAAGCTTCTGGAACTGCCACAAGAGGGATTCTTTCCAACAATTGACTCGGGGGACATACCAGCAGAACCAGCGCGTTGAGGTGGTGGCGAAGTTTCATCCTCTTGAGATGACTTCAATTCCCTTTCAACCATGGTCGAAAATGAAGTTGATGCTTCTTGGCTTCTCGCGGTTACAGGCTCCGGTAATCGCTTCAAGCTCTGCAGCTTGGCATTGCTCCCCCCGTGTAAACGATCTGGGATCAAACAGAAACTTTAGTTTCAAATTTCCAATTGGATCAATTCCACCTTGAACTTACACTGATCAAGACAACGCACACTCTCGTTACCTGAATGATAATCTTCAAGAATCTCCGAACCTTTCAATACATATTCATTCCCTTGAGCCGGAATTATCAAGTCATCCTCGCTAAGGTCATGCCAAACAAATCCATTCTTATAATTTCTATTTCACAAAAAAAAAAAATCAATCAATAAACCAAACAAACACTAACAACAAAAGAAACACAACCAATTCAATCACAATCACCTCTTGCAAGACCACGAATACATCGAGGGCATGCCTCTTCCCCGTAAAACATTAAGCCGATCGATCACATCTGCGACACTGATAAACATTCAGAAATCAACAATGACATAAGAAACAAAAAAGGGGGTCTTAAATCTTTGCCTTTCAAGTAAAGCCCTTCTGGTGATGTGAGTGGAACCTCAATGAAATGAGGATGCTCGAGGTGGCGATTTCGGCACAGATAGTAAACCACTGGAACCTTACTCCCACGAAGAAGATGATGCTTCGGCGAGGGCTCGGTCCAGACCTTCGCCCTCTCCGGACTCACTTGCCTACACTTCCTCATTCGACCCTCCATTGCTCCAAATCAATACAGGTCTAAACAAAAAATCATCTCAAAAGATCTCATAAGCTTTTCAACCAATCAATATCAAAACATAAAAAATGTAGTACACCAATGAATACCCAAATCAAAACCCTCCCCAATTTCAATTTCAACAAACAGAAACTCCCTAAAAACCTAAAACACATTCCCAATCAAATCCACAAAATCAGAACACAAAACCCACCAAAAACCACACCTTTTTCATTCAAAAACCGAATCTTTACCACAATTTCACAATCAATCAAGCCTAACCAAAATACCCATTACCCATCAACGTCACAAGATCACAAATCGAAAAGCTAGAGATGCTAAACACGGTGATGAAACCGAAATCCCAAAAAGGGCGAATAGGGATCGAACAGGGCAGACCTGAAAAGATGGCGAAAGCTTCCTTGACTACTAAAATGGAGAGATGCCCATGATTTGAGACACAGAGAAAAGCTAGATTGTCTTCGCTGTCATCGCTGTTGTTGAGTTGCTTTTGCCGCCATTGACGACGAGATTTGAGAGCTATATGAAGAGACAGAGCTCGGAAAGCGTGATTTGCTCTTGCTGTTCTTTGCGCTGTTTTGTTTCCACACAAAAATCCAACCAATGTTTCAGTAAGCACTGATTGATGGCACTGCTGAAGTCATTTTCAACTCGAGCACTCAAGTTCTATGGAACCTTAGATCGGCATCGATATTGGTTTGGTGAGTCTCGAGGTTCATCCAACATAGATCTACTCATAGTATTAGTTGTACTATTTTCAGTTCCCTCTCATTTCAGGCATGTCCGGAAGCGGGGGCATGTTCCCGGACCGTCAGATTTCGTATGGTGCGCATCCCGAGGTGTATGAATGTTCCCGGTTCTGCCCTTGCAATTGGTTTGTGGTTTGCCTTATTGAATGGCGTTTCTCGAATCCGATGTCCGGAGTGGGCCATTCACGGTGATTTGAAGTGGACCGTTGGATCCTAGTGTGACTTTCCGATTGTCGGATTTGCCCTTGGAGGATATGTGTATGAAGAAGATATGTAGAGGTTAGAAAAGGAGTTTTACTTCTCGTACCATGTGGAAGAATGAATGGGAATGATATGTTGGGCCCATGAGTGTCGTCATCTTCGAACTCACGTGATGATCATGATTAAAGAATACGAACAGAGTGCTCCCACAGACACTTCGTTGGTGACTTGGTGTTTGTTCGATGTTCACCGAGATATACTTAGACCTCATCTCTAAGAACATGGCCGTTATGAAATTGATTTTTATAGTTCCTTGCATTCCATTAATTAGATTGACAATAATTTAAAGTAGGCAGAGTCTATTAATTTGTGCATGTTTTCATTGCAAACTGTTGCAATTCAACACTTTTGTGTTAAGGTGTTTGCTATTATGATACTCGCTTCACATCGTTAATGTGGCTTGGCATCATAATAAGTCATTTTTTGTAAAAAAAAATACCGAGAAGTAATGAGAAAAATAAAAATAGAGAACGAGAATTGCAATGAATAAGATACGTATAAATATGACATTGTGACGGCCCTTCCAAAAAAAATAGGTCACCGTACAACCTAATCTCGCAATCAAGTCTTGATCTTAATCACATAAGATTTAATAATCTACATATATACAATATACTAGGCATACATCACAACAAAAATAAAATATATTTGGCCTTTGCCTCAATCAATAAACATATCACGGTGTGGGTCCCACAGTAGGGGTAGTTGATCATGTTTAAAGAATTAAACAAGGTTAGAATTTTGGTCGTTACAATTCTTCCCAACTAATGAAAATTTCATCCTCGAATTTAAAATTTGAACTAGGCGTTATAACTGTCTCGAATAGGTACGAAAACTTATCTAGCATGTAATTTTCCTTTTCCCAAATGAGTTTCATATCATCGTGAAACTACCACTTGACAAGTACCTTTGGGATAGACTTGTTCATCAACTGTTGTACCCTTTGGATTTAAGATCTGAACAAGCTGCTCCAAGTATGAAATATCCTCACTCAAATCTATTTGACTCAAATCTACAGTCGACGATCACCTGCTCTCGACTTTGCCAATCGAAACATGGATATATGAAAAACTGGATGAACTCTTGACATCTGTGGAGGTAGCTCAAGCTTATACGTAACCTTTCCGACCCGTTTCATAATTCTGAAAGGTTCGATAAGTCTCGGTGCAAGTTTACCTTTCACTTCAAACCTCTGAAAACCCTTCCGAGATGAAACCTTTAAATAGACAAAAGATCCATCGGTGTACGTGAGATCATCGCGATATCTGTTCACATACTTCTTCTGTCGATCCTGGGTTCCCTTGAGTCTCTAATGAATCAATCGTACATTCTCCGTGTGATCGACAACAATCTTAGGCCCCAAGGTCGCCTGGTCCTCTGGACTCAGCCCAACACTATGGCAAGCGACACGATCTACCATACAAAGCCTCAAAAGGTCATCTCAATACTGGTCTGATAACTGTTGTTATACGCAAACTCACACAACGGTAGGTACTCCACTCATGATCCGCTAAACTCCAAAATGCACACCCGTAACTTATCCTCGAGAACCTGTATCAATCTCTCAGTCCGTCACAATCTGATGATGAAAAGTTGTACTAAAATGTAAGCGTGTACCATACTGCTCCTGCATACTTCGTCACGTCCTGAACGTATACATAGCATCTTCATCTGACGTAATAATAGTCACTACATCCCATGTAGTCTAATAATCTCTCGCTCGAACAGTGTACTCAACTTATGAAACGTATAATGTGCGACCACTGGTAGAAAATGAACAGACTTTGTCAGTCTATCAACAATAACCCAAATGGAATCATGTCTCCGGCGATTCTCGACAATCCTCTCACAAAATTCATAGTAATGTTTCTCACTTCCACCGTGGGATGTGAAAAGGCCGTAGCAATCCTCTAGGTCTGCGATGTTCAGCCTTCACTTGCTAACAGATCCCACGGTTCCTAATAAACTTTGACACGTCCATTTTCATCCCAGCCACAAAAAATGTCTTTTCATGTCATGGTACATTTTGGTCCTGTCCGGATGAATGTTGAATCAGGAATGGAGTGATTCTCGAAGAATTTCCTCTCACAACTCTGGTAATAATGATATCCACAGTCTGCCCCTGAATCGCAAACACCGGTTAGACGTCTCCGTCCAATCAACACTATCTACACTATACGCTAACTCATTAAACCTGGAGTACAACCTGTCAGTCATTTGACCCTTTGACACTCTCTGTGTAGATACGGTCTGCACTCTCATTTACGAGCAAATCTCAACTCGAGTTTCAGTAAGAACCTCCACATCTCCAACAAGTATCCTACTCAGCGCATCGGCGACTACATTCACTTTTCCTGGATGATATTCCAAGGAAAAGTCGTAATCTTTCAGAAATTATAATCATCTGCGATGTCTCATATTCATATCATTCTGTGTGAAGAGATACTTCAAACTCTTATGATCAACAAAGAGTGTAAACGTCTCTCCATATAGATAATGTCTCCATATCTTCAATGCAAACACTACTACTGCTAGCTCTAAATCATGCGTTGGGTAATTCTTCTCATGGACTTTCAACTATTTGGATGCATAAGCTACTGTACCACACCCTGCATCAACACATATTCCATACCTCTATATGAAGCATCAATATACACTAAAAATCCCAGTCCAACCTCTGGTAACGCTAATACTAACGCAATAGTCAATAACATCTTCAACTGAGCGAATGTCTCTCACATTCCTCAGACCAGTGAAATCTAACGTCTTTCAGAGTCAATTTAGTAATCGGTGAAGCGATTTTCGAAAAATCATTCACGAATCGGTGATAATACCCCGCCAAACCTAGAAAACTTCTTATCTCAGTCACTGAAGTCGGTACTGGCCAAAGTATAATCGCCTGAATCTTGGCTGGATCCATCGATATTCCTACTGCTCCGACAACATGCCCTAGAAACTTGACATCTGAAAGCCAGAATTCAAATTTACTGAATTTGGTGTACAGTCTATGTTCCCTCAAAGTTTGCAACGTCTCTCTAAGGTGTCGTTCATGATCATCCCTCATCTTCGAGTATACTAGTATATCATCGATAAAGACTATCACAAATCGGTCAAGAAACGATCTAAAAACAAGATGCATCAGATCCATAAAACACCGCTTGAGCAATAGTTAACCCAAATGGCATGATTGTGAACTGAAAATGTCCATATCTCGTGCTGAAAGTTGTAATGGACATATCCTCGTCCATGATCTTAAATTGATTATACCCTGATAGCAGGTCTATCTTGGAGAAAAACTGTGCTCTTCTCAGGAATCCTCGGAAATGGATATTTGTTCTTAATTGTGACTTTATTCAACTGTTCGTAGTCGATACAAAGTCTCAAATTACCATTTTTTTCTTCACAAAAAGGAAGGGTGCTCCCCATGGCGACATCTATCCCAAATCCTGAAGCTGAGTCTTCAACTCTTCTAGCTCTCATGGTGTCATCTGGTATGGTGGTATGAAAATTGGTTTCGTACCTGGTATTAACTCAATAATGAAATTGATCTCCCGCGGCGGTGGAAAACCCGATAAATCCTTCGAAAAAACATCAGGAAACTTTCTAACAACCGGTATATCTTCCAGCCTATGTCCCCGACTCTCTGGTACAGTGTACAACAAAATCAACGCTTCCATCTCCTCACTAGTCTCAGGGTCTAACTCTCGTTCCTATTGTCCTCGCTGAACTACCTCTATAAGTGAATGGTGAACGCCTTGGGATCTCAAATATCATTGTCTTGTTGAAACAGTCGATTTGAGCGTGGTATGCAGCTAACCAGCTCATCCTTAAAATCGCGTCGAATTCCAAAAATTCGAGAACTCTAAAGTCAACAGGTAGCTCTACTTCATATATCTCGACGAGATATCTCTCAACAATACTATTAGGGTAAACCCTGTCCCCGACTGCAGTACTCAAAATCAAATGTATGTTAAGCATAACAAGTTTCAACCCAAGGATGTCTACTATGCGACCAACAACAAAAGATACGGTAGATCCAGAATCAAATAAAACATATAAATCTCAATCGCAAATAGAAATTGTACCCTCAATAAGACCTCATGTAGCGTCGGCGTCTGGTTGTGCTACCATGTGAACCTCATCATAGACCTGTTGTGCGTACACTGCTACAAAATGCGGGCACTCTCTTACGATGTGTCCAACTTGTCCACATCTGTAGCATGTCAACTGTCTGCACTGACATTGAGTCTGAGACATGCCCTGTTCCTAATACTGACCCTATCTCTGCGGTTGTTTCGATCTTTATCTAGGATCCCGACCTCTCCTTCTACCTCGGCCTCTGCCACCATGCGGCTGTTGCCGTGAAATCTGTAGGGGCGGTAAGTACATGAACAACATGAGCTGGTAAGGCTGGTCTGATAGGAGGTGACAAGGGAGGTTTGCCAATAGTGCTTTGTGATGTAACAATGGATGATACATGAAGCACAACCAGTGGATGAGTAGCAATCCCAGAACCCTGAGAACCTCGATTCCATCCCCTTCCTCCCTTACCCCTCTATCTCCTCCTCTCATACTCTAAGGCATGCTTTGCAAACAAAATTGGACCCAGTGCTATGCCATCAGTAACTCTACCCGGATAATATGTCTTATGCGCTAGGGCTCGCTCATAGATCTTTGTGAGTGTCCTCGCGCCTGAACTAACGACATAATACCCAATCGGGCTGAGTCCATCACCGAAGTGGTACACATACTCGGGCTCTCACCAGTCCATCACCGGAGCGGATAATCATATATGTCCACGTTAGGGGTGGGCAAACCGCTCATCTTCTCACAACCAAACCGCGAAAGTTGAAAATCGAACCAAACCGAGCAGCGGTTTGCGCGGTTTGGTCGGTTTGGTTTCGCGGTTTTCAATCATATATATTTTCGACAAAGAAAAAAAAAAAAAAAAAAAAAAAAAAAAAAAAAACAAAGATGAAGAGTAGCCGGGTGAGTTAACAAACATTGGAGCTCAAACCCAAAAAAAAAACGAAGGAGAGCTCTTTGCGGTCGATCTGCTCCCAAGCAAGCAACTCGCGCCTCGCGGACACAATCCAAAGAGCCTCCTCGAGCGGCCAAATGAAGTGGAGAGCTCTCGGGGAAGGCTGCAGGCATCACTCATATAGTCATATTAGCTTAAAACAATGGCTACTTTCACTAAAATTATGAAAGTAGCCATTCCAAATTTCCTCCTCACTACATAACAAAAAAAAAAATCTACAACAATAAACATAATCAACCATTATCATCCAATTAACACTTCAAATCAATTCCAAGCTTTGATGAGTTAACAAACATTGTCAATAATCCTCATTTAATCAATAACCATTAACCAATCATTCATCAAAATGAACCCAATCAAAGTAAAAAAATCAAGTTCATATCAAAAGTTACAACAAAAACAAATAGATTAGAAGTTTAGAACAAATAAATTCACCAAGTAGGAAAAGGGTTCAACTCCATTCCAAGTTCCAATTTCATTCTTTGTTCCTACAATAAAACAACAATTGAAAATAAAAAGTTAGCAACATAATAACTTAATAAGAGTTTTATAACAACAATTCAAAGTTCTAATTTCATTTGTTATTCCTAAAATAAAACATTAATTGAATATAGAAAATCAACAATATGATAAGAGTTTAATAACATTTAAAAGTTCAAAAACGATTTACTTACCAAGTCAATGACTCAATGCATTTTGCTAATCATCTCGACTAATCATCTAAAACAAGTTGGTCCAAAATGCCTAAACAACATTTCAAAATGTAATATGATTAGATGATGATCGTAAAAGAAAGAATAAATGTAGTTAATAATTAACAAAATTAAAAGAAAAGAATAACCTGTTTCAAGCTCTTCAAGTTCCTCTAAATTTTCTTCAACTTCTAAATTTATTGTACCATGTAACCAATCCCGAGTACAAATAAGAGCTTCAGCAATTTTTGGAGTCAATGAGGTACGAAATTGATTAAGCACGCGTCCACCGGCACTAAAAGCGGACTCTGAAGCAACAGTAGAAACTGGAATGGCCAGTACATCACGTGCCATCATTGAAAGTGTTTTGTACTTAGAGACATTGTTTTTCCACCAACCAAGAATGTCAAAGTCTCCATTTTGCTTCTCACATCCCTCATCCAAATATATATATCTATCTCCGACTTGTTTGTCGTATTTGCCTCCTCTTCTAAAAATCTTTGAAATCCAACCACTGCCCTTTTAGCTCTGACATTACCAAACAATGAGTCTTCCGCCTCTTCATGTACACTAAACAATGATCTAGTTTCACTAAACCACATAGACATGTAATTGTTGGAAAATGATTCATATTCCATGTATAAATGATCCAGAGCCTCTCTCACTTTCCTTATCATCTCAACAACTTGCTCGTTCGGATACAATGTACCATAACAATATTTCAGAAACTTCAACTTGTACCTAGGATCAAGAACCACAACAACCAACAAGATCATGTTCACCTTCGAGATATCTTCCCAATACTTGTCAAACTTCACCTTCATCTTCATTCCCATCGAATGCACATATAAATCATTACTTGCCAAACATTCATTGATAAGTGTTTCAACTGCATGCACTTCATGAAAATATGCATTAGCTGTAACACATTTAGATCCTGAAAGTCGAAGAGTGGCCCAATAAAAAAGTTCCAAGAACTGCAATAATATACGTGCAACACTCCAATCTTCTTTTGTGGGAACTCCATTCTTCAACTCACTTGAAATCTTATTATATGACTCATACATTCTCACAAATGCTCTTTGATACTTCACCGTTGAATCCAACATCAAATAAGTGGAATTCCATCTAGTTGATACATCTAAGGACACTGAAGCTTTACTTAGTATTTTTTCAAGTTCAACACATTGCTTAAACTTTTTCTTCCTTGATGGAGAACTTCTCACTTGTTTCACTGCTTCACGTATTCGACTAATGGACTCTTTCACCTCTTTTAAACCATCACTAACAATGAGATTCAAAATGTGTCCACAACATCTTACGTGAAGGTATTTCGCATTTAACACGCTTCCACCCCAATTATTTATCTGTCTCCTTAAGTATTCAATTGCCAAATCATTAGATTTAACATTGTCTACAGTTATTGTAAACACTTTCTCAATTTTCCAGTGAAGCAAACACATCTCAACAGCCTTACCAATATCATCAGCCGTATGGCCTTCAATCTCACAAAAATTAATTATTTTCTTTTGCAATTTCCAATCATCATCAACATAATGTGCAGTGAGACACATATAGCTAGTATTTTGCAAAGAAGTCCAAGTATCAGTTGTCAAACAAACTCTTTGAGAATTCTTTGTTAAGATCTTTTTCAATTTTGCCTTCTCAACATTATACATTTCCAAACAATCTCTAGTTATAGTTCTCCTCTTCACTAACTTGAGTTTGGGTTGTATAACATTGCAAAATTTAACAAAGCATGGATGTTCCACAAAAACAAAAGGCAATTCAGCTCCTATTATCAATTCAGTAAGGGCTTCACGACTTAATGTTTGATCAAACTTCCAAAGTCCTATTTTACTTTCATCCTCCGACCCTTTAACTTGTAATTCTATTGTTTTTTGTTTCTTACACACTGAGTTCACTTGACTATGTGGGTACTTAGGGCATTTATTTAAATGAGCTGTTATTGTGCTAGTACCATTCTTACTAGGACAATGATACTCTTTACCACAATAATTGCAAGTTGCAAGTGTCGCTTTTCCATGCTCATCTAACGTTTTAGAATAATGGTCCCAAACTTTAGAGGTTGTGCGATTACCTTTCGATTCTGCCTTCTTTGTTGATGATGGCAAACTAGATGAGTTTGGAGGAGCAACAATAGGTCCACCACTTTCAAACTCCATTGGTGTAGAACTTGCATCTGTCGATAATGTTCCGGCTGTTACGTGATGTGAATCCATCTAGAAAAAAAAACACACACGATCAATGTTAGAATGAGAATGAACATTAAAAAGAAGAATTGGAATACAGAACCACAATTAACTGAGTTCAATCGAGTGCTGTATTGGTCATACACTAGTTATAAACAACTAAAACCATGTGAGAAACATTATCAGGCCAGATTACCTCGTCCACAATAGTGAACAAGAGAAAACCATATATTTAAAGAATCATATCATGCACAATAATCCAAACCTATACATTCTGCAATTTTTTTGTTTCAGTTCCTCTTTCACAACTATTTCCAGTTACACGACACCCATTTTTCAAACTGAAATAACTGAATCACCCAACGCCAAACTATAGCAAAATGAACCTAATTAATACAGTTGTTATAGTCCGACCTATTTTAATTAATAGATAAGATAATCTTATCATAAAAAAAAAATAAAAAAATTAGAGCATCTTGAACATACCTTGTTGTGTAAACCCTGCGGCACCCAACCCCGTGCAAGTGCGATTGCTCCCCGACGCCCACCCCTAGTCCACGTGGTGCATCAGAGGCTCCTCTGGTCCCTGTCTCAAGTTCATAAACTTTCTCCTTAATCTCTTCATGACCGAAAGCGGAAAATACTATTGATAGAACTTCTGCTTAAACGAATCACATGTCTCGAACTCTCCATGAGTGGCCACTGTCATACGCCACCACACATCGACGTCTCTATCGGGAGTATATGATGAGATATTTGCCCGAAGTCTATCGTCAATCCTCGGCACCCGATGAAGCTTCTCCTGAGACAGGATCCATTTCTCAATCTTCTGAAAATCCCTGACTCCATCGAAATAAGCTGGCTTGAGTCTGATGAAGTCCTTCTCCAGCTGAACTTCAACAGATGTACTGGAAGATGCGGGCGTCAGAGATGATATTGCCTCAGCTGTCTCCACCACTGGTGCAGTCACGACTATCGGCGCTGCTAAAGCTGCAGTAGGAAATGTTGGCGCATAAACAATCGATGTAGCAGTTGTAGGAGTCGATGTCGATGCTGGTGGAGCAAAATGAGCGATCTTCATAGCGATGAAATCGGTCAACTATTGGCCCTGAACTGTCACTCACTCAGATAGTCGTTGTAGATCCTCCGCAAGAGTAGGAGGCTGACTGCCACTAGGCTCTGCATCTCCTCCCCCACGTGTATCAGTCATCGGGATCTGCAATGGATAACAAACGCGAATTAGCTTCTACGCGACATAACGCATAAGTGTATATATATACAGATAACAAGTAACAAATACATAAAAGAAATCCTTCATCTCATTGTCACTCACTTCCCAACTAATGGGTTCCAGGCAAAGGTCATCTAGTTTCCACAACTTTGGTTTGTGTTTTATTCATCTTGTTCTCTAACCTATGCTCTGATACTAACTCTGACGACCATTTTCTAAAAAAAAAGGGCACCGCCTGACCTAATCCCGTAATCAAGCCATAATTCTAGCCACATATATAAGACTTAATAATCTACAGATATAGAATACATTAGGCATACATCACAAAAAATACATCGGCCCTTGCCTCGGTCAATGAACATATCACGGTGTGGGTTTCACAGTACGGGTCGTTGATCCTATTTAAGGAATTAAACAAGGTTAGAACTTTTGGGCCGTTACAGACATTAGTTTTATTTTATTTTTTAGTAGTAGTGAGGGGTCACAGTTGTTTAGGTTTATCATTACATTGATAAAAGCCGTGAATATATCACTAAAAAATAAAGTATAAAATAAAGTATACGATTAATATCATGGGACTCATCGCAATGACAAAGTGGGTTGAATTATTACTTTAGGGTTCATCCCGACTCTCAGTAGTAGTCAGATAACTAACAACCATAATTCAACATAATTTGTGACAAGTATTTGTTACTTTGGAAAATACTTTAAACATAGTCAATAAAAAATTAAAAAAAAAAAAAAAAATCTCCCCCCAAAATATGTTAGGGGATGGTTGGGCCCGGCCCTAAAACCTTTAGCCCAAGTTCAACCCACCATATATACGCGGGTCTATGAATAAGCCCAAGCTCGATCCATGCAAAAAATACAAAGCCTAAGTCAGTCCATGAATTTCATATATAAATATTTTAATATTAAAAATATTAAAAATAAATTATTTTTCTATTTAATAAAGTTTTTATAGACTTTTTCAATACCATAAGTGTTTCTTATATAGATATATTATATTCATTTGTCGGAGAAGTTGCTTAACTAATAAGCATTACTTAATGCAAGCATTAGGTAGCTTGGATTTTTTAAGGTGCCTCAAGCCCATCTCATTGTAAAGTGGGTCTAATTGAGCTTGGATCTAAGCCGGAATTTTTTCAAAATGGGATGTTCAAGCCCAAATATTTGTTCGTGAGCTTAAGTACCCTTGGAAGCCCATGATCAAGAACTACCATTAGTTTTTTTCTTTTTTTTTTTTCTTTTTGACGGAAAGATGTAATTAGTACTTGTTGCTACCATAATGCGCAAAAATTATGCATGTTCTCATCGACAAGATTCAATATATATTTTTCCATTATCGGTGGCCCTCATACGAGTGAAGTTAATATAATTGATGGAATGACTTGGATAGATAGTGATGCATGATTAAATGTAACGGATCAGACTAGGTGAAGACTGAGAAGAAGCTAGAAAATGCATGTCACATTATGCAATTAAATTGCGTAGTGTGGGGGTTACGTATGAGCATCCCATGTCGAGTAGCAATCAAAGTAACTCATCTGATATCCTTAATGGCCTCACCCAAAATATTCATTGTTGCCAAAGCACGCATTGAATTCACATGGTCCCCTTAGACGGGTCCGCCCGCGCGTGTTCTCGCGTCACAATGTGCGTCGAAGGGGTAGAGTGGCCAATTTGTAACGCATATCCAAGTTAATAATTTTTTTTTTATAGAACCGCAATTAAGTTAGGGTGATGCACGATAAAATTTGACAAAATAATTTAAGAGATACATACGTTAAAATAAAAGTAGGAGTAGCGCAATTGACACAAAGATTAAAGAAGAAGATTGTGGCGATTAATTTGGACACTTTTAACAAATTTGATGAGGTTGAGATAAATTAAAGTTAACTTTGGATGCGCTAATTAGAAATGAATCAATTGATAGTGGACCTAGTGGTTGAGTCAAACAGTGTAGACTCAACCATTGAAATTGTGACCCGAGATCACCTTTTGCTGTACAAAATCCCAACTTCAAACCCCTGTCCATCTCCTTCACTTCCCCTTTCGTCTTCTTCTCTCCGGCGACCGCCTCTGCATCCATAATTTGCATAAGATCTTCTTGACTCTTACGAATGCCAAACTTTGCAATCCAATAACACCGAAAATATAACCGAAAATATGAACGAAAAATCAGATCTTCTCGTTGCTTTATTGAGATTTATTGCATTGAGAACAATGTAGCTCATATGTCAGTATAATAATTAATGCATAACAGTGTTATAGGCCAATTTAATTCAATGCTAACATTACCAGTAGTTGCATGCCATAATGATAATATATTGTTTCAGTAATGGCTAATGTAAAGTCCTTTGATGCAAATTAACTTGTGTCTATATATGCTAATTAACTTGTGTCTCTGTACGTTGAAATCGAAGTCACTGAATGCGAGTCACATATTTGGTACAGTTAAAAATGACTTTCATCATATTGTGAAAGAGCAAAAGATTGTTTCACGCACAAAATTAATTATATATTATATATTTAAATAAATTTGTTAATCTCTTATGGATGCTCCGTCGTAGCATATCTTAATTAATGTGAAATATAATTTTAGTTAATATTAATTGTTGCTATTATTGAATGCTCATTTAGTACAATTGCTTGGACTAATCAAGACTAACTTTTTATATTTGTGCTAAGTGAGTGTATTAATTATTACTTCTATTGATTAACAATTATATTTTACATATATAGATTCTATAATGGTTGATCGAAGAGTAACTTTAGTGTGCTATATGAATGGTGTCATGGTCGATGGACCATCAGGGATTTCATACACGAAACCGCCTATTCGACATCTCGGATCGAAGATAAGTTTAGGGTACAAGGAACTTGTGAGTTTTATCTGTAATTCATTGGAGATAGACAATGAAAAAATGATATTAAACATGACGTATCGATATCCCGTGTACATTGGGACTGGAACGTACAACTATCTCCCTTTACGAATAGTTGATTAATCGACTCTGAAAGATGCTTGGGAGATTGTGGCATAATTTTCACCACCAAATTGCATGGAGCTATTTTTAGATTTAGTTCTGAGGCAGTCATATACTAGTTCCAATTGTAATATAGTGGTAAGTGGAGAAGGACCTAGTACTTAACGAATTTTTGAACATAATCATTGTGCATCGCCTTTGATGACCGCAAATCCCGAAATGGACGAGGATGCTCATTCCTGTGATGATATGAATACTAAGGAAAATGATGACTACCGTGGTAGTGACGGAGATAATAGTGAAAAGAGTAGCGATGATGACGTAGATGATGCAGGGGATGCTCATCATGTTGATGATGACATGATTCGATATACATTAAATCGAGTCATAGCCGATGATGACTCATTATCTTGTCCTCTAATTTCAAACGAAGTAGGAAACGATGATTTTCTCGATCAAGAGGCTGTTGGAATTGATGATGCACACGTGGGTGTAGGTGAATTTGTCGTACCTTCATATGTATTTATGGAATTGAGTAGTGAGGCCATGCAACACATCCATGAGAATGCAATGATCCCTTCTACACCTAATGTATGGATTGTCCGTTGTAAGAAATATTTAGATGGATGTGCTTGGAGGTTACAGTGTTCGAGAAGAAAAGCACATGGAATGTTTGATATCAGTAAATATACAGGACCACATACATGTATCTATGCAAAACTGTCTAAGGATCATGCTCATTTGGACTCCACCGTTATATGCCGTGAGATAGAAAATGTGGTGAGAAGAGATCTGTCCATCTCAGCTCCAGTTCTTCATCAGATTGTCAATGACAAATTCAGTTATGACGTTCATTATAAGAAAGTTTGGTTAAAGAAGAAGAAAGCAATTGCTAAAGTCTTTGGAGATTGGGAAGAATCGTATAAATTGTTGTCGTGGTGGATGACCGCTCTTCAAGAAAGCAATCCAAGGACACGTGTTGATTGGAGGCATGCCGAGCCTAATGCCAATATGAGGTTGTATTCAAATGAATTTTTTGGGCATTCGCACCTTCTATTGCAGGCTTTAGACATTGCAGACTAATTTCATACAAATTGATGGCACATTCTTGTATGGAAAATACAAACAAAAACTCTTAATAGCCACTGTTGTTGATAATAATAGTCATATATTTCCATTAGCGTTTTCCATTGTTGATGAGGAAAGTCAAGACAGTTGGGGATGGTTTATGGCTTGTTTGCGACATCATGTGACTGATAGACATGGTATATGTGTCATTTCTGATCGACACCCTCGTATATTGTTGGCAATGAATAATCCTCTAAATGGATAGACCCATGAAAGAGCTCAACACAAATTTTGCCTTCGTCACATATGCAGTAATTTCAACATGAGATTTGGGAGCAAAGAATTAAAGGATATGGTGTACTTTGCCGGTGCACAACATCAACCGCGAAAATTTAAGGCATACATTAAAGAACTTCAACAAATGAATACGGAATATATTGCGTGGTTTAATGACATTGATTGAGCACAATGAACCAACGCATACGACAAAGGATATCGATACGGATGGATGACTACAAATATAGCGGGTATTCATTGTATCTATATTTTGTTACTATTATTTATTTAATATGTTTGATTTATTACGTTTAGAAGCTAATACATATATGGATTTTTTTTAATAAATGTAGAATGCTTTAATGGGGTCCTTAAAGGCGTGCGATTTTATCCGGTCACCGCTTTAGTGCAACTGACATTTTATCGTGTCATGGCGTACTTTAACAAAAGACGTGACGAAATAGGTGTAGCCGTAGGAAAGGGCGAAATGTACACAAGGTACGCACTGGATAAGTTGTCACATTAGGGAAAGGCGGCTGGAGAGCACAATGTTACATTAGTCAATCGTGCAAATGGGGCATTTGAAGTCATCACTGTAGCATGTGGCTATCATTTGAGAAAAGGGTCTAACAAGCAAGTGGTGAAATTGGAGGCTCGTAGATGCTCTTGTATGAAGTGGCAGTGTTTTGGCATTCCATGTTCCCATGTTCAAGCAGTTTGCGCCAGTGTTGCCATAGATCACTGTCAGTACATTGAGTCATACTACAGGTTGTCTGTGTACAGTCAATGTTATGCTACGAATTTCCAACTCATTCCTCACGAAGATTATTGGCCTAACGCTAGAATTTCACACACGTTGCTGCCTGATCCATCTAGAAAGCGAGTAAAAAAAAGGTCGTCCTCAAACAAGACGTTTGCGCACTGAGATGGATTGGAGAGGCAATCAGAAACAGCCAAGTCATATGCCGCGAGAGAAGGAATGGAGAGAAACCCAACAACGCTGCAATGTAGTAAGTGTAAGCAGGATGAACATAATAGACGCACTTGCTCTCGTCGTCAGCAAGAACAACCGCCTAATGCTTCATAGTGAAAGGCCCTTTCAAGTCTGATGTTTCGCATCCACTTATATATTCCTTGTATTTGTTCACTTTCTTATGACTTTGTGGCACACGTACTTTGTTTCAATTAAACCATGTTTTCATATTATTAACACACTTTTGTTTTAACTTTATTGTTTCTTGAATGGAATGTATCGCTACTTGTATTATTTCTTCATTGGTTTATGGAATTAATGACAACATTGGTAATGATTGGGGGTTCAAGCGCGATATGGATCCTGGCCCTATAGATGATTCGGTTTTGATGTGTCTATTGCACGTATTAGAGATGTAGCTGCATCGACTTTGACTGCAGTACATGCAGATTATCGCATGCATAATATGCCCACTTCATTTGAAGCTTCTCATCAATCTTCTCATGATGATACACGTTCGAGGCATGACACTCCAGTGTATACTCCATCAGTACCTCTCAACCAGTTCGAGACTCTACATACTCCATCAGTTCCTCCCAACATGGCATTCGAGGCTACGTAAGCCTTTCCATTTGACAGGGCACCTACATCTTCGCGCCATTTTAATGCAGGTCCAATAATGATGAGTTTCTCTGGGAGTACAAGTACTCATGATGGTGGAATGCGTGATATCGATGATATTCAAAGAGAAGATGCTCAAAATCCTGGTGATGTGGGCCATTCGAATGTCCCATTAGCTTTAAATCGTAATGTCCGAGTCATAAAGAGAACACGTTGTGGGACTGGAAGTCATTATTTGGGGTCAGACTATGACTTTTTCTTAACTATAATAAGACATTTTTTTCTTTTTATTATTTCTTTGTAGTTGATCACCTTGCAATTTCGTCATTTATAGTAATTCAAATTGCAAGTTCTTCATTTATAACAAATCATATTTATGAATTTGTTGAATTAATATATTATTTTGCAGTATATGATATGATGGGTTTTAACTAATTTTTTGTTGATGTTTTGTAAACTGTTTTTGAATTCATGCTTCGAGAGGGGTTTATGCATGATATGAGATAAGTCAAATTATGATTATAGAGGTTTCAAGCTGAAAATTTGAAACTTTGTGTGTCATATTATTGGAAACAACAGCTGCATTTACAAACACTCCCATATTTGCTAATTGTGTATGTTGTTTCCAGTAGATAATTTAGAGCTTCACTTTTTGAAATAAGTCAAATTATGATTATGGAGTTTTGAAGCTCAAAAATTGAAACTTTATGTATGATATTATTGGAAACAACAGCTGTATTTTACCTTGCACTCCCATATTTGCTAATTGTCTATGTTTTGTAAACTGTTTTGGGATGGGCTTATGGAATGAGATTTTAGGGATGGGCTTGTGATAAGGAATGCGCTTCTTGTGGATTATTGAAATATGGCGGTGGTACTTCTGTAGTGCTTCTTAATTATTGGGTGCTTTAGGAAGTAATGTACAAGGAATGCAGAGTTGCATACATTTGGTGAGAGGTCTAGTTTTCCTTTGGTGCCCAATATGTGCTTTCCATTTTCAATGGATTGAGTCACAACCTTTGAGGCCTCTAGTTCATCATCAAAGCTAGGACATGTTATGTCTGATGAAATGCTCTTCAGCTATGCAAAACATTCCTCCCTAAGCTGTCCATTGTTGTCGACTATCTCGTTCGGAAGAGCTACCTTGAACTTCCCGTATTTAACCTCGCCAATGGCGAAAAAATCAACAACAATAAAGTTTCTATCACAGACCTTCATGATTCGATTTGCAAATCTCGAAGCTTATCTCATCCGTCCTTGTGAAAGTTAGAGAAGACTGAAATGGATTCCCGCCACCGCAAGGCGCCATTACTGAACTCTTTCATCTCTTCGTCTCCGAAACACTTCACCTTTCACTCTCCGATCTCCTTCCAAACCCTAACCCTAGCGCGAGCTCTCAAACTCGCTGAATCTCTGTTTTCTTTGCGCTAGCGAACGAATCGTGGATCTCTACATCTGGCGTAGAATTGGAAACCCTAGAATCGGTACCGTATGTCTTCCTCTCTTGTTTGTTTAAGATTTTGTACCTAATTGATTGATTCTTGTCAGAAACGCTTCTTCTGTCGAGCAAGATTTGATTGTTGACTTGAATCGAATTGCCAGCCCTAGCGTAGGCCTTGTTGTGGTTTGTGCTCGTTTTGATTAATTTTCCCCAATTTTTAGGATTTGCGCTATTCGACACTCGATTGATGAATGAATGAATGATCTGATTAGTGTAATGACATGAAAATGAATCTAGATGTCCAGGGGAACAACATAGATTTGCTTAAAGTGGAAACCAATTAGAGCTCTTTATTCATATGGCTAAATTGGCGCTTGCCTGATTTGAACACACGCTGTTGTCGCATTTAAACTGACAATTGGACTAGAGTTAACTCGGTTAAGTAGAAGGATTTTGGAGCGGTTTCCGTCGAAGAAAATTAGGTATGGGAAAAAATGTGGCTTCTTTCGGCCAAATGCGTGTCAATTATAAAATATGGTCTTTGATTGTTAGAAGTTGAGTAGGTTGGTGATTGTTGTTCTCGGTTGGGAACTCTCGACCTTAATTTTACTTTTCATTTGTAATCCAAGAAATGAATTTCCGTGTGCAAACTCGCTAGCAAAACATACATACTTATACGTTTGGCATGCATGTTGTATAGCAAGGAGCGAAGAGCATGTTTGAGAAAGAAAAACATGTTTGAGAGGGTCGGACAATACGAATTAGAGCCAAAGGAAGACAAACCTTTCTTCTCATGGGCCCGATGTTTAATCAATCATAGAGTCAACTCTTGTGCGAACATTATGGTCAGGAAAGCTATGTTATTGAAATAGTTTAGAAGATTAAGCCTAAAAATTGACTTAAAGGTAGTTTGGTAGAAGATGAAGACATTAGGTGTGGTTGGGAAAACCATAAATCATCCTCGAAGTCAACTCTTGAAAAGCATAATGATTAGGGAAGCTATGTGATTGAAATTGTAAAGGTTTAGTCCAAAAGTTTTCTAGAAGAAAGGTTTAGTGAAATGTGGACATAAGGCACAGTGTATGAGGTAAATATAATGACATTTGGATGCTATCAGTACTAATGAAAAGCATAAGCTACCAATTGGAGATGCTTGTTTGTTAAGTTAGTAGAATAGATTGAAGTAGGACTGGATCATCATCTGTTCGGAAACCTTTTTTTTATAGTTACTATCCAAAGTACGAGAGTATTGTCAAGTTCCACTGTGGTGGGTTCTGCATAGACATGGTGGATGAAGGAATGATTTTAAGAAGGTTGATGATCTCTAAGTATGTAATCAATGTGGATGGTTTACCAACTTACGTGGAAGGTTTCACTGAAACCGTGAGAGTCAGTAACTGCAGCTGTTGATGTGGTAGTCCTGTGAGTGGCATATCATTTCTAGAAGTTATGAAGCTACAATAATTGTTGATGTAGAATGTACCATTCATCTGAACTTGCTTGGTCTAATACATCCTCATCCACGCAGAAGTGGCTACCACCATATAGCCACAAAGGAAAGACACGTTGATGCATAGACATGTTTTATGTGAACAATTAAACCTAGCAGTGCAACTGTTACTCTCCATTATATGCACATAGGACCAGTGAATTGTTATTTCATATCTTCAAAATTACAATTTAGATCTTTCGGATAAAAGAAAAAAATCCAATCTAGATCTTCAAATCTCTGAATAGAGTTCAGTTTATTCCAACCAAGAGGGATAAATTCTCCCATCGAGTGTGGTGATCTAATTACTAATTATTGTCTCAATAAGTATTGTCTATTGATATCATCTAGGTGTACTGAATTTCTTAACTGTTTCGATAATCCTTCTCCAACTCACATCAACATTTGTTCCAAATTATGGTGCTGATAGAGCCTGCACCACCGTTAATTTGTTCTCCATCCAAAAACTCGAAACAAAACTTTTCCAAGATTGTCTTCATCGAGGGGGTGTGTGAATTAAGCGTAATCCACTCTAATATGTCCCATTTCACAAAAGGTTAAGTGTAAGTATCTTCCCCATCATTCTTAAGTAAATGTGCTTGGATGACTATCATTTTTTTTCCTTTATGGGCTTGAAGTCTTGAATCCAATTTTATTAGTTTGAAGTGTGGGTAATTAAATTGCAATGGTGAGGAGTTCTCTACGTGGCTGCGCTGCTGAGCCAGCTGTTTTGATAAGCATTTTTCTAAAAAAAAATTTATCCACATCTTCTTTCTATATAGTTTTTGCAACAATGGAGCTCTCAAGGATTGCTTCTTTAGCATCTGTAACTCAAATTCTTATTTAGGCCTCCATTGAGTCCATTTGGTGGCTTGAACTTTTGCCTTAATGATCCTAAATTCACTTATTGAATTACGAATACGAATTATTAATTTACGAGAATTGGATATCTGAACACTCCTTAATTAGGACCCCCCCTGCGTGAAGTTTTACCTGGCATACGCTTCTTAAGTTTATTTTTTGTTTTTCGTTTAATTTCTAGAAAGTGAAGGTGTTTGATCTTATTGTCAACACATTCACTTTTCCTGATTGACTTCCAAGAGCTTTTCTCAAACTTCAGCTCTCCGTTCTTTCTCTAATATCCACACTTCTTTTTGAACAAGTCTTTTCACTAGCGTCACTGATATAATACTTCTCTATGTCCTCGTAAGTGGAAAGACAAAAACCCTTACCCAGACACATCATCTGTGCAGGGTATAATCATCATACTCTTGTATTTGCCTCGGTTGTGGACCTTGTGGCATTACTGATATCTATCCATTTGAGAAGCTCATCATACAAGCACAAGGAAAGATGCAAAAGGCTGGAAAGAACAAATGATTGAGGTCTATAATTACATCATCTTCCAATTATTTCACGTGTTAATCACTTTTTTCTTTTTTTTTTGAGGGATTAATCATTTTTTTCTTACCTCAACACCTCATGCAGGTTGGTAAATAGAACAGCTTGCATGCACAGTTGGGCTAGATCATATGATTATATATCATTACCTAATTGTTGCTCTATCCACGTAGGAACATACCTTAGATGTAGCTCAAACTTGCTGTGTATGAATTCTTAGATGCTCATTCTGTGTTGGATTTCTATAGCACAAGTTGAAGTACTTTATCGAGCCCCATCATATTTAACTGGAGTGCCAAACTTGCAAATAAAATGAAATTCAATGTGCCCATAATGTGATTGTATATTAGATGTATCTGATGTGTTAATTGCCTATTACAATTGTATATTATAATGTTACCTCTATGCTTTTGTTTGGCAATTCTTGTTTGTGATTGAGGAAATGAATATCCCTTTTGCTTGTCATATTGATTTGATACTGTTGTTTTAATCCATCCAAAGCCCTCTGACAGTAGAACTTCTGAAAGGAATCCTAAAATCCGAAAAGTACTTTTCACTGCATCATGGAACTGAATCATAAGTGCACACGATACAGGACTTACAGTGAAGCCTAGATGCTGTGTGCTCAAGTTTCCTTTTATAAGTTCTGCGGTCCAGCCTTGTTTAATCCTGGTTTTATTTACGTGAATAATATATGTTTCTGGAGGTATTTGCCCCACTTGGTCTTTGTTAGACCACCAACTTCTCTGCTCCATGTGCTGCATGGAATATAGGTACAAGTTATCTCAAATGGGTGTGTTTATGGTCAAAGTCTCTATCAATAATCTAAAAGCTTAACCACCTAAAGCTTCATCACTTGGTATAATATTTACTTTTTAAAGCCTTGCCTTTTATTAGAACAACAAACAATTGGTTCATTTGTTTGGTGGGAATCATTGAAAGGGTCCTACATCTTTAGCCCTTCTTTTTCTCAGTAGGATGTACCTATGGCATTGTTATTCACACAGAAAATTGAGAAGTGATTAGGTTGTATATTACGCCATAACATCAGTATCAAAAGATTCTCATCTGGATTTGGGGACCCATTCAGTTAGACATGTAGGGTTTTGGTTGTTGGCCAGAACTACTCCCATCTTTGAGAGCCTTCTCAACTTCTTGACCATGATTTCTATTTGTATTCTTGATCACGCAGTATCGATTACTTGTACACTAAAACAATAATACAGAGTCTTTAATTTATACATCAACTTTGGTGAACTCAAACCCATTTCACACAGAAAATTGAAGACAAAAAAGAAGCCAATCTCTTTCAGTTTGCACTCAGAAGCAAAAGCTTGGAACAAAACAAGCTCTCTCTGAACCAATTCTGGACCCTTCAATCCTAAGAAGCCAATATCAGTCAACTAGCACTCAGAAACAAAAGCGTGGACCAAAACAAGCTCTCTGTCTCTTTGAATTATGTATGTCAGACCATCCACTCTAAAAAGCCAATCTCATTCACACTACACTCGGATCAAAAGCTGAGACCAAGCTCAATCTATCTGTCTCTGAATCAAGTCAGGACCCTTAAAACTCCTAATTAAGACAATCTCCTATACAAGTTCTTGATAACACACAGACCATCAATTCCAGCTTGATTAATGTTCCTCATTAATAGTTTCAGTAGTTGTAAGCTGGTAAATAAATGTTGTGACTCGCAGTAGTCAATGCAGAACTATCCTTTGGTACTTAGTGTTGTTGAAAGAATCAGAGCCTTCATTAGTGATCAGAGATCTTTTTCTCTGATTAGAATGACCGCAATTGTCATTGTTGAGGTAGGTGAGCGAAGAGTCTTGGCGCAGAAGTTGCGGTAGCGGTGAAGGAATGGCCACCGGTGGGATCTCAATGGAATCCAGTTGGGGAGGTGGGTGTCGCCATTGAGGTAGTGGACCGGCCAGGAGGAGCGTCTGTAAGAGCGGCCCGGCCTTCATCACTGCCTGCAAAAACTTCCCCTTTTCGGGCAATGGCTTCTCGGGTGCTAAAGGAAGTGTCAATGATGATTGCATTGCTTCAATTACAGGTGAAGAGACAATGCTTTCTTCACAATCTGAAGAAGACAAGCCAGTGTTGGAGTCCCCTCTTCTGCAGGGTTCGTCTTCAATGCTGGTGACCCCAGAGAAGAGGGTTGTTTGTTGTGTCTGTGGTTGTTGCTGCAGCTGCAGCTGTTGCTGTTGTTCTTGCTCTTGCTGCTGCTGTTGCTGTTGCTGTTGCTGTTGCTTGTAGTAGTTGTTGTTGATGTTGTTGTTGCTGCTGCTGTAAAAGTAAGAGCTTCTCCACGAATAGTTTCTGATATTTCTCTTGGACCTCATCTCTTTCTCTGATGGCATTGCTTAACATTTCTCTCAATTGGGCCATTTCATCATCTCTCTTTCTCATCTCCTCTTGTGCTTCCAACCTTGTTGTCTCCAGCTCCAGAGTTGTGTACAAGAGAGAGTACCTCAGCTCCTCCATACTCTACAATTCACAATTACAACCACAAAAGTGAGAAAACCCATCAAAGCAAGCTCAATTCTTAAGCAGTAGAAGTTACTAAAGAAGGACTAATTGAAGCCACAGCAGATGAGATGCATTACCTTTCCTTGGTAGCAATAAGCCCAATTGAGAGAAATTCTGTCCATGGAAGTGCAATGGAGTGAGAAGTGAGAAGCAGAGCAGTATCAAAGAACGGGAAAGAGACAGGTGAGGTTTGGGTGGTTCTACTCTCCACTTCTCTTATAAGGGCTGCTGCACAGGTAACATTTTTTCTATTCTCTTCTTTTTTTCTTTTTTTTGGCCTTTAACTTTATAATCTTTTATGGTGTTGTTGGACAAAACACAAAAAGCCAAAACCTAAAAAGGCAAACCACTCCTCTCTTCCACATCTCTACAGTGTTATTGAATTCTTCCATTTCCATATATACACTAAAAGAAATGTGAAACTGTCAATAAAAGTGGGAGAAATTAAGAAACTCATTTCATTTCACACACACACACACACACACACACACACACATATATATTTCTCTAGCATTTATGTTACATGCATTCGAACATCATGCATGCAGGCATGCATGCCTTTAACATTATTGTTTAATATTTTCATGGGCACCCTCAAAACATGCATTATTAAAAGGACCTCCTTGACTTTTAGAAAGCAAAAACATTCTCACTAATATAATATTTGTGTCTATGGGGTTTGATTGGATTGGATTATCTTAATAGAATGACAAAGTTGGGGACTCTTTATTTACTCAAAAAATGGAGATATATGTTTGTCTTTTTTTCTTCTTCAAGCAATCTCTCAATTAAGCTTCATTTTCACCCTCCTTTTTCACATGCATGTGAAGATGCTTCTTGGAGGTCCACTCTTGTTTAATTTAATATCTTCCTTGCACCCATAATTCAACTAATAAAACAAATATTACAAGTAATACTTTACTACCAGTATCTCGAAAAATCTTAATAATTAACATATTTCATATCAATTCAAATCAATTCAAATTTTAGTGGTTTTGTTTTGGTAGTAGATTAAAAATAAAGGATTGTGTTATTTCCACCCCCCATCTTTTTACAAGTCCACCAGACACCAAGTGATTTATACATTCCGAGAAATAGATTTGACAAGATCATTAAACAACTGCGTGTCTCAGACTTCTCGAGCCAAACCATTCTTTTTATAAAACTTTTTTGATGGTTCAGCTGGTTTTAATACTAGTTAATTTGTTCAACCTTAGTCGTGGAGTATTTGTTTTCTAAATATAGTAGGTGTTAATCTTGATTAATTTTGACGCATACCAACTGGTTATACAGTCTTTTTTAGTCATATTTAGAGATGCAATGGGTAGGGTAAGGGATGGGGACCTCATTCCTATAACCATACCCACTAAAAATTTATCACCTATATCTTTATCCATCCGGGGATAAATTTCATACCTATCTCCATACCGATCAAATCTCATTGGATATAGGGAATATTTATGGGTAAAATATTTTACCCATTTCATTCCTCCTTTTGGGGATCCCCGTAGGGATTTTCATGGGGATTTTTGCAGGGATGAGGAATCCCCGTAGGGAGCTTTTTTTTCCATTTAATTCCCTATTGAGGATCTTCGCGTTGATTCTCAATAAAAAAATTGTAACAAATAAGATGTCAAATATTAAATGCATAACAACACAATCGTTGAAATTCTAACAAAAAAAAATGAACATATCATGCAATAAAAACTCTAACTACAATAAAAACTATAACTACTAAGTGTTAACACTTATAATTAAGTTTTTACAAAATTATTGGCATATCCAAAACGAAAAGTTTAAATTCAAAATATTCTTTGAAGTCACTATCTCTTTAAATCACCAAGTCATCAACTTTTTTCAATACTTTTGATCCTAAAATTTTAAAATATAAATATAGTTGCAAACAATTTAAAACAAAACATATAGTTATTAATTAACTAAATAAATTAAAATTATAAATCTCATTAAGAGGTTTTTTGTTATATATATGAGTGTTTCGAAGCGGAAACTATGTAATATTATGTGATATTTATATATAAATATCATATAGTATATATGTAAATATTAAATATCATAAGGTGTATAAAGTGATATATGAGGACTCCCATAGATATATTTTACAACCCATGCCCGTACCCATAACCATGTGGGTATGAAATTTTTTACCCATCCCCACTCCATCCCTATTTAAAATCTTCCTACCGTACATATTAGGGTAAATCTTCATCAACCGTGGGTTATCTCCTACCCATTTGTATCCCTAGTCATACTATATATACATGTCAATATTCATACTATATCATATTATGATAATACATTTGATTGATTTGGACAAATTTTGAAGTGGTGTACATTCAATTAAAGCTTTCCTGCATTTCGGCCCGCATGCATGCCTAACCTTTAACTTTGTTTTTTCCGATGAACCATGCGTGACATGAACTTACGATATTTGTAAAGAAGGATCATATATCAATCACTATCTCATCGTTCATAGATGCGTTTTGGAGGGAAAATTAGATTTTCCCACCAAAATTTGGCAGGAAAGTTTGTTTTAAAACAATACATCGATAAGTAAAGGTAGAAGGTGACGTTGATGGTGATGGAGGAGCTCTAAAAATACAAGAAAGTCTTGTCTTAAAGGTAATGAGCTACTAGGGATGTAAATGGGGTAGGGTAGGGGATGGGGACCCCTTCTCCATCCTCATCCCCGCTTAAAAATTCATCCCCCCATCTCAATGCGGGGTAATCTTTTATCCCCATCCCCGCCTAATCTCTGCGGGAATGAAGAATCTTCATGTGAAAAGTTTTTTTCCATTTCATTTCCCATTGAAAATCCCCGCGAGAATTCTTTCGGTGATTTTGCGAAGAATCACTGTGGGGAAATATTTTCTCACTTAATTTTTTTTCAAAAAGATTTATAAATAGTATGATACACATACATAGAATCATAATTGTTGAAAATTTCAGCCAAATAAAGTATAATGTATAAATATAGTTGTAAATAGTTCAAGACAAAACATATAATTAACCAAAACAAGTTAAAATTATAAATCATATTAGAGTTTGTTTATCACTAGTGTTTAGGGTGAAAGCTTTGAAATATTATATAAAATTAATATATACAATATATATATATAGATGTATTTGATATATACGGCGATCTCCGCGGGGATCCTCATGGGTAATCTCCACGATATTACTAATGAGGATTTTCCACTGGAATCCCCGTGAATATATTTTTCTCCCCATTCTTGTACCCATACCCGCGTGGGTATAAGATTTTATCATCTCCACCTTCATCCTCATCCCTATTGCGGGAAATCCTTGTGGATTCCCTCCCCTCTATTTGGGGAATTCCCGATCCGACACGACACGACCATAATAAACATGTCGTGGGTTTGGCTTAAGTTTAAAAAATAGTATTAAAGATTTCAATATTTGGAGAGAATCTAAAACTACCGGCACATTTTCTTCTTTTAAAAAGAAGTTTGTTACGTCGATGATATAATTTTCAAAAACATTTTCTTCTTTTAAAAAGAAGGTTAGGATTAATTTTCAAAAACATAGAAGGTTAGGATTCTGGTTAGGGTTTATTGTTTGATTTTTATTATTGTGCGGCATTATTTAATTATTTATTTTTATAAGGAACCGGCTTAATCACAATGTCCTTCTACTTAATAGAGTGACTAAGGTAAAGCATATCTACATGAAAATACAAGGTTCGAGGATCATATAATATGTAATAATACTAGATATTTTCATAGATCTTGATGAAATAATTTAGGTCCACTATAAATCTTGATTGTAATGTGGGTATGTCGAGCCCACTAGGCTAACTTAAGTATGGGTTTGGTGGGACCTGTTTAAGTTTTATGGGTCTACTATAATCGATTAGGTACTGTCGCCTAAACATAGAAAGCTTGAAAAATGAGACAAAGATACCTTTTAAAGAGGTAGAAGTTGCTTATCGATTGTGAGCTTCTAATAAGTAGATAAATAAATAAAAACTCTCGCATAAGTGAAACATTTAGTCCTTTTTTTCAAAAAAACTTTCGACTTTAGGTTGATAAGTGATGTTTCATCAATCTCACTAAAGATGCTTTGGCTTCTAGCATTAGTTGTTAGGTATCGAACTAGTTTAATTTCAGCCTATATAACTGTATCTGTTTGTGTCAATGCTTAAAAATACTTTGCTAGGGTTCAAGGTAAAATAAATCAAGCCGTTCATGGAATCTTTTGATGACTGATTCGACCATAATTCTATAGAAATATTTTATAATCGTGCTGGATATTAGAAAACTGATTGACCTATTCAATTGAATCGATCGATAAAATTCTCCAATGACTTTTGCTTATCTATTAGAATATTATAAAGGAGCAAAGAACCCTCAATATGGTATGCCCCCAAAGTTGACTCCAAGTATTTTTTTTTTAATCAGTTTTTTTTAAAAATATTTTTTAACATCAATTACGTACATCAGAGTGTTAGTTTTGCTAGTACTTAGAAATAACATATTGGATTCCTCGAAAAACAAAAAAAGAAATATCATATTGAAAAACATTTTTTGGTTACTTGGAGATGCTTTTTGAATTAATTTTTTTCCGTAAGAAAGAAACTAAAATTTGACTCCATTGAGATTTTGAACTATCAACTTCTTGTTTAAGTGATCTCATATCAAATCAATGATCTATCAACTTGCTAGCGATTTGCTACAATGTTGCTAGGCTAATTGGGTGATGACTTCTTAAAGTTTTAGTTTGAGTTGTATTTTGTTGCAAATAGTTGGCTTGTGATTAGGGCTGGCAAAAATACGAGAACGGACGAAAACGGGACTGGACACCCATTTCGAAAATGTTTAAATTTGGTGTCCGGTCCCGGTCTCGTTTTTAAAACGGGCACTATTTTTTTTTCGTCCGAATCTCATATGTTTGTAAAACACACGGGACCCGTTTTGCCCCTTTTTTTTTTAAATATTTTATTTATCAATTATCTAAAAAAAACCCCTCAACTACAACTACAAGTCACCAATTATGTGAACAAAAAAGAAATAATGTCTAGTTAATTAGTAGAGGCCATAATATATATAGATAATTGAATATAAATTAAATCAAATGATGCATGATATTTGCTTAAAGGGAAGGTAAAGGTATGTGGTACCAGAGAGAGAGACCGTGAGAGTCGTGAGGGCCGTGAGGCGTGAGGCGAGAAAGCATGCGTGAGGGCCGTGAGACAGAGCAGCTGGGCGAGCTGTGCGTGAGCCGTGAGGACCGTGAGGCAGAGCAGCTGTGCGTGAGGGGTTGTGACCGCGAGGCGAGCGTTAGGCGAAATTGCATGCGTGAGCCATGAGGGCCGTAAGGCAGAGCAATCAGTGCACTTGCGGCTGAGCGTGAGGCAAAGCAAGTGCGAGTAGCTGTGCGTGAGGGCCGTAAAGGCGAGCTGTGCGTGAGAGGCGGACGGAGGGAGATGAGAGTTGAATGAGGAGATCGGGGACGAGCACGCCGTTAGGGTTTGTTACTTTGTTTGTTGAGTGAGAGGAGAACGAGATCGGGTAGTCTTGAGGGAGATGAGTAGATGATAGAACATAAAAATTAAAAAAAAAAACTTTAAATACATTGTGAAATTACTTATATGCCCTTCAAATTAATCACAAACGGTTCCCGTTTTTTTGAAATTTTTGCCCGAACTCGGTCCCATATTTTAAAATGGACAAAAAAAGTGTCCAGTCCCGTATGTTTTTTACAAAAATTTTGCCCGATCCCGTTTAAAACGGTCCGGACACAACCGGACAAACGGGACCAGGCAACTATTGTCAGCCCTACTTGTGATGTTGTTTAATATATTGTGTACCTTGAGTTCCAATGTTGCAACAACAATAACAAAGTCTCAATTTCAAATTAATTGAAGTTGATTACAAGCTCTTCAATTACGCTTGATTTAGGGTACTTAATGATGTGCTTTCTAAATTCATTATATCCTTACTAATTTACTTTAAAAAAATCTTTGGTAATTAATGTTTTTTGAGTTGGCTTAAATTTATCTTGACATGCTTTTGCTTTCTTTCGAGCCACCTAGTATTTTTACTTGGCAGCCTGAATTAGGCTGGCTTTTTTTTTTTTTTTCAGAGAATAAAGTTAATCTTCATTACCAAAAATGATCATAGGTACAAGGTCTTGCCATAACTCTGTTACATAGGTTTTCAAAGCTCTAACAGCTAGAGCATGAGCTTTACAATGCATAGACCTACTTACATGCTTAACATATACACTTCTTCAACTATAAAACATAGATCTAATGTCGATAAGAATCGGCTCAATATCAGAGTTTTCCAACTCCCTATTGAAAGCATCCACTACATTCTTACAATCATAATATATAAATAGTGGCTCATCTTGATTGAAGCAATCATTTGAACAAAACTTCAGTGCCCCGAGGATTGCCCAAGCTTCAGCAACTTCAACAGATGGAGAGGGTCCTAGTGATATTAAGCCAGCTTTAATCAGTTTATCATTAGAGAAAAGAACCCAACCGTAAGAGCATTCCGTGGTAAGTGGGTCTCTAGCCGCATCCATAAAAAAGTTTGAAAGAAATGACTGCATGATGATGATAATTATCTTCAGGCTATCCCATGTTTTTGTAAAAATTGTTGTAAGAGTTGTTATCAACCAATGTCCTAATATAATCCCGGCATTGCTTTGATGTGAGATTGATAACCTCGATAGGAGAAACAGTCTGATGCTTAAAAATAAAATTATTTATAGCCTTCCAGAGTCTCCACATTCCGAAAATGCTCCATTGGATGATTTCATCCGAATTTCCAAAATTTGGCACAATTTGAAGGAAGATCCACCACGAAAAACAAAAAACAATTGCCCTCCATGAAAATGGAATAAAGAGTCAAAGGGGAGGCAAACGAGAAATTGATTGCAAAAGGGCATTGGAATAGACATCTTGGGCACGTGGGGTTGTTCACCACTTTCTTCTTAAATAGGTTTGCTTTGCATGAAATAATATTCATCAGGTATCTCGGTCTTATTCCTCTCTCTGGTGAAATTGTAGAAGTCATATCCCCATTTAAGATAACTTTGTAGGATACATTGGAGATGCAAGAGAAGATCCATTGACACCACTTCCATGGAAAACTCAGCTTCATCATTATGAAGATTAATAAATTTTCATTGTAGCATGTCAAAAGCTTTAGACATATCTAACTTTAGAGCAACATATTGAGATTTTCTTTTTTTTATCTGCCATAGAATGAAGAATTTCATAGCTACAATGATGTTGTCTGGGATTCTCCTTCCAGGAACAAAAGCATTCTGCATTGGCCCAATCACCTTAGTCAGGAAATTTTTCAATCTATTTACAAGTACTTTGGCTATTAGCTTATAAGTCGTGTTGCGTAGGCTAATAGGCTTGAAGTCCGAGATATGTTGAGGAGAGGAAATTTTGGGAATCAAAGTAATTAAGGTGTCACAAATACCTTTCTCAATAGTGGCTTGATGAAAGAAATTCTGAAACATTTGCAATATATTTTTCTTTAGGAAAGACCATTTAGCCTGAAAGAAAGCATCAGACGTATCATCAGGGCCTGGAGTCTTACTTATGATACATCTCAAACAGAGCTCTCTGTATTTCATCTTCAACAAAGGTTTAATAATGGAAACTGCATCCTCTTGTGCTCAGCCTTGGTTGCAAATTTGATAGTTCACAAAATGATTCATCAGATGATATAGAGATTTAAAGAGCGCCTAAAAGTGATCTTCCACAAATTTAGCCATATCAGAATGAGTAAAAATAACATATCCATCATTTTTTTTTTCTTCAGAATTTTTATAGAGTTACTCCTTCTTTCTTTAACTACAGCATGAAAATATGAAATATTACGATCACCTAGCTTTAGCCAATCTATATGAGCCCTTGTTCTCCAATATTCTTCTTCTTCTTTGTGTGCATTGTGAAGCAAAATCTCAAGTTCTTTCACTTTGTTTATGTCATTGGAATCTCCCTGATAAAGCAACAGAATCTCTCTTGATATTTCATCAATTCTTCTTTTTGAATTTAGATCAGGGTTGTTCTTTCTCCATTTTAAAAGCTGAGTTTCAATCCTTAAAAGCTTGTTAGAGAAAGAGAGATTCAAATTGAAAGAACATTGATGCTAGACTTGCTCAATTATTTCTGAACATTTCTCTTCTTTAAGCCATTTGTCATCAAATCTAAGAAACTCTTTATGTGATTTGAGGAAGACCTTCTACAACAAACTAATAGAGGGAGGTGATATGATCTTAGACAAGTTAATACTCTTAAAAGTGCATTTGGAAAAATATCAATCCAAGATTTAAATACAAGAGCTTTGTCAAATCTTTCCCCAATCCTTTGAGTAAATTCCTTCCCGTTAGTCCTTGTGAATTTAAGACCTTCGTAATTTAAATCTATTAAGTTCGGGGAATTAATAAAATCAATGAGCTCACTGTGGTCCTGATAGGTCCATGTGATACCACCAAACTTTTCATCCTGAGAGAATATTGAGTTCCAGTCAGTCACCAATTATGAATGTTGGTTATGTTGTACTATGAATTCTCTGTTGAAGAATATGAAATTGTTGTAATCGTAACGTTCTATGAGAACTCATATACATCTTAATGAAACGCCATATCTCATTAGATATCAAGTCATTTACAAGCATTTCAACAAAAAAAAATCCATATTTAACTACTTGAACAAAAGTAGGGTCATTCCGAAACATAGCCAGACCACCCGAATGCCTTATAGGATCAACATTCAACATACATGAAAATTTTAATTTGATTATGAGAGATTCCATAAAGACGTACCTTTGTTGTGTTTCCTCCAAGAAGAGAATGTCAGGGAGGTGAGTCTTAACAAGACTCTTCAGAGATGGAATTGTCAGAGGTCCCCCTAGCTCCCCGACAATTCCAGGCACACAGCCCCTCCAGCTCTTCGTCTAAAACATAACCAAGCCTTGACTTTTTGTTGGAATCTATATGGAGGTCCTCCGTGAGCTTACCATCCCACTTCCTCCTCAAAAGAGAAGCTTGTTCAATTTCCACATCCTGCATCTCGTCTTCCACCTCAACCATGCTTTCTTGAGCTCGCTGCTTCCAGTTAAGTTGTCTAGGAGGAACTCAGACAGAGCCAGAAGTGTCATCAGAAATAACAACAATATTATGGTTATTTAGATTGTTAACCATCACTGCTAGATAAGTGATGTCCATCGTAGGCTCGGCTAACATTTGTTGTGTTTGGGCCAAAGGATTAGCAGATAACTTTCATGAGTTAACCACTTCAGGCATGTTTGGTATTGTGTAGGGTCTAACAAGATCCAGGCCCAAATGGATATTATTATAGAAAACACCATGGATTTCTAGACTTATGTGTATCGCCACCTGAGTGCACTCTTTGCTCCAGCATCTTTCGAGACTTGGTTCGAGGAACTTCCAGAGAAGTTGCCTATAGATTGTAAATGATTACTCCTATCGACTAAATGTACAAGAGATTTATTTTTGTATAACAAAGACATGTTAAAGTCATAGATATTTTGATCCTTCATTTTGTGCTCCATGTTTTCACTAGATGTTCCTCGAGATGCAGTGCGTCTCCTTGATGGTTCTCCTCGCTGAGTTGCTGGTTGTTTCAGAAGGTACTCCACCAGCATCCAATCCCCATATGGATACGATTGACCAGTTGGATGATCTTGATCACATAGATGTTTAAAATGAGTAATCTTGTAATAGATATGGCAAATAACCTTGATCCTTTCATACTTGAATTCAATAGAGATAGGCTTAAAACCGCTAATAATCTTCTTTCTTCTCATCAGCGGTTTATTGACATCAACCTCCACCTTAACCTTAAGGAACTTCTCCAAGAGCAGACCATTTTGTCTCCAATCCTTTTCTACCTTGTTGGGGGAGCCAAGCTCCTTTGCTATTAGTTGAGCAATGTTTTCACTCCTACAATCAATAGGCAAATTATGGAGTTGAACCCAAAGCTTACATGTGTTAATATCATTTGAGTCAAGGGAGGCATTAGGAGACCATTTTTCACAAAAAAAAAACGTGATCATTGAATAGCCAAGGGCCAAAATCAAGAACATAATTCATGGATTTTAGGGTTTTGAAATAGATCTGAAAAATGTTTTCAAAAATTTCAATGAATACAATGTCCTCATTTTGGATATCCCAGGCATAAAGAAGAGCATCTTTGAGGCCATTTTTATTATACCTTCACTGGGTTGCAAGTCGACCAAGAAGGCTAAGATTAGAGATTTGGGTAGGTTCGGTTTTTAGTTCATCAGAAATGAGGAGTTCTGCGTTTTCTTTTTGCTCTAGTTAAACATACTGGAAAGAGAGGGAGAGATCATCAGCCATAGAAGGTAAAAGTGGGGTATAACAGAGAACAAAGTGTGGAGCTGGAAAAAAAGATATAGAAGAAAAACCAGAAAGGAGATGGAGACAGAGTATAAGAAAACTATGATGGCCTGTTTGGTTCACATTTTAGTGAATCCTAACACATGGGATTAATTAGCGATGGGACTAACACATGAGTTTAGATAGTTTAGTCTCATTTGTGTAACTTGTTTGGTTGGGAGTTTTAAGGTTGGGATTAAATGAGGTTGGGTTGTTCATTTACCAAAGTACCATTTAGATAAATAACACCAAAACCCCCATTCTCGATTGATCCCACTTGTTTCAGGAGGACATTAGTTTGATAATGCGGGGTTGCCCATACAATTGTTTTATGGATTTCGCTAGTCCTTGCCATGAGGTGAATGGAATCGAGATCCATGAAGAGAAGGAATTGGGATCTGTCTCATGTATTCCCGATACATTTATGCCCTTCTTATTACCGCATCTGCACCATAGACGAAAACATTTTAGTACAAAGGCAAAATTGTAGTGCAAACTAAACGTATAAAAGAGAGCCAAGTACAAACCATCAAACATGGCTATGCGATGGGCAAAGACCAATCGTGTATTGATGGAGTGAACAAGTTCAAAACACCTCAAATTTCGAAATGCTATTAATGTTCATAAAGGAACTACTCAACCGACAGGGAAGACACCTTGGTCGTTAAACCACACATGATGAGTGTATCGAGAGGCACAAATGTGCGATCCAACCATAGGGAGTGATCGCCAATTTAGTTAGGTAGTCGCTTAGCAAGTCAGAGTTGGTTTGATGGTTAAGGAAGGGAATATACAGTATAAATAGGCCCAGAAGCAAGAGCATGACGATGACCATAAATAGCAAATTTAAGTAGGATGTTAATGGAAAAATGGCTGAGCACACAAAATTTAGCATTAGATCTACCCATTTAAGGTACCAGATCTTTCTCTTTCCAATGCATACGAGGTTGTTTAAGGAGGATATTAGGATGGCTATACAGGGTATAGGGTAAGCACATGAGAGAAATAAATGCGAATAAGTGCACTTGCAGCGGGGAGGTCGGTGGGAGTAAAGAGGGCAACATAAATGTAGGGGAGGATGTGAGAAATTGATATTGAAACGTACCATATCACTAGAAACGATTCTCTTGAAGTGTATTCTTACAAAAGAGATTCTAACATATATTAAACAATAAGATTTGGACTTTTCCTGATTGAGTGTAAATTTTTAAATATTTAAGATAATAGAATTTACTATTATGGTTGTTTCATTAATTGCTTAAAAATTAAAAAAAGTTTTGAGTCAGAAAATAAATAAGCATTACCCTATATTAAAAGTAGAAACACCATTAAGGTTTTACAATAACCTCCTTAAGAGGACATCAACTTTATGAGGAAGACAATTATTTCTCCATTGTTTTTTCCTTTAGACAATTCGGTGGCTTATTTAGCCTTGGATATGAATGGCTTAAACAAAAAAATAAAAAATAATCGTGTATGGTCCGCGTTGTGGATAAAATCAGACGGCATTTACTGCACGGCAAGTACGAATCACAGCCGTAGAATGTGTAGATCGAATTTGGTCAGTTTGATCGTTCATTGTTCTTTAAAGCGTTGGAGGAATGGGGCCCATGACCCACCTAATTCCATACAACCTGGGCCCACAAAATGATCGGCGGGTGACTTTTTAACCGACTCAACATGGGCCCCGCTTCACAAAGGATAACGACGGCAGGAGCACGTTGTCTGGGTCCACAACCCACTTGAAATCGTACGGTCCTGATTCCATCATGTGTGTGGTGGTCCACGTGGCGGGTGTAGATGTTTGATGATGTGCAGTTACTTGTCTGGCCGAGTAAATCCGTTGTGGTAGTTAAAATGGTATGATGACAGTAAGTGGGGGTGGCGAAATGGTTAGTTTGGCCGAGACATTAAAAAATGGATTAGTGTGTATTTTTTGGAAAAAAAAAAAAAAGTCTGTTGAGACTTTTTGAGTTCGAACCTAAAAAAATTTTTTTATTAATAATTTAAGATATTTATTTAAGTAAAAAATTTATTTACTTTAAATATTTATAAAAATTTTATAAAATTTTTTAATTAAGGGTTTTGATGTCTTTTAATTATTTGAGTTCGGACTTTTTGAGTCCTATCTAACACTATCGAAAAAAAATAAAAAAGATTAGTTGATCCGTTTTGAATACACATAATGAACACCTACTTGTTTGTCACTTGATTTGTGTATTAATGATTGTACATACACATATCAATGTATTTGAGTAATATCAACAAGTAAGTATCTTTTTCGAGTGTTTAAACTAAGTCACTCTGCCACGACTTTTTCGTAAAACTTTTCTCCTATGCTAGTGATCTTACAGGATGTGCAGTACTAGTCAAACTCACTAAAACGTCCAAGATCGAATTGGTGACATGAGTATGATTTGGAAAACCTCAAAACCCTAACCCCCTACTTTTCTAGCATGCATTAATCTAAGAAAAGAAGTTTTTACTTGTCAATTTCAATCATTTCTAACGGGTTAACTCAACTGTCAAACAGCTTTACCTTGTGTTGGTAAGCACAACTTATGATGTGTGACTAGTGGGCTACTATTGTGTGGTACAAGGAGCCAATTTGGCAAATTGGCATCTAAATAATTAAAAGGTCAAGAAATTTTGAAATAAAGATTAATATTTGGGATATATTAGCATCGAAACCCACATTCCCAAGTTTTTGATCATTTTCAATAGTAATGTAGATTTAAACCATAGATTGTAATTTTTTTGACTTTCTATAATAAAATGGCAATGGACTACAATATCTAGAAATAGACATTGTGATAGATAGGGGTGGCAAAATGTGCTCGGACGTGTTTGTCTGCATTAGTCCATACCTGCTTAAAGCGGGTCTAGACATGTTTTCATGTCCGTTTTTAAAAAATGGGTCCAGGTTCAGACAATTTTTTAAAAAAAATATGTACCCGTTTAGCCGTTTAGCAATTAATTTAAATAATATTTATTTATTTTATAGGAGTGTTTTGAAACTTTCATAATGTTTGAATTATAATTTCACTAATGATGATAATATTTTTATATAGAAACTTGTAAGACTTGAATTTTGAATTTATAACATTTCTTTTTTGTAGTGATGAAATGCATGACAACATAAAAATCATGTATTTTTGTTAATAGTTAAGTAAAAAAATTATTTTATTATTAAAAAATGGGTACGGACAAAAAATGGGTATTGTATGTTTTAAAAGCATACGGATCTGGACAAAAAAGTGTTCGTTTCAAAAACGAGTACGGGTCCGGATACTATTATTAATCGTTATTAAAGGGGGTGTCCGGATCTGTATCCTGTTCGTACACATTTTTTTGCCACCCCTCCATTTCTTATAAGTGTTACAAATACTCCTTCCGTTTCTTATAAGTGTCTTTTTAGCCATTTTGAAATATTTCACAATATATGTTGTTTGATAGTTTCAATACACATTAATTACTTAATTGACTTTTATACCTTTCATAGAAAAAAAAAAGATTAATAATTACATATTAATAACTAGTGTATGTAAAAGTAGTGAGATTAAAAGATATAAATAATAATTTAATTATTTAATTGTCACATTATCTTCAATCAAGATAATTAAGTAACTTTTTAAAATTGTAAATAATTTTAAAACACACTTATATAAAAACGGAGAGAGTACCTGTTTTTATAATATAAGTCTGAAGGCTGAGTTGATTAGTTGAAAATAGATTTATTGATACTTAAATTGAATGAAATAAACCAGAGAAGCGCGCGGCGCTTTAAGTCTAATCAAAGAAACGACTAACTTGCTTTGGCAATTAATGTACTTAATTGTGTTTTGTTTGTTTTTTTTTTTTTTTTGGGTCTTCCAAAGTTAAATTAATTCACACTGCCCAACAAAAAAACAAAACAACGCACCGCACGCAACAACGGTCAAAGCAACTGTCCAATTGCACGCTCTCCTCCCTATTTTCGATCCCTTATTTTCTACGTTCATGTCTCCTCATATAAAATAAAAGATGTCAAATCGCCACGATCCCTCTCCATGCCCAGCGATTTTCTTCTGTCCCTCCCTTGCTTTTATATGTTTTTGTTTAAAAAGTAGCAAGAGATTCATTGTCCAAGCTTCGTGGTCTACGCATAGGGTTTGTTGTTGTTGTTGTTGTTGTTGTTTTTAGATGAGGTACATTATGTCGTTTGTTCTCAATTCAAATCACGATATCACGATGAGTAAGTCAATTTATTATATGACATAAGATAATATTACATCTCTTTCTTTGTAGCTCTTAGAATCAAAACTTCTCAATGATCATCTTGCACATAGTAGTGTGACAATATGTAAGAACGCCGTGAAAAAACAACAGTAATTAATTGTTGTCTACTTACTTCTATATGCTTCTTTGATGACCATTAACACTTTCTATAGCATGTATTATGTATCTTTATATAATTGTCGTCTTTAGGTCACTATATATATATATATATGGAGAGAGAGAGAGGGAGAGTAATATTTTGGTAGCTAGGTAGGCCACTTAATAAAAACAAGCAAAAGCTATAATTCCCACTTGCCATTCGATTCCCTCAATGTCCACGACTTCATCTCTCTCTCACTACACCACTTTGAGGGTTTATGATATGGTAGAAGAAAAATACAACGATTTGATTTGGTGACCTAAACTTTACCCCCACAAAGATACTAAAGAGGAGACCAAATGTATCATTATAGGATTCCTTTTACTAGCACACCTTATCCACTCTACCTCTCATTATATTTCTCATCTAAATTATGTTTCATGCACATATATATACTATGTGAGTCTCCTTGTCTCTTCTTCCCACCATTATCTGAATACACGCTTTGTACCTCCACAATGATCAAATTCTTATCATATATACTCGAAAAGAAGAAATCATAACATATATGAAAAACCAAATATATGCAGATGGATAATTCGGATGGGTTGGCGGGATCAGTGGTAAGTGGATTGGGCAAACAGTTTCAAGTTCGATTTTCTACAACAACTAAATGTCGGGTCACTGGAGATCACTTTCTACAATCTTGGAGCTCATGAGACTAGTTAGCTAGATAAGTGTTTAGATACCGGTATAATATATATATATATAGGCAGATAAATTGTCAGAAGCCACTCAAACCCTAGAGCCTTGCTAATTAAGAAGGTGACGTTCTATATGTGGTATATTGTTGTAAGATGGTGAGGTTTCGAGTCTCAAGGGCACCCTTGCAAAGATAAATTGGTTTCTTGTTTATTAAAAAAAAAAAAAAGGGACGTTCGATACAACTTCGATATCATATGAAGTATACATAACTGTAAACCCTAAATCTTGAATACAATACACAACAATATCTGTATAGGTAATCACATGGTTATATAGTGAGGTCCATTAGTTATTTTTGGCTAATTTGTGAGCTTGGGAAAAGTTAGCTACTTTGACTAAATATATAGAGTAAAACGTAAACTCGGACGGGTGTTGTGTGGGTTAGGCACGCGACCTTGATTTCGATTCTCTACTTTAACCAAACGTCGGGCCATTGATGATCTCGTCGCGCAATTTCAAGACTCATGGGATTAGCCAAATAAAAGTATCTGCATACCAACGGTTACTCAAAATATATATATATATATATATATATATATATATAGAGAGAGGGAGTAAAACATATGGTTACGTAATTTTTTTTTCAATAAATCTATTTGGACTCATGAGTCCGGACTCATATGGAGCTTTTAAAAATTTTGTAAATATTTAAAGGGTATTAAATGAATTTTATAAGTGATTATAGTTGCTTTATTAATTGATCGATGATGTATTTGAAATTAAAAAAATGTTTTGAGTCCGAACTCACGAGCCCAAATAGCACTACCATTTTTTTTTATAACAAAAAATTTATTTGGACTTTTTGAGTCCAGACTCAAATGATTTTTACTGGTAACTTAAATTACTCAATTTATAAAAAGACATAATTGCCCTTACCTCTAATTAAAACTAATACTACTCAAAAGGGTATATAAGTCTTTATTGTTATTTGAGTCTGGACTCTTGGAGTTCACCTAACACTACCCTTTTTATAAATGGAGGTAATACTCCTTTTTCACCCACCAAAGTTTGAATATTTCACTTCCACATCTCATACCAAACCCTAGACCATCCAATTGGTTGGTGTTGCGTAATTAATTAATCAACATAGTAACTTCTGAAAAATAGTAATCATCATAGTAAAAGATGGAAAATTGGGGCAATAATAATGTCAGGAGTGTTGGTTAAAAGTTGAATAGTAGTTAAGTTAATTAATTAGGATAGTTTTGAGAAGATAGAATGATGTTAACGACTATACCTGTCAAACCGACTAGAAAGTTAAGTACGGCCCACGTCGTTAACCGTGTGGGGTCCCTAAACTTGTACTAATATTGACAGAGCAAGATCCTTAAAATATGATATCTGTAGATCATGTTAGATGTCGGATCCGAAGCCTGTGTGTTTTTTTAGTCAAAAAAGAGAGATTACTGTATCGTAATTAATAGAAGATATTAATCGAGACAAGTGTAGCGTATTGGTAAAGGTGAAGAGATTGAGCGGGTTAGACGCATAATCTCAGTTTTGAGTCCTCACGATAGTTAAATATCGATTCACTAATAATTTATTTTTGCAATTTCGCGGTCCGTAAGATTAATCAGATAAAGTGTCTGAATATCATGATTATCCAAAAAAAAAAATTAATGAAAGATATTAGTTTAAGCTAGAAAATGGATTTTCATGTTTTTTGGGATTTTTAAGAGTGTATAGATTCTATTAAATGATGGGAAGGGGGAATTACATGACATGCAATTGAATTAAGTTGTTGTAAAAAAAAAAACCGAAAAAAAATTGCAGTAAAAGACGTCACTATTCTTTTAGATATATCTAAAATCAAACTATCAACACTAGAAACATTTTTTTTTATAGGAAAACTTTCTTTACACAAGCACGAAGATGAATTTTAAATACAGATCTCAATCAATCTTTACCCCAGCTAGATTTACCCACAATGTATAAACCTAATAGTTAAGTATGGGGTTATATGTAGAAGTTGGAGAATTTGATTTCGAATTTTGAGGAATAGATTTCTTTTTATTAGAGTTAATCACTAGCTACTAATATGGTGTTATGTATCTTGAGGTATATGTGTGGTGGTTATTGTATATTTGAGTCTGTGGACACGTGTAATACATGTAATGCATGCGTGTGTCAGTGTATCGTGATATGTACTGATAAAGAGATCTAATGGTTGTAACACATTGTGTGTGTGATATATAAATGAAAGACAACCATCTGAGGTATATGTGTGGTGGTTATTGCATATTTCTTGAAATCTCTCTTCTGCTAGGGTTTCATGGTGGTCTTGTACTTCAATACTTTTTTATCCAAAAAATTAGAGATTTATAATCTTTCTATTTTAACACTTGATTTTTGTCAACTATGTTGACGACTTAATGGTTACGTATGGAGTTATGGATGTAAGATATTAGGGTTAGATTTTGATTGGGAGCACGTTTCTTTCTTTTATATATATAACACTTGTTTTTTACCAAAACATCTCATTTATATTGGACAGACAAAGTATCACTTGTTAAAAAGTAAAATTTGAGGAGGTCATATTCAACGCTGGTCGTAAAAAAGGAATAAAACAAATGAGAGAAGCACTTGATTTTTTAATTTTTTTTTCGTTGAAAAGAAAATCAAACATTAAGGCAAAAGAAAAGAAAAGATGGAAGAAAAAAAGGTGTAGGGCCACGCGGTTTTTGTTGTTGGAAGTGTGAAAATGAAATGATAGTTGGGCTCATTTTTGTCGCCTCATCATCGATGCTCCATCGCGAGACACGTTGCTCGTTCTGGCTATCCCACGTGTTCTTACATTCTTTCGTTGATTTGTCTTCGAAGTCACGCTCATCACTGTTGCACGTGAGTTGCACACGCACGCTTTACAAGTTTTATTTATTCTTTGGTACTGTATTACAGTATTTTTTATTTTATTTTTAAAAATTTTGTTTTTTACTTTCAAAAGACTTCTTTTGAGGAATTTATTTTCAAAATAGTCGCTGAGATTTTTTTTTAATGAAAAGCGCATTTTTTATTTTTCGTTTCAATAAATCTATTTGGATTATGAGTTCAAACTCATAGAGATATTTTTAAAATTTTTATAAATATTTAAAGATATAATAAAAATTTTACAAGTGATTATTATTGTTTCATTAATTGTTAGGGATGTATTTGAAATTAAAAAAATTTTGAGTCTAAACTTATAAAGTTCAAATAGCACTACTCTTTTCATTTTTGAACAACTCGATATCCGGATTATTTGCGCAATTGCTAACGTCGAGTTTATTTTGATATAAGCATGTGGAGAGCTCCTTTAATGTTACGTAAAAAATAATTTTGTTTATATTTCGGAAGATACACGCATTTGTTTGGTGACTTTTAATTCTTGATGTGCACGTAACCCAAGGCATACTAAACATGTGCAGATAGGTTTACGTGTCGCTTTTGGGTTGCAGTTTAAACATGTGCAAATAGGTGTATGTGTCAGAGTTAGAGTAGCAGAGTTCTTTTTATTGGAAGTTTAGGAGGGCAAAACATATTTTTTTTAAGAAACATTATTGGTTTAAGCTACAAGTTGATAATGAACCAATTATAGTTTAACTAAAAACGATATTATTTTATAAAATCTTAGTTCTCTATTACATATAAATAGTTAGACCTTAATATAGGACTTCGTAACTCTTCTATTTCAACATGATTGATAGATGTATCGTTTCTTCATAAGAACATATCGACTTTTCTTGCTTTCGATAAGACTTGAACTCTCACTCTCTTGCAACGATAACAAATATTAAATTATTAAGCCACCCTCGATGTATTTATCTTTTAGAATGACTTATTTCTAAATAAAAGTTTGTAAAAAAATGTCACGTACGCACATTTTTCTTTCAAAGTTCAAGCCACGGTTACGTGTACGTATGTTTGTCGATTATATTAGACGTTATTACATTATGAGAATCAAATTAGTTGAATAAGTAATTTATATAGCTTGTCTGGCTTTTAAATCAATTGTCATCGGTTCAAAAAAAAAAAGAAATCAATTGTCATAAAATCGCATTTTAATCTTTTGATTTATTTCCCTTTGATGTGATGCCAAATTGTGAATCTAGAAATATTGACATGTTTGATATGCAATTGACCCAACAAAATACTAATTAATGTCTTTTCTCCAAAAAAAAAAATAATATGTCTTCTCATTAAAGATGAGATATTTAAGTATGCGTACGCGTGAAGCCATGGATCTAATCTAAAGAAGATCAAAATTTTAATAACCTCAATTACTAAAAGTTAATTCAAATAAAGTTTTTAATCTGGTCCACTCTAATTAATCTCTAAATCAATTTTATTTGTACAGTGAATCTAAATTGGTTTTAGAGCAAGTTGTTCAAATTCATAGGGGTCGAAAAATGCACTTGTAATTGACTACTCCATTTGTCATTCAATTTATGTGTAAAAACTGAAAACAAATGCAAATAAAACATTTATTGTCGAGACTTACGTTTTTAAGAAATTAATCAAAATGTCAACCGTATGAGTAGTGCAGTAGAAAAAACATGCTCCCACCTCTATATGGTTGGATGGTCGAATTCTCAAAAAAACAAAAAAATTAAAATATTCAAGTTATTCAATATTACAGTCATCTCTTTTGCCAATTAAAATAAAAATACTAATGTTGTCACTGTTGATGTAAAAATTCTTCAAACTCTAGCTGCACAACGAGACCTTTTTTGGAATTTAGAATCGAAGGCACAAGACTAAAACAGTTAAAACCCAAGCTCTAAACTAACACTCAAGTTGATGATTGTTCAATGTTTATAGAATTTGTGCATCTTCTTTGTTTTTTGGTTTTTGTTTTTTATTTTATTTTATTTTTATTATCTTAGACTACTCGGTATCCGGACTATTTCACCACTCCGGACTAACTTGAGTCGAATCTTCCTTGTTTGTAAGGGCCATATAGACTGATTAACGAGATTAATTGGTAACGTAGTTAAAAATTGCAACGGCCCACGAAATATTTGTGGGCAGTTTATAAGATTGGCAGCTGAAAAAGGCTAGAATGAAGTCCATTTGAGCCCATGGCCAACATTTTGATGGATTTGGTCTTTGAGTGCTATGTTGTATAAAAATTCATCAACATAGTTATTCTAGAATGTTACAGGTTGATTGAAGTCCACCTAAGTTTTATGGATTTATATGACCTGTTAGGACACTTGTATATTAAAAGTATACAAAAGTCGGTAAGCTTGAAATTACTTTTCAACGTTTTTGTGAATTTACAAATGAGACAAAAATATCTCTCGAAGGGGTGAGAGTTGCTCCTCGTGAATTTATAATTAAAAAGAGCATATATACAAATCCTTATTCCAATGTAATCACAATTCTATATGATTCCCGACACGTTATGTTATAGTTAAAAACAACAATAAAATGAGCAAAACTCAATAATTAGATGAATAAGTATCTAATACACGCGTGGACTCAACAAATTTTAAAAATAATGTATAATCTACAATTATTAAACAATCTCGTGGAATGTTTTATTTTTATTCACCTCAAGGTGGACCCACAGTAGATGTGCAAACATTTCTCTCTATTAATATAATCATACCAACTCTCAGCTGTTAAGGACCTTTTTACTGCTTTGGCTGATCCGGAGCGATGTTGGAGTAGTCAGTATTAGTTCGGATACAATTAGTTGTAGAGTACTGTAAATTTTGATTTTTATGTACTTGAAAAATTGTACAAAGTGTAGTAAATGCAACAGAACTAGAAAATGTGCACATTAAACGGAAGAGAACAGAAAAGTGCACTCTCCAATTACAATTTAGGAATTTGGACAAGCAGAGAGATAGGTTTGGCCACCGGAGGATGTTGGTCAAGCAGATGAGTTCCTTGGAACTTTGGCCATCTATTTTTAGGATTTTTTAGTTGTTGGCGTTTTTCTTTGTTGGAGGGCCGCATTCTCTTTTGTCTGGTTATCTTTCACATTAATGGTCTTGTTTTCCTCTATCAATTGTACTTTAGAGGTTTTTGATGGCGGGTCGTGCCGATGGTGGGTCGTGTTGAGCACTGATGGATCTAGAGGGGTCATCCTCCTTAACCCTCAAAACTCTTAATAATATTTTAACGATCGATACACACTCTTCATGTAATTCATACTTTTCATCTCTTAAAATCGAGATACAAATTATCTACGTTAAACATTCTCTCTCTCGTTCTCTCGCTCTCTCTTCAAACCGCCATAGGGATCTTACAAAATCAATGAATTTCATTCGTTCCTTTGACAAAAATAAAAAAATAAAAAAGATAAAGAGAAAATATTTGATTGGGCCGCTCCCACCGAACTTAGTGACCTCAAAAAAGTAAGGAGATATGATGAAAATGGAAAGTAACGTTTGAATTGGAGCGATTATTAAGTGGGACCTACCTTCTTCATCTCTTTTATCCGATTGGGCTGCATGGCTGGGCCCAAGCCCGGGCCCACGCCGCCTCCCTCTGAGTGCATTGAGCAGTAAAGTGTAAGCGCTCCCTCTCCTTGGAACTTGAACTTTCATGTCTCCTATAAACATCTTTCCGCATAATATATGATGTCACTCGAGTCTCGACTATTGTTAACTGTATAAAGTCACTTAAACAGAGCACTTAACAGTTCCTGCGTGGTTGATACATCTTAGTATATACATATTCAAGGTGTATTGAACGGTGCACGAATATTAAGCGTACAAATATTTTTTCATATGAAAATAATAATGCTATTGAGAGAGTCAGTATTGGAAACTCAAGTTTCTTAATTATCAACTACTTTCGTTTGAAGTGTTTTTTTTAATCATTTTGAAATATTTCATAATATTTGTTATTTGATAATTTTAATATACATTAATTACTTAATTAATTTTTATACCTACACATTAATAATTAGTGTACGTAAAAGTGGTGATTGAAAAAAATATTAAATGTAGTGATTGTGGTGCTACATAGTGACATTAATTAGACTTGAGAGAGAGTTTAAAGATCAAATATTAATTTTAAAAGTTGTAACTTGATGGAATCATGACTCCATATGACATAGATAGTGCTATTTAAACTCATGGGTTCGGACTCAATTTTTATTTTTATTTTCAAATTCATCCTCCAAAAATTATGTTATTATTCAAACACCTTATTACAAAATTAGAAAAATTTGAGGTTTTTTTTTTTGAATTTTAAGTCTTTTAGTCACAAGATCCTTTAAAAATACAATAATTTGTAAAAAAAATAAAAATGTACCTTATGAGTCTGATACTCATAACTCCACGTAAATTTATTGATAAAAAATTACCCTTCTAAAATTTAACTTAAATTGTTCTTTCTATGTAAGTTACAATTAAAACTTAATTCACTTACAAAAAATCAAGTTTGTTCGTATTTAAATTAATCAATTATCGTCCAAATAAATACAACAATCAAAGCCCTAATCTTAATTAATTCAGGTCGTTACCTGGATCAAATTATTTTATTGCACTCGTTGTAATTGACTTATTTCATTAAGAACGACAAAAGATTTGTGATATAAATCTATTACAAGCTTCCCTATTTTGAGCTCTCATCCTTTATTCAGGCTGGACACCAATTATGTAATGCATACAATATTTTACATAAGTGAAGTTTACTATTATTAATCTTTTTAACATGAAAAAAAGATTGTTAATGTTTTGATAATGCAAGGCACTTTTAGAGTTAAGTGACCCACTTGTGCATGAAAGTGGGCCTTTCACTTGGAATCATCTTTTTGACATTTAGGCGTCAATTTGGACTAAAAGACCAGAAAATTTGGGGGACCCGTTTTGCAATTCATGTCACAGCAACAGAACACATAAAATATCAACGTGAATTAAGCTGAATCTTTGCTTAGTTATAACTCAATCTATGTAGGTATGCTTAATCTTTGCTTAGTTGTAACTCAATCTATGTGGATATGCAGTCAAGCACTGAAGTAATGCCCACAAGTAACCATGACCTCCTGCATTATCATGCTTTCATTGACCTTTATATATACTTGTCATTATGTTCACTTCTTTTCCCTAAATAAATTCAAACACTAAATCAAATTTTGGGCAAGAACTATTGTTCCTGTTGTTGTACCTCTAATGGACAAGATCTTGACTGTATTTGGTAGAACAAATTAGCTTCCAACTTGGATTGCAAACTAATTTGATGAATATATTACTTCATACGTTTCTATTTAAGTGATGTTTTAAGATTGTTCACCATTTTTTTTTAAAATCATTTAATTATCTTGAATGAAGATAAATTGGCAGTTAAATGATTAAATCACCATTTATTTCTCATAACCTCACAACTTCTACATACATTAGTTATTAATATGCAATTATTAAATTTTTGGGTAATGCTATTTGGACTCGTGAGTCCGGACTCAAAACTTTTTTTTAATTTCAAATACATCCTCGAGCAATTAATGAAACAACCGTAATCACTTGTAAAATTTCTATTATATCCCTTAAATATTTACAAAAAATTTAAAAACCTCCCTATGAATCCGGACTCATGAGTCCAAGTAGACTTATTGTAAATTTTTTTATGAAGGGTATAAAAGGCAATTAAGTAATTAATGTGTATTAAAACTATCAAATGATAAATATTGTAACATATTTCAAAATGGGTAAAAAGTCACTTATAAATAAACGGAGGGAGTATAACTCTTGGTCAGACGTTGCTGACTTGCCACCTTTGTAGTCCTTTCATCCTCGAGTTCGGGATTTGTAGGGGCAATGTTCTGGATACTCGATAATAATAATAATAATAATAATAATAATAATAATAATAATAATAATAATAATAATAATAATAATAATAATAATAATAATAATAATAATAATAATAATAATAATAATAATAATAATAATAATAATAATAATAATAATAATAATAATAATAATAATAATAATAATAATAATAATAATAATAATAATAATAATAATAATAATAATAATAATAATAATAATAATAATAATAATAATAATAATAATAATAATAATAATAATAATAATAATAATAATAATAATAATAATAATAATAACAACCACCTTAATTATTCGAGAAAAAGCACAGTCGATAAGATTTCTCTTTGTGAACTTGCAATTAGAAAAGTGTGAAAAAAAATCTATTTTACATTTTATGGTAACCAATTTTGGACCAAACATCTTACAAATTATTTTTACAAAACCACTTTAACTTTCTTTTGTCTTTTTAAACTAGAGATATAGATATAAAAAGATTATCTATATTTTTCTTCCTCTTAAAAGCAGCTAAATTGGCCATACTATAACCATACCCAATCATAATCAAGGCCTTTAAAGTGGTAATCAACTGACATTTAAATAAGCTTGATTATTCATTCGAAAAACAAAAAGCTTAATTAAGATTATAACTTGTTCAATTAGGGTTTTTTCTTTTTTAGAAAAGTTCAATTAGGATTTTATTTTGTTGAAGATTTGTGACCCGAAAGTTAGTTCTGCATCGATTAAATAAAACTTCATAAATAGAGAAGTATATAATTGATTATCTCCCAATTAGTACCGAGGCTTTTCGAGATAAAACCACACACGTGAGTTGAAAGGTGATTAAGTTTGGGACAATATCGGTATTGATGGAGATCAAGTGTCGTAGGCAGACCACTTGCGGATAACTTGACGTATGCATAAAAACTTAACATGGTATCAAAACACATGGTTCAGAATGAAACTGCGAGAAAAAAGTCTCTTGGATCATGGCTTTCGGTCCAAAGTAAAGTGTTGAAGATGTGTGAACTAAAAATTAATCCCATATCTATTAAATAAATAAAACTTCATAAAAAAGTATATAATTGGTTATCTCCTCTTAATTAGTACCGATGCATTTTGAGATAAACCCCACATTTATGAGTTGAAAGATGATTAAGTTTGAGACAATATACGGAGATCATAAGTGCCGTAGGTGGGTCGCTTGCTGACACCATAGACATGAAAACTTAACACACTTAACACATTGAAAGCCATCACAACAAATTTAAAAGAAGCCCACAATTTGGACCAATAACCAGCAGTTGCTTTCATCCATTAATGGAGCCAAGCATCACCTCCCTTCATATCAGCACTCAAAGCACAAAACCAATTAGCCAAAACTTTCCTTTTTGTTAATTTCACACTGTTCCACCCAACAAAACCTCTCCCTTAGTTTGTCTTTTCCCCTGCACCCCCTGCTCCCTCTTCTCCAATCTTTCTATTTTTAATTCCACCTTATAGGACTCGAGTTTGAGATTGTTTGTGTTAGGCGTACAATCTCATGTTCAATTTTCTAATACTTCAAGATTGGCCTAAGCCTTCGTGGAACAGTCAAGACTCATTTGGATACCCACTAATATATATATAAAAAAAAATAAAAAATCCACATTATAGAAACCATGAATTTGGGCAGAAATCGAGGCTCCCAATTGCAAACAAAATCCGAAAAACAAGAATAGGAAGTTGCAACTTTTGCTCACAAATACTTAATTATATTCTGATTCTTTGGTACCTAAAGTTTCTAATCATCCCATCAGATTCACACCAAACTCGATAGTCTTTTTTTTTTTTTTTTTTTTTTTACATTCCTTAATTCACCTTTATAGAATGATATTTTTACTTTACCAAGAATCATCAATTAGCAAGTTAGGAATATATGGGTCAGAATTGAATTATAAAGATGAACATGTTTTGATTTGATGTCCAAATTAAGGGCATAAGTGCTGAGTGAGAAAGAGAGAGGCACACACAGCACTCTCACTAAGTCACTATGCTTCTTCTCAACAAGTACATCCTACTCTTAATCTCTCTCTCAATCCTCTTCAATTCAATCCTCTCTGCGGCGACGACAACGACGACGACCCACTTCAATCTCACTCTCCCCCATCAACACCCGCAACCGGAATCAATCGTCCAAGACTTCCACAGGTACGCATACGCTCAGACTGATTACATCAGAGCCTGATAAATTTTGAAGACTTGCATAAATAGTACTAGTACTAATTCACTAACTCACTCACTAACTGCTCTATTTCCTCTGTTTACAGGAGAGTCCGGGAGTCGATCTCGCAGCGGCGCCTCCTCGAGTCCCATTGTGGCACCGGCAATCCCATCGACGACTGCTGGCGGTGCGACCCGAACTGGAACTCGAACCGCCAATCGCTAGCCAATTGCGGGATCGGGTTCGGGCGAGACGCATTGGGTGGGAGAGGAGGGGAGGTGTACTTAGTCACAGATTCATCAGACGATGCAGACCCTCAGAATCCGAAACCGGGCACAATTCGGTTCGGCGCAATGCAGGTCCAACCACTATGGATCGTCTTCTCCACAAGCATGGTGATCAAGCTCAAAACAGTACTACTAATCTCAAGCTTCAAGACCATGGATGGCCGCGGCGCCGACGTCCACATTGTAGGGTCTGGCTGCATATCACTCCACCATGTCACCAATGTGATCATCCACAACATTAACATCCACGACTGTGTCCCCTCTCATGGCTCCTTGAGCTCAGATGGAGATGGGATTTCAGTGTTGGATTCCAAGTTGATATGGGTGGATCACTGCACGCTCTCGCGTTGCCGCGACGGCTTGATCGACGTCACTGAAGGCTCCACGGCGGTCACCATTTCGAACAATTACATGTCTCACCATGACAAGGTGATGTTGCTGGGTCACAGTGATAGGAATGTGGATGATAAGGGAATGCAAGTAACTGTGGCGTTTAATCACTTCGGTCCTCAGCTCGTCGAGAGGATGCCGCGGTGTCGTTGGGGGTACTTCCATGTCGCCAACAACTTGTACACCGAGTGGAGTCAGTATGCCGTCGGTGGGAGCGCTAGCCCTACCATTAACAGTCAGGGGAACTGCTACGTCGCGCCTGAGAACAAGGACGCCAAGCAGGTAAAAATGTACCGCGTGTTAAACTTTACTGTACGACCTTTTCAACCTTTTCAACTTATACTGTGTTGTGGTATAGGTGACGGCGAGGATGGATGCCGATAAGGATGAGTGGAGCAAGTGGAACTGGAGGTCGCAAGGGGATGTAATGGTGAACGGCGCGTTTTTCGTGACTTCCGGCGACGGGTTCTCGCCTCAGTATGCCAAGGCTTCAAGTATGGAACCCCATGTTGGTGCGGCGGTGGTTCAATTGACTCTCAATGCAGGTGTCTTAGGTGAAAATGGGTATGTCCAATGTTTTTTGAATGCTAAGCCACTTATGTAGTGTCAATAGTGTAACTTTTCTTTTCTACTGTGATGATGTGAGTGTGGATCATTGATTGACAGGGACAATAATGTTAGGGCACCACCAGGGTGCAGCGGAATAGGAGGCGGAGGCGGAGGCGGAGGTGGAGGCGGTGGTGTTCCGGGGTTTGGGCCGGGAGGTGGAGGGATAGGACCCGGGGAGGGAGAAGGTGGAGGTGGTAGCTACGGCGAACCCGGCGGCATGTCCTACATGGGATATAATTTTGGAAGCGACGGAACGCGGCGACAAGCCGTGCTCTTGTCTCTCTTTGTTATTATGGTTTGTGTGCATGCATTGTTTGATCACCAAACAATCAGCCATTGGGTTGGCTATGTATTCCTATTATAGCATTTGCTTGCATTTATATACAGTCTAGGAAACATTATTATTAGATATAAACATGTTCTCCATTTTGAAGTACAGTTTTGCTTATACTATGGATGGCAATTATAATAGAAGTAACTTTCACTTGCTTCAAACCAACTTGCCTAATAGGCCATGGTCCATGGAACTTGTCACACAAAAGAAAAGCAAGGCATGCTACATTGCTACATGCATATCAAATTTAAAGGACTGACAATATGGTTTGGGTTGTATGTATCTGTTTAAGTGCGTAGCAAAAGTCACGTAGGACCACTTTGACTTGCCATGTTGGAATCTTGGATAAACAAATACAAAGCATACAGTTTTTTTGAAACCAAAAGATAGATTGATGACCAAATTCATGCTAGGCCCAACACCAGGGCCCATATTGATGTGAAATTTTCGGATTGGGGGGGATTCAATAATAAAGATTACAATCATATAGATTTGCAAAAGCTAATATTATGATGGTTTGTTTTGAACCAAATGTGGAAGAGTGAAAACGAAGCATGTTTAATAAAATCTGAATTCGATGTGTAATATATAATATGGGGAGCGACTATTACATCATGTCCTTCGCTTATGTGCAACTCACTCCTTGTATTATTTTCTTGCCTCAACTCCCTAATTGCAGATGAAAAGTTCAACTGCCTAATTGTTGTAATATATATTTTTTTATATTCGTTGGTATTCAGGCGAGCTTGACTATTCTCACGATTATTTTCGCGAGTCTCGTGTGCAAACTAATGAAGTGAGAAAATTGAGCAAGCACACTGAAAGTGGTTAAAAGATCTTTCTACTTTGGTGGAAAAGCATTACATTACACATAGTAAATAAAGGAGAAGAAAAGCCAAGCAACCATGCATGGTTGAGAAGAATATTGACCCTTCTGAATCCAGTTGAGCCCATTAAAGCGGACTATATCCACAACAGCATATCACAGAGAAAAATCAAATTCAAAAGCACTTTCAAGCTGATAAAATCATCCAAGTGTGAGCAGAAAAACAAGACAAATAGGATTGAATAAAAAGCCATTTCAGCCAACTCACGAAAAGCACATATCCTACACATTTTGGTTCTTTACACGCCTCCATTAAACCCCTCTTTATAGCTTTCTTTCCTTCCTCTACATCTCCCCATCTAATTCTCCTTTTATTTCATATGTGGATAATCCCCATGACCAAATCAACCTTGCTTTCTCAGTCTCCTAATTCGATTAGCCGCCTCGAATAAGGAATCCCTCAAAAGTGATTAAAAAACAAATGCCCAAATTGCCTACCAAAAGCAAGGTTTATTTATTTCAAAAATATTCAATTGGGTAAGCCCCATTTGGAATTGGTGCGGGTAGTAAAGTTTACGAGATGTGTCTGATGACCAGGTCATGTGATCTAATAATGTCATTTCAAATGCGTTAGTTTCTCTCATGTCATAAAGTTGGGCCGTCCAACTGACTCTGTCGAAGTAGTCCACCCTAAGTAGGGACTAGTTAGTAGAGCTAATTCTAAAAAAAAAAGGAAAATGATCGAAAGACCTACTTTGAGCAAACACGTATTTCGAGATATATTGAACGACACAACACTAGACACCAAAGTCGGTGCATCAGGTTCCAAAAAACAAATAATTCAATTGAGAAATGTGAAAAAAAAAGAAAGAAAGAAAAAGGAGAATGCTAGAATGACACTCAAATAACACTCTAAGTGACACTTATGTGATATGGCGCACTAGCTCACATCCATGGGAGCCATTGTGCGCGCGCTTCGAGATACACACATTGCGTGTTACATAAAAATTATTTTGCATACCCTCATTTTTACATGGTGCCCACGCGCCACATCACAAAAGTGTAACTCGAGGTATCATTTTCGGATGTCATTTTAACATTTTCAACGAAGAAAACTCATTGTGGCATTTCGACAAACATATCGTGTGCAGCCCGGAAAAGAACATCGAGCAATGCATGTGTGTGTGTGTGTGTGTAGAGATTAAAATACACACCTCAAAATTTTTACCACCCTCTGTGGTTGGATGAAAAACCGAACCATCTCGTTCTGGAGAGAATGACTAGCAATCAAGGTAAGAATGTAGGCTCTCCTCTCATAATAAATAAATACAAGCTACCCAGCGCTTCATTTATTTCCCTCCAAGAAAGCAATGCAGCCCAAAATATTCTCCCAAACAAACAACACATCGATCGCATTACACACCCATAACATCATATCACAAAACCCCAATTGATTTGAGTACTCATCACTTATTCACTCCTCCACAAAAACAAAATATGCTCCTCACCCTCCTCATCACCCTCTCCCTCCTCATCCCCTCCACCACCCCCCAATCCCAATCCCACCCCAACCTCACCCTCCCCCACCAACACCCCGACCCAGACTCCGTCGCCCGCCACCTCCAAAGGTAGTCGTCGGTCAGTTAAGTTAGTTACTTTGTCAGTTATTAATTAATAGTACAGTAGGTATATACGTACAGATTTATAATTATTAATTAAGTATATATATCAGGAGAGTAGTGAGCGCATCAATCATTAAAAGGAGAGGAGCGGTCGAATCCCAATGCCTGACGGGCAACCCAATCGACGACTGCTGGCGCTGCGACCCCAATTGGCGGTCCAACCGGCAGGCCCTCGCGGACTGCGGGCTGGGGTTCGGGCGGGACGCGATGGGGGGAAAGGGCGGGCCGTACTACGTGGTGACCGACCCGACTGACCTCGACCCGGTGACCCCGCGACCCGGGACGCTCCGCCACGCTGTCATCCAGACCCAGCCCTTGTGGATCGTATTCGAGTCGAGTATGGTGATCAGGCTGAACGAGGAGCTGATCGTCAACAGTTTTAAGACCATCGACGGCCGTGGCGCGTCCGTGCACGTGACGGGCGGTGGCTGCATCACTCTTCAGTTCGTGTCCAATGTCATCATTCACAACCTCCACATCCACCACTGCGTCCCCTCCGGCAACGCTAACGTGCGCTCCACCCCCACCCATTACGGGTGGGTACTTCAATTCCTCTTATTCATTTCAGCTTTAATCTATATTATTATTTTCTTTTTCCTTTTTTTTTGAAAAATGTTGTTGTGTCGGAGATGGAACACGCACAGTTACGCATGCTCAGCCGCCCTTATTTTTATGAAGTGCATGCATCTCGAGGTGTGTGGGAGGCGGATGACAAATTGCGTCTCAAATGGGGCGCAATAGCATTTTTTTATTACGTATTGGTGGAGAGCATGTCTCTTATGGGCTGACTATGGCTAGAGTAAAAAATAAAAAAATATTAAAATAAAAACCACACGTTGGCTCATGAGAGTCGTTTATGCGGCCTCGACTCATGTGTTATATACCAAATTTTATATATACCCGCATCTTGAAGCGTACACAAAAGACTTAAGTGAGTTAATGTGTATGCATCATCTAATTTTTAGATGACCTTACAATTTTTTCAAAAAAAAAAAAATGACCTTACAATTAATTAGACACCATCCTTATGGTTGTTATTCTTTTAAAATTTTTTTAAGTTTTTTCTTTGTTTTTTTTTTACCACAATAAAGTCGAACTTATACCTTCATAAATTTAATTTTGATAAGTAATGCATCGCCTTTCTCACTAAAAATGTTTAAAAAAACAGGCCTTTGTGAGTGATTAATATAGCATGACTGATAAATTACTAAGGAGTTTAATTTTGGTGCCTAAATCTGTCAGGTACCGCTCGAGATCGGACGGTGACGGGATCTCAATCTACAGTTCGAGGAAGATCTGGATCGACCATTGTGATCTGAGTTACTGCACTGATGGGTTGATCGATGCGATCATGGGGTCCACTGGGATCACGATCTCGAACAGCTACTTCTCGCATCACAATGAGGTGATGCTGTTGGGGCATAATGATAATTACGTGGCGGATTCGGGGATGCAGGTTACAATTGCATTTAATCACTTTGGGGAGGGGTGTGTGCAAAGGATGCCTAGGTGTAGGCATGGCTACTTTCATGTGGTCAATAATGATTTTACACATTGGGAGATGTATGCCATTGGTGGAAGTGCTAGCCCTACGATTAATAGTCAGGGTAATCGTTACACTGCTCCGATTGATCCCTATGCCAAAGAGGTAGGATTTCAAACTTTTAAAAAGTGTACTTATCTAAAAATTGTTTTCTTGAAAGAAAGTAGATTTTTTTAAAAGCGAATATTCGTGTGTTTGATTGAACTTTCTAGAAATTTTTAAAAAACCTTGATATTTGGAATTATTAAATGGATGAAAATTGACTATAATAACTTTAAAGAAATTTAAATTCAATTCACACGGAGAGTATGTTTGTCTAAAAAGCCATAGTTTTTATAAGAAATGTGCTATTATCTCGGATAATTACCAATTAACAAGAGAAGGTGACATTTTATCAATAAATGTTGTTTTCTCTTCTTACTTCCCCAGCTATAAATAAATAGGATGGTTTATAAGAAAAAAAAAAAAATCAAACAACATTTTTTTTTTTTTTGTTGTGACGAAGATATGGAGGATTAGTCGTTACTAACTTAATTGTCTAAAGGTCATTAGGAGCTGAGGGTTTCTCAAGGCCAATTTTTTTCATATTTAAAGCTCGAACTTTAGAGTTTTGGTTACGAGCCATTAACGAGTTTTGGTTGCCATATATATATAGTTAATTAAAAAATATTTTAGCATCAATTCTTGAGTTTTTTTTTTTTAATATAATATCTCAAGCAATGTAATTGTCCATCTCCTATGAAATATCAAGATACAATATGTAGACAAGTAAAGTAATTGTGTGCACATATTCTCAAAAAAAAAAAAAAAGAAGTAGAAAACTGAGTATCACTACATTATTATATATTGATGTGCATTTGCATGGTAGGTTACAAAGCGGGTGGAGACGGACGAGAGGGAGTGGACAAGGTGGAATTGGAGGACGGAGGGTGACATGATGGTGAACGGTGCCTTCTTTGTGCCCTCCGGTTTTGGAGTGGACTTGCAATACGCCAAGGCTTCTAGTCTCGACCCCCACTCGGCTTATCTAATTGATCAACTCACCATGTACTCTGGTGTCTTACTTGAGACAAGGTACCTATTCTCTCTCAATTACCACTTTTTTTTTTTTGCTAGTATACCTCAGCAACAATAAGTAAAGGCACGCAACTACCTCACGCAATTGATTTAATATTGTTAGTCGATTGACTGTCAGTGCAGAAAGTCAGTTGGCTGTCAGATATAGTTATACAAAACGAAAAAAAATAACAAAAAAAAATATAAAAAGATGACAAATAAACCAAACAAAAAGCATTTTAGTGGATTCCACTATAGCTGAGTCAGTTACGTTTTGTTGTCGCATGCCCTTGTTGGGGCATGCTAACATCCTTTTTTCTAGTAGTCGTGGGCGTATAATTTTTTTTTTTTTTTCTAGTCTTTTTTCTACTCATACTCGAATAATTATCTATGAAAGTTAATTAAGCAGCCCAACCGCACTATGCTCTTTAGAACTGACGAATTAGTGATTATCCATTTCTATATTAATTCACTAAATTAATAATTGGTTGTGTAAGTATTTTGCATGAACATGACATGGATATATTCCCTAGCCACTAATGCGTGACAACAAATTCTATATGTGTGGCTTTGAGGACGTAGATGAACGTGCAAATAAATGCTTTCTATCTCAAAAAACATTCCCAAAGCCCTAAAGTTGAACAAAGTATCTCCTATTTGCATGTTAGTATGTGTGTGCTGAATCTGCTGATCACCTTCACAAAGAGGCTCCTTTTCTTTCTTGGAAAGTATACTTTTTATTTGGTTCGTAACAATTTGCAGTGCACTTTCTACTTTTTTTTTTTGTGAAACTTTTTTTTTTATGTTATTTGAAAATGAAAAGAAAATCTTTCACTAGAAGTAGAACATTTTTTAGGTTTTTCTTTTTTGACTGAATGCTAATAGAACACTACATTAAAGTGAAATAATTTCAATCTCAAAGTATTTCTCAAATCTAGCCTACATTAAATTCTTTAATATATATATATATATATATACTAGTTTCAAGACGTGCTACGTATTAATTTTTAAGAATTTATTAACAAAATTTAAAATTGTAATTAAAATTTAAAAATTAGAAATACAAGTACATTAATATTCTCTAATGTGATTGAGATAAGATGTGAATGAAAAAACAAGCTAGTCATGCTAGGACATTACTTCCTCAAAGGAAAACATAGATTGAATGATTTGAAGAGGAAGGAGAGTCGTTGATCAGTGAGTTGTTGATCGATTTGAAGATGTAGTATTTAAGACGTTGAAGAGGTAGCGTTCTCTCAAGTCGTTGAGTTGTTTATTTTTAATTTAAGTCGGACTCCTCTATCATCATTCAATTTGGATTAGGTTGAATTAATTTATTAATTTTAAGGGAAGACACGAGAAGTATGGACAAATATGTAAATTTTATTAGCACTCAAATAAAGTATGGGCAAAAAGGTAAATTTCATTACCACTCAAAAATTTGTGATTCGCGCTTTTATATATATGATAGATATGTTCGCCGTTGCAGTAATACACCTTAAAAAAGAGTTTGGTTCAAATAGCTGATTTCGTCTTTCTCAAAACCCTACATTTATTTTTCTTTGTTTCTATTATTATATATGCTCGTCGTGTTAGTAATACACCTTAAAAAATTGTTTAATGTCACATTATTATTTGATTTTTCTTGGATTATACTTTTTTTCGATTATTTATTAATTATTTATTAACATTTTTTTTTGAAAGTGCAACGTTGAAGGAAAATGTAGACCCATAAAACACAAGAAAATCTGTCTCACTAGGGTATTTTTTATTGTACGTGTGTCGTTTTTTTTGTTGTATTTAAAGCAATTATTCTCATTTAATTTGGGCTTATTGATAAAAAAAAATGATGTGCAAGGAACATATAAAACGAATGATTCGTATCCCATTTCATATTAATTCAATGGTCCCACCTCAATCAACTTTGAAGGAGTATAATTTTTTGATAAAAGAATTCTTTATATGTACACATTAACTTAATTATACCTTTCATTCCAATGTATATATAGACTAAAAACTATTATGCGTTGCGGCTAAAATTTAAACCATAAATTGAACAGGGAGAACAACTTGGGCGTACTACTTCCAGGACCCAACAGTAATGCCGGTGCCGGAATCAGCAACAGCGGTACCGGGACCGTGGTTCCGGTGGCCGGCCAAGGTCGAGATAGCAACGGCAGAGACCGCGGCGGAGATGGAGACGTAGGCATCTTCGGAATGGTGTTTGGAAACGCGGCGCCACCTCTTTCTCCACATTCTATCATCTCATCCTCTCTTTTGATTTTGTGTACCATTTTGATTATTTACTTCACCTCAATTAACGGTCCTCCATTATTAATCCTATTATTATCATCATAATTGATGATTAATTTAATTTGAATCAACAACATAATTATAGTTAGTTAGTCCCACGAGAGGGCACATATAATAGCATTTACCCTCCCATCATTAATTTTGTACATATATATATAGACTATATAGTTAACTTAAGATTAAAGAAAATTAAAAAGGCAAGTGGATCGATGAGCATGTGTCACTGTCTCCTGTTATTTCTTTTTAAAAATTTGATGGTTATTGTGCGGGCCGGGGACTATATGGGACGGTGAATTGGGCCTAAAAAGGAGAAGAACTTCCAGTCCGTCCTATTAGTCTTATAAGTATAATGTATAATGTACAAGGAAAAAGTGAGAATGACAAGTCACATCTTTATAATGTGACATGCAAATTTTATGTAAAAATATAATGTGAAGTATTGATTCACATTTATATTAGTCATCGTCCGTGCTTCGAGATATATATCACGCGTGTTATGCACTATAAATTATTTTACTCACATTCATTTTTACGTGAGACTTGCATGTCACGTTATAGAAGTGTCACCAAATTGTCATTCTAGCAATTTTTCAATGTATAATGTATCTCTATCTCTGAGCTTTCCATCTTTTCAGAGAGCTGATATATGGGTCCCTTGTCCACGTGGCCACGTGATGCAAAACGCCATCTTTTCATTGGTTGGTTGGGTTTGTACTTCATAAGATATTTTACACAAAATATCAAACTATAACTTTTTTTGTTTTTGATTTTTGATTTTTGATTTTTTTTTCCTTAGTAACTTCAATTTTATTCAACTTATTAGTCATTACAAATCATTCAAATACGACTGATAACAGAACTAGTATTATTTTTAAGAATTGAGACCTATACAAAGGTCCATGTAAATTAAACTTAAAATTAAAGAAGTAATGCTTTGATATCGTATGTAGAGAAAAAGAAAAATGCTATTTTGACCAGAAAATGCTGCAGCGCATCAAGGAGGGCACGCAAGTGCTACACACATTTGTTTAGTCGTGTTTGATTCTCGAGGCGCGCATGCACACCAAGATGTGTCGAGAGCAACGATGAGCGCATGTTTTACTTGGGGCATTTTAGCATTTTCCATTTTACGTACCCACTTTTGACAAGCCATTTTAGCTCGACTTTGATTGTGAATTTTTATTGTTGCATCGATGTGCAAACAAACGTGATCTTTATTGTTGCATCGATGTGCAAATAAACGTGATGTGTATTTAAGGGACTCACAATAAATGAATGCGCAAAGTGGGTCAAAATAGGAGGACTCAAAGAAGAGAAGAAGAAGAAGAAAAAAGGCTTTCAATGCATGACACCAATAATTTGTCCCAAAGTTATGATTTACAAACATAAGCCTAACCTAGGAAGAATGTTCTATATAATCTAGAACAGTTAAAAAAGAAGTAATAGCTAAATGAATATGTGACATTAAATTGCTAATAAAAATTTTCCTACATTAGATTAGTGTGACACACGACACATGTCATGTGGCATTTGAACAGGACAAAATTGCTAATAAAAACTCAGTAAGTTGTAATATGGGAAGAAAAGATAAAACTATAGGATAACAAAAAGATGAAGTTAGGAGAATCTATAAAAGCTAAAAGCAAAATGCCCTTATTTTACTTCCTTACTTGTTTAGTCTCTTTTGAATTATTTATATCAACATACATTCTTAATTTATAGTTTTCCCATGCCAGTACAGTTTATGTTACAAAGTTTTCACATCTTCTTAGTCATGTTCAAGTTCACATAACATTTCTTTTTCATTTTTTTAGGTGCAATCCCAAGTTTCCTAATGAAAAAAACATATCTTCTCTTGTGAATCTTGCAGAGAATCAGATCTGTGCTTCGTCGCTGTTGCAAATACAACTCGATCGCAAAAATAAAAATAAAAATTGACATATATTCTTGAAAACTCTCTTGCTAGCATGACTAATGAGGCTGCCTCCTTAATTACTTTGTTATTGCTTGCAGGCATACTAAATATCCTATATCAAGAACAATCCTCTTGTAGATCGAATGTCGCCATTGCATAACTATAAAAAATCGCCGTACCTACGTCGAAAGCGCAGCTCATTTCGTCTAAGCGCGCGGCTAAATATAAATGTTAATAAAAAGAGAAATCTACTGCAATAGAAAATTTTAACTGTCAGAAGTTGGAGTACTGTTATCTATTCAAAGATTTAACAAAGAGAAATCTACTGCAATAGAAAGAAAGAAAAATCATTCAATTGATAGAACTGTCAATCATGATAAAATTAATTTGGGATTCTATCTTATTTTATGTACCGATTTATTCTAGGCAATCTACCTAACCGCGTAACATTTTTGATGCTATAATGACTACAATGAAACAACTCCTATAATAATCAACACAAAATTCAAGTCCTAAGATCAGAAAATCTCAGTTAAGAATGATCGATCCGATTCGTCGTACAAGGTACACACATATATGCTACTGACTTTGATGAGAATGGATAGGAGGGCCAGGGCTGGTCACATTTACAACAACAGAAGAAATTCTTAAGTTGCTTTACAAGGGACAAGGCACAGACACAATTCAACTACAAAATGATGCCTCTAAGAGACTAAATACATATGTTTATAAACATTATATATTGTCCTTGTTTCTTCTTTACATCTTGAAAGTGATCTACACTTTCAATGGTCAATTTTTTCAAAAAAGGCTCCCTTTTATTGAATCCTAACCGCATTTCATCAAAGGGATTCTATTGGTTAAATTTCCCATGGCGAGCCCGGGCAGTAGTTCAACATAATTTCAGCATCTGTCGACGATGAACCAAAGAAGCAGTTCTGCGCTTGCTGTTGTTTTGGTGAAGTTTGGTTGCTTGATGATATCCAATCCAAAAGACTTATTTCATATGGCGAAGAAGCAAGTAATGCATTGTTCCGCAGTTCATGAACACCGTCGACTGAGTCCTTTGATGTATCCTCGATATCAAGGACGTCATGATGTTCGAACTTGGTTTTCTCGTTACTCCTTGTGCTGGTGCTCGCTGCGTTTGTTCTCTCTTCTTGCGATACTTCTGTTGCAATAAGTTGAGGGGACCGTTTAAGGTTAAACATGAGAAATTGATCATAATTAGTACAAGGAGAAGAATATGATCATAGAGGTCAACCTTGTTTTTGCTCTTGCACTTTCTTTCTTAGATGAGTTCTCCAGTAGTTTTTGATCTCATTATCAGTCCTCCCAGGCAAACTCCGAGCGATTTTCGACCACCTAGAATCATGACTAGATTACTCATTTTTATGTCAATGAATTCATCTAGTCCAAACTGGTATTTGTTGAATGAACAAGAAATCTAACATGGATAACAATACTAAAAACTATTAAACCACTTCTTGTTGCCTAAAAGAATTGATGAGTGTGCTCACTTGTTTCCCCATTGTTCTTGAAGTTGAAGGATTGTGCGCTCTTCTTCTGTCGTCATTCGACCGCGCTTAAGATCAGGTCGTAGGTAGTTCAACCATCTCAACCTACAACTCTTCCCACTTCTCCGAAGCCCTGCAAGCAGCATAGAATTTCATTACATATGGTCATATATATATATTGGCAGGTTTTAGATATCCAAAGCAAAAAAGAAGAAGAACATGACATGGTATTTTCGGCGAAAAAGAAAAGACCAGTACAGTTAAGGTGGCATGCATTAATACTCTTATAAAACAAAGTAAATAACTTCACACTATAGGTAAACATTCCTCTTTTTACATCATCTCTTAGTCTTAGTTATGTACCTGATACTCTGGCTATGGAGTCCCATCGTCGCTCCCCCATTACCGTCACAAAGGTGGCTAAGCGTTTGTCTTCCTCTTCAAGCCAAGGGCCCTTACGGACGATGGAATCTTCTTGCATGCCCACTTGGTACGCCATGCTGATCGTCGACTGGAAAAATGATGATGCCTCATCATCTGCACAACTTATTACCAAGGTAATACCTCTGCTTATATAATGGGGGGCAAAGGGAAGAGTGACTCAGAAGCCCTATGTGGCACCATACTTGGACAACACTAGTTTGTGGAAACTCCACCACTCTTCTCTGTCTTAATTATTAGGATTTAAATAGGTAATCTTCCATCCTTAATTGTTTTAGATGAACTAGTACAACTTTGCATCATCAAATGTGAAGTTAATTATCTATTAAAAAGCTGTCTCCTTCTCAATATTAAAACTATATATAAGCAAAGCTGTCACTCTACATAGCTTTGTATTCTGCTTGTTAAAGATGAATCCTACTGAGTTCATGATGTCTGCGCCATCGACGTTGTTGTCAAACAAAAAGTTGTGATTATAACATATAAAAGTTCATCCTAGACTTCCATATACCTAACTATATATAATGAAGTCTTCATGAAGTTGAGTTGAGTTTCTTTGTGGCATATATATATTTTCTATTTGTTTATGCTACTACAGTCTACAGTTCAGGACATATCAAGTACTGATCAGAATGGCTTAGCTTAATAATCATGAACCGTACATGGATGGAAGTATATATCAAGGAATGCATGTACACCCAAATGCATAACTCACAGAAGTCGCTTGCGTCGCCATGATCAGTTGTTGTCTTTGTTGAAAACATGCATCGACAATGCAAGCATGGAGGGCGCACCAGCAACAGCAACCACCATTCAATCTTAGTGTCCCTTTTTTGAATGCTTAAGCTCTCAGAATTATGACTTTTCCCCTTCTGCTTCTTATCCTTCCAAGTCATTTCTCCTCTTACCTCCATAATTGTCTCTATGTTTACTACATAAATTAGTCTAAAAAAGGAGGTTTGTCCCCATCCCACTCTACTGAAAGCAATGTTATACTAACCCGGTTAAAGCAAATGAGTAATTTCTAGTTAGAGTAGTAAAAAAACTGGGCATTCGCGGCCTCAAAAATAACAACAACAACAACAACAACAACAAAGCCTCGGTCTCAAATTAGTTGGAGACGCTCACGTGGATCTGACTTTTTCCTTCAGCTCAATCTAATGCAGTTGATGATGAAGTTCCAGAAAAGTGAAATCCTATATTACACACATTCAAAGAAAACAAAAAACAGAAATACTGATTCTCTATGCTGATCTATGTAGACACAAACACACATTCAAATTCATAGTAAACCATACTTCCGTGAAAATGGTGTACATTATACTTATAAAAGACAAGAAACCAATGCACTATAGCTCATACATCATATTACACTTGCAGAATTTAGGATAAATTGTATCTACAGACCAAAACAACCTTAAATTGCAAACAAGGACCAAGACAAACTGAAAGGGAAAAACCAACAATTTCTAAACCTTCTTTTGATCTTTATCTATATACCCCAAGAACAACAGCATTATAAGGGTAGTAGAGGACTAATATAACACTTACTAAAACACTAGTTCTTCATGTTTTGAGCCTTGATTCTGCTGCTGTTCTCCAAAAAAGCACGGCAACTTTCTGTGTTCAGCTAATGTGTTGAACTTCTTCCCTTTAAAAGGATCTAAACAATTGCATTGAATCTCCACAGGCATTTATAATTTGAAACATCATTCAGCAGCTTTTGGATACATAAGAATTACATCGGAGAACCTCATTCATTCTTGACACCTTTGCCATCTGCGATGACGTGCAACTGAAGAGAATCAGTTTACCATGACCATACCATCGGCACTTCCAGTCTTTGCCGCAACTGCAGCTTCCAGTCTCTTCCAAGTTAACTCCCTCTTCTCCACCAAGACTTTGGTTTGGGCTTCTTTCTCCTGATACTGTCGTTGACACTCTTCGAATAGCTCATTATCCATCTCCAAGAACATTTTCTGAACATTAGCAGTCAATCCATGAATTGCTTGGCTCCAATGGCTCTGTATGTTCTTCTCCAGTGCTTCATAGATGATGGGGAAAATCACATTTCGGTTCTGGGCAATTAAGCTCACAATATGGTCATTGTTCCATAGGAATAGAGCTCGTTCTGCAACCTGCCACGCAAATCACCAACCATAAGCTAATTAATACATTAGGACAATCCGTCTGGATTACTATCAAGAAAGCAAAAACAATTATCATATACGCATCATTACGCAGGTGGTCATCCTAGTTGACAAATGATGTCAACTACAGCTGCTCTTGTACAAAAGTTTCCTACGAGTTGCTTCATATAATAAAACCCTCTGTCAAGTTTTAAACTTGTGACAACTCGACAATCTAAAGAAGTTTCATCATCTTTCTAATAAATTACTTAAGACACGACAAAATCTTAGTGAGAAAAGATTTTCGTAACAAGTTTTCAGCTGGCAATATCTTAAGTTATAGACAAAAGCTAAGAATGAGGAGCAGGAAAAAAAAACACACACACACACACACACACACACACACACACACACACACACAAGCGCTCGCGCAGAGTCCAGTACATCAGCAAAGCCTCAAACTGAAATAAGTGCAGAAACACAATATACTTCTTTTTTGGCGGAATCATTCTGAATTTCAAAAAATTAGGTTGCCTCAGCAAAATAAAGCACCCAATTACGTGAAAAAGTTCCATTCCAAGACATCATGTGAGCAAAAGCTACAAAATCCTGACCCAAATTACATTCATTGTCTGGTCAAACTTCATAAGCAAATATATCCTAACGTTTCATTATTTTTGCAATAACATCCCAACGTTTGAATTTTGACAAAAATATCTTAATATTTGGATTTAGTGCAAATTGTGGGGTTAATTTCTCTGATTGTCACCTAACTTTATGAATTATAACATTTTAATCACAAAAGTTATCTTTGTAACACAAAAGTTATCTTTGTGACACAAAAATCACAAACCTTTCAAAAATCTTACAACGATAGTCACCAAAGCTTTTTTTTATTATTATTTTCAAGCAAAATTGCCAACGTGGCAATGATGTGGCACCACGTTGGTAATTAAGGGTCAAAAATACCCCTCGATTTAAATCAGACAACTAATTTTTTATTTCACAATTCTCACAAATCTCAAAACATTATTCACCTCACAAGAAAATTAAATAACTAAAAAAAAGATGACATTTTAGCTTTGGTGCTGAACTATCTCTACATCATCCTAAACATTATTTTTTCTTTTCTACGAATGTGATCTATCTCTGCGATTTTTTGGTGCAACAACATAAAATTTTAAAAAAGTACGTATGAAAATTTATAATTAGCAAATATAGATAAACCATTTTCACTTGGAACAACAAATTCTATAAATTAATTTGTAGCAACACACATCACCTACGTCTCAAAAAAAAAAAAAATTGCAATCCAATGCAAACAAATATTAATTATAAACAAAATGATTAATTAATTTCAAAACATCAAATGTAAAATTTGTTGGTTTTTTGGTGTGGCCCAAACACCAATAGGTCCAGCCCATTAAGGGCTTATAATTCTAATTGGATTAGAATTGGAAACGGAAAGTGAAGACCAACGAAATAGGAGTTGGAATTTTAGGAATTTCGGTTCTACTAGGATACCGAATTGAAAAAAAAAAAAAAAAAAAAAAAAAAAAAAAAAAAAAAGAAATTGGGGAGACTGAATATAGGTATTTTTGGGAGAGAAAAATACATGCATTGAAAAGTCGACTTCGAGAGTTCCACTTGGGAGAATTCGACCTGGTGATCAATTGGTGTGCACATTGGAGTTGAAGTGTGCAATCTCTCTAGTTTTCTTCTCTCTACATTGAAGGCATATCAAGATTTTGAATCTGAAGACCTGCGAGAGGCTTTGGTGATTTCTTGGTATTCAAGAAAAGTGGTGCAAGGGTTTGATACAATATGGGTAGTTTCATACTTAGTGTGATCATCTAAGTTCTTCGTAGAGGTATTTTTGTATTACTCCATTGTTAGTGAATCTCAAGCGATTGAGATATCTTGTACTCTTTATTCACGTAGTGGATTTTTCGAGTTTGGCCCGTGGTTTTTACCTCTAATTTGGAGGGTTTTCCACGTTAAATCTTGCGTGTTTTGTGGTGTGTTTATTTTCGTGCAATGATCGTGGTTTGGTGGGAATTTTCATTCATCCGTTTCATTGATCAAAGGGGTTGAGTAATAACAAGTGGTATCAAAGCGCCGCGGTTAAATCTTGACCGGTGAATAATTATGGGAATCGAGATGGGTGAAGAAAAATCATGTATAGTAAAGTTGACTTCTTCGAATTATTCAATTTGGCAACCTATGATGGAAGATCATCTTTATTGCAAAGATTTGTTTGATTCAATTGAACTTGGACAAACCAAACCAAACCAAAAGGAACATTCGATGCTGATTGGAAGAAAATGCACAGGAAAGCTGCTGAGACTATCAGAAAATGGGTCGACCACAGTATCTATCACCACATCAGTAAAGAAGTTGACGCGCAAGTGTTGTGGAGAAAATTGCAAAGTATGCGCAAGAGAAAATGCGCACAAAATAAGGCTTCTCTGGTTAGAAGACTTGTAAACATGAAATACAAAGATGGACGGTCAATGATAGAGCACTTGAATGATGTCGAAGACTTGATTAATCAATTAAGCGTCATGATGATAGTGTTTGAGGATGAATTACATGCACTATTAATTTTGAGCTCTTTGCCAGAAAGTTGGGAAACATTGGCGGTGTCTCTCAGTAATTCCGCCCCGGGTGGTATTTTATCTTTATCCATGGTATGTGATAGTCTCTATGATGAGGAGACAAGAAGAAAGGATAAAGAGGTTGATACTTCACAGGCTCTTGTTACTACAAAAGAACACAGAGGTAGAAGTATATCTAGAGGTCCGAGAGGGCGAAGCAAATTTAGAGATGGGTCTCAAGCAAAGGGAAAATTTGCCTGTTTTCATTATGGCAAGGAAGGACATATTAAAAGAAATCGTAAAGTGTGGAAAAGAGAATAGAATGAAGAGAAAAATCGAAACAAAGCGGATGATCGGAACATTACAACTACTATATCAGATGCAAGTGAAGAACTGGTTGTGCTTTCTTTTGTTGAGGATCAAGGTCATGTCACTAATGCAAATAGTGAATGGGTTGTTGATTCAGGAGCATCATTCCATGCTACACCGAGGAAGGATGTCTTCTTTGTTTATCGAGCAGGGAATTTTAGAAAGGCAAAGATGGGGAACAACAGTTTAACATATATAGTTGGCATAGGAGATGTCTGTATACAGACAAATGTTGGTTGCACGGTGATTCTGAAAGATGTGAGACATGTTCCAGATTTGCGTCTGAGTTTGATTTCTACTCATGCTTTGGACCTAGATGGTTATTATAACGTCTTTGGGGGCAATGAGTGGAAACTCACAAAAGGCTCAATTGTTGTTGCTAGAGAAAAATTGAGCTACACACTTTACAAGACTCAATTGAAGACTGTCAAATGTGACCTGAATGCAGTTGAAGATGATTCTTCACCAGATTTGTGGCATAGGAGGCTGGGTCACATGAATGAGAAAGGGTTGCATATGTTGGCATAGAAGTCTCTCATCCATTTTGCCAAAGGTAAAATTCTAAACCCTTGTGATGATTGCTTATTTGGTAAGCAACATAGAGTTTCTTTTTCTTCATCCTCTGAGAGAAAAAGAAATCTACTCGAATTAGTTTACTCTGATGTTTGTGGTTTCATTAATGTGGAAACTATAGGAGGTAGCAGAAATTTTGTTACTTTTATTGATGATGTTTCACGAAAGGTTTGGGTGTTTGTTTTGAGAACAAAATGTCAAGTTCTTGAGTACTTCAAGCGGTTCCATACCATGGTGGAAATAGAAAAATGAGTATCTTTGAAGTGTCTTCGTAGTGATAACGGGGATGAATATATTTAAAAGGAGTTCGAGAATTATTGCTTAGAACATAGAATCAGACATGAGAAGACAATTCCGAGTACCCGTCAGCATAATGGTGTTGTTGAGAGAACAAACAGAACCATCCTAGATAAAATCAAATGCATGTTGAAAATGGCTCAATTGCATGTCATTTTGGGTTGAAACTCTCAGTACTGCTTGCTACCTGATGATTTGCTCTCCTTCGGCACCGTTAGAGTTTGATACTCCAGAGAGAGTGTGGTCTGAGGAAGATGTTACTTACTCTCATTTGAAAGTGTTTGGATGCAAAGCATTTCTGCATGCGCCTAAGGAGCAGAGACGGAAACTTGATGATAGGACTGTTCCATATAACTGTTGGGATTTGGAGCTGCAGAGTTTGGATATAGATTATGAGATCCAGAAAAGAAAAAGGTTGTCAAATCCAGAGATGTGGTCTTTCATGAAAATAAGACCATAACAAATTTCAAGACATCAGAGAAAATCCCAGTTAATGATGATGATGTTGATTCTCTTCCTAGACTAGTTTCTCCTTCGATTAGTGATGCCACACATGAAGGAGATTTAGCTGAAGAACATGGGGTCGATGATGAGCATGCACGTGATGATGTTGATGACGTGCACTCACCTACCGTTAATGATGTGCAAGAATCGTATGATGATTCTGAGCGGGGGGAGCGAGTCCTCCACTTGTGGCTACAACAAAACTTCCACTGAGAAGTTCGAAAGAGAGAAAGTCCCTTCTACGAAGTACCCCGGTTCTACGTATGTCACGATTACTGAAGAGGTGCAGCCGGAGAGCTTCCAGAAAGTTCAGATTCTCGCTGACAAGAATCTAGTTGATATGTTCACCAACGTGGTGACTCGCGACAAGCGTAAATCCTGCACCAAGTTGGTGGGCCTGAGTTGCAGTTAAGCATTATAGATGTTTGGAGATCTCCCATGGGCTGGAGGGGGAGATTGTTGGTTTTTTGGTGTGGCCCAAACACCAATAGGACCAACCCATTAAGGGCTTATAATTATAATTGGATTAAATTGGAAACGGAAAGTGAAGACCAACGAAATAGGAGTTGAAATTTTAGGGATTTCGGTTCTACTAGGATACCGAATTAAAAAAAAAAAGGAGAGAGAAATTGGGGAGACCAAATATAGGTATTTTTGGGATAGAAAATACAAGCATTGAAAAGTCGACTTCGAGAGTTCGACTTGGTGACCGATTGGTGTGCGCACTCGAGTTAAAATGTGCAATCTCTTTAGTTTTCTTTTCTCTACATAAAAGACATATCAAGATCTTGAATCGAAACCCACGAAGAGGCTTTGGTGATTTATTGGGTATTCAAGAAAAGAGGTGCAAGGATTTGATACAATTGGGGTAGTTTTTCTTCATACTTAGTGTGATCATCTAAGTTCTTGGAAGATGTATTTTTGTATTACTCCATTGTTAGTGAATTTCAAGCTATTGAGATATCTTGTACTATTTATTCACGTAGTGGATTGTTCGGAGTTTGGTCCGTGGTTTTTTTACCTCTGATTTAGAGGGTTTTCCACGTTAAATCTTGCAGTGCTTTGTGGTGTGTTTATTTTCGTGCATTGACCGTGGTTTGGTGGGAATTTTTATTCATCTGTTTCCTTGATCAAAGGGGTTGAGTAATCCCAACAAAACATTCACACTATAGAAATGAAATTATTTTTTAAGAGGTTTAATTTCTAAAGATTGGAAATATATATAAATTTTAAGATTTAATTTTTAGGTCTAAATTTCTGGATTTATTTTCTTGGTTTAAGGATTTCCCGATTTTTTTTAACAAAATCAATCAAATTGACTAATTTGGAGTGAGGCGTATTTTTGATCCTTAATTGCCAACGTGGCGCCACGTCATTGCCACGTTGACAAATTTGCCAAAAAAGGACTGAAAAAAAAAAAAAAAAAAATTGGGTGACCACCGTTGTCAAATTTTAAAAAGGTGTGATTTTTGTGTTACAAAAGTAACTTTTGTGACTAAAATGTTATAATTTATAAAGTTGAGTGACTGTAAAAGAAATTAACTTGAATACTAATTTTCCTAATTTGCCCCTAAAAATGTTGTGGCATTATAAAACAACAAAACAAACAATTACATAACACTGTTTTTTGAAAGAAAGCGGTTATTCACACCCCACTTTTTGCTTTCGTACCCCATTTTTGAATTTTTTTTTCTCCAGGCCTCAAAGTGAAATGACTCAACTACCCCTCCATTTTCTCACTCATACCCCACTCACCCCATTCACGCATACCCCAGTCACTTATCTCTCAAATCGCGTTTTCACCATCAACTCAAATCCGATAAAAACACATCGATTCGACGTCGTCGGTGCACTCCTCATCTCTTTTAGTGCGATTTCAAGGTTTTTTGGAGTTTTTTATTATTATTTTGAGTCGGTATTCTTTGTGGTTTTGTTGTTGGGTTTAGGGCTTTGATTTGAGGGTTAAATCTTGCATTTTGAGTACAAAGTCTCGATGGAATTGAAAATATCAAGCAATTTCCAGCAAAACCCACTATTTTTTTTGGTCATTATCATGTATTTTTAGGAGTTTTGAAAATTTTTGTTCGTTCTTATTACCCACGCGAGTCTGCCACACAAGGCCGACAGCTCTAAAGAGGTGTCGAACACATAGGGATGACACCTGTAAAGAGGTCTCGACTAGATCCTGAGTTCTCTTTTCATTCTCGGTTGGAGTCGACTAAGACCTATAAAGAGGTCTCGATCGGAGTTGGTTGTTACCTCTTTAGAGGTCTCGGTCAAAATCGGCCAAGACCTCTTTAGAGTTCTTGGCCATATGCATCCTATGCATCCGAACCCGCAGGCGACACTTCTTCACTTATAAGACAAGACACGACGCAACCATATCCGACCTTGTTCAACGAAAAAAACATTCTTACGATACTTGGTGACTTAGTACAAGTGCTCTACAATGACTAAAACCGAGAAATGGAGATGATTGAGGAATGTTGGGATGAGTGTAGGAGATGGGATAACATTCGTTGAGGGTGACAGGTAGTTTCAGAATAATTTACAAAAAAGTGTGGTAAACGTGGTAAAGTGAATGGGTTAGAAGCAAAAAGTGGTGTGCGAATAGCCAGTTCCTTTTTGAAATTCAGTTAGAAACTAAGAAAATATACTTTTCAGTTTTCAGTTAGAAACTTAACATGCACAGGAAAAGCCATAGCTGCCATACTAACAACAAAATCAAATTCACAGTTACAGTGATTTGATCGTGGGGAACATTCACCACTCTACATGCTAAATAGGTCTGAATTGAGATGTGATGTGATTGACAGGAGAAGAACATAAAGCAATTGGAGCCTGGTGGTTCAGGTGTTCACAACCAATGGTCAATAAATGTGATTGGACACAGACAATAATTCAAAAAGTACCAACAGCAACACCAGGTGAAAGAACTCAAGGCAACAGATTTAGACCTTAAGAGGGAGTTAACTTAAAAGCTAAAGCCAATGATGGTAAGTTCATTGTTAACTACTACATAGGGCCCAAAGAACAAAGATAGTGATCATATCAGGCATGGAAAGAAAGCTTCAAAACAATTCTAATGCACAACAAAAGTCTGGATAAGGTTCCAAAATACAGGTAAGATTCAAAGCAACTGTTTAAAGCATTTGACAAGGACAGTTGATATTAAAGCTAAACATAACAAGCAGCCACCTCTTTCTTGGACAAACAATTCGAAAAAGGGATTTTTTTTTTCATGGTTTTTTCTTATAAGATGTTGGGGATTTTGTGGTAACTGGTAAGAAGAGGAAGAATGTCTTTTCTTTGTACTAGTTGAGGACTATTGGTTCTCTACTCCTATTTAATTGTTTTCTATAATACAACTCAAAAAGAAAACAGCCTACATCTTTGGGACCAAAAGGCAAAAATTAAGAATTGAGTTTTACTAGCAATATCCACTCATCAAGCTTTGAATCTTTGAGTTTGTTTTGTGTGTAATTGATCTTCTGTTTCAGTTTGTTTTGTGAGTAGATACGATTGATCTTCTAAAATTCTATTTCAGTAAATGTACTTTAATGCATGAGGTTTAATGGAGTTCGGATAATTACGTTACCATTTTTAGAAACAAAAAATCAAGAGGATTTGCTAATGCTAATAAAAGTATGTAGATCCATGAAAAACTTAGCCACCAACTCTATTTACTCGCTGAACAATTTCTTAATGCTTTTGGATTGTAAATAAGTTCCTCTAACATTTTCTACTAATATTGTTTTTGACCATATATAGAAGCAAACAGAGACATGAATAGCATGGAGAATGCAAAGATACAACAAGAAAAATGACCAAGCCTCAACCTCAAATTAGCTGACCTTGGCTAAATGGATCAAACATTTCCACTCAACACTCAGTCTATTTAAGGAGAATGCAAATAAGAGGGAGGATAAAAATAAATGGAACTTTTGAAAAAATAATATTTCAATGTTTCATTGAAGCCATGAATAAATGGACATCAAACTCAAAAGCAATAGCTAAAAATTATGCATACAATCTTACTTTTACTAGTGATGCCAACTACCAAGAAGCCTTATGAGTTATTCACTCTACAGATGCCTTCTTGATGTTTAATTGTAAGCCTACTGTTCCAAAAACTTCTAATTAAACTTAATATTCACCACATGATCCAACCTAATAACATAAAGGAAGATATATAGACCAGTTCAATTCCCATAAATTAATATTCTAGAGCTGCAATCGACATAAACTTGAAGTGGCAATTTATGTAAAACCCAGCAAAACTGCCACAATAACAAAAAGCATACCAACTTATTAAGTAACATGCAGGTATATGTTTCATCATCGAACCTAGTTACCTGCCCACTAAAACCAAACTCATAAGCCACAGTGAGTTAAATCAATATTCATCTGCTGATCATAAATATTAACACGAATGTAAGAACTGAAGGTCTGAAATCCTTTTTTCAGCAAGAAACAAAATGGTCTCTAAACACTAAGTAAATCATTAAGTTCATAAATCACAACAAAGGTAGAAAGCCAAAGTCGAGAGCTTCTACATCAAAAAACTCAAGAAAAGATCGAGAATTATTAGACAAGGCCATAAGTTCAAGTATTCAAATAAAAACTAGTCATGCTTTCCGCCCCTTTATCCAAAGTAAAGAGATATTTATGTTGACCAAGATTCGCGAACAGCTTGAACCTCTTAAAGCCATTGCGCTCACTAAAACCGCCTAAGATTAATAGTTATCCATGAAAAAAAAATGCAATAGGCTTGGTTTCAATAAGAAAAAGGGAAAAAAAAATACTTCATATGGTGACTTAGTAACCATAACCACACAGAACATAGAATACATGGATTGATTGGCAGCTCACCTGGAAATGAGAGCTATTGAGGCAGCGGGCAATCTGTCTAAAAAGCGGTACCATACAGCGTTGGAACTCAGCAGACTGTGTTCCCTCCAAAACCTCCTCTAATTCTGCAAGAAAGAGTACCTCCTTGGGACAATTAGTTACAGGCCAGTACTTCAACAATCCCCTTATCACAATGTCTGCTAGCTTGTAATCCTTTTCGACAAACTGGGTAATGCAATACGACAACTGCTGATGATAAGAAGCAATCGATTTAGGCTTATGAAGCGGAATAAGAGCCCGAACGAGAAACAACTTATGCTCCTCCTTCATTGGCAAAGCAAACCCATTAATTATACTCCCTAGAATCTCCAACAACTCAGCAATCCCACTATACCTCTCAGTCTCAAATATAAACCTATAGAAGATGTTACTAATGGCGCGTCTCATAAACGGGCGATGCACCATGAACTTCCCGTAAATTCGATGCAGTATCGTTTTCAAATACTCCCTCTCGCGAGGGTCCTCGGAATCAAACAAATCAAGCAACTTTAACACAAAGGAATGATCAATAAAACGCTTGGCAACCTTAGTGTCGGTATCCGAACTCACCACATACCTCAGAAGCAAATCGTACACAATTTGCAAGTGAGGCCAAGAGGGTTCCAGATACATATCATCCTCTTCAGGCTCGGCATTGTCAATGGCGGTGTTCTCGTGCGACGCCGGCGGCAAGCACCGAAAGATATTGATCGAAATCATCCGAACCAGCTCCTCCTGAACAGGCTCAGTGATCTTACTCGACCCTGACTGCATAAAATCCAGCAATTCAAGCAAAGTCAGCCGCTTTATCTCCTTCTCCCTCTCCGACTTCCCCGCGACGGCGAAATCGAACACTACACTACAAATCTTCAGCTTTCGCATAAACAAGCTCTGCCGATCCGATACCGGTACGTCCCTGAACATGGGCAGGGGCTCAATGATGTCCGAAGACAGCGAATCGCGGTCGCCGCGATCGAGGACAGCGCCATTGCTGTTGGCAGTGGCGGTGGCAGCGGCGGCGGATGGTCGGGAGGCGTGATTGACAGTGACAGTGGAAGGCTGAACGCGGGAGGAGGGGTCGAGGCCATTCGAATTGGGGTCGGAGAGGTCGGATTTGGGGACCTTTCGGTGGCCGCGCTTGATGATTCTATTCAACATCAGTCCTCCTCCTCCTCCAGAACGTGCCCTAGAAACCCTAAAACCCCTAAAAAAAAGAGAGAGAGAGAGAGCCACTTGAAAGTGATGAATGAGGAAACCCTAATTTGGGGAAATTAGGGGAAGCCTAGTGAGGGATCAAAGGAGGAGACTTTGAAGTGGAGAGTATGCATGAAGAGAGAGAGAGAGAGTGAAAGAATACATAGTTTCATGAGTTGGGGTTTTGGAAGAATTGATTGAGAGAAACGTGGATTTGGAGAAGAAGTGATGAGAAAAAGAGAGAGAGAGAGAGAGAGAGAGAGTGGAATTGAAGGAGAAGAAGAGGAAGGGTGTGGAAATGGGGAAGGGAAAGAGGAAATTGGGAGTGGAGTGAGGAATGCACGTGTGAAATGGGGCACGTTCGCACGTGGAAGGAACGTTTTCGGTCAAAAACTGATCTTTTTTTTTTTTGAAATATTGACGTACGTTTTCGGCTAAACTTACATCAATATTACGTTAAATCGAAGTATAATAAAAAAATTTAATTCACATAATTGATATCAACTAATTTAAAATTTGAAATTGAAGCTTTGATCATTCTTGTTATTGTTGAAAAACACATCAATAAGTGCACTAACTAGTAAGTCGAACGTGGCCAATTGCGGCTTTTTTGATTTTTAAAAAATCACAAACACTTTCGATAATTTTGAACGTTTATAAATGAAACTTTACATAAACAATACCTAAGCCAAGGAAGCCCAAAGAAGATTATCTGGCCAGGCCAGTAAATATTTGTCAGTACCTGGTATCCGACCTATAAAATTGCATCTGGGAACCTGATATAAACCATAGATGAAAAATTGATGCTAGAAACCTGACAAACTATACATGAGAACCGGGCATGAAAAGTTTCTACATCAGATATTACCAAGTTTCTACATGAAACCACCCTTGCAAACCATGGCAAACGGAGAACAAATGGATGAACCACCTTACATCTTCAACGACTCGCCGTTTGTCCCCTCCTATGATTCTCGACAGTCCGGCAGCGAGATCCCTCATGTAGCGCAACTGGAAATTGATGCAGCAGAACTACAGAAAACACAACCCTGGGAATCCAGATGCTCACAAAGAAACACTTCAAATTCAAACTCTAGAAAATTAAGCAGCCATTATGATAAAAAGTTCGAGACCGATTCAAAAGTGTCGGCCGCGAAAAAAGAGTGTCACTGCTATTAGCCAGTAGCCTCTGAAGAGTGGCATGCAAACAGGCTCTAAGAGGTGATAGCAGCTGTGCAGGAGATGAAAATCTCTCAAGTGACAAAAGAAGCAACTTGTCCATCTGAACAGAAGGCAAAAATAGCATAAACTAACCAAGCAACCATAACAAATATATACAGACTGCTATAACAAAAATGTTTTAACTTCTTGTTCTTCCCCAACTAACACGTCTGTGATCACCACCCTTTCTTGCCCCAAGATGCACTAGATGGCGCTTTCTCCCATGAGTCTTTTGCCTGGCCTGCATCTGCATTTGCCTCTTTGGCATCAGTGGTTTTATTCCACCCGGATGAAGATGCTGCCGGAGCATTGGGTTTACTCCAGCCATCATTGTTACCAGCATTTGAGGCGCTGTTCCAACCACCTCCAGCCGCACCAGCTGAATCAGTTCCTTTCGTCAAACCTGACCAGCCACTGGCAGCGGTAGCCTGCGGCTGTTTCCAATTGGTACCGCGATCTGCAGAACCAGGCTTGTTACTGGTATCCTTTCCCTTATTTGAATCAGAACCCCAACCCTCATTCTTGCTGTCATTGGGTTTACTCCAGCCATCAGTGCTTCCAGCATTTGAGGCACTGTTCCAACCACCTCCAGTCGCACCAGCTGAATCGGTTCCTTTCGTCGAAGCTGACCAGCCACTGGCAGCAGAAGGCTGCGGCTGTTTCCAATTGGTACCGCGATCTGCAGAACCGGGCTCGTTACTGGTATCCTTTCCCTTATTTGAACCAGAACCCCAACCCTCATTCTTGCTGTCATTGGGTTTACTCCAGCCATCATTGCTTCCAGCATTAGAGGCGCTATTCCAACCAGCACCCGTCGCACCAGCTGAATTGGTTCCTTTCGTCGAAGCTGACCAGCCACTGGCAGCAGAAGTCTGCGGCTGTTTCCAATTGGTACCGCGATCTGCAGAACCGGGCTCGTTACTGGTATCCTTTCCCTTGTTTGAACCAGAGCCCCAACCCTCATTCCTGCTGCCATTGGGTTTACTCCAGCCATCATTGTTACCAGCATTTGAGGCGCTGTTCCAACCACCTCCAGCCGCACCAGCTGAATCGGTTCCTTTCGTCAAACCTGACCAGCCACTGGCAGCGGTAGTCTGCTGCTCGTTACTTGTATCCTTTCCCTTATTTGAACCAGAACCCCAACCCTCATTCTTGCTATCATTGGGTTTACTCCAGCCATCACTGTTTCCAGCATTCAAGCCCTTGTTCCAACCACCTCCAGTGTCGCTAGCTGAATCAGTTCCTTTCGTCAAACTCGACCAGCCACTGGCACCAGAAGTCTGCGGCTGTTTCCAATTGCTACCATTATCTGCAGAACTGGGCTCGTTACTGGTATCGTTACCTTTATTCCACCCAGAACCCCAACCCTCACTCTTACTGCTTTGCTTCTGCTGACCCCAAGTAGAACCTTCTTGACCCCAGGTTCCAGCACTGCTGTTGCTCCCTTGCTGCCACTGACCCTTGCCGAAAGCTCCATCCCCAGCGTCATCAGTTTTCTCACTGTAATCTTGTCCCCTGTTCCGACCACCAAACCTTCCACCGCCCCTGTTGCCGCCCCGGCCCCGGCCCCAACCCCTACTAGAGCCTCCATCACCCCAACTTTTGGTACTGTCGTCGTTGCTCCCTTGCTGCCGCTGACCCTTAGAAGAATCATTATTGTCACCGAAATCTTGTCCCCTGCCCCGACCACCAAAACGTCCGCCACCCCTATTGCTATCCCTCTGCCACCCACCCTTGCCAGAGTCTCCATCACCCCAACTTCCAAAACTGTTGCTGCCCCCTGCTGCCACTGACCATTGGAAGAATCATTATTCTCGCTTGAATCTTGTCCCCAGCCCCGACCGCCAGAACGTCCACCACCCCTGTTGCCACCCTTCTGCCACCCACCCTTTGCAGAGTCTCCATCACCCCAACTTCCAAAACTGTTGCTGCCGCCCTGCTGCCACTGACCATCGGAAGAATCATTATTCTCGCTTGAATCTTGTCCCCTTCCTCGACCACGACCACCAAAACGTCCACCACCACCCCTCTGCCACCCACCCTTGCCAAAGTCTTCATCGCCCCAACTTCCAAAACCGTTGCTGCCCCCCTGCTGACCATTGGAAGAATCATTATTCTCACTGTCATCTTGTCCCCTGCCCCGACCCCGCCCGCCAAAACGCCCACCACCCCTGTTGCTACCCCTCTGCCACTGACCCTTACCAGAGTCTCCATCGCCCCAACTTCCAGTACCATTGTCACTTCCCTGCTGCCACTGACCCTTGCCAGAATCATTACTATCCTGCCATCGGCCCTTGCCAAAACCTCCATCACCTGTATCATCAGTTTTATCACCGTAATCTCCTCCCCCATTCCGACCACCAAAACGTCCACCGCCCCTTCTCCCCCGACCTCTAAAGCCACCTCTGTCAGAAAAGGATGACCTTCCCCTGCCAAAATTCCCATCCTCGTATGATGAACGTACTTGATCATCTCCATTATTATCGGAGGATCCTCTGTTCCAACCAGATGAACCGCCACCGCCTCGCCAGTTCCCACCTTTATTACCACCATTATCATCATTATTCCCAAACGCTTTCTTGTTCCAGGTTTCTGATTGACTTTCACTTCCACCTTCATTTCCTTTGCTTCCCCAACCAGAAGATTGGCCTCCACCAAAACTAGATCCACTACCCCAGCCAGCTGCGTCACCTTTGTCACTTTGCCCACTCCCCCAACCAGTATTAGAAGTGTTACCTTTGTTCCAGCCGCCTTCTTGATCCTTGATACCCTCTGTTCCTTCCTTAATAGCAGGTTTTTGGCCCCAAGAGGAAGATTGAGTGCCACCAGAATCTTTCGTAGAACTCCAATTGCTTTTGCTGCCATCAGAATCCTTTGCTCCGGCATTCCAACTGCCAACCTGATCAGCATTGGAATTATCTTTTCTATTCCAACCATTTCCATCATCACTGCTCCACTTCGGTTTATCATTTGCCACAGATCCACCACCACCCCATCCAGATGATTGATTATTACTCTTCGGAATACTCCAATTACCATCCCCACCAGATGATTGGTTTCCACCTAGGGAAGATGACTTGCCTCCTGAAGAATTATCCCAGCTGCTGCCTTTGCTATTCCAACCAGATGCCTCATTTCCACCTGGGCCGGAAGAATTTACTTTGTCGTCTGCTTTAGTTTTCCAACCAGATGATTCATTAGTATTAAACGAATTTGCAACACGTTCACGTCCACCACCCCATCCAGATGATTGATTATTACTCTTCAGACTACTCCAATTACCATCCCCACCAGATGATTGGTTTCCACCAAGGGAAGATGACTTGCCTCCTGAAGAATTATCCCAGCTACTGCCTTTGCTATTCCAACCAGATGACTCATTTCCACCTTGGCCAGAAGAATTTACTTTGTCGTCTGCTTTAGTTTCCCAACCAGATGATTCATTAGCATTAAACGAATTTGCAACAGGTTCACGTCCACCACCCCATCCAGATGATTGATTATTACTCTTTGGATTACTACCATCCCAACCAGACGATTGATTCCCACCTAGAGAAGATGGCTTACTTCCTGCAGAATTATTCCAACCAGATGACTGTTTGTCGCCGGACTCGAGCGAATTTCCATTCCCGTCTGATTTTGTCTTCCAACCAGATGAATCACCAGCATTAAATGAATTTGCATTATTCCAACTACTGTTATTCCCACCAGCATCTGAGGAAGCAGCATCCGAATTAAATGAGGAACCAGGAAAGAAAGCAATTAAAAAACAAAACAAAAGATATAAAAAAAATAAAACAAGAAAAATAGAAGACTGAGGAAAAAGTAACAAGCTTGCTTACTTTGACTAAGAGCATCTGTAGCCTTCGAACTTTCAACAGCTTTGCCCCAAGAACTTTGTTCAACTGATTTACCAGCTCCTCTATTCCATGATTGATCATTGCCAGCATCAGACACTTTTGGTTTGTCCCAACTTTCACTTCCTGTTCCCCAACCTTTCGTTCCACTACCATCGGAACCGCCACTTTTACCCCACTGACCTTCATCCGAAGGTTTTGCTTGGTTCCACCCACTAGCCTCATCTCCTACTACCCCTTTTCCCTTGTCCATTGGTTGATTTCTATTAGATGGTTCTCCCCAATTGCTAACTTTTTCATCAGCAGAATTTCCATTTTTGAGCTTCCCGGTATCCCATCCACCTCCTGCATCATTCCATGTCGACTGCTCTCCAGTTGGAAGTTTGGCAGAACCCCACTGATCGGAAGCAGGGCCTCCAGAGTCTCCCTTGTCAACAGCTCTGTCCCAACCGCCACCTTGGTTAACATTATTTTCAGCAGTGTTATCTACACCAGTACCTGTAGCCTGGCCCCAGTTGTCAGCCACTTTCTTAGTAGTTGTCTTGCTTCCCCACGGGTCATCTCCTTTATCTTCGCCTAAATAAAGAAACAGGAATTAGAAAATTTGACTCAAGGTTCCACGCCCTTTCCATATACTACTAATAGACAAGAGAAATGAAACAGACAAATGACAGGAATAAATCAGGAAAGCACGGTATTTTTTTCAGGATTACTACTGCATATAACCAATAAGCAAGAGAAATGACATGAATAAATCTGGAAAGTGGCACCTTTATTCGGATCATTATTACTGGAAGGATTTTCCGCAGTCGCATCCGCCTAAAATTGTAACCATCAGAAAAATCAAAAGGTTAAAGCCATTTCATAAAATTAAATTCCTAGCATATCAACTGAAAAGCTAAAAGTAAATTAAAAACTCACCAAGAAATCAGAGGAAGAGAAATTAGGCCAGGGATTCCTGCAAACAGAGTTCATACATCAGAGAAATAAATATTTTTGACGCCTATAATCCATTGTCACCTCAACATTAATCACGTTTGGTATCAAGCATGAAATTGTCGTGATAATTTTCCCACAGGAAAACAAATAAATTCAATCCTAGAGAAACCACCAAGTCCTACGAATGAGCATATGGCATCAATTTAAATAATACCTTCTACCAGTCAGAGCAGCAGAGTTCCATCCACCATCATTTGTGGTTGCTGCAGAATTCCAACCACAAGTGAGTATCCAAGATATTAAAAAGTGCATCCTTTGTGAAATATTCAGTTTCTTTGTAGGAAAAATTATAAGAGGAAACATTTGAGTGTGCAGATTGACAAAGATCTTCAATTGTATGTATTTGTCTGTCCGTGTAGAGATTCTTGTTGAGGACATTTGAATAAATTAAATAGTAGTTTATTAATTGAATTGACACCAACATGCCTACACATGGTGGGCCACCTAAGGATCTTATGAGCACCTTAACGCCTTTCCTACAAAAGAATTTCGTCGCGAAAAAATTTTCTGGTGTTCGACCTATATGCCCCAAACTTTTTAAGATAGAAAAGGTTCTGGTTTAATCCGTATCCTAAATAAATTCAAAACACAAGCATCTTCCACAAGAGACACATCATCAACAAAAGTAAATGAATTTTTCAAAAATAAAATAAAATAAAATAAACGCAAAAAAAAAAGTTAATGAATTGGAAACGACATAAATAACTCAATAGTTGGATCAGAACAATTCATACCACCAGAAAGTCCTGTTGCAAATCCATCAAATGATCCCATTGAGTTGGGTTCAGGGTTCCTGATAATGAAACGAAAAATTAGGAAATCAGATATACAACTAAAGCAATAAATAACTCAACATTGCTTTACTACGTGCATGCAATTTTGAAATATCACCAATTCAACGATTTCCTATGGGAAGACAACAATATTCAAAATGTTCACAGTAAACTGTTGAAAAGCCTCGACAACCATACCCAATGGACTTCACACCAGCCACCGATAGATGTTCACTTTTAACTGCGAAGAGAATTCAAATGTTATATACAAAGAATTCATTTTATATCCATTTTATAAATCCAAGATTGAGAGTCAACCAACCTGTAATGACCTTAATTTGAGTATCAAGCCTGACAGTGACATCAGATCGATATATAGCAACAACACGACAAATATGTCCCTTCAAAGGGCCCACTCGAATTCTCACAGTCTGACCAATGGAGAAGTTGCAATCTTTATTCCCACCGTTATTGCTGTTGACTACATTCAATTGACCAAATTATTAGCAAATTAACATCTAAAACCATCTTTGGAAAAGCACACATTGAGCAATTAACCTACATGTGTTCTTTTCCCAACGTTTTCTGCTTGGTGGCTCAGGCTCAGGAGACTTTGGAGATGCAGCAAAATCTTCAGAAGTGGGAAAACCCGATCCATCGCCCTAGGAAATTAATGAACATACAGTATCAGAAAATGTAAAAGAAAAAAATTAAAACAGCCATCATACGTTGTTCTTGTACATACATCATTTTCAATGCGTGAATCCTCACAAGTACTTATATTTTCGCATGATTGAGAATTTGCACAAAAATATCCACCATTCTCCGATTGGTGCTCATCAAAAATGAATACACTTTCTTGGCAAATATACTTAATAACCCCCTGCTTACCCTGCATACAGAAGTGACAAAAGAGTTTAATTATTCAACAATTACTACCTTCTGTACACCAAATATAGAATTTCTAGAATGAATATAAACCTAAAATGAAGAAACTCAGTACAATAAAGGAACGAATACCTCTGATGGTCCCTCCAAAACCCTCACTACATCATTGAGGGACAATTTGATCATATCCTTGCCAAAGGTGCTGAACTTTTTATCAAGGGACGCGCTCTTCATCTCATGGAGATCAATGTTCACCATCTTTGCTCCTTCCACGTCATCTTTTAGAATCTAAAGGACGACACAAGCCTTAATTACCAAACAAATTCAGGATGGTTTTAACAAATATTGAAAATAGAGTGAACCTAACCTGGAAACGGTCATCGTCCATGCCTATGATAACACCAAAATCATTCTCACTACAAACAAAGGCCATCAAAATTAAAGCAATCAACGTCTCAAAGAGACTATGGCCACATAGAACATGGACAAGCACTAGACTTACCCAAAAAATACAAGATCATGCAACTGAAAACCATTTCCTTCTTTAGGTTCTAATGCATCTTCCGATGCTTTAGTTGTAGCTTTCATGGATTTTGACGAATGCTTTTTTGTTCCTGATGTACTTTCCCCTTTGCCCGTCCTTTCGCTGGACTCCGACGAGCACTTCTTCCGTTTTTCACCATAAAGTTGTGAAAGCCACTCCATATCCTCAGATTTATCTTCATTAGAAGGGTTAAACTTCTCAAGCTCCTCTGCCGAAGGCAATTCAGTCAAATACTTTAATGATTGCACAGAAATCTTTTTATACAGATATCCATCCTTGAGTGTTAAACCATCAACGGTCTCAAAGACCTCTCCAGTCTGACGATCACGCTTTGATTTAATATGACGTCGGATGTCCCTGACAAGTCAAACCAAACTAAAAATACGAAAAAATTAACAAACTAAGTAATTCACTCATAGAGAAAAACAAGTATTACTCGAGATCACTGGAAGTGACAATTCTTGGTGCTGGAACTTTGGCTTCTAGTGCAGTACCTTTACCAGCCTGCATACAAGGTACCAGTCACTTACACGACAATCAAACAAGGAAATATGCAAAGGGAGCAAGGTATAGCAGCTAATTATATTAGATGAGTAGTTTTCAATCAGTAGCCACCATTATTCCAAGACAACACAAGGAAAATTCTCCTACTACCAAGCATGCACATGAAAGTAACGCAACTACAAGTAGCAACAAATCTTTGTTGACCATATAAATTGAAAAAAAAAAAAAAAAAACGATTCCAACATTGTCCTCTTTCTTCCCAGTTGAACAAGAAATAGCATAGATTAAATTTTTCAAAATAAATGCAAAGTCAATAAGTAGCCAATCAGCGCCTTCTGATCATAGGACTCCTTCAGAAAAGAATTCAAATAATTGCAATTGCAACAAAAAATCATAATAATAATAATAAATTAATAACAATAATAACAACAATAGTAATAATAATAATAACGATCCATAAAAATTGACTATTGGCTTCAGAGAACAGTTAACACAACCTTAATTTTCTAGTTTACCTAATAACCTATCGATTAAAACTTTCATTTTGAGTGCTTCAAGTAACCCAACTAAAGGTTTATACCGAGGAATGATTATTCTCAAAAAGAAAAAAAATAATAAAAAATAAATTGTACACCAAAGAAGTGCTTAGAAATCATCAACACAGATTGCAATATCCAATGAATAGAAACTAATAAGAATTTCTCATTTAAGTCTTTGATAAATTTGTCCTTTGGCAATTGAAGAAGAAAGATACAAGAAACCAAAATTCTTGACAAGCAGGATACTACTTGAGCAACAACAACAACAACATAGCCTCAGTCCCAAATTAAATGGGGTCGACCACATGGATCAAACTCTTCCATTGTGATCGATTTAGCGCAATTGAAAGTGAGCTTTCCAAACCATTCAAATCCATCCTAATTAATGCATTTCAAGTTAACTTTGATCTATCTCTACCTCGTCGAATTTCTTCAGTTTCTATTGAATCAAGTTTTCTAGTGGGGGAATTTGTAGGTCGTTTTTCCAGGTGAACAAACCACCGCAACCGCTATTCCCTAATCTTCGTGTCAATTAGTGCTACTCCTACTTGTCTTTGAATTTCTATATTTCTTATTCTATCTTTACGAGTTTTACCACACATCCACCTAAGCATCATCATTTATGCTACGTTCATTTTATGTAGTTGTTATTGCTTTACCGCCCAACATTCACTCCCATAAAGCATAGCTGGCATGATTGCGGTCTTATAAAATTTTCCTTTTCACTTAGTCGGAATATTTCGATAACATATCGCACATGTTGCACTCCTCCATTTCTTCCATCCTGCTTGAATTCTATGTGTGACATCATTCTCAATGGTACTATCATCTTGTGTAATTGATCCTAAAAATCTAAAGCGGTTCACCTAAAAACCTCTACTTCCCCTAATTTTACTATTTCATCATCTTGATGTCTAGTATTTCTAAACTTACAGTGCATGTATTCAGTCTTCGTCCTACTCAACTTAAAGCCTTTAGATTTTAATGTATTCCTCCAAAGTTCTAATTTCTCATTCACTCCATCTTTTGTTTTTTCCACTAAGACAATATCATATGAAAATAACATACATCATGGTATATCCTCTTGAATATGCCTAGTTAGTTCATCCATGACTAGAGTAAGAGATATGGGTTTAAAGCCGATCACTGATGTAGTCCTATCAACAACAACAACAACAACAACAACAACAACATAGCCTCAGTCCCAAATTTGATGTAGTCCTATCGTAATAGAAAATTATTATGTAGTTCCTTCAAATATCTTTACACTCGTTACTACTCCCCCATACATATCCTTAATAGTGTCTATATATCTAGCATGCACTCCTTTTCTTTCTAGAACCCACCAAAGAACATCTCTAGAAACTCTATCATACGTTTTTTTTCTAAATCTACAAATACCATATGAACATCTTTTTTCTTTCTCTATATTTTTCCATCAATCTTCTTACAAGGAAAATTGCCTCCATAGTTGACCTCCCAATCATAAAGCCAAATTGATTCAATAATATTGTTGTTTCTCTTCTTAGCCTATTGTCAATTATCCTCTCCCAAAGTTTTATAGTATGACTCATAAGTTTAATTTTTCGATAGTTTGAACAACTTTAAATGTCTCCTTTGTTTTTGAAGATTGGTACAAACATGCTTCTTCTCCAATCCATTGGCATTTGTTTGATTTTAAAATTTTGTTGAAAAGTTTTGTTAATCAAGTCAATCCAATTTCACCTAAGCATTTCCAAATCTCTAAGGGTATTTCATATAGGCCACATGCTTTTCCTATTTTCAACCTTTTCAATGCCTCTTTAACTTCTTAAATTCCAATATAGCATGTATAGTTTACATTTATTTCTTGGTGTGGGTTTTCATCTACTATGATATCGACTCGCTCATCATAAAATAAACTATCGAAGTAGCTTCTCCGTCTCTCCTTAATATCATCTTCGCACGTTCAAACATTTTGATTTTCGTCCTTAATACATCTTACATGACTTAAGTTTTTTTTCTTTTTATCTCTTAATTTGGCTAGTCTATAAATATATTTTTAGCCATATCTATTACTTAAACTTGTGTATAGATCTTCCATGAAATTTGTTTTAACTTGACTAACTACTTTTTTAACTTGTTTTCTAACTTATCTATACTGATTGTACACATCTTCATCTTGTCACTTAGGTATTTTCCTATACATTTCTCTTTTGGGGAAGGGCGGTTGCGATAGTTTGGTCAACTGCAAAGACGACCTACAAATGCTCCAACTAGAAAACTTGACTCAATAGAAACTGTAGAAATTCGACGAGCTAGGGGCAGACCAAAGTTAACATGGGATGCATTAATTAGGAGGGATTTGAATGGTTTGAAAAGCTCACCGCCAATTGCACTTAATCGAGCACAATGGAAAAGTTTGATCCATGTAGCCGACCTCAGTTAATATGGGACTGAGGCTATGTTGTTGTTGTTGTTGTTGTTGTTGTTGTTGTTTTTTTGTTGTTGTTGTTGTTATTGATCTCTCTTTTAGTCTTAATTGCTCTTTGGACATCCTCATTCCACCACCATGGTTCCTTCTTTGGTGGTCTCAAGCCTTTAGATATACCTAACATGTTTGATGCTACTCTCATTATGCAACTACTTGAGCATAAACCATAAAGTAAAAAATAATAGATAGTTTCAAAGTAATTGCTAAAAACCAAAAGCCCTTGTGCTCAAAATGTGAATCCTCCACAACACGATACCTCCGCAATGAAACCTAATACCTTGTCCATGGCTTACAGGGAAAATAGAACTATATGCCCGTAGCAACTCATATTGGTGCTACACCCTTAGACAAATCCTAAAAATTGCATTTGCTAATAGTATTCCATTATAGTGCTAGACCCTTAGACAAATCCCACACACTATACCAATCAGTCATTTGTCCTCAATTAAGCGCATATTTCGTTCTGGCCAAAAAATTATGTTGAGATTTGAGGCAACAACGGTGATGTGGTATACATACGAGGCCTAGTATGAGAATTAGGATTTGCAACAAAACCCTAATAACATTAAAACTTCATGTTCCTAACATATAATGCTCATATTAGGCTTCGTATGGCTACTATATCAAACATCAATTTGAGTCCTTGGATTCACAAAGTGACACAAACAGATTTCCTTGGACAAAGTATTCAAATAGGGTCTTCAAGAAAAAACTCTTTAAAATTCAAATACATATGATTGAATTCCCAAAAGTCTGCAATACAATAAGAAACATGAATCTTGATCTAAAATGTACCCTTTAAATTAGCACTGACTGTCAAACTTCATAAATCATAACCATTTCCATATTTCTCTCCTGAAATGTCCCACAAATAAAAACAGAAACGTAATTGCAGCTCTCAGACATTAAAGATGGGAATAAGAAATCATGGAGACAAATTCTATCTCAAATATATCGAGAAAGCAAATTAATAGCATAGCAAGTCTCAAAGTCAATGAACGGCTATGGATTGTTAGTACATGTGGAAATATTTTACTTGAAGCTTCCAACTTACAGATATAATAATTCAAATTGCCAGTATTTGAAAAGTTTTCCTACCCCAAGTAGCCAAGAAAGTAAAACTAATGCTTGGAAAGCATGAAAAATATACAAGTAAACTGAATAGATTTTTTCCATAAAAACAAGCATATCATGCTGTTCATCAAGTACCAAAAAAGTCTTCTGACAAATGCAACAACTGTAAAGCGTCCATTATCACTAGATCAAAACTTTTTTTTGCTTCAATTTATCATGCACCTCAATATTGCATACAACATATATCAATCTTCGTGACTGTGAGAATCAAAACCAATATAACTAATAAAAGAGCATAGCACATACAAGCTTTTTGGTCAACGCTTGCACATTAATTCTCGGCAAAAGTTTTACAGTAGCTCTTTTTTGGGTTTCTTCAACGGACACAACCTGCACACATAAGGGAAAGGAACATTAAAATAAACTAACAACCAATGAGTTACCAAGAAGTAAGGAGTGAAAAAAAACTCATACCTGTGCCAGATCACCTTTATATTTCCCATGCTTCAGCCGAGCCCACATGTGCTTTGGAACTTCGGGATTTGGTTTTGTGTTTTGTACAGAAATCAAACGAGAAACTTCGTTGTTGGGCACGGGTGAAATTCTACTAAAATATATGTTACAGAGTCCTTTACAAGCCTAAATGGAAAAAAATACACAAATTATACATCATATCTGAGCAATAGACAGCAGGGAGAAACCACTAATGGAAATGATATGAAGTTATAGCAGCAATAATAAGAAGAACACTCTTTAAAATACCTCCAGAACATCAGCTTGCTTATCAGCTTCCATATAAACAAAACCTTTTGTATGCTCAAGAGCAAACGCAGAAACTATCTTCAGTTTAGACCCAAGAGAATGTAAATTGACATATTTGTGCATAAGAGAAAAGACAATCTGGCGCTCACGTCCAACCTAAAATGAGCATCCTTAAGCATAAAAATATGGTGAAAGAAATGAAATTGATGGACAAAGACAATTGGAAATAACAACTTTTACCATGCATTTGATTCTCCAGATAGTTGGATCATTCTTTGAAGGCATGAGGAAATCTTTCTCATCAGCTGGCTCAGATTCATCTCCTGCATATTTAACATGATGCGAGCCGGTCTTGTATCTCTCCTCCAGATACTTTTCAAGCTCATCGCCACTGAGCTCCTCTTCTTTTGGTAAAATTGGCAGTTCGTAGCCCTTTGTCGATCCATTCTTGTCATTCGATTCCGCTCTAGCATCATCTATAAAATCTGCTTTGGACCAAAAAATAATATAGAGACAATTTATGCCTCAAAAATCAAGAAAATGAACTAGGAAACTACAAAATATAGGATTAACTATTGTCACAACCAATCGGATATAAGCAAAACCAATACAATTTTTTACATTGGGCTGGCTACATACTTTATCCACTATTTCTACGGTCATTCACCAACTTCAAATATAGTTGCATGTCCCTCAAAACAATTTTTCCCTCTTGTTCTATCGCTACTCCACTCCTCTCAAATTCTTTTACCCCCAACCTAGAACATATTTTGACAATGCATCTACACTTCAATACTAATTTTAATGTATGAATGCTACACTGTCGACCGCTATCCGACATTCGTTTTCTATCACTCCCTCTACCAACTCTATGTACCCTACATCATCCAATCTGAATAAAGCCTCATAGTTCATTACAGGATTCCCTTCTCCGGGAAAAGAGAAGCAATGCTGTTTAATCATTCACCGATACCGGTATCAATTCGGTTGCCTTCATCGAAGAAAACATGTTCTTCATCAAGAAGCCCTACTCCCACACAAGTACACTCGAACCCTCGCCCTCATGTAGAGGTGGACAAATTGCCCTAGATTTGCTCATTTCACCTTCAAAACGACCAAACCACCAAATCTACAGCTACTAACACACCAAAAACCACAATGCATGTCATCCTAACCACCCATCCATGACCCACCACTCTACATCAACATCAACAGTTCAACACAAGCAAGCAAGCGCGCGCACACAATCCCCACCAATCCAACAAAAACCCCCAAAAATCACACACAATCGTTCAAACCGGCACAGAATTCACAAACAGAAACCCTAGAAATCAACAAATTCAAAAAACCAAACAATCGCAAGGGTTTCTGACTTTCTCTTCACCTTTATCGAAGTCCTCGTCCTCCTCGCTATCCTCCTCCTCCTCCCCGCGCGCGTCCGCCGCCACATCGAAGAACTGGAGCACCCCGGGGTTGCTCCTCTTCCGGCCGCCGGACCTACCGGCGCTCTCCTTCTTCCGCTTCGCCGCCGGAGCTTTCCCGGCGGCGACTTCCTTTCCCTTCAGAGCCATCAAACCCTAACCACACCTTCAGAGACTAACAATGGCGAAGCAGAGAAACCACCATTGAAGGAGAAGAAGCGAAGCGACGGTGCATTGTGTATTTGTGTGTGATGTTCTGAAAATGTGATACAAAATGCGTGACTGAGTAGGGTGATTCAGTGTCGCGCGTTCGGTGGACGCTTCGCGGCTCCTGTTTCTAAGACTGCCATGTGTAGCGCTCGACGTGGTAAGTGCTTTTGAGCGTTGGATCGACTCAGAAGGTAATTTTTTCAACTTTCAAGTGTCACGTCATGGATTCCGAATGTGTATGCTGCTGTTACTGAGTTTTACTGTGGGACGGTTTTCTTACTATAATTCGAGCGGGATGAGGGGTGGCAAAAAAATAGGTATAGACGGGTACGGGATCAGATAGACAGGTACGGGATCAGATACTTTTTTTAATAACGACTAAAAATAGTATTCGGACCCGTACCCATTTTTAAAACGAACACTTTTTTTTTCGGATTTTTAAAATAAACAAGTCCCTTTTTTGTCCAGACTTGTTTTTTAATAAATAAAATAAGTTTTTTCATCAAAAAAAAAATAAATAAATAAATAAAATAAGTTTTTTCACTTAATTATTAACAAAAATACATAATTTTTATGTTGTCATGCATTCTATCACTACAAAAAAGAAATGTTATAAATTCAAAATTCAAGTCTTGCAAGTTTTTATATAAAAATAACATCATCATTTGTAAAATTATAATTCAAACATTATGAAAGTTTCAAAATACAACTATAAATAAATAAATATTATTTAAATTAATCGCAAAACGGGTATCTATTTTTTTAAAAAAATTGTCCGGACTCGAATCCATTTTTTAAAACGGACAAGAAAACATGTCCAGGCCCGTATTAATTTTCAAAAAATTATGTCCGGACACATTTTGCCACTCCTGAGTGGGACTGCACAATTTTTTATTTAGAGTGGTAAGCATTTGTCACGCGCACTGGTTTTTTTTTTTTTTTTTGGAAAATGATATTTTGACCTACTTTCCCTACATACATTTGATACACATCTGATGTGGCAACGACACCTCAGCTCTATGGGCCCACCTCGAAACCAATGGAAGACGTTAACGAACATCTTCTTATCCGTTTGATTTCTGACGCGTGCGTCATTTCCAATCTTTTCTTATGTCAGTCGACTGACATGGAGATGTACTGGTGACATAGATGAAAAATCTAAAATTTTAGTGGGCCTCATCCGGGTTTGTTATACAAGACAAGAAAAGTAAAACTTTGTTCATTCGTTTTGCTTCTCCTTCACCGAGAAGTTGCAGCTTATCACTATGGTATTTACAGGCGAGTTTGAGTGTTGGAGTTGTGGAAGGTATGAACATGTTGATGTTGAGTGTCCTAAAGGAAGAAGTTGTTCTGGTTGCTTACTTGGTGTGATTATTAGGATGAGGGTCAAGAAAGATGGACCCAACAAAGGCCGGTTGTTCTTTAGGTGTAGCAAGGAATGATGTAATCTATACTTCAGATGGATTACTCCTCGTGCTGCTGCAGGTAGAGTGCGATGTAACATGGATGCACCTAAGCGAATTGAGAGCACAAATGTAATCAAGGACATTGAAGGTCAAGTTCGAGATATGACTCGCTTGTTTGATGAAGGTTTGCATGTTGCAGTCCGAGAGGGTGGTGGAGTGGAGGTGAGGTCTGAAATGACCATCAAATTTGTGAACTCGGAGAAAGGCAAAGTGTGAGCTTTTGATTTTGATATCCATTCATGCTATCGATTAGGGTTCACTTTTCTAGATTAGGGTTTTTTTGTTAGCAGTTGCTTTTCTTGTTCGAAAATGTATAGACATCTGGGTTTTCCTTTTCTTTTGTTGGGGAATTATGGTTTGATGTGCTTCAATGTTATGCTAATCATATAATATTGCGTTTTAAATTGTTGCTTTTGTTGATTCATACACTCAAGGCTAGGGTTATTCAATGGAAAATATTTTAGTTTACTATTAAACAAAATAGCATAAAAGAATTTTGAATATTCGAAAAAATAAACTTTGAATAATTTGACCAAATTTGATGGATTTACCATACACGTGTTAAGCTCGCGATTTTTGTATTTTGATATATTTTTAAAAAATATTTTTTTAATAAAATCAATGATTTCGATAATTTTAAGATACACAACCAATCCTGAGGTATGCGTACTTGTGTGGCTGTGATTATTCCATTTTTTTTAAATTACTTCAAGATCTCGAGAAATCTATGGAGAGATTGTTGAAGGGATATGTCTTTGAAGGGAGCCGTCGCGCCAGTCCATCTTCCCAATACGTCATTATGACTCATCAATAGGCACCTCTACATGCGTAAGAGAATCAATTATTAAGAGAACCATTGAACTCTCTTACTCATGTAGTTGCAGTCCCTCTCCAAGCCCTAGCCAAAGTTGTTATCGCCTTCGCCCTCTCATCCCTAGTATTCGATGGCGAAGACAAATGTTGTAATGGAGAAAGGGCAAACATTATTCAACAAGCACTCAAAGAAATGGCCCAAACTTGATGAGAGTTGCGAGAAGGACATGTAGGGGACTAGGGCTGTGAAGCCAAAGGTTGGCCATTCACCACAAACCCGCAAAAGTGCTCGGCTGCGAAACAAGGCTCGTAGCGCCATTCCATCTAACACCCAGTCTACCCCAGTCGTCATTCCAGATCACGATGAGGACGATGATCGTGTTGGAGATCTCGACTCTCTGGGATGCAGGCGAGCCTTGGCAAATTTGCATGCAAGTTTCATGAAGTGAGAATGTCTATACACCAAGAGGTTGGGCTTTGAGTTCTTCGATAGCATCAACGTGTTTTTCGAACGTCTTGGCTGGATGGAATTTGCGGCTACAAGGGGTCCGATTTCAGAGAGGTTTGTTCGTCTTTTCTATGCTAATTTACAATGTAATGATCCTAAAAGCCTTTGAAGTTGCATAGTTTTATAGATGGTGTTGTGTTTAAGGTGAACACTAGGGTTATTAGGAAGGCCTTCAACCTCCCCGAGGGATCTTTTCGTTATTTTGAATCAAACTGGTGGCCTAGGGTTGGTGTTTTTGATCCCTTGAAAGCAACAAATCTATTAATTGACTATACCGATATAACTGCACCAAAGAAGCCACTACTAAATGAAGTGACCATTGAAGAACGACTTGCACATAAGCAAGTCGCCCATGTCTTGGTCCCAAGAGTTGGATCCCTAACATGGATGACTTTCTATGATGTTTTCTTGGTTTGGTGTGTATTAACTGGGGCAAAGATTAACTTGACCCATATCATTGTTTCGCACATGCTTTGTGTAAGTGCGGATCCTCGTTCTTCCCTCCCATATAGTAATAATTTGGCTAGAATTTTTCACTACTGTTAGTCTTTCCTTGCCTCCTCAAAATGAAAATGGTTGTGGCATTAACTTGATTGGTGAGGCTTCATTGGCAAAAATGAACTATGAGTTAGTCAATGGAAGTGGATTGTTCTGCAAGGGAAGGGCAGTGCTCGTAAGAACAAGAAGAAATAATCATCCCCACCACTTTTGTTCCATGATACAACTGATGACGAAACATATCAAAGTGATATTGGAAGTGAGGTCAGTGATGATTCTGAGAACACAGATGATGAGGCGCAAGATTGCGGATATGAAGATGAGGATTCTGCAGACGATGACTCTTCTGAAGATGACTTGGCAATGACTCAAACACCAGTTGGTAAAATTAATCTTAATTATTCTATTTCAGTTTAACCGGATCATTTCTCATTACTTGTCTCTAACAAAATAGTTCCTATTACAGGTAAATCAACACCGGTTGCTGGTGAGAATGCAGAGGTGGGTGAAGATGCGATCTATTTAGGATGAGATGATATTGTCTTGGAGGGTGTTGCAGTGGCTTTAGGAGTTGATGATGTTGTCATGGGAAGTGAGGCATCGCAGTTGGAAGGCAATGCTGAAGGCACTCAGAAGAAAGTTGGTGATGGTAAAACTAATGAACCAATTGATGAAACCCCTATAGGGACAGAGGAGCGTAACCCAGTCCAACAGGCCGTGTTGCAAAAGGAAGTGGACGATATGAAGTTGTTTTTTGCTAGAATTGAAGGACGACTCGTAGGGAACATAATGCACAACTACACCTTAATCGAGAGGCGCCCGACAAACATTGAACAAGAAATGAATGGCCATGTGAGGGCACTTCATGAGGAAGTTGCGCAAATGAGGTTGCAATTGAAGGAAATACTGGAGGTCGGGAAGCGGGCTTGGGAAGTGCATAAATTCCGAGACATCAATTTCTTTAGCATTTTCACTCGAAAACAATGTTTTTAATTACTTTGGGTTATGTTTTGATAATACTGTGTAAACTATTTTTTTGTGCATTTGGCTTGTTCGATGACGGACTACTGTAATGCTAAGGATGTTCAACTTTATCTGCAATGATTTCTATTTCTCATGACTTGCTTTTAAACATGAAGTTTTTTTGTGCACTTAGTCTAGTCTGATGGTTAACTGCTCTAATGATGAATCTATTTATTTGTTATTCAAACTATATTTCCTTTGTTTCAATCTATCTATTAGGGTTTTGAGTGTTTTTTTTTTCAAAATTGGTCAATTCGACCCATTAAATAGCAAGTGTTTATTTCGAACACCTTATGTAGCAATTGAATTAGTTGGTTAAAAAAAGGAATAACAACACAATCAAATAAAACATAAAAAGAAAGAAAATATAGTGACAATCATATATGTAGTATCATTTGATCATATATACACTAACAAAAGTTCCCAACATGCAAATGAGGTTGCTCCAAAAATTATGCAATCATACAGTTGCTCAATAATACATATGCCCCAAAATGAGAAAAAAAAAACATAGTGTCAATGTACAATAGCTACATCTGATAACACATGCAACTCCACAGTTGCTGGTTACAACCTAAATTATTAATTTGTCCTAAAGTAATTCAACAAAACATGAAATCTATTAATGGATGTTGCTGCCAACTTCCTGTGAATCTAATGGAATTTCCCAACAAAGGTTATCAAGCACTGAGGCTTCACCCATTTTTTTCCCCGATCAAGGCTTGTGCATAAACATCCCACTCACCCTGTATACAATAGCACATTGAGGACTCATTATAGGCATTTGGAACTGATGAAAATGTATGACAAATAATTGATAAAGTGATTGGTATATATATCAGCATATGTAATAGCTAAATGACATTTGAATTATACAAGGTAAAAATAAATATGAAGGTAAATGTAATAGTTGATTCATGGTCCCCATACTCACATATATGTTGTTGCCGACAGCACTATCATAATAACTATATTGTTCCCTGTAGACGTCATCGACATTGACGATGCTCTGAAACATCAATAAGAAGACGTTTCTATTAGCCTACCATTGTATATTATATAATAAAAGACGTATTTAAAGAACTATATTAATGCATGCATGCAAGCAAACACTAACTTTCACAATCAAATACTTACAGTGACCTGCTTCCCATTTTCTTTAGCTTCATCACATTGTTGATGTTGTTGTCTAAGTCATCACCAATTGCTTTCTACTTGTTGGTCTTCTTCTCGGATATAGCTTTATTAAGACTAAATCGCGGTCTCCCCTTTCGATGTCCACCAGTTGGTTCCTTAATTGACTGCCTCTTAGTAGAAGCTATCAGGGGAGGGACATCATCAACAATGGCCTCAAGCTGCTGTTTCAAAGCTTTAATTGCTTCATACACAATCTTCATGTTCTTTGTTGACTTAGAACCTAAGTCAACAATATTACATGACCGAGAGACAATTGCATCATATCGTTCTAGCTCAGTTGAATCACATGAATCTAGCTCTCTAATTCCCTTTTCACGCGCATACTTTCGCTTGAAGTCCTTGCGCCACCTATCCATGATGTACTTATCGAGAACATACATAATATCTCGATCACGTAACACATAAAGAGCATGACTACATAAAAACCCCTTAAACTCAAATAACCGACATATGCAATGCACAACTTCTGTTTCCTCGTTATACAAAACTGTGAAGACTTGTTGAGGTGCTTCTTTCCTTGCATTTTTTCCACTGATGTCTCTAACTTCACATGTACATAGTCCTCCATCATTTCCCAATTTAGTTCCTTTGCAATTCAACATCTTCCTAACCTCCTCTTTGAACTTTTTGTAGACTTCGTCGGTGTATATTTCCCGCATATAGAATTCTAATGGGAGCTCAGAAATTGTTGGTCGCTCTTTATGAAAATTCTTGAAGTCTGTCACAGCTTCAAGTTCATTTTTCTTTGTAAGACAAGATCATATTGTGTCATGAATTGCTTCAATGAAGTCTTCACTCCAACATATCCATCGAAGAAGTGATTCATACCTTCACTCCGTTGAGTAATAGACATACCCGCCCAAAAAAAATCTTTCACATAAGCAAGAACCCATTTACCATATATGGTATTCATCCATGTCTTACTAGCTTCTTTCAAATGGTATTTCTCCATCATCCCTGCCCATGATTGTTCAAACTATTCAATCGTAAAAGAGTCATGTACTGTCTTTTTCAAAGTCCATATGATCATTTCTCGATCATGTAGGCCATCAATTTTCTCGGGAACTTTCTTCTTTATATGCCAAAGACACAACCTATGTCTTGTGTTAGGAAAAACCGTTTCAATTGCCTTACAAATCGAGGGACACTGATCCGTAATAATAGCATGATGTTCTCTCCTCATGCAAGACAACCACGTAAAGAACAACCACTCATAACTATCAAAAGTTTCATCTGCTAGTAAAGCACACCCCAACAACACTGATTGTCCATGGTGATTCACACCTACAAAAGGAGCGAATGACATTTCGTACTTGTTGGTAAGATATGTGGTGTCAAATGATACAACGTCTCCAAAGTACTCATCAGCAATCCCTACTCGCGAATCTGCCCAAAAAACATGTCTCAACTCGCCTAACTTCCCAATCTTCATCACATGAAAGAAATTACTATTATGTTTGTATTTTTTAAGGAAGTAATTATATGGCCTCGGCATCCCCGGTACCAAGTCTTAAGCGTCAAGCTGTTTCCACATAATTACGTACATCTCTTTCCTCATACATAAGATTATCAATTCCCCCAACCCTTACTGACTCTGTCATAAATGATTTACACACTAAGATTCCCGCACTATCATTTATCTTGTTGCAATGGAAGAACCTTGACTTTGACGAACTAATTGGATGATTATGCGATATGATTATTTTTGATACATCCCACTTGCCATCCGCGCACAACCTTATAGCCGACTGTGCCTTACATTCACAACGCGATTGCAACCCAACGTAGTACTTCCTGGTTGAATTAGGTTGTCTTTTCTTGACACATGTAAAGATGTGTTTCCATACCACTCCACAGTCATTTCTCTTGTATGAAGCACAAGTTTTGCTTCCAAATCCGACACTTGCTGCATATCGTCTATAGGTTGCCTTCACTTCATCAGCAGTATCAAATCTCATCCCTACAGTTGAAGGATTTCTTGCAGAAAATTCCCTCTCATCTGTTTCATTGCCCTCGTTAGTGTCCTCTACATCACGATTCACATTTTTGGGTATTCTTGAGTTTGGGTCATCTACAAATGATGGAGGATTTGCCTAAAAGAGAAGACAAAACAATAACAAAACAAAAGAACCAATGACACAACACCATAATACGGTAGGTTCTCTTAGCAGTTCAATTCACATAACATTCACCAAGCAAACATAGTATGTTTTAGGTTTTTAAAACAAGACAACATTCACGAAGCATACTATATTCACGATTCCTACTATTTCATTAAACCATCAAAATGAATGTAGTAAATGCTATCAACCAACCCTAAAAAAGACAAATACTTAAGTCGACTTGTGGTCCCCTATGCCCTAAACTATTACAACATTGTACATACATAAATATGCATGGGTACAAAGTAGTAAATATGTGCGATTGTATGAGTCATTTACCTCTGATTGCAAGATGGTGGGGCTTTGTGGGTTCGTTGAACACATGTCAATAGGGGAAGCTCGGGTTCATGCACAAAGGCCTTCCTCAGATTCTGCACAGCACCTCTTTCAGTGCTAAGTACACCATCAACAAACGAATCCCCAACTCTTTATGCTACTGTCGAACAATCCTAAAAAGCAAAAAAAAAAAAAAAAAAAAAAAAAAAAACAGAGCTAGCAGAGCTTTCAAGGAACCGAAAGTGATGAAGAAGATGCTCTTCTTTCTTTTGTTTGTTTTAGTTGTAGCTTCTCGCAAAGAACTTTAGATTTTTCATCCCTGTCAACAGTACATATCCATGTCAGTCGACTGACATAAAAAAAAGACTGGAAGTGACGTGCGCATCAGAAATCAAACGGAGAAGAAAATGTTTGTTAACGTCTTCCATTGGTTTCAAAGTGGGCCCCACAAAGCTGAGGTGTCATTGCCACGTCAGATGTGTGTCAAATGTATGTAAGGAAAGTAGGTCAAAATATCATTTTCCTTTTTTTTATTAGAGAGGCAGTTTTAGTCAAATTTTGGAAAGACATAGTTGTGGATGGTTTTGGTGCAAAGGTTTTCCTTTCAGTCGTCATGGAGATAGGCGCACCGAGTGAGTATTTGCCGCGCGATGCGCCTTGAGATTAACACATGAGAAGCTACATTTTTTTTTGGTAGATAATGTACGTAATAATTACATATTTTTTAGTTTTACGAACCTAAGATGCAGATAACTAGGACAATGTCGACACTGTTGGATACATATATATAGTGGGAGGTCCTCCAATGGCATATATGTGGTTAAGATCAATTAAGAATTCACTCAACAATTTCAAAACATTGCTTAACAACACATTTAAAATCGAAGGCTTCATTTAGTTCGTTTATGCCAACTTATAGTGCGAATGGAGATAACTCCATAAAGTTAACTCTCAGTATAAGTTCATACTTCATGTTTGGTTGAATTTTAAACTTGCAGCGAAGTTGCAAATTTTTAAAATAGTAAAAATGTGAGAATTGACATAAATGTCATTCAAACATATTTTAAAAATAAAAAGATGGTTTATGAGAGACTTCGGAAAAAGATGATTTGTAAGGGGTGCTTTTATCCATTGAACTTTTGGGAGATAAGATTGGTTGCCCAACTCCCAAAATAAGGCCCAAAATCAAGATCAACATTTCATGCATGCAATAATTCATGGCATAACAACTTCTCTGCAGCAAGCCGCTTCAATTACTCTGAGTCTCCATTTCGATTGTTGAATTGTTCTTCGATTTAAACTTCCCGTACACATCACCTTCGCAACACCAATACAAAGGAAACAAGAGCTCTAAAAAATGACGTCGCAGCCATTACTGCAAAAGAGGTTCTATATATAACATTGTTTTCTCTCCCATGCAACTCGATCCATGAATTGACCTCCTATACTAATGCCCTTTAAGCTGAGTTGCTTCAACGCCTCTATGTCATAAAGCTTGCCTGCAACCTTCGCATTTAAGACAAAGGAACCAAGGGGGGCGAGCAAAAATGTCACCATTGAACAATGTGGCATAGTGTTTTGAGGCCAAAGAGAGTTCAGCTATAATGGTGAAGAGGGAAATCAATTGTGTTGCAAAATTAGATGGAGTTCAACTTGCTCGAGGCGCGTATTCGCTGTCCTCAAAGATATTTCGTCGTAATCGCCGTACTTCCCAGGATCCAACAAGCCTTCCGTAGTTCAACGGGAGCAGAAACAACAAAATAGTAATATAAAAATCCCAGCATAAAAATAGAGAACAATAAAATTGCAGAACAAAAAAAAAAATAGGAACTGCATAATCGTAAACAGAAAAATAAACGTTGCAAAACAGTGGACAGAAAATAGAATCAATGCAGTGAGCAAAAAACAAAATCACTACAGAACAGTGAATATAAATAAAGAATCACTGCAGAACAGTGAACAAAAAAGAAAATAGTGAACAAAAAGAAAACAAAAACAGAAAAATTTTTACGTTTAACAAAAACGTGAACAATAGACAAAATATGAGAAATATAATAATCAAAAGCTCTTTTTGCGTCTATCTAAGAGTTTGGGTTGAAATCTTTATAAACAAAACCACCAACGGATAAAAGACTCATTCTCGCCTAAATAATAGAACTTACAACGTTAAGAAACGGTGAGTGAAAAGAAAAATAAGAAAACGTGGGGATTAGTGTTTAGGTGTTTCATTACTTTTGAAATACCTATTAATTTTCCAACAATCCCCTACATATTTCAAAAGGTATTAGATTTGTTGGGATATTTTCATATAAGGACAATGCATCGATTTTGGTGTCTATTGAACTATGAACCAAAACTAGAAAGAATGAGCTTTTACTTACAAAATAAATGGTGAAGTTGTAAACTTCTATGAACAAGGAATTCTCACATAAGCAAAGTTCCCACCAATCACATCATACCCTCACAACTGTTGTTCAACGCGGTGGTGCACTAATAGGCCATGCGTGTGCCTGGTTTTTCATGAGTGCTCTAGAAACTTTGCCATAAGTCACATAGGAGCGACCCCACTCCACACTCATATAAATTGTTCCATTAAGTGTACACTGTAGATTCATACACCACCTATAAAGGCTATGGAACTTAACCACTCTTTCATTGCAGTTATGCACTTTTACACCATATGAGGGACTTCACTTTAAAAGTGCTTCACAAACCAACTAATGACTTGTTATTACCCATATAAACTTAATTCATGGGATCTCCAATCACATAGGTCGAGTTACCATCACTATTGACAACTCTAATTGGCAATAGTCTCATTCCCCTCGATGTTTCAGAAACTAATTTCCTTCCTAAAGGTTTAGCAAATGATCGACCAAATTCACTTCTGACTTCACATAATCAATAGATATGACTCCATCCTTTCGCAATTGCTTAATGACATTATGTCTCAATCGAATGAGTCTATTTTTATCATTGAGAATTTTATTCTTTGCAATGGCAATAGCTGATTGACAATCACAATGTATAGGCACAGAAGGAGTAAGTTTTATTCTTAAAGGAATATTTGCTAAGAAGTTTTTCAACCATTCAGCTCTACTACCAGCCAATTCCAAAGCAATGAACTCTGACTCCATAATAGATATAGCAATAATGGTTTATTTGGCTGATTTTCATGTAACTGCACCACCTCCAAGGGTGAATACATAACCACTAGTGGATATTGTCTCATCTGAATCAGAAATCCAGTTAGCATCACTGTATCCCTCTAATACAGCGGGAAATCCACTGTACATAATACCATATGACATGGTACCTCTCAAATATTTCATTAGTTTGGCTATCGCAGTTCAATGCTCATTATTGGGATTATATGTATATCTGCTCATCTACCCACATCATAAGTTATGTCAGGTCGTGAAAAATTTATCAAATGCATCAGACTCCCAATAATTCTGTGCATACTCGGATTGAGCAACAAGATCACCTTTATTTTTCTTTAATTGAGTGTTAGCAAAATAAGGAGCACTCACCGGTGTGACATCGAAATGTCTAAACTTCCTTAGAAGTTCTCAACATAATGTTCTTGTAATAGCATTATATCATCGCTTATGATTTTAACACCCAAAATCATATTTGCTTCACCCATTTCTTTCATATCAAACTTAAAAGCAAGAAAATTCTTAGTCTTATGTACAAGTTCAAGACTAGAGCTAAAAATCAATATGTCATCAACATACAAACATATAATGACACAATCACTATCAACATATTTGGTGTAAACACATTTATCTACTTCAAAATAAGAAAATCCATCACTCAATAAAACACAATCAAATTTTTCTTGTTATTGTTTGGGTGTTTGTTTCAAACCATATAAAGATTCGACGAGGTTGCAAACTTTGTTTTCTTGACCAGAAACCACCAACCTTCGGTTGTTTCATGTAAATTTCTTCTTCCAAATCACCATTCAAAAAGCGGTTTTAACACCCATCTGGTGAATAAATAATTTATAAATAGATGTTAAAGCAATCAAAATGTGAATAGAGAAATTCTAGTAATATGAGCAAAAGTGTCAAAATAATCTACATTTTGCTTGTGGGCAAAACCTTTTGCGACAAGCCTAGCTTTATATTTCTCATTAGAGCCATCGGGATTAAACTTCTTTTTAAAAATCCATTTGCAACCAATTGATTTTGCTCCAAATGGTAAATCAACTAATTGCCAAGTTTTATTTTGTAAAATAGAATCAAGTTCTACTTTAATAACATCTTTCTAAAATGAAGAATCAAAAGAAGAAATTACTTCGGAAAAACTCCAAGGATTGTGCTCAATAAGATAAGTGTAATCATTTCCAAAAAGATTTTCTTTTTTAAGCCTTTTGCTACGTCTCAAAACCTCATTCGAAAGATTGTTTTGATAACCAGATGCATCCTTTTGAGTAACATGTGTATGCGAAATACTTCTAATTTTCAAAGGAAAAACATTCTCAAAAAATTCAGCATTTTTTGTCTCAACTATTGTATTGCATTCTAGCACATCGCTTTTCAAAACAAGAAATCTATAAGCAACACTATTTTCAATATGGCCAATAAACATGTAATCAAAAGTCTTAGAACCTAGTTTCCTTTTCTTAGGATTAGGCAACATAACTTTGGCTAAGCACCCCGCACTTTAAAATATTTTAAGTTAGGTGGATAGCCTTTTCATAATCCATATGGTATCTTACCGGTTTTCTTGTTAGATATTGTAACGACCCGTTTTAATCGATCCCGATTAACTGGCTAATTACAAATTAAAAATATAAGCTCAGACCTACGTGGACATCGCGAAATAGTATATGACACGCCTAATGGGTGAAATATGTTATCTTTGTGTGGCGAGTGTTTAAATTATTTTACTATTATTTAATAGTTCGCGCCGCGTTAATTGAGAATTTCGCTTGGTCGCGCTGTGCGCATGTAGTGACGAGAGTGTGCGATGTCGCGGTGTGTGCGTAACGCAGGTGTACGGGGTAGTATGAGGGTTGAGGTGTCCCATCACTCACCCCATCATGTCACATCACATCAAACTCATCCCTCATCATTCCATTTTGTTATTTCTTCAAAAAAATTCCTTTCTTTTTATTTCTTTCTTTTTAAATATGGAAGAGAGAAAAGAGGAGAGAGAGAGAGAAAAAAAGGAAGAGGGAGGAGATGAGAGAGAGAAAAGAGAGAGTGAGAGATGGATGGACAACATGAGAGAAGCGGCGACGACGACCAGCGGTGGCACGCGGACGGACCAGCGGGCGCGGTGGTTCGGCCAGCAACGACTCGCGAACACGAGGAGCCGCACAGCGCGGAGGTGGATGGCGGCTCTGGCAACGGGGTCGGCGAGCGCCGCAAGACATGACAACATGCGCAGCCGCCGGCCGGTAAGCAAGCGCGGCGAGAGAGCGAGCGCGAGAGGGGAGAGAGAGAGCAACGACGGGGGAAGATCGGAGCGCCGGCGGTGGAGTGCGTCGCCAGCAGTGGAGCGCGTCGCCGGCAGCGACGCGACAGCGGTGGTGGCGAGACGTTAGCGGCGCCGGCAGCGGCGCGGTGGCGCGTTGTCGGTACAATCGATCCCCGGGACTTAGGCTACCATAGTCGAGTGTCGGGTATGTATCTCGAGGCGTGTGCGAGACGTTTCGAATGCGTTTTGTGATTTGTCGAGGTAAGTAAACCCACGAGAAACTCATCTTAGAATTTACTTATTTTCATTGTAAATTATTCATTTCACATTACTTTTCGCAAGTTCAGTTTTTATGGTTACTCTATTCCTGCGTGTGTTTGTGTATGGTCGAAGGAACAGTATGACCCATTTATGTCTCTCTCGTTGATGATGATCCGATTGTTGCTACGGTGTTGGTCATACCTTAGACTACACGTGAGATATCTCAGCAAGTCGATGATCTTGAGAGCGAGTTGACGTGAGGCCCACCTCCGTCACGGATTTCCCCTCCTTTGAGGCGTTGGGCAGAAGTCTACCTTCCGACCAACAGAGTTCCTCATTTCGACCGTGAAGAGGGGGTGTGGATTTCCTCATCTCCAGGGCCTTCTCGGTTTAGTATTTTTGTCCCAGGGCTCGACAGCTATACACCACACTCGCGTTCCACATTCTTGATTATCTCACGACTTATATTCATGTTTTATGTTCCTGTTCATTTACTTTATATGCATGAATTGTAGTTGTTTCCTTGGATTTCTTGTGAATACTAACTGAATTTCTCTGGAATTTACTCACTTGGAACTTGTCATTGTTTGTTGGTGGCGAGTCGCAGATCCTACGACGAGTCGGGGGAATGCGGTCATAGGCGACTACCTCTGATTTGGAGCGCCTCCACTAGCTTACTCGTAGGTGTTTGTGTTTATATAAATATACTTTTTGGGTCGTTTTGGGAGACTTTTTTTCCACCTGATACATGTATATTGACATCTATTATACGGTTTTGTCGCCTTAACTGATATACGTGGTATCATTTTGCTGTGGTTTCCACCCCATAGTTGTTAATTAATGCATAACTTGTTTACATTAATTATATGCATGTTATTAAGACTTCCGCTACTAAAATAACTTAAATAAATCAAAACAAATGAATTAAGTTATAAAACTTTATAATATATTTTGCTAAAATAATAATTTAAACATCAAAATTTACTAAGTTGGAGTATTATATGGTAAGTTCGCGGGTCGTCACAGACAAGTGTGCGGGTGACGTGGCATGGCTTGGTGACGTGTCCGACGACGTGGCGGTGCCCGATTTGCTTCGGGATTTGGGTCGTAACAGGTATTCTATTTTGTAAGTGATACGCAGACAAATGGCTTTACCCCAAAGGTTTTCATGAGCATTATAACTAAGTAGCACGCACTTCATCATGTATTTCGAAGTCTTATTTTTCCTTTTAGCTACTCCATTTGATTCAGGTGAATAAGGTGGAGTAATCTCATGTATTATTCCTTGCTTTTCATAAAATTCCTTAAGCAAAATATCTTCTCCACCTCTATCTGATCTAATCCTTTTTATTTTCCTATCTAATTGATTTTCTACTTCAGCTTTGTAAGTAAGAAATACATCAAATGCCTCATCTTTTTGTCTAAGTAAATATACTTTAGTATATCTAGAAAAGTCATCAATAAAAGTCACATAGTGTTTCTTACCTACTCTAGTCATAGTTTGTGTTAAGTCACCTAAGTCTGTATGTATAAGACTAAGTAATTCTGACTCTCTATGAACTGATGAGCATATTTTCTTAGTTTGTTTTGATTCAACACATATCTCACACTTATTCATACATAAATTACTAATACAAATCAAACCAAGTTGTTGCATTTTCTTAACATAAGGATTACTAACATGTCCTAGCCTAAAATGCCACAAATCAAACGAGTCAATTCAAGTAAGCAGAAGAACTAGCATTCTCATTCATAATTTCAGCAACATTAAGTACAAAAAGACCATGATTACAATAAACCTTCCCAACAATAGAATTTTGTTTTGTCATTACGACCTTTGTCAGATTCGAATGACATTTTTACCCCTACTTTTCCCAATAATCCTACGGAAATTAAGTTACTTCGGATGTTGGGGACATGAAGCACCTCATTAAGTGCTAGAGTCTTGCCAGATGTGAGTTTCAAATGCGTTTTTCCTTTTCCAATAAGTGGAATAGTGTGTGATTAACCGAGATAGATCGTGTCTTCCCCTTTCTCAACTCGAGTGTAGGAGGTAAAAACATTTATGCTTCCACAAATGTGCCTAGTAGCACCAAAGTCTATCAACCATTGTTTCACATCAACTACAAGGTTATCTTGAAAATGACCGCAACAATTATATCATCGTCCACTTCAACCAAATCGCATTTGGTTTAGTAGGGTTGCCATTTCTCACTAACCATTTCCTACATTGAGGGGCATAGTGGCCTGGTTTGCCACAAACAAAGCAATTTTTCTTTCTTTTTGAAATGAACATTTTTTACATTGGGCTTGTAATTAGGTTTGTTGTCATACCTCTTATTTGGCTTTTGTACCTTGTCTTGCACCATATTGACTTTGTAACTATCTCCTTGCTTTTCGAAGACTTTGACTCATTCCTATTTGTATCATTGATGATGATGTGGGTGATGAGATCCGCTAATGAAAGTTGTTTGTTCTTGTGTTTCAACTGTTGTGTTGTAGTTGCTCCATGTTGAGGGGAGTTTCTCAATCAACATTCCGGCCACAAACTCTTCTTGAAGGTCGATGCTCTCGGACTTCAAATCCTCAATAAGCTTATGGTACTCATTAATTTGGATTTTAATATCCTTGTCATATACCATTTCCTACTTGTAGTACTTGCCAATAACAAACTTTTGTTTACCAGCATCTTCGGGGGTGTACTTGGCAATCATAGACTCCCAAATACTTTAGTCTCCTTGTAAGAGCAATCACATCGAATAGCTCGTTAGACTGCAAACCTTGTTGGCATGAATCAAAAGCTCCAATTGCTTTGATGAATATTCCAACGATTTAGGATTGGTGAGTGCATGCGCCACCCCGTGCATATCTAAAATCGAGAAGACACGTTCTTGCCATCTCTTAAAATCATCTCCCTCGAATACTTCAATCTTTGAGATGTCCAGAAATGGCTTAACGTAGTGGACAGTGGGCATAATTGGTACTGCAGGTAGAACGGTGTCACCGAGGAGCTGTGTAGCTTCGAAAGTGGTAGCTGTGGTAACAGCAGCAGCAACAACGACATTAGTCGCGACATTAGTGGTATTCGCAGCAGCAGTAGAACCGGTGGCGGCATTGGCATGAATAAGGAATGTAGTAGTAGCTTCAGAATCCATCAATGCAAATATCCTTGAGATTGTTGCAACATTAGACGGAGTTCAACTTGCTTGAGGTGTGTATTCATTGTCCTCAAAGATATTTCGTCGTAATCGACATACCCCCAGGATCCAACAAGCCTTCCGTAGTTCAACGGGAGCAGAAACAACAAAATAGTAATAGAAAAATCCCAACAGAAAAATAGAGAACAATAAAACTGCAGAACGGAAAAAACAAATAAGAATTGTAGAATTGTAAATAAAAGAATAAACACTGCAAAACATTGGACATAAAATAGAACAAAAACAAAATCATAGTAGAATAGTGAACAAAAATAAAGAATCATTGCACAACAGTGAACAAAAAAGAAAATAGTGAACAAAAAAGAGAAAATAAAACAGAATTTTTTTAACATTTAACAAAAACGTGATCAATAGACAAAATATGAGAAATATGATAATCGAAAGCTTTTTTTGTGTCTATCTAAGAGTTGCGGTTGATCTCTTTATAAACACCACTAATGGATAAAAGACTCATTCTCACCTAAATAATAGAACTTACAACATTAAAAAATGGTGAGTCAAAAGAAAAATAAAAAAACGCGGGGATTAGTGTTTAGTTGTTTCATTACTTTTGAAATACTTATTAATTTTCCAACAAGTTGTACACCATAAGAGAAGCCTATTGCCACTGAAGCTACGTAGATAGATGTTCGAAAAGGGATGGCTACAACCACCAGGGGCGGACCCAAGAGTATGATAGGAGAGGTCATGGTTCCCCCAAGTCCCCTTAGCCCCCTATACATATCAATGCATATATATATATATATATATATATATATATATATATATTTATTTATCATATATATAAAAGCACGAATACCAGGTTTTTGAGTGGTAATGAAATTTACTTCTTTGCCCATATATATCTATCTATCATATTTACTTCTTTCTCAATATATATCTATGATATATATAAAAGCAACTATATATCTATCTATATATGCTACCTCTTCAACATCTTGAACACTACCTCTTCAAATCGATCAACAACTCAGCGACTCTCATACCTCTTCAAATTGATCAACGACTCAACTGATCAATGACTTTCCTTCCTCTTCAAATCATTCATTCTTTGCTTTCCTTCATCGACTCATTCGTTGCTTTCCTTTGCTATTCGATTCAAAGGTGAGTTAATCCACATTTCTTCTCCAATTTTTTTTTTTTTTTTTGTAGAGGTTCGATTCAAATATGAGTTAATCATTTGGTCTATACGGTTTAATTTGACTCATGATTCTTGAAAGAAATTTGGGTCTAATCCACCCTCGATTCAATGTTGAATTTAACACAAAAGCCCTCTTTCATCTTGTCTATATGGTTCAATTTGATTCATGGTTTATGAAACAATACATTGGAAGCTAATATGATCAACCCCTCTTTCATTGTATGGTTATTAGAATTCATGGGATACATATATGTTTGACTATTTGTAGTGAGTGATTTCTTGAAGACACTAAGCCGAAACTTAATTGGGCTTTAAGATCTTGAATACTAGGTGTTTGTTGAAATACCAAATAATCTTCATTTTCTTCCTTTATATAAGAAATATATAGATGTTTGATTTGTCTGTCTTTTTACAAGTTGGAATTAAAAAATTGCATCTTTTATATTAGCATATTTGGAAAAAAAAAAAAAAAAGGACATGAAGTAATTTGAATATTTGTTTGTTGAACTTGTTGTGTTGTTGGCAATGAACTAATCTCTTGGTTCATTAATTCCTACACAAATGAATGTAAAGTTTTTGTGCTAATTTGAGATAAATGAAAGCCTCCAATAAAAGCATGTAGGAGATGAAAAGTAAGCAATGAAATTCTTATGTCTTTTTATCTATATTGAACTTGCGGTCGATATTTTTTAATTTTTTTGCTAAACTATGTCTTTTATGTCTTGCTGAACAAGCTCTTTGAAGTAATTTTTGTGATACATAATTTATGGTGTAGAATTCTTTTGAGAGGTCACAACCACAATACATGCTAATCCTATTATAATTTGGTACTGGTGTTGAACTAAAAATACAAACTGTCTCCAAATTATATTTTCAATAATTGTGGTTTATCATATTATAATTCGATATCGATGAGCAAAGCCTATTGCATTTGCTCGATTATGAAACATTATGATATATGTTCAACACTCTCATATGTGTACACTATTTAATTGCAGTTTTCAATCGATCGGTTAATTTTCATATGTGCAGAAATACCATCTTAATTTATAGTTAAGATGAAATGATGGACCATCTTAGTTTTACAATTATGCTTGTCTACCATCTTAAATTTACAATTATGATTGATACGTTCTTCTGTGGTTTTTTGTTTCAGTTAATTTCTTCAAAGTAGATCTTGACAATAAAGGGAATAAAGGAATAATAAAATAAGAATAATTTGTAACATCAATTGAAGTATAATGAGAGAGCCCCTTATTGAGGCAGTTGTCATCCCGTTTTCCATTTTTTCTAGATTATTCTCGAGGTATCCTGAGATTTGCTCCTGCCAATTCTTTTAGTAATCCTTCTTAGTAATCCGACTTCGAAAAACTCGTGATAAATTTTTTTTAATAGGTAATATGAACTCAAACTTGTAATTTGCTCTTTATATAGACCTACTTCCATTTGAAGTTTTAAAGATCTAATTAAGTTTTAATGTATTTAATGTATTTAAGTTTTAAAGGTCTAATTAAGGTAACGTTACACATAAGAAGTTCAATCCTCTAATGGGTGGCTTAAAGTACTTGCATTTGGTGGCGGTAGTTATAACTTAACATCAGAAAATTGAAAGAGTTTCTTCTAGATTGAGTTAACTCATAAACAATAATTCCATAATCTTTCGTTTTGATAAGAAACCAACTTAATTAGGTATAGCATACTTGACTCCAAAATGAGTCAACCCCTAACCTTTCCTTTGACATTTGCATCAATATTAATTCATCTAATTAGAGATGCTTTGACATAACTCTCTAATCTTTCCTTCTTGCTTTCCACTTTATTCATCAAACAAGTCCAATTTGTAAAGTTGGTCATCTTTCAAAATTTAGGCTACTGTTTCTTTTTTATTTTCTAGAACAAATAATTAAACATTATAAAAATTAACAAGACATATTTGCGAGTTGATCAAAAGTCTATTGTATAGTTATATTTTTTTCAAAAAAAGATATTTGCGAGTTGTGTGCTAATCTTTTAGAAGACTAGGGAGGACTAACAGCTAAAAGTCATTAACCTCAGAGCTAAATATTGATGTATAGTTATTTTTTTTTCAAAAAAAGATAATATTTAGATTAGCGGTTCATGTCGTTAGTATATTTCATGAAATGTTTATAGTATATGTGTCCACAATTGTGAATTCAATTTTGTCACGTCTTTTGCTTTGATATTTCGTTCCTATAGATCTTTTTTTTCCTTTCTATTTTTTTTTTCTTTGCTAAATGATGCTTCTTGAATTGCACTTTTACTTCTTACGTATTCAAATTATGTACGTTTGGATTTTATATTACATAGTTTGTTCAAACTCATACATATTATTTAAATTAAGTTTTATATTTAGTTGCATATTAAATTAACATTTTTTTTATTACTACTCTAATGTTTGTTTCATTAGATTGTAGTTTAACAATCTCATCTAAAAATTCGTTAAGTATAACCATTTTACCTTGCATTAGCGAATTACAATGGTTAAAAACTTAAGAGTTATCAACAATAGTGAATACACTGTAAGAAAAACAATAAATACTAATCGTAGGGAGGTGGATAATTAATTTGAAACGTAAATTTGCAATGGAGGAAGAAAAAGAAATGAAGCGGGCTCGCCAAAGACAACTAAGGAGTGAAAAGAAAGAGTTGAATGATCACAGTATAGATTTGAAACTTCACAAAATATTCTATGAAATATTGAGTAAGTGACGCGCGTCGAACGCGTCAATAAAATTAAAAATACCTAAACCAACTATTTGCAAAATAATGGCAAATGGTCGATCCCACAGGGATTGGTATTCTTTCTAAGGTCTAAAAAAGAATAAAAAGGGAAATCGAGGGTTTTAAAGAATGAATAAACTAACTAATATTTAAAATAAATAAACAAAACAATGAAAATAATTTGAAAACAATTAATAAAAATAACACCTAGGTCAAGACATACAAGTTCAGTTCCAGAAAAGGTTGGATTTGGTCTTCAATTTATGTAAATTATGCAAATTACGACGGTGACTATTTCTCTAGTCAAACACACAACCATATATTCAAGTGAATTAGATTTAATGTGTTGACCGCAATTGGCTTTGTGAAGGCACTACACCTAGATAACCGGATCACTCGTGTGTCCGATTTAGCCTAAATTTTTAAGGTATTCAACCGGTCCCAAAAGGATCTAATCAATCGGTATGGTCGATTGCCACTAGTATGGTCTTATTGCACAAGTACGGATGCTTACGACACACTGACAAATAAATCAAGGTTTAAACAAGTGTTTAACTTCCATTATTAAAACAATACCAAAGAAAATAAAATAATAATGAAAAGACTGAAATTAAAATATATAAATCTCACAAATCCATTGACATGCGCAGTCGAACCTCCCTCGCAGTCTTGCCTAGGCTAGAGGTTTTAGTCTCCCATAGTTGAAGAAAAAAAGAAAAAAAAAAAAAAAGAAAAAATAGAAAATTCGAGAAGAGAAGTTCGGCTCTCTGGCCGCCTCGAGAGAAACCGTCCAAGAAGAAAAGTCCTCCATATATATATATATATCATATATATAAAAGCACGAATCACAAATTTTTGAGTCGTAAGCAAATTTACTTTGTTATCCCTCCCCCACACAATTTTTTCTCGAGCGTTGTCCCTCTCCCACACAAAGATGATAAAGTTTCGATCTTGGGGAACCGTAATCTCACGAACTTCCATCGTAACCAAAAAAACACAAAACAAGAACCGTAATTAAGAACAACAGATAAAGCAAACGAGATCAAAACACGAGTCGTCATCATGCGGCACCGAAACCATCTCCAACTCTCAAAAACCGAGCGGATCCAACCGACTCTAATGAAATTAGGGTTTTGATTCTGCGATAGCGATCGCGACCTCGCCGAGCTCCACCAATGTCGCTCCCGAATTTCTCGACGGAAACGTCGCGGATTTGCTCGACAGCGAGAACATACGCGTCGCCATGTAATTCCGATCCCTCTTTTTGTTGGAAACACTGTTGAGTCGTTCAATTATGGTCTTAGTAGTGTTGCGATGGTCTGGATTTTTGGTCAGTGTGTAGAGTTGGTGACTAAGGGTTTGAATTGTGGTGGAAATGTGTGATCTTGAGAGTTTAGGTGTTTATGTGTATACATATTAATAAACTAGACTTTTGTGAGATTTGGGGGTTGCCTATTTGAGACTCTTGAAAGTTTGGGAAGAAATTTATTACCTAATTGGAAAAATCAATAAGCATGTAAGAGAACAAACTCAAATTTTAGGGATTCCCATTAATGGGGTGAAGTTTGAGATTAATATTTGTGATTAATAAGTTTGAGATTAATATTTGTGATATAATTGAGATTAGGAATTGCGCGTTTCCTCTTTTTTTTTTGATGAATTTAGTTTGGATTTTTGTGCATTGACTTGGATTTGTTGTTAATCTTGATGTTAGGTTGTTGTTGTTTTGATGTTAGAATCTCAATTTCTCCTAGGTTCTAATGTTGATTTCGTGCTCGATTCATGGATCTCGATGCGTTTTCGCTTTTTTTTATTAATTTTATTTGGATTTTTGTGCATTGACTTGATTTGTAGTTAATCTCGATGTTATTAATGTTGGATTTGTGATTAACAAGTTCGAGATTGATATTTGTGATTAATATTTGTGATTAACAAGTTTGTGATTAATAGATTTTGTTCACATTTGAAATATATAAATGTTTGAATAATTGGATTAAATGAATTTTCATTTCTCCTTAACTGTAATGCATGGATTTAGCTTTTATTTGTCTATAAAATATGAAGTATTATTAGCTTTTAAATTCTGTGAGAATCTTCCTTAACTGATATTTTATTCCTTTTCCCTTGGCACATGTCATAAATATATTAATTCTGTTAATGGACTTGTCTAATACTTTGTTGTGGATGTTATCTTTCAGATTAGAGAAGATGTAAAAGCAGGTGTTTATGTGGAGAATCTAACGGAAGAGTATGTCTCCACAATAAAGGACCTGAAACATCTATTGATAAAGGTGTTTGTTTCTATTTTTGCTTGATATCATATATTGTAATGTTAAATTCATTCTACTTATTTGCATTTTTAATATATTTTGTTTCATATAGAACGAGTAATAACATTACAGTAAATTCTCATAAAAATGTCATACAAAAGTAAAACGAGTAATAACATTATTATAGTTAAAATTGAAACAAATAAATTCTCTAAAAAATGTCATTAGTGCAGACACTAATGATATACAAAATATTATATTATGAGATTTATGTACCCTGGATATGGATGGTATTCCGATGGCATAACTCATGGTGCAAATAATCGTAGTAGATTGTTACATGTTTTGCTTGCTTTTGATTCTTACATGTTTTGCTTCAACACCCTTTACGATGTTAACCCTCGAACGATTATAATTCGCCCATCGATCCAACATGAGATTTCTCACCATTTATTTTTTCATGATCACCAGATATAAGATATTGTCCTCAATACCCTTTTCAACGTCAAGTTTCCGCACAAGTGACATTGCTTGGTCAATGTCAACTTGGATACGCCTAGGTTCACAACTCGATAGGGTGAGCTTTAGGGGCCATTGAAAGATCGTTTTCTTTAATTGGTCCCCTTCCATGCCTTCTCCTTTTGCTACCAACATCTGCTTCATCTTCTGAGTTAAAATCGCTTACTTGACCTGATTTGTTCAACAATGTTCCACTCATACCAGGACCTCTGAAGTGCAGAAGTAAATAAAATATATATATATATATATATATATATATATTGTTAAGGTTGGGATCTGAAATAAACTAAACACAAAAGGAATAACACAGAGAAGAAGTGCAATGGATGCAAAAGAACAAAACTTACAGATCCAACACTCCACTGCAAGTCGAGCAAAAAGTCCTTTGTAGTCTTTTTAGAATGTTCATTCCTCCTAAGATAATTTTCAAACAATAAACCGTTCAAAATTCAAAAGGTAGCATCCAACGTCAAATAGCAGCCATAACTCATAAAATGCACACATAATTAGACCTTCCAATCAACAACAACAACACAACATAGCCTCACCCCAAATTAACTGGGTCTGCTCCGCTACATGGATCAAACTTTTTCATTGTGCTCGATTAAGTGCAATTGATGGTGAGCTTTTCAAACCATTCAAATCCCTTATAATCAATTGATTACTCATGCCAAACATGCAAGATTATATAGCAATTGCTTGTATAACTGCATCACATTGCTTTATTTTGATGATTAAGTTAACTATTCCTTAGTTTTGTTGAGTATGGAATATATAGTGGTTGCTTGCTTTCTTTAGAAGGTCTCTTAATTATGACTGTACAAGTGCTTGCTTTATGATTAAGTAAATTTCTTAAAGTTTTTTAGAGTTTTTGATTCTTACAATTAAAATTACAATTCACAATAATCAACCCATATTTCTAAGAAAAAAATATACAATAGACGGTAACAAAACTGTTTACTTATAAATCGTTGAAGTAACCCTTTATTAACAAAAAAAAGAATTCGAATAAACTTAATTGTTATTTCAGAGCCCTAAACAATATATATAAATAATGTTGCGGTAACCAAATGAATGTCACTTTTATAAATTACGTATATAATTTTAACATTCATCTTTGAGTCTTATTAGCCATACCTTTAAACTATTTATTATTAATTTTTAATTTTCTAATATTCTTTGTTGTTGTACTGTATATACAAATATCTTGTCAAAAATCTAATTCATGACAATTGGATTTGTTTTTAGATTCAAAGTTCACGTGCGCGTCGAAGACAATACAGGGTCCACAACTTTTGTTCTATTCGATAGCATAGTGAAAAATATTATTGGTAAAGACAATGGCGAAAGAATCTTGAATGAGGCATCTTCGGTACATCTTTTTTCTAATTTAGAATACAAAACTAATTGAATGCAAATGCAATATTTTATATAATCTATGTCTTCTTCATTTTTATGGTCCTTTTGTTCTAACTTATTTTTTGCTTATATTGTCAGACAAACGAAAAGATTTTTCCAATAGAACTCTGCGAGATTGTAGGAAGAAGTTTTACTTTTAAACTAAAACTCACTAATTACAATTTAGCCAGTGGAAATGAAAATTTCACCGTTTCGAGTATATGTCATGAAGAATATGGAGATAATTTTCGTCATGATGAGGTATTTATTTTATTTTACAATATCTTACAAGATCACATTATATAATTTAATTTTACATATTGTCTTATTTTTGAAAATAATAGGGGAAGTTGTCAAATGATATTTCAACACATAAAGACAAAGTCGACAACAACAAAGAAGTCAACATGAAGAGAAAAAGTATTGATAATGAATTTGGAATAAATAAACGTTCAAAAAATATTGTTATGTTGAGTAAGTTGTTTGAAGTTACATATTATTATTTAGTTACTTATGTATTTATAAATAAACTAATATAATGTGTTTCTTATGCAGTGATGACGAAGATGAAGTATAGTCAACATCATCTTCAACATGTTACAAAATACAAAAGAGTTTTTATATTTAATTTTTAGCAGTAGACATTTTATATTTTCAATATCATATTTTCAATTTATTTAGCATTGTATATTAAATTTAATATTTAATATTTATATTACATAGTTTGTTTAAACTCATAAATATTATTTAAATTTTTATTATACATTCAATTGCTTATTAAATTTACAATGTTTTAACTATAATGCATGGAATGAAAACTAGATTTGCCTGCAATTATTAAGTTCAATGTTCTTCTAGATCATAATTATTGACTCAGTTTGTTCTCGTACACCAGTGGATGATAAAGAAAGTTGTGATCAAGCAAATTCTGAAGATCCAAAATATGTGGAACCTCAAAATGCGGGTGAGGCATGAGATTTGCTTCACAAGGATTGTATTTATGCACTTGAAGTTTGTGGAAGGTGAACTAAAACATTTTCACAAGGCTAGGTATATGCTTGAAAGGTGGATTGTTGCGTGTTGTTCAAAGATTCATTGCTAGGGTCAATTTTATCAAATATGTTGCTTTGGTGCTTGGATGCTCATTCTTCTCGTGGTGGGATTGTATTTTATAAGGAGGAGAAGGTTTTTAACAAGGTATATAAGCAATAATGTGGCCGATCTTAACTAATTCGGGATTAAGGCTTTGCTATGTCATGCCTATATGAGCAATTATATCATAACATGTTGCTTTTTTCCCCTTGCATAGCCTTCATTGTTTTTTGTCTAAATTGAATGATTTTATTTTTAATGGCAGATCTCTCACTACAAGTGAACTCAGGATTATTGTTGATGGTTGTCATGGGCCTCATCGTTTCCTTTGTGCTCCATTTCACTCACACCGAGTTGCACTTTGGAAAGTCGAGTTAGCCCTTTCAAGGTTTAGCAGCTGCGTAATGCTTGTTGCTTATGGAGCCTACCTTTTTTATCAGCTAAAGAATCAAAAGAATCCAGTCATCCCCATAAATGATAAATGATGTTAGTTTTGGAGGCCTCATAGATGATGGGATTGAACAAAAAGAGATTGAAGTATCTAGGCGTGACTCTTTAGTTGGATTACATTGTCTACTTCTTGATACTTCTGTGTTTCGGAAAAGGTAGGTTACTTTTTTTTTTTGATCTTTTGGTTATATTATGCCTCGTTACGTGTATAGTTTGGCATGCCAATTCATGTTTCTTTTCATTTTCTCTTGCCATGATTTTTTCTTGTTACATATTGATTCAGGATACAAGCTAGGAGTAGAAATTAGATAAAGAAATCAAATTTAATTAATCATCAACATGCAATGCAATTTCAAATCAATAATGACTATAGACTACTAATTGAAGGTAACTAACTCTAACCTTGGTGTGGCAAAAAATTGTCCGGACTTATTGGCCCATTTTTGTTCAAATTGATTAAATAGGGTTTGAGTTAAGTTTTCGATAGACCTCTTGTCTGGACTTTGACCCTCCAGGGATCTCAATTTGGACAATCAGCCCTTGCTATTATTTAAACACATTATAATTTGGTCTGAATTATTAGACTATGGATACCCACTATATATAGCTATACACTACTCCAACACATATGATATATTTGTTTTTGAGATGACTCAAATTTCTCATTACAATGATTTTTATTTGTACATCACTTTTTAAACTATAATGAGTACTGAATGGGATTATAATATGTATGGCAAGTTCATATTTATTATAATTTTTATTATTGGAAAAATTAAATGTAAAAGTAGTTTTTAGTAATCCTGATTTGATTCACTCGAGCCCTCAACGATTCGTTACCAATTCACGATTTTGACAAGTATCTATCCCACTCACTACACTCACTTTCTCCTTTTGTACTTAATTTTCACTTTCTATACCTAACCCCAAATTAAATCATAAACTCATCTCATTTTTTCTTCTACTTTTTTAATTACAATTTTAAATTTTATTAATAAATTCTTAGAAATTAATTCCCGCGAGCGAAGCGAGCGGGTTAATCGTGCGTAGCACGACATGAAACTAGTATATATATATATATGTCTCTGTGCATTCTCCTCCGCTAAGATCTCTTCCTATTTTTTCTCAAGATATCTTGCTCTGTTTCCTTTCTTTCATGCATATCTCCAACGCAATATATTTCTATATATATATATATATGTATATATACTAGTTTCAGGACGCGCTACGCACGATTGACCCGCTCGCTTCGCTCGCGGGAATTAATTTCTAAGAACTTATTAATAAAACTCAAAATTTTAACTAAAATTTAAAAATTAAAAATACAAGTACCTTTTTTAGCTTATCAATATTCGCTACTGTGATCGAGATAAAAAAAAAGTGTATTGGATTGATGAGAATGAGTTCATGATTGATTTGGAGATTAAAAAAAAAAAAAAACGTGTTGTGGATTGATAAGGAGTTAGAGTTTGATTTGGATACAAAAGAAAAAGGTTGATTTGGAGATAAAAAATAGTATGGGTAAATAGGTAAATTTCATTACCACTCAAAAATTTGTGATTCGTGCTTTTATATATATGATAGATATATATTCCTATATATAATGCAAATCCAACCAACTCATGCCTTATTGTTATCAACGCCATCATGCTCCACGTATTTTCATTTAAATACCATAATACGTGTAGGCCCGCCAAATTTGCCTCGAGATGCGCGCTAGCGCGACTTTCGATGTAAAATGGATCCAGACATTAGAATACTCAATTTTGCATAGTTTTTCACCCCGGATTTAACTACGCACTTAAAATAATAAATAAATGCAATTTGGCTAGTATTTTGGAGACTTTACAATAAAAATATATAAATAACCTATATATAATATTACATAATTAACGACTCAACAAATAACCCCAAACTTAGAACTTTGCACGTCCCGAGCAAAGGTGTAGATGACAAACACTCAGATAAACTAGACTCATAATATAGATATGTACAGACTCAACTAATCATATACTCGATTCATAATTCATGGAGTTCCTTTGGTTTACATAGTTGCCAAGATAACAAATCACTCAAGAAATTTCGGAGTTATGATATGTCAAGAAATGCAACCCAAACACAATTAATATCACATTTTCAAGACAAAGATATGGTCAAGACAAACGCCATCAACTACTCACGGGTTTTCTTGGTCTACACATTCAAGCACGCAAGTTTACAATTTTACTTAATCTAGCTATAAGCACTCGAGCTAAATCTTTTTATTTGATGAGTTTCCATATACTTCCGCCTTTATATGTATAATCTCTGCTCCTTTTTTTATTATTATTTTTTTTTTAGTAAGGTATACGGTCCCTGCTCCATTTCCTATGGACCGATTTTTCCATTTTTTCCCACTACAAGTTTCCCTGCTCCATTTCCTGTGGAAACTTGTGGGACTCTCTATATTTTTGAAAACTCATGTTAGCCCTTCTCACTTTCACTATGATTAAGCAGATTCCCCAATGTGTGGTAAAGTCTCATTACTTGCACAATTTCAACTGTCTACAAGGCTTAACCATAATATCAAGTCCCTAATCATGAAATCATAAAAATGCCGAGCTACGAACTCTACTGAATATTTCTCCTACTTTTTCCTAATTTCAAGTCAAAAAGGCAACCATAATTACTCATCCACAACCAAATGCATGAAACAAAGTTTCGGGTGACTCTAGACAATATAATAATGAAAACTATGCTAAACACATGCATGAAAGTGTATCAACTCCTAATGAAGTGAGATAGATGAGTATGAAGGAAAAAGAAATGGAAGAAATGAATGAATAAAGGATACAAAACACAACCGATACCGTCTGACAACCGCGTATAAACGAAAAAAAAAAATTAAATGATCTCACCTGCGATCTTTCGCACAGAAACCCATCCACCTCAGTCCACAAATCCCATAGTACCCCCAAACTTATTCCGAACCTTGTCCTCAAGGTTCAAAACAAGTCAAGGAATTCATGCAACAAAAAGACAAAGAATAGTGGTGAAAAAGAATATGGATAAAATAAGAAGATGATACAAGTGCACGCATAACAAAAGTCTCCAAAAATTAGTAAATGCTCAAATCTCGCATGTCTAGGTGACTAAGGAAACTATGAAATAAAATTATCATAATAAGAGCAAGAACTAATAAGCATGGGAGTTAATTCAAATGATTCCTATCGAATCTTGCGAGCCCCAGTCTTTCAACTACGGGTGAAGTCAACAAGATGATGGAATGAGGTTTTGGGTTTTGGGTCTACTTAAAGACCCGCCACTAATGTGGCGACTTAAGTTGGGTATGTCCCAACCAAGTCTCAAAACACCTAAAACACCAATAATATGTTAATTCCTAAAAACAAATATGCTCAAATTACTCCAAAAACAATGTAATCCATAGTCAAATCTATCAAAACTCAGGGGGTGGTCTAGTGCCATCAGTGCTCATCAAACATTCATTACACCTGTAAAAATCAAAGAGACCAAGTTAGGGATTTATTAAACATAAAAAAAACTAAAACTAAATTAAACTGAAATAAATGCAATAAAAATAAAAACAAAGCTGGGCTGCCTCCCAATGAGCGCCTTTCTTTTAAGTCTTTGGCTAGACTTATTGTGATTCTTCACGTGATGCCCTCTCCTTTGGAGATGTCAACAACGAATGGTACATCTATAGCTTTGGGCAATGCAGCATGCATGCCCTCTTTCAGAGTTTGGAGCTCATTCGGGACCTCTAATACAAAAGAATATGTCGAGTCATGGTCATCCAACACAAAGGTGTCGGCAGTGTAGAAAATCCGCGAATGCTCCTTTACTTCCACCCCCTTGCAATGTCTAACAAATATGCATGAGAAGGTGGGTGGTTTCACCAACACCAGAGGCTGGTCTTCCTTGCTCTCTATCTGCGGCTCTTCTGACCTTTATGAAATGACTCCAATTTCTAACGCGGCGTCATCATCATCATTCGGTGCAATGGACATGTCCGGCTCAAGTTGAAGGACATCAAGTCCTTGCGTTGTCTCGCACCAGTAGTTCTCCACCAGTGTATCAACATTCTCCTCAACATTACTCAATGTATCAACATCCACATTCTCTTTTGAGTAAGAAGTTGGTTGTGTATTAAACAACTCTTTCTCGTCATGCATATTCTGGAGTGTGGCATTCAATTGAATAAATCGAGTTTCCAAGTTTTGCAAGCTTGGAAACTCACGTGAAAATTGTTGAAGCTCTTCATGAAACCGTTGTTGATCATCTAGTAATTTTTTTCATCATATCTTCTAAAGAACTGCTTTGTTGAGGAATCTGTAGACTTGACATGGGCCCAAAGAAGTCGGGTTGCGGCGATGCATAGGTAAGATAGTGATAATTCTCATACTTTGAATAATATGGACAATCATATGTGGAATGAGAATAATCTTCACAAATTTCGCAAACCTCGACCTGTTGCACAAAAGAATGCATGTTAAAAAATCGATGTCCATTATACAACATACCCACCCCATTCACATTATAATAATGTGAGTCTTCGAATCGACCATAGTTGTGGGGGTAGGAGGTCATCGCGGGGTCGCCTGCATACATGTTAAGAACAAGGGACTAGATACAAAATAAAAAATAAAAATAAAAATAAAAAATAAATAACCAAAGAAAGAAAAAGACCAATCCCCGACAACGGCGCCAAAAATTGACGCGCGTCGAGCGCGTCAATAAAATTAAAAATACCTAAACCAACTATTTGCAGAATAATGGCAAAGGGTCGATCCCACAGGGATTGGTATTCTTTCTAAGGTTTAAAAAAGAATAAAAAGGGAAATCGAGGGTTTTAAAGAATGAATAAACTAACTAATATTTAAAATAAATAAACAAAACAATGAAAATAATTTGAAAACAATTAATAAAAATAACACATAGGTCAAGACATACAAGTTCAGTTCCAAAAAAGGTTGGATTTGGTCTTCGATTTATGTAAAATATGCAAATCAAAATATCCTAGTGTAGCTATAAAATCGGTAACGTACGCGGTTTCTCGCACTTCCTAATGTCGATAGCCAAGGTACGACGGTGACTATTTCTCTAGTCAAACACACAATCATATATTCAAGTGAATTAGATTTAATGTGTTGACCGTAATGGGATTTGTGAAGGCACTACACCTAAACAACTGGATCACTCGTGTGTCCAATTTAGCCTAGATTTATAAGGTATTCAACCAGTCCCAAAAGGATCTAATCAATCGGTATGGTCGATTGCCACTAGTGTGGTCTTATTGCACAAGTACGGATACTTACGACACACTGACAAATAAATCAATGTTTAAACAAATGTTTAACTTCAATTATTAAAACAATACCAAAGAAAATAAAATAATAATGAAAATACTGAAATTAAAATATGTAAATCTCACAAATCTATTGATATGTGTAGTCGAACCTCCCTCACAGTTTTGCCTAGGCTAGAGGTTTTAGCCTCCCATAGTTGAAGAAAACAAAAAGAAAAAAAAGAACAAATAGAAAATTCGAGAAGAGAAGTTCGGCTCTGTGGCGGCCTCGAGAGAAACCGTCGAAGAAGAAAAGTCCTCTCAAGATATGTTGCTGTGTTTCCTTTCTTTCATGCATATCTCCAATGCAATATGTTTCTATATATATATATTCCTATATATAATGCAAATCCAACCAACTCATGCCTTATTGTTATCAACGCCATCATGCTCCACGTATTTTCATTTAAATACCATAACATATATAGGCCCGCCAAATTTACCTCGAGATGTGCGCTAGCGCGACTTTCGGTGTAAAATGGATCCAGACATATGAATATTCGATTTTGCGTAGTTTTTCGCCCCGGATTTAACCGCGCACTACAATAACCCTGAAAATAATAAATAAATACAATTAAGCTAGTATTTTGGAGACTTTACAATAAAAATATATAAATAACTTATATATAATATTATATAATTAACGACTCGACAGTAAGGTAAATGCTATGATGCAAAATGAATGATTTTAATTAATAATTTAGAAATTAAGTTACCTTTATTTCTTTTTTATGTATAGGCCCCCGAAATGCAAAACCACGTTATGTCGCTATGAGTTTTGAGCATGTTGCAAGTTTAGCAGATGTATTACCACCTGTAAACTCTTGTCGAAATTGTAGTGCGAAAAAGTTTTTCTTGAATCTAATAGTTTATGTTGTTCAAACGGTCAAGTAACACTCGTTCCTAATGTTGTCCCTGAAGAAGATGTTGTACATTCTATTTTGACATAGTGTTATTATTTTAGCACGCATTTTCTAATGTTTAACTTAGTTTTCCTTATCTTTGAAACTCATCAATACTGGTTCCTAAAAAAAAACTCATCAATACGTTGAAGTGGTAAATAAAAGGGTAGAATAAGAAACTTCATTTCTTTCTAAACTAGTCAACCAATTAAGCTTACATCATTTTCCTATCTTATTAGGTTAATTAAAACCCAAAATTCCAAAGGTGTACAATTCAAATTAAACTTTTCTACATCACACATGTTAAACAAAAATAAAATAAGGAAAAACTCTCATATAGTCATATAATGAATACATGACCAGTATTTTAAAGTCTATAAATTGAAGCCTTTCTTCCAACACGTACGTTACAAGCATAAAAAAAAAAATTTAGAATAGCAACACTATGTCATAATAGAATGTATAATAATTAATGTGGTGTGAGGGCTTCACGTCAAAATCTCATAAAATGACATACCCAAGTAACCTAACACCTCATTTTGATGCGGGGCCATGCGCAGATGTTGTACATTCTATTTTGATATAGCGTTGTTATTTTAGCACGCATTTTCCTAATGTTTAACCTAATTTTCTTTATCTTTGAAACTAATCAATAGTGGTTCCTTAAAAAACTCATCAATACGTTGAAGTGATAAATAAAAGGGTAGAATAAGTCATTTTTTTCGAGGGCCGCTAAGGGCACCCCACCAATTAATGAAGGCACCCAGTTAATGTGGGCACAAACCGATTTACGTTGGGCACCCAAAAATTAGACCCGAAATACCTAAACTACCCCTCGTGGAAATTCATCTGCACCCCACCACCCCCAGCACCATCTTCACCGCCTGGACTCCAAGAACACGTTTTGTGTGAACCGTGCAGTGGGGGGAATCTCCGAGAACGTGTCTCCCGTGTCTGGCCTTGTGTTTCTCCTCCGTTTGACGATTTTTTTGGAGTTCGTAGTGTCGTGGTGTGAGCCGATTTCGTCTCGAAGTTAGGGTTCCGCTGAACATCTTCGAACACACAGTATTTGCGCGAAATCGGTCGATTGAAGGTACGTTTTTAGTGTAATTAAGTTACATTTGGTAGAGTAGTTGTGATTTACAGTGGTGGTTTGTTCATTAGTGTAAGAATCGGAATTCGCGGTTCTCGCCACACAGCAAGAGAATGTCCTTATGCTCTGGACAAGGATGACCGAGAGTAGCCAAATTTTGGGGAACTCGATCTCTCGGCTACAAAGGCCGACAAAGATCACACAGCCTCGACTACTCAAGGCCGAGATGACTCTAGGTCTCTCGGTCGAGATGTCACGAGAGATGGAATTACCGCTAGGTAATGTGGTGGCGGTGGTGTACAACCGAGAATTTGGGCATAATCTTGGTCAGTACCATGCCGTGAGTGTAAAATTAGGCTCGGCCGTGAGTGGCCGAGAGCTTGTAGAATTTGAATTGTCAATACATCTCGGTGGCGCAAAACCGATACCGTTTCATTAGGCTCGGTTGTTCAATGTCGATATATTGGAGGAATTGTCGGTCATGGGTGACCGACAATATGTGTCGTTTCACAAACCTGCTTGACCGAGACATAAGGAATGGATGATTTGGACATTTTTTTTTTGTAAATTTAATTTGGGATCTGTTCCATGCGCTTATATGTTGTAATTTATGCAGGTATGGCTCGTCCGAAGCTACCGGTGACTAGGGAAGAGGCTGGAGCTGAGGTCCCGAGGCCGAACCGGGCGAGGTGGCGAGACCCCAGACAAAGATCGTACTGAAAGAGAAAGAGAAGGAGAATGAGGATGGTAAGGGCAAGGCGAAGGTAGATGGCAATCGTGGAAGGTTACAATTGCACGATGAGGGTTCGACCCTCAATGCCGGGCGACCTGAGGATCTTGTTGTTGCCGGAGGAGAAGAGGAGGGGCATGCATCGGAGTCAAGTAGCGGTGACTCTTCGGATGCAAGTGGCTACCATGATAGAAACAGATCGTAATGTGGGGGGGAGCGGAAGAGGTGGAGCTGGCCATGATGAAGGAGAGCCAGAAGTTGCTTTTGATGCGCGTGCTCCATTCCCAGGTGGTCCTGTAGACGGGGCGTTGCTGAAGAGCTTCAAGGATCATGTGGCTTTATCGATATGGAGGAATGAGGTAATTTCAATTTCATTGAAATTATTAACTTATCACTCATGGTCTTCACATAATGACGAAATGTTTTTACATTTGCAGGAGCGACCCGTTCTTAAGTGTATCAATCACGGAGCTCAAATAGCGGAATGGGATTTACAGTCGTGTCACCCGGACACGGCGGGACTTCGAGAGGATTATTCGGCGTTCGGGTTGAATGCGCCGATAGATCGCTCATACCGCAAGGCCAACAAGGAGTTGATCTCTCGCATTTGTGGAGCGGTGGCGGCCGAGACGAACACATTTCACCTACCTTTTGGTGAAATGTCTATCTCATTAGAGGATGTCAGCTTCCTCCTGAAGATCCCTGTGACGGGCAAAGTTGTTGAGGTGGACAACTTTGCTAGGTACACGGAGGAATCTCGCTCGGACGCTATCAAGATGGTTTCCAACCTACTTGGGGTTAGCGCGAGAGAGGCGGAGGAGGAGGTGAATATCACCAAGGGGCTCACAAAGGCGCAAACATTGGTTGAAGAGTCGATGGTGCCCCAAAGCCGGCTCGATACCCGTAAATTATCCTCCCGTGGAATGCACCGCCCGAGCGTACTGCTGTACTTGTTGTCGTGCACTCTTTTTGCCGATAAGAGTGGGTCTCGGTGTCGATCGCGCCGCTCGAAGCTACTTGAGAACTTGGACGACGTAGGGAACTACGCATGGGAGCGGCCTGCGTTGGCCTACTTGTATCGACACTTGGGGTCCGCCACGAGAGTCCTAGTGTCCCGTATTGTCCGGCTATCTCACATTGCTTGAGGTTTGTTTTAATATAGACTGAATAGGCATTCTGTTGTTCGATTGTCCCAAATTGCAATTGTGGACTAACATTGTAACATTATATGCAATGATGGGTGTATGACCATTTCAAACTTGGTCTGGCCACGCCCAATGCGAAGTACGTGGACTACGTGCACCCTCGTGTGTCTAGATGGATTCAAAAGCACGAGACGGTTGCGAATGTTGACAAGATCGGGGCCATTAGGAGAACCTTGGATAGGTTGCGACCAAGTGAGGTGAGCCGCCTATCCATGACCTCGATGTCCTCTCGATGATCGATTTCAAATTTGGTCATTTAGTTTACACCCAGCTTCTTGTTGAATTATTTGTAGGTCACTTGGGACCCATATGTGAATTTAAGGGAAAATGGCGTTGTGCAAGCGATGGCCTTTTACAAAGTGGAAAGATCAAGTACATGGATGTGGTGGAGCCCTACCACCCGAGAGGATTCTAAGACAGCTTTGGCCATGTGCGATCGATACTGATCCTCCGTACCGTCCATCGGAGGCACACAGAGGCCCATTTGCGAACAAGTACTCTGTCAAGTATGGGTTCGAACATGACAATTGGGAGCGATGGAGGAACCATGTGTTGGGTCTGAAGTTCGGGCGAGAAGGCGATTTGAGTTTCGGCTACACCGGACTACCTCCCTTGGTTCGTCAAAGTGTCTCATCCTGTTATCACGAATCCGGTCTTTGAGGACCGTGTAATGGTCGCCTCAACCATAGCGGACAACGAGATACTTGAGGTATTGGAATGGTTATACGTATTATGGCATTTATAATTATTTTCGCAATGTTGAGTATTGCACAAGAACCCGATAATTTTCACCAAACGTAATAGGCGAGCCTTGGACGCGGCGCGTTGCGATGGATGGACCTCCCCCGAGATGTCTAATTTTGACTCGGCGAGGACCACTCGAATGACATGGTCAACCTCCTTTCGGGAAGGACTTTAAGTCCCACCCCCACGAGTACATTTCCCGCGACCGCAAGCACAACCACGACAACCGGCCCTACCGAACCAGGCCCGAGGCACTCCCATCATGGTAGCACTTCCACACCTCAACCCAGGCCACATCTCGCCCCGCGGCCGACGGTGGCCCCCATAAGAGAATGCATGGGAAGGAGTATCGAAGGAAGAACGTGAAAAAACCCAAGCAATGATCAACCCAATCATGGAGGGATAGACATTTGTATTACATTTTAATTACATTGTTAAATGGTTTATGTGTTTCCTTTGCCTGTTGAGTACATTATCATGACAGTTTATAATGTTTCATTGTCCATTTTTCTGGTTGGAATATGAGTTGGCTTCGTTCTGTTGTGTCGGTCACCAAGCACCGAATGTCAGGTGCAACTTTCGGTACAGATCAGCCGAGACTATTATGGCGGTTTCGGTCTTGCATGGCGGAGGTTACGCGTTAAGTGACGGTGGCGAACGACCGTGACTGGAACATTCGTTTCGGTCATGCATGACCGAAACGAATGTTCCAGTAACCATTTCCAACAACAAATGCAACTAACTTTCAATCATTCTATATCCTAACTTTGAAAATTACAAAATGTACAACCACACTAATTGCATTGTTCCAGCTTGTAACACTACGGTGTACCCAAATCTACAACGGATATGGTGGCATCAAGTAGAGTTGCAATGGGCGCGATGTCTCTAAATACGAATCTATCTCGCCATCCTTTCGCACTATCCCGAACATACCGTACCCACGACGGGTATATGGATGGCAATGGTGCATTCGTGCTCAAAGAACACCTCGTCAATTTCAACAAGACACCATTACCATATTGTCGGAAAACAACATAACAATTAAACCAAATTCGCATCACATACCCTAAGCCAATGTATATTCCTGTCATTAATCATGGCAATGACAGATCTGTTGTGCCGGTGGATGGTGGAGCACTGCGTAGAGGTAGAAATGTGGAGGCACTCCCACGCGATAGGTTGACGAGAACCACATTGATCGCAGGTGGCTACCAACAATCCCATGTCCGGAAGTGTGAACCATTCTTGGAAAGTTGCACCAACTTGATTCTCTACGCAATGCACCGCAATCTTCACACTCGTAACCCGAACCTAGCACTTCGCGCCAATGGTTTTCATGCCCGATAAGCTCATCATACATCCTTCTACTGGACGATCCTCCACCCGTCGTCATCTGCTAGTCCAAGCCCATGCGCAACACACCTATATCCACAATTCCCATCGGCTAGCACATCGATGATGCCCTCAACATGTAGCAACCAATCCGGTTCTACGCAATGACCGTAAGCCATGTTAGTTGCACTTTGCTTGCGTCGACTAGCACGACGCATTTTAGGAACAACTTTACTTTTCTTCTCGCCTAGAACTTGAGGCCTCCCGAGTCGATAGCACGTACTCAAACTCACTCGCAACCGTCTCGTAGAAGAATCGGGACAGGTCGTGTTTTCTCTTCAAAGACCCCGGTGTCCTCCCTTTTGTCTTAATTTTTGCCTACGGCACAACACTCGGAGTAGACGACGGTCGACTAATCTCCCCGAGCCGCTTGAATAATCTTGAGTCAATCGTCCTCATTACGCATGCATTAAAATTTTCCAACACCCTTTCAATCTCATCGTGCACGTTGTACCCAGACGAGTCCACCGACTCTCGTGTATCATACTCAACTTTCGCCGGTATACATGAATGTCCCGGAGAGGATGGGCGTCCCAAGAAATATATGATGGTTCAAATCATGTGCACAAGGGAGGCCATGTGTTGTGCGTATCGCGCAACCACAACGAGTGGAATCGTGACCAACATCCTCTCCCGGCCAATTCATCTCTAATTAGCCTAAGCGCCCGTTGAGAGACATAACCGCGCAATCGTCGATACAACTCATCAACGTACTCATGTTAGACGACATTCAAACTTACCTCAAACGATGCCTTGATATTGTTGTGTTGGATTCTAAGGAGTCCATCAACCACATGCCATAAAGTCTCAAAATTGGCCTGACTGTTCCCAAGGTGTACCTTCAGAGTAGAATGCGCAGACTCCACCCTCTGCGTTGTCGTTTCCCCAAAGTGCATAAGTCTATTTGTCCAAGCCGAGACAAATTTCTCCTTGTAGTTCTTTAACCATGTGTTGTCCAAGTACTCCGTAAGACCCTTTACATGCCCAAACTCACAACGGAGGTCATTCACCCTAACTTCGAATAACGCCTCCGAGTTGGCATACATCACGCTCGTCCAACTACCCATAAAACGCGCAAAACCATCGTTCTCCCCAAACATCTTCTTAGTCTTAGACAAAACTACTTTGTTGATGTGCCAAGAGAAAAGGAGGTGAGACGAGGCCGGAAAAACTTCTTCTATTGCACTAATAAGGGCTAAGTCCCTATCGGTAACAAGCACGTCAAAGCTTAGGCCACCCATCCAATATGGATCTCAACTTCTCAAGTGTCCAAACATAATGCCCATGACTCTCTGATGATAAGAATGCGAACCCAACGGAGAACGTCAAGTGCGTAGAAGTGATGCCAACAATCTCCAACAAAGGCATTCGGTACCTATTTGTCTTGTACGTGCAATCCATCAAAATAACGATGGAAAACACCCGACCAACTTTATTGAGTCGGGATGTGACCAAAATAACTCCGTGACAACATTCGTATCGGATCCTTCCTATGCCATGACAACCACTTATTCTTCTCCAAAATGTGCAAGAGTTGTTGCATTTGAGTCCTCCCACCCGCATCCTCCTTTCGGGCTTTTTGTCTTGCATTATATATAGTCCTCATTGTCGATACGTTAGTAACGTCTCTTTGCTTCAACGTATTTAGGATGTCTCTTGGCTTCACATTCCCTTTGTCATTTGCACCACAACTTCCTCGCTCCGCCTTATCCAATCTCCCGACAAAAGAATGGCCGTCCAAGTGTTTTGCGGGCTCGTGATTGTGTCTCCCACATATAACAAAAGATATACCACAACGAGTCGCATTTTCCTTTACGTTGATAAGGAAAAGGCATCCACATTTCTTCGTACCAGTTTGAGTCCTCCCCGTTTCGTCTTCTTCTTCATTTCTTGGTTTCGAAGCAATTTTTTCCTCTTTACCCTTACCAACTCTTTGTAACATTCCCCTATAAGTCCCTGATCTCTCACAGTAATTTTCACCCTACCCTGCGCTTAATGCCCCCGGCGTCAGAGTGCTTTGTCACTAGCATGAACATGTTCTCACGGCCTATCATTCGAAGCCATGAAACTGCTGCTTCTCTACTTGGAAATGGCCTACAAGGTGTAAACGTGTCCGTGTAGTCCGGAAATAAGGCGTAAAAACCGCATTACTCGCAATACAAACAAAGTGTAACATTATAATCAACCGAAATGTACAAAGACAATCACAATAACATCCAAAAAAACATGTTATCGGTAGTACAGTCCGCAACTAGCTTAATGGTCTCGCTCACGTACGACCGATAGTTTAATGAATACTCTCGATTTAACCGTTCTGTCGAGACGCGAACCGTTCGGTCCTCTACGACCGAGACATTACATTACATCTCGGTCCCCGCGAGGCCGAAACAATCGCGCACCACCCAGACGAAACTTCGGTTAACCGCAACGAATACACAAAACATTTTCAAAATTACCTCAAGTACGACCTCCTCTCGCACCGAAGCGTACAATCCTCCATTATATAGAAGTTCGGATTTGAATAACTTACCAAACCCTACGTTGACAAACAAATCATCATTTTCACAGCTTATACACAACTCAACATTTCTAAAAAACACGAATATGGTTGTCAAACATTGTTACCTCGCTGTCGAATGAAGACAATCCGCAATAATCGATCAACGCCGACAAACGCAGTGTGGATTTGTGGTTCAACCTTGTGGTGGGGTGCCTTTTTTTCTTTGTCAAAATGATTTGTGAGGTTTGAATCACTATATATACAAGGGCAAAATAGTCTTTTCCACTTTTGCTGAAATTTTTACAAAAACTTTGGGTGCCTTCATTAATTGGTGGGGTGCCCTTAGCGACCCTCTTTTTTTCTAGATTAGTCAACCAATTAAGCTTACATCATTTTCCTATCTTAGTAGGGTAGTTAAAACCCAAAATTCCAAAGGTGTACAATTCAAATTTAACTTTTCTACATCACACATGTCAAACAAAAATAAAATAAGGAAAAACTCACATATAGTCATATAATGAATACATGAGCAGTACTTTAAAGTCTATAAATTGAAGCCTTTCTTCCAACACGTTACTTACAAGCAAAAACAGAAATTTAGTAAAGAAAATGGGAAGAACTGATTTTTGTTTACTGTTGCTCTTGTGTGCCATAGTTGGTGCTACTGCTCAGAGAGCCACCAACGTGCGTTCAACATACCACCTATACAATCCTGACCAGATAAACTGGGACTATCTCCGAGCCAGTGTTTACTGTGCAACCTGGGATGCCAACAGGCCCCTTCCATGGCGACGACAGTACGGATGGACTGCCTTTTGCGGCCCGGTCGGCCCTACTGGCCGTGATTCCTGTGGCAGGTGTTTGAGGGTAAGCAACTGATACCATGCACATTCGTATATATAGCCCGAACGAATGTTTTAATTTGTGGTCTTGGTAGCATATTTGATCTGAAGTATTTTTTTTTTAGTTGATCATCATTAATTGGATCTTGAAATATGATTTTCAAAGCAAATATATTTTAGTTTCTGAATTGGCTAATAAACTGTTAAATTAAGGAGACAATACGGGCTGAGAGTATTATATATGGGCCGTCAAGAGAAAGGCTGTGGAGTATTTCTTTTAAAAAAATCACTCATCAATTGCTTGCAAAGAAAGAGACCAATATATAAAATTCTCTTCCTATAAGACCTTTATATAACTCCCTCCAAAATGTGTTACGAATTTTTCTTTGTGGGGTGCTCGGGTGCAACACTATTCTAATGACAACCATCTGTAAGGCTCAAAAGATGACAACGTCTCCAAATAATTTATTCAATATCAATTAGGACTCGGACCTAATTAAGTCCAACATCTGGTTAAGAGGCATAGAGTTATCCCGACTATTCTTCAATCCACCGTTTGCATGATATAAAAATTAATTTGGATCTTCTAAGGTTTGAATATTGGTGATTGCAGGTGACAAACACAAGGACTAATGCAGCAGTAACAGTAAGGATTGTGGACCGGTGCAGCAATGGAGGGCTGGACTTGGACATAACACCTTTTAGGCAGATAGACACTGATGGAAATGGGATTAGACAGGGTCATCTTATAGTTAATTACGAATTCGTCAACTGTTAGACTTTGTTCACTATATATATGATGACCAGGAAGTCCATTTGAATAAAATAAATAAGGAGGGTATGTAGTACTTCAAGTTGTAATAAGATTGCCAATGTTAATTAGCATCTGCATGCATAATTGCAAATGCTTATATTTCTGAGCAATCCTTGACAATGATAATAATAATAATAGAGCATACCTTCAAGTAAGAATTAACAATTAGGCCAATAATTAAAACAAGTGTTTCATTTTAATTTTGCATTTGAATTTAAGGATCAATTAGCTAAACAAGTCATATTTAACAGCTATATACATATTGATTTTTAATTACTTAATTTAATCATTGATTATATATATGTGCAGCAGGTGCAAATTAATTAGGATATATAGAACTCGTTTGGTTATTTTTACTAACTTACTGGGGAGTATTCTTGAGTTAACTCACAGAGAATATCATATTTTATGTTTGGTTTAACTTTGAACTTAGAGGGAAGTTGCAAATTTTTAAACAATAAAACATATAAATTGACATAAATTCATTTCAAACAAGAGAGAGATGTGAGTAATAAAGAGTTAATTAATGAGGGGTAATTTTTTCTACAAGCTTTTTCCGCACTTTACAAAATAAGAAAATAAGGAAGATTTAGAAGATCATGTTGATCAATTAGTTTCAAGTGTTAGTTGCCTTCTACTTATTATTTTTCATGTTTTTCATTAATTGTAGCGGTTCTTTTCAATTTTGGTTAATTAACTAGAAATTAATTCCCGCGAGTGAAGCGAGCGGGTCAATCATGCATAGCACGTCTTGAAACTAGTATATATATATTTTTTTTTCATTTATGTCCCTCCCACTTTAGATTTTACACTGTGACATTAGACACCCTAACCTTTATCCAACAATGCATATATCATTATATTTTTATTTTTTCCACTCCCATTTTAAATTTTGTTTTAAATCTTTGTAACTCGATCTGCTTTTAATAAACAAATTACACATAAAAGCTTAGAGATGAACGCGTACTAAAAACTTGCAAAGTTTCTCTTTTAAGTTGCCCCATTTCAATTCAAGTATGGGTCCGCCCCTAGCTACAATATATATATATATATATATATTAGGGGTGGGCAAACCGCGGTTTGATGGTGAAAATCACCAAACCGCAACCAAACCGCAACCAAACCGAGGGTCTACGATTTGGTGATTTTCCAAACCACCACCAAACCGCGAACCATCAAAACCGCGAACCATCAAAACCGCAACCAAACCGAACCGCGGTTTGCGCGGTTTGATCGGTTTGGTTTCTCGATTTTGGTGCGAGGCGGCGGCAAGGGCGGCGGGAGCCAACAACGCAAAGGGGCTCGCGGCGGAGCTCCACTGCAAGGGGGCTCGCGGCGGACGAACGGCGCGACACCTGCGAAGGCCGCGGACGCACGGCAGCAGCGGTGGCGACGTCTCGACATCGGCGTCGCTCGCAGCAAGAAGGCGGACCGGCGACGCAGAGGCTGCGTGGGGTGGTGCGGCTGCGGACTGGTCGACGTTGGAACAACACTAGCGACTCCGGCGGCGGCGACTGAGAAAAGAGAGAGGAGCCGGCGGGGAGAGGAGAGAGGAGCCGGGAGTGAGGAGCGGGAGTGAGAGGAAGAGTGACGACAGTGAGTGTGAGCCTAAGCCCACGTGGACCCCCGAGCCAGTCTCGCAAGGTCAACGTAGACCTAGTCAGCCTTCCAAACCATCATTATACGTAAATTCACAATTTACAGTCGAGTTATTAGTATTTTTCAAGATTTACAAATTAACGGAAGCAATTATTACAAATAAAATATTCAACCGAAAGTAAAAAGTTAGGCAACCTAATTGTGGAACCCAGTAAATATGTTATCATCATAGGAGAGTAAATAAAATATCTACAAAATAATCACCTAGCTATTGAGCTTTCCCCCAGCTACTCGTTTGTGGCTATGCACTCAGTCAAACATAAAAATGACGAGCCTCGTAAGTAAATCTAGTAGGACATATATAAAACATTTCACAATATCCAAAGCAGTCGAATTCATGCAAATAGAACGAAAGGAATAAAGAATGCATGAATATAAAAGAATGTCCATCAATGAGTGAGGCCAAATAATAAGGAGTCCCGACCAAAAGGTCGTTGAGTCGCGGAAAAATCCCATCAGACTCGGGTTTAGGACGAGTCCCCTGCTCCCAGCCCTAACCCTTGCGACTATGAGATATCCATGGACCCGGATAAGAGCCCCCAACGTACACTCAATTGGGAGATATCGATGACGTCCAGATAAGAGCTCATATCGCAGATAAATTGTAACTATGACTCGCTTGCCAATGGACCCACTCAATCAATAACAATTTCAAAGATAGCTATAATCACAAAGCAGTGAACAACCACAACCAATGGAGGGAAATGAAATATTGTATAAGTCCCTAGCTGGTTTACTTACATCGAGAAATCGCGAACCTCAAAACGTCTCGCTCGTGTCTCGATTTGCGCACCCTACACCCGACTCCTAAGTCCCTGGTGTCCATTTAGACATTTGAGAGCTAATTTATTAAAATCATTCACATCACAACAAAATTTGGTGAAATAAATCTCACCTCCATCGCGTTGTCGCGATTTCGTCGAAATCGCGCATCCGACCAGTCGACAACGCGCCACCGCGCGCAGCCACTCCGTCCCTCGCCGGTCGCCGGCGCTGCTGCTAGTTCGTCGCCGCCGATCCAACCCGCTGCCGCGCCGGAGTCCCTGTCGTCTCGCCGGCGTCCGCGTCGCCCGCCATCAGCTCCCGCTGCACCGCCGCCGATCCACTGGTCCGATCGCCGCCGCTGCCAACCTCCTCGCTAGCCGTCCGCACTGGACGTCCGCGGCTTTGACTCCACCGCGCCTGCGACGGCTCGCCTGGCCGGACTTCGCGCATGCGACGACTCGCTTGGCCGGACTTCACGTCGCCGTCGTGGCGCACCGGGAGCCACCGTCCGATCGTCCCTTTCCCCATCACTTCCTCTCTCTCTCTCTCGATCTCTTTCTCTCCTTTTGTCTCGTTTTCTCTTTTTTTTTTTTTTCTCATTCTTATCCCATTCTTATCCCATTCTTTTTTTTTATTTGTTTCTTATCCCATTTATTTCTCTTTCTCTTTTAATTTCAAATAAAAAGTGTCCTCGAGATTCGTGCAACACGAGTCTCGAGGCAACTTAACAATCGAGCAGCGCGCATCTCGAGGCACCAACCAGCCTCATTTCAAAAATATCGATACTCGCGCTACATGCATCACGAGGCGTATCCCACGTCGGCACGCGACTCGAGGCGCGTCCCCGTTCATGTTTCGGCTCCCCGACTTCTCCGCGTATACGTTTCTCAACAATTAGCATCTCCACTCGAGATTAGGACTTACGCATTTCAACAAGTGGATCCTACAAACGACCCTGACCTGACACGTGGTACAAGTCAAATTTTCGGGTCGTTACAGTCTTCCCAACGAATTAGAATTTCGTCCTCGAAATTGAAGTAAGTCTCACAAGACAATGGTGTTTTATGAATGAAGACCAAAGCCATACCCGCCCAAGGCCATACTCGCCCAAGGCCATACCCCTATCTTACTCTGTAGGGTTGGGCTTCTCCACGACAAGCTGGGCTCCTCCGTGACGAGTTGGGCTCCTCCGCGACCTCCTAGCAAAGAACACACCATCTGTTTCCTCCCATCAATATATGTCAGGGCAACATCCTCGCAACATATATTGGAATACAAATGAATACAAATAAACATTTTAATCTTAATCTCGATCCACTGTCACTAACCTACGTATATCTGCTGTATGCCCGCGAGAATGTAAATCGGTCTCTCTCATCGAGTAAGTCTCAACCCAACTCGTACCCTCTATCAGGTTTCGATGGATAGTAATCGAACCCGACGTGGCGGTAGCATGAATTTGTTTCTGGCTGTCCACACGTCCATACAGGTACGTTGAAATCCCGCTCCAATTGGAACATCTATAACCCTGTCTCTGGCCACTACCTCTGCCATCAACCATCTGATGGTACTTATGCGTGTGCTCCCACGCTCTCACTCACCATAACATCAACTGCACTCCAGAGCGTCCACATCGATGCCACCGTAGTGCTCAACCAGACATCAGCCTCGCCGAACAACGAAACGGATACGATGTTCGACCTCATATGATCTGGTGTGGCCAAGACGTCATGAATATTTGCTGCTCCGGGATTCGTACCATCGTGAAACTTTTCCTAGTGATGTCATTGAAATTCGTGAGACCGCCTTGCCTTAACCGTTACTTTAACTCCCGTATTAGTCGACCCGCTCAATATCTCCTCATGTAAGTACGAGTTCAACCCATTCATTCTCACGCGCTTGTTTGTCTTTTTTGTTTTTTTTTTTTCAACATGTACTCATTGCAGTACGTTTTAGCAGGTGAGAATTCTTGAGTTGTACAATCTTGTAGAACTTATACTTATGTGGCAACTAACTTTTAGAACGATTTGCAAACTCTACCTCAACACGTAATTCATTTACAAGTCCCTAAAGGTGGTGGTCGACTTCACCAACCCTGAGACTCTAAATATTTAGTGTCATTAAAGTGGAGTTACTTGGGCTTCTGATCCAACACTACTACTCCAAAACTTTCGTCAAATCTAAGGAGTTTTGTACATGATGTAATCGTTAGCTCTCAAGTCATCTCAACACTCTGCTCCCTTAGAGTCTGCTCTCCGTCCTTTTTCCATTTTCTTCTCTTAAAAAAAAAACTTTACTTTCTCAAATGTTCCTATACATATTATCATGCAGAGACGTATGCCTACACTAAGTTCTCATTCATTTTATCCTATCAAACAACATCAATTTCCTTACCTTAATTGTTCCAAGTGGATCCCCTAGCGACACGTGCAGGGAGTTTTCAAGATTTATGGGTGACTTGAATCTAACTCAATATGGTACACAATAAGTTTTCTTCCACAAGAAGAAATCAAATGTGTCCTCGAGATACGTGCAACACGAATCTCGAGACAACCCCAATAATTTCACCCATTTGTCCACCGCTTCTATGTTTGACCAAAATTGTCTCGAGTCTTGCAATTTGCGTATCTCTAGACACATCCAATGCATTTTGTTTAAGTGTTCAAACTATAGGCCAATATATATTTATGTTAATGTGACCACATTCAAATCACAATGGCCACTTATTAAACCAATCGTCAATCAATCTCCTACAGTTGTTGGTTGCGCCATACAATTTTGTACGACAGAGTACGCAGCTCCTCAGCACTAGCAAACCGCGAACCTGCAGTCCCACGATCATTCCTACACCCGGTCTAAAACGCGTCGCATTTTTCATAGTCACGAATCCTTGAATCAGTGTATAATTACTGATATCGTATATATTATATATCAACACAACAAATATACCATATAGGATCAATTTTACTTTCCAACAACTCTCCTCACTTCCCAATGAAGACTTAAGTCAGGATCGTATGGTTCTCCTCTAAGTTCAACCATTCATCACTTCCGCTGGTTGTGTGTCTTAATTTCAAGAGTCGAGTATTTACAACTTCGGCTTTGATACCAACTGTGACGGCCCCAGTTTCCCGCAAACTGGGCCCCGCCCGGCCTAAGCCCACGTGAACCCCCGAGCCAATCTCGCAAGGTCAACGCAGACCCAATCAACCTTCCAAACCATCATTATACGTAAATTCACAATTTACAATCGAGTTATTAGTATTTTTCAAGATTTAAAAAATTAGCAGAAGCAATTACTACAAATAAAATACTCAACTGAAAGTAAAAAGTTAGGCAACCTAATTATGGAACCCAATAAATATGTTATCATCAGAGGAGAGTAAATAAAAGATATACAAAATAATCACCTAGCTATGGAGCTTTCCTCCTGCTACTCGTCTGCGGCTCTGCACTCAGTCAAACATAAGAATGACGAACCTAGGTAAGTAAATCCAGTAGGACATATACATAACATTTCATAATATCCAAAGCAGTCGAATTCATGCAAATAGAACGAAAGGAATAAAGAATACATGAATATAAAAGACTGTAAATAATTCATCAATGAGTGAGGCCAAATAACAAGGAGTCCCGACCAAATGGTCGTTGAGTCGCGGAAAAATCCCAGCGGACTCGGGTTTAGGACGAGTCCCCTGCCTCCCAGCCCTAACCCTTGCGACTATGTGTGTGACGGCCCCAATTTTCCACGAATTAGGCTCTGCCCGGCCTAAGCTCACGTGAACCCCCGAGCCAGTCTCGCAAGGTCAACGAGAGCCTAGTCAACCTTCAAATCCTTCCTTATCAGTACATTCAACATTTTACAGTTGAGTTATTAATATTTTTCGAGTTTTACAATTTTAGCGGAAACAACTAATACATTAAATAACTCAACAAAGAGATCAGGGAGTTAGGCAACCTAATTATGGAACCCAACAATTATCATCAGAGGAGAGTAAATAAAGAATATACAAAAATTTACCTAGCTATAAAGTCTTCCCTCTGCTACTCGTCTGCCGCGCTGCACTCAGTCAAACATAAGCATGACGAGCCCAGGTAAGTAAGGCCAGTAGGAGATATATACAACAATTCATACTATCCAAAGCAGTCAAATTCATGCAAATATAACGAAAAGAATAAAGAACGCATGAATATTAAAGAGTGTAAACAATCCATCAATGAGTGAGGCCAAACAACAAGGAGTCCCGACCAAAATGTCGTTGAGTCGCGGCAAAAGCCCAGCAGACTCGGGTTTAAGACGAGACCCCAGCCTCCCAGCCCTAACCCTTGCGACTATGAGACATCCATAGACCTGGATCTAGGACGAGATTGCTGCCTTCCAGCCCTAGCCCGTACGACTATGAACCATCCATGGACTCGAATAAGAGCCCCCAACGTGCACTCAATTGGGAGATATCAACGGACGACCATGAAAGACATCGGATTTAGGACGAGGCCCCTGCTTTCCAGCCCTAACCCTCTCATATTGCAGATAAACAGTAACCATGACTCACTTGCCAATGGACTCACTCAATCGACAACAATTTCAAAGATAGCTATCATCACAAAGCAGTGAACAACAATAAAGTTATCACAAAGCAGTAAATAACAACAACCAATGGAGAGAAATGAAATACTGTATAGGTCCCTAGCTGGTTTACTTACCTCGAGAAATCGTGAACCTCAAAACGTCTCGTTTGCGTCTCGATTTGCACACCCGACACCCGACGCCTAAGTCCCTCCATCCCGTTGTCGCGATTTCGTCGACATAAACCGCGGTTCTGTAGTTAATGGGGGCGAACGAGTGGATGGGATCAATAAACGGTCGTGAGAGGCCATGATATGGACATCAAATGGATTGTTAGCGAGTACCCAATTTGGGTTTTCGGATTCACACGCATCAGAACATCAATTCGATGACAAAATTAGTAAAAAGCACACAAATCGGGAATAGAGAGAGAGGTGTGATGGGGTTGCAGAGACTTACTCGTTTACTGTGTGTAAGCGATTGATTGGTGAAGAGCTTGAAATATACAACGAGATTGAGAGATTGGTGATGAAGGTGGAGTTACAAGAAGTTATAAGGCGAAGATTGAGAGATTGAAAGATTGAGAGATTGATTGAGAGATTGAGAGATTGAGATGAAGAGAACGCCAGAGAAATAGAAAATTATAAAACGTGAAGAAGAAAAGTTATAAGACGTGAGAGAAGAGGAATGAAGGAGGAGAAAAAATAGAAAGTGAGAGAGAGACGTGAGAGGATAGGAATGGAGTAGAATACACTGAAGGACAGGGACAAAAAAAATAAATTTGATTAAGGACATAGGTACAAAAAAAGTAAATTTCATTAACACTCAAAAATTTATGATTCGTGCTTTTATATATATGATATATATATATATATATATATATATATATATAATAGGGGTGGACAAACCTCGGTTTGGTGGTGAAAACCACCAAACAGTGACCAAACCGAGGGTCTACGATTTGGTGATTTTCCAAACCACCACCAAACTGCGAACCACCAAAACCGCAACTAAACCGAACCGTGATTTGCGTGGTTTGATCGGTTTGGTTTCGCGGTTTTGGTGCGAGGCGGCGATGCGGCGGGCGGAGCCAACAGCCCGAAGGGGGCTCGCGGCGGAGCTCCAATAGCAGCAGACGAACGACGCGACACCTGCGAAGGCCGCGGACGCACGACCGCAGCGGTGGCGACGTCTCAACATCGGCGGCGCTGCAGCAGTGGCGGACCGGCGACGCGGAGGCTGTGAGGGGTGGTGCGGCTGTGGATTGGTCGGCGCGGGAACAACACCAGCGACTCCGGCGGCGGCGGCTGAGAAGAGAGGAGCCGGTGGGGAGAGGAGAGAGGAACTAGGAGTGAGGAGCGGGAGTGGGAGGATGAGTGACGGAAGTGAGGAACGGGAGTGAGAGGAGAGGAGAGAGGTGAGGGAGTGAGGAGCAGGAGTGAGAGTGAGAGGAGAGAGGTGAGGGAGTGAATGAGTGGATTTTTTTTTGTTAGCTTTTAGGGTTTTTGGTTTGTATTTACCAAAATGTCATCGGTTTGGTTAAACCGCGATTTTTTCAAAATGAAAACCGCGACCAAACTGCCAGTTTTAAAAACCAGACCAAACCGTGCGGTTTGGTCGGTTTGGGCGGTTTTTCGAAAATCGCTGCCCACCCCTAATATATTTATATATGTCTCGTTTGTTCATTTTTGCTAATGTACAATGTTAGTTGAGAGTTATCTCATTGGAGTTAATATTTTTATATTTAGTTTAACTTTAAACTTGTAAGGAAGTTTCAATATTTAAACAAGAAAAAATATGAATTGACATAAATAACCTTCAAACAAGATATGGACGAGTAATAAATGAGTCATTAATGAGAGATAATTGTGTCCATAACTTTTGGGAGATAACTCCCTATGAGGATGGTGGGAGATATCTTATACACTAATGTATAAATTGAGATAACTTGGCATAAAGTCGAGCAACCAAACAAGATTAATTCTCAACTTCCTGTCAATTAAAAGCCCCGCCCATCAAATATCCAAGTCTTATAGGGCCTGGGCTGGGCCTACTTTTTTTTTGTCAGAACTAGGCCCGATCTAAGTAGTGCGGAGTGGTCCCCACTGCTCACACACGGTGCGTGAGTCCTACGCACGCGTGGCTCACGCGCCGTGCTCGTCGATTTCGGGCTCATGAAATTGCTCTCTCAACAAACAAACAAACAAACAATATAAATTTCCATGCGCGTCGCTCTTCCACATTCCCAATACCAATCTCGTCGACTTTCCCTCTCTTTTCCTTCTCTTCCATCGCTTCAAAACCAAATCCCCAAATCCCCAAACCCTATCGCCCAGATTGCATTCGCTCCCAAAATCGATCTCTTCAATCGAAACAGCGAGAGATTTGCTCGTCACGCAAAAGACTGAAAACTCACCCATCTGAGGTGCTGCAATGGCTTTGATTTCAGTTTGTTCCGACTTTAAATCGTTAGATCTGATTGAAAATGGCGTCTCAAGTGTCAGATCTTGCGTTGTTTTGAATTTTTAAGCTTCTCGCTCTGTGATTTTGTGGTGAATGTAATGAGATCTGGCTTTTGTTTGATTTTCTTTTTACGTGGAAACTCGATGATCTGATTAGACTGATTTGGATTCTTCAATCGACGAAGATGTCGATCTGGATTGATTTTTTTTGAAGTTCAAGTTTGCATCTTTTCCTGTTTGAGTACTTGTGAAATTCTTCATTATGTCATTGTGATAATTTTGGGTTGTTGAGAAAAATCAAGCTTTTTTTTTGAGATCAATGGGTGTCCAGACCGAGAAAAATCAAGTTTTGATTTTGTTTAGATCTGATGCAGGTATAATTCGCAAACGCTTTTACGCGGGCGCTTTGATTGATTTGGGATTGAGGCTTTGTTGTTGCTACGCGGGTACTCATGGGAGCTATTGTTGATGGCGCAGTCTCGGTATGATTTTTTTTTTCTCAATGTTCATTAATCCGAATTACTCGTGGTGCATTTTATATGATATGGTATGATTTTTTATATTTCCTATGTTCGAGTTGTCGTTTCATAGTTTTCCCTTCTGTTTGAGTTCCTAATTTGGGTTGGATACTCATGAACATTGGGAATTTTTTAGGAAATGAATCAAACATTGCTGGAGAAGAATGTCAAAGTTGTGTTTGTTCTTGGTGAGTTGCTTTTGTCAAAGTTGTGTTTGTTATTGGAGAAGAATGTTATGTTACTTATGTATTAGGCCAAAGCAAGAAGAACTTTCCTTTAATGGGTCGGAAATATTGTGTGCTCTTTTGTTGTTAATTTGATTGTAGAGCATGAACAGGAAAATGGACATACTATATACATATACTCTTTTGTTCCTTGTCTTACTATGCATTTCACGAAGGCTTTCATGTATTATCAATTCTAGCAACTTTGTTAATAGGTTGCGTATCGCATCTTAGATTATTTTCCACGTTATATCCTAGATTCATTGGTGAACAATTCCCAACTTGAAGCCGAAGTGGTAATCATTATGAGAGGTAGAAGGTGTCATTTGCCATCTTCCTAATTTTGCTCTTGGATTGTGGCAATGGCTTTGTATTAATTTGACTTGTCTGTATGTGAATTTTAGTTTCTGCCATCCTTCTAACTTTTGACTCTTCAGTTCTCTTCTGCGTATCCATATTTTCTCACTAAAGAAATCCTGCAGTAATCATTGTAGTTTTTTTAGTTTTAGATTTTTTTGCCAATGGTTAGTACTAGAGCCCTTAACAATCTCTATACATCTCAAATCAGATTATATTTATATTGCTCTTGGAACAGCACCCAATTGTTGAACTTATTTCATTGACTAGAGTCAAACAAATTAGAACTCATACTTCTCTAGATGGTTGAAGTTTAAATGTGAGGTGCCACACCCTTGTGGTCTAATCAATGTTTGCAATATCTTTACTTTTTGCTGGGTAAAATTGTTGCAACTTAAAATGCATGTTGTCCCAGAGAAAGCTGTACATTTACAGGGGTGTATTCGATTGAGATTTTAATAGACTTTTGGTTACTTTTAATTACTAAAAAAGTTTAGGTGTATTCAATTAAAACTTTTAGAGAGTTTCTAAAAGTAAGGTGTGTTCAATGTGAACTTTTATAAACTTTTTTAAAAGTTTATAAAAGTTTTGGGGTATTCAATTTAAACTTTTAGAGAGTTTATAAAAGTAAGGTGTATTTAATTTTTTGATGACTTTTGTAGTTTGGTTACAAATCTCGACTTTTATAGACTTTTTGTATAAAAATACACATAAACAAATCTCCAACTTCTCCTCACCTCAACCCAGAAACTTTTTAGAGACTTAATTTTTGTTGGTTCCCTTATTCAATAAGAACTTCATTGTTCATAATGTCTTTTCTTATCAATTGTTTTTATCGACTTCTCCAATAAGTCAACAACTCGTGAATTTCATTGCTCACTCATTATATTCTAATGTTTATGTTGATGAAAATGAAAATGATGTCGTTATTAACAAGATCTCATTTTTGCATCATTGTACATTTTATAGGATTTTTTTTACAAAGAAGTTTTGTTTATTAAGTGTATAATTATAATCTCAAAAAATTTAATATTATTATTTTTGGAGAAAATAATCATATACTTTTTTTCAAATGCAAGAAGTGCATTTTAAAAATTTTAAACTATCATTCTTAAATAAAAAGATATAATTTTTTTTTTTACTTGAGTCAAAAAAAGTGCAAAAGTTTTACACACAATGATATTACTTGATTCTTTTTTACCACTAAAAGATTATTCATTTGCATATTTGTTTTGTTGATATTTATTTATTTATTTATTATGTTACTATCTTGATAGTCGTAATTCATTAATATGTCCGTATGATTTTTTTAAAAAATATAAAAATACTTTTAAAAAATTAATAATAGTTCTTAAGAAAAAGAAATATAATTATTCGTCTTTTTTAAAATAAAGTGCAAAATATTTGTTTCAATATTAAAATCACAAAAATCTACTTGTATCAATCAAAATCATGTTTAAGAAGTTCACAAAAGTCACTAAAAATCTTAAATGTTAATAAAAGTCATCAAAAAGAAGTTTACTTAAAAGTTTATTAAAGTCTTTAAAAATCTACGAAAATCTACAAACTTTTAGAAAAGTCATCCACTTATAAAAGTAACCAAAAGTCTATTAAAATCTCAATTGAATACAACCCTGTTATATTGTTCTGTTTTATATGTATATGTATGTGCATGTGTGTAGTTGCTGAATTTGTCATCCCAGTCTTCTGTTTCCCAAGTTGAGGTCCTCTGGTTGTTTGTGGGGGATGAATTATTTGAGAATTATCCTTGCTGATTTGGTACTCTATCATCAGGCGGGCCTGGAAGTGGGAAGGGCACCCAATGTGCAAATATTGTTGAACGCTTTGGCTTCACTCATTTGAGTGCTGGTGATCTTCTTCGAGCTGAAATTAAATCTGGATCAGAAAATGGGTTTGTCATTTTCTCACATTCTTTTTCTTACATGTCATTTACTCACATTCTTTTTCTTACATGTCATTCACTATTACCTCAAGATCACCTTCTATCCTATTTAGTTTACAACCAGAGAGATGTAAGCCTGCTTATTAGCACACTTGTTGAAAGTTAACCGGGAGTCATGACCAAGATAACTACCATTACTTTTATTTTATTTTTATCGAGACCTCGTTAAAATACTAAAATGAGTGATGGATTGTAGTTTATGAATCTATTATCTATACATTGCTGAGGTGGGGTATAGAACTATGAATGTAAGCCATTGATAGACTTCACAATTGCGAAGCCTGTGCAGGGTTCCCCAAAAACGAAATCTGTAACTTGCTCGTCATCTCTATCAATAGCATGCGTATTGGGTTCTATAAGATTCAAAGTATTATCTTTTTAACAATAGCACCAATTGACACAAAAAATGAGGATTAGGCGTAGGTGTGGTAAAACTCGTAAAGATAGAATAAGAAATTAGAAATTCAAAGACAATTAGGATATCCCCGGTGGTTCAACTAGAAAAATCGACTCAATAGAAACTGAAGAAACTCGACGAGGTAGGGGTAGACTAAAGTTAACTTGGGATGCATTAATTAAGAGGGATTTGAATGGTTTGGAAAGCTTACCATCAATTGCACTCAATCGAGCACAATGGAATAATTTGATCCATGTAGCGTACCCTAATTAATTTGGGACTGAGGCTATGTTGGTGTTGTCTGTTCTTGTGAGCATTACAAAGAATCGGGGTGGGTGGTCTGTATGAGTAGATTGTTTTGTTAGGTCCAATTCTCTCGGCAACTCTTGTGGGACTATCTTGGCCTGGACATTGTGGTGATGCTAATAACCTAATTAAAGTATAATTTGCCTTTTCCATTTGTAGAATATTCCCTCATCCTATTATGATAATCTTTGAACGTATATTTATTGTTTTATTAAAAGTCTCCCCATCTTGGAAACTACTCACATTTTTAAAATTCTTCATGTTCTTGCTACAGCACCATGATCCAGAACATGATTAAGGAAGGGAAAATTGTACCCTCAGAAGTCACGATTAAGCTTCTCGAACGGGCAATGCTTGAAAGTGAAAATGATAAGTTCCTCATCGACGGGTTTCCTCGTAACGAAGAGAACCGTGCTGCTTTTGAGAATGTTGTAAGATTTCACAGTTTTTTTTGTCACTAAATTTAGCGTCCTATCTGATTAATTGAAAGCTAGGCAGTGGAAGTGCATTGAATTGTATGTTTTAGTCAATCTCTTTTAATTCACCATCTTTGATAAATTTTACTATTTGAGGTTGGCTTCTGAATGGTGTTTCATCTGTAAAATTTGTTATTCTAAAGTTTGATATATTTCATTTAACTCTAATGGGCAACCCTGCTTTGGCAGACAGGAATTGCACCGGAATTTGTACTGTTCTTTAACTGTGCAGAGGAAGAGATGGAGAGGCGTCTTCTAAATAGGAATGAGGTTTTGCAGAATTATTTTATTTTATTTTATATTTCTTTTTCCCTTTGCCATTTGGGAGAGGCATTTTTTTACATTTTCATACTTGGGCCGCTTACATAACTATGTTGTGGCTATGAAGGGAAGGGTTGATGATAATATTGAAACAATAAGGAAGCGATTTAAGGTTTTCGTGGAATCAAGTCTTCCTGTGATTGAGCATTATAGCTCGAAAGGGAAGGTTCATAAGGTAATCCTTTTTAAGAATTTCTCCTTCGATTATTTCTGTCGGTTTCCACTACATTAGCTGACGGTATCCGCTCCTGTCTTGTTGGTGGGGTTCTGGACTCAGATTGATGCAGGAAAACCTGTTTCAGAGGTTTTCGAGAATGTCAAATCTATTTTCTCCAGCTTTGACGAAAAGGTAAAAGCTCATTAAAACTGTTAATCAATATAAATCTCATGTTATGGTATCCGCAACTCCTTTCAAATGAAATTGCTCTTGCATTGATACAAACCTCATTTGAATTGGACGACATATTTCCATCTGATACTCAGTTTACTTTTCTTCCACTAATGGTTTGGATTTTTTTTTTTATTTTATTTTTGGCAGGAGGAATAGACTTGTACAACTGCATCTGTTTGTCGCTAAGCATGATTTGGAAGGTGAATATTCCTTAAACTTGAAGTTAGATTTAATGTATGTGTCCGTAGTTGTTGTTACTATATCGAGTGCAATGGAGGAGTTTGATCCATGTAGCTGACCCCAACTAAATTTAGATTGATGCTACGTAGTTGTCTCATCTTTATTCTACTTTCCTTTTTTCGCAGCAAACTAGCAAAAAGAATATTTAGATTTTCTTCTTCCTGTTGCATTTCTTGATAAAAAAGTATGTACATTTACTCTTGATTTTTTCCTTTTGTAGGTGGCGGTATGGTGTTCTGCTATATATATATACATAGGAATACTTCTTATTGAGACCAAGCAGCTTGTTTATTTTTTATGGGAATTTATACTTTATTGCATGAGGCTCCATTGTTCCATTTGTAATGTTACCTTAGCGATTTGCAAGTATATGGCCCCTAATTAAGATATTCTACATTCTTTCTTCCTCAAATAAACGATGTGTTCGCTTCCCCATTCTTTCGGCCATAGCTTCACAAAAGACCTGCTGGGGTTCAGAAAAATGTTTGTTTAGAGTTTGGTTTATTCTTGTTTTCTTGTTTGTTACAAGAAATCAATTAGTATGAGCATTTACTTGTCTGTGACAGTGTCCTAACCATGAATCTAGATGGAGCTGTTTGACAAACTGTTCCTCGTCGAACAAAAAGGCGATGTGACGGGGCTTTTGAATACTCTGTAAACAAACTAAAGTCTAAATTCTACAATTGGCATGAGCTTTGAAACATGAATGTTTAAGAGATCCTATGCAGAAGAGATTTTACTCCAAAAGTTGAAATTAGCACTGGTCACACTGCAAATAGTTTTCACACATTATCAGTGCGTCTCTGGAGCTTCAAGAGAGGTTTCATTTTACCTTTACATGAACTGCATTCATGATTGTCAAGAAAACATGACTCCACTACTTTTTGAGTGCATTGGCAATGATAGAGACAAGAGGAAAAAAGAACACCACTTGTTCCAAGTGCCGTGTCTCTATCCCCAACTACTCATCTTGTATTGTGAGGTTCTCGGATCGAGTAAACCCAAGCGCGCCGCAGATAGAGAAGGATGTGTCACTTATAATTACATTACTTTCCTTGCGATCGATGTAGTTGACTTCTCAACTAATTTTAGCACATAGGCTTTTTTGTTGTTGTTGTTGACGTAAAAATGTCCCCTATGAAGACCAAGGTCCTTCAATTAGTTTTCTCTCACATTTGTTGTTTTCTCCAATTAGACATTCCATAACTTTCTGACACACCAAGTGCGATTCTAATGCATTTTCAAAGTTACAATTACAGGCCAAACACTAGTTTCCCCATAAAGAAAATAAACCATTCAATTCCACACAAATAGACTTTCTATGTGATGGAAGATTTTCTTCGTTGAGAAATCAGTATTCTCCATAAACAGATATAAGAGTGTTCCACAAGTTCGCCCTTCTTACAGTTTTGCAATTCAATACACTTGAAATTATCAAACTTAAGTATGTACAAAATTGATGTAGAGAAGGTAGGACTTATTGCAGGAGTTGCATAGAACAATGAAACTTCTGAGTATACTTTAGTCATAAAATGAGAAAATGAATATGAAAGATTAGACAATTTAATAAGAACTAGACTAGTTTCAAACTTACAACAGATCTTCAATGAAGAACAACAATTGTTTGTTTGGTGCATTTTTTTTCATCTATCGATCCGTTTGGTTGGCTTCTGCGCGCTCACTCTCGTTCGAGGCCATACCATTTTCAGCTTGCAAATTTTTGTTTTCATCTTTGAATTTTTTATAGATGTCTCCTTTGTAGAACTCACTTGTTCTCATGACCAGCACCATTGTAGAAGCAGCTCCGAAGACAGCCACCGCGGCCATTATAATGAAGGAAAGTCTGTAACAAACTGTGCCAAGGCAAGTCAGCTCTTTCACTGACTCCCTGGTGATGCCCTTCATTGCAAGTTGCTTCAATGCCTCTCTATCATAAAGGGCACCAGAAACTCTCACATTGAACACATAGGATCCGACGGGGCTCGCCAATTGACCGCAATTGAACAATGTAGCATAATGTTTGAGGCCGAATATTTCCGAGATGATTGTGTAGAGCAATGTGAGATGTGCACCAAAACAGAAACCAACAATCACAGAAGCAACATACACTGATCCATTGAAAGGGAAAGCAATGAACATATGGCCAACCGCCGACAACACAAGCACACCGGCGATCATCAAAGGCCGAGGAAGCCTATACTTGTCGATAAGAATCTCAGACACAAAACCAGCAAACACCCTTCCACAAAAATTCCATATACTCACCAAAGACACAAATGTGCTTATAGTAAGAGTTGGATACCCCAAAGACTCCCCAATCTGCCCAATATTATCCATGGCAGTAAGGTTCGTCCCCAACCCGCAAAACGTCGATACCATGATGATAACCATGTCCAAACTAAACAATGCCTGCAGTATCCCAAAATCCTCCCCCTCTCAGGCCTCTTCCTTATATCACCAAAGAAACGACCTTTCTCTTTCTCCTTCGCCTTCGCCTTTGCCTTCGCCGCCACTTTCTCAATCCTCACCCCTTCCGGGGGTGGCGGGTGTGGCGGTTCCAGTGTCGACATACTCCTCCTCCTCCTCCTCCACAACTTAAGCTCTTGCTTAACAGCAATCACAAGTGGGAAAAACAACATCACACATATAACAGTGGCAGTGGCAACATAACCAGCATGAGAGAAAGCAGTCTGTTTTTGCAACACAGTCATGATCATACTGAACAAAGCCAATACCAATGCAACATACAAGTAATGATAAAACACACTCGACTCATTATCATCATCATCACCATCATCATGGATGACCCTGATTGTGAACATGAAGAGTAGACAGAGCGCGGCGGGAAGCCAGGCGATGAGCAAGATCAAGGAAGTGGAATCATTACCATAAAGAGCGAGATAAAGTTGAGTCATGACAGCTCCGCTGAGGCCAGTGAAGCCCTTCAAGAGACCCAGCAAAATGCCCCTCCCATGTGGGAAGTTGTTGACGCAGGTGACTAAAACGCCGGTGTTGGCGAAGTTTTGGGAGTTGGCGCCGATGAGGATGAAGAGGGACATCATCCAGAGTCTCGGGTGGGGCAATCTGGAGGTGACGGAGAGCCAGACGAGGAAGTAGCCGGAGAAGTTGGTGGCGGCGCAGAGGAGGAGGACGAGCCAAGTCGGGGCGACCTCGGCGATGAGGCCGGAGAAGACGCCGATGTTGGCGCCGAGGTCTTTGAAGAATGCGAGGAGGTTGAGGTGGGTTTGGTCGTAGCCGAGCGAGGATTTGATGGATTTGGAGTAGGTGCCGAAGACGTAGGTGGCGCCTGCGCCCGACATGATAAGGAAGGACGCGAACAGCATGAACCAACGGCCCAGGATCACCTGGGATGCCAACCCCATCATCGCATCTGATGAACAACCCATTTTTGTTGTTGCTCTGCTTTCTGCTCTGTTTCTTCTTCTTTTTTTGGCTCAATGAGATGGATGAGGAGGAAGGGATTTATGGATCCGGGGGGATTGGGATTAGGGAGTTAATTAGTTGTCTAATTGGGTAGGATAAGATCTCCTGTTTTGTAATCTGTACTCTGATTTTGGTATTTTTGTAGCCACTTACCTTATATAGTGTTATAGTACCCCTGCATATTCGTCCATCTCTCTACTACGTATTTTTATACTAATGTAATTTTTTGTTTAGAAAAAAAGTTAAGGTGAAAGTTTGTCCCCCCGCTTAATAAAATTTTCTGGTTCGGACGGACACTGGCCTCGCCTGCCGTCAGTGTGCGCATCAGGATTTGCAACCTACGATATGTATTGGGTGCATGTATTTTGAATCATGTAGAGACAGCTTGTGAGGCAGATCGCGTGCCGTCAGTGTGCACCTCGGGATTTACAAACTACGATATATATTGGGAACTATGGGTGCATGCATTTTGAATCATGTAGGTCAGTTTTGTGAGGTAGATGTGCGTTTAGTAATGTCGGAGTAAGAAAAAAATTTTTTTTTTCTTATATTGTGACGTTGAGGATTGCCCGTCACTATTCAGCAAAAGTTAAAGAGATATTCCACTTTATAAGAGATATGTCTCAAAAAAAAAAGAGTGGAATTAAGACCTTATGAAGATCCAAATGAATAATTAAGTAGGTTTAAACACGACACCGAAAAATAACATATATATATATATATATATATATATATATATATATTACTTTAGTAAGAGTTGAATATCGGAACAAAGATTTTTTTTTTTTTTTTTATATTTGTGGATGTCCAGACAAGCTTTCACTAGTCCCACAAAGTTCTGATGCAATCAGTTTGAGCATACTTCAGTGGTCTGAACAATCTTGTTACATTGACAAATCAAAATCAAGATAATGCATTTAACTCAAGTAACTCCATTTTTACTTTTACCATTGTTGCAATCTGATCCGATTAATACCAAGATATGATGATGTAAGTGGATGTCACGCTCATCCAATACGAAGACCACCAATATAAAATGTTCAAATGCCAGACAAACAGACTATACATCCACATGTGAGTTTTGGAGAGGAGTCAAACTGACAGTCCAAGTAATGAGTCCATACCTCCAATACCATATATATATATATAGGGCTTATTTGGTAAGGAAACTTACGTAAAGTTGATAATTAATTTTGTTTTGTTGCTAATTTAATTTATAATTTATCTCTCAACTTATATAATAAGATGTGAGATATCTCTCTACAATTTTTAAGAGTTATCTCTTAAGATTTGTTGACATAATTATTCATCATTAATGATTCATTTATTACATATCTCTCTTTTATTTAAAGATTATTTATGTCAATTCATATTTTTTATTATTTAAAAATTTAAAACTTCACTACCTAAAATGTTAAACCAAATATAAAATATTTACTCCAAAAATTAACTCCCAACTAATACTGTAAATTAATAAAAACGTATCAAACAAGGTCCATAAAAGAATCACTAAAAATGCTACAATGACATTTCAAATGAACATCCCTTGACGTGTTGTGTATGCACCATTCTTAATAGCTGTTAGTGTGCACCTTGAGATAAACATATCACCTTAATATCATATTTTTATACATTTATTTTTACATAAACTTTCATGAGCCACGTAACTGAGGTGTGACTTTAAGAGTGTCATTATATAACATCTTCTATAAATCACAAGCGTCGATGTTGGTTCACATGCTTGCTATAATACTGTGCACGTTATAAAACATAAATCACTTTAGTTTGTCTCTTTTGCTTACGAGCCCAAAACGATGGCGCACTACGTACACATTGTTTTCCTTCTTTTTTGGCGTGATTGGTTCATTTTAAGACCAAAAAAAAAAAACAGATTAGACTCTAATATTAAAAGCTGATGAATTAAATAAGCTTTTGAGCTGCACATGATTTGGTGAAAAAATGATTGAATTCAACTGATTGACTCCTTTTCACGTGAAAAGTTATTGCATTTTCAACTCTAATATTCAAGTTTAAGGTTACGTTTTTCGAGGCAAGCGTGTTTGGTATGTTCTGATACAATTTCTGGTTTCAATTTTTTCAACCTAATCTTTTTTGTTGGGGTCAAAATCACCTTGTTTCAGAAGCCTAATGGACTTCGATTAATTCAAGTTCAAATTTGGTGTCGGAGATGTGCGGATCGAAAATGTTTAATCTCAAGTCAATCAAATATATATATTTTTTAAAGATGTTTAAGCTTTTCGCTCATTGGCCATTTATCTTATTTCTATACAAAAGAATATACTTTGTAAAAAAGTATGTAAGTTCGTAGAAATTCATGTCAATTGGTATCGAGACATTTTAAGTTAAAACTACGCATCTATAAGTTGAAGGTGGATTAATCAGTGTAGTTGGTGTCAGACACCATACGGAAAACCAAATAAAAAGAAATTATGAAAACTCACTTGACATGTTCGAAAAAATAATTAAAATATAAATGCACTCACAAGGGGCAATAGAACAAAAAAGAAGCGATGGTAAGTTGTTTCTTTCTTATAAAACAAAAAGTGTGGATAAGACAATGGGGTGCATGCAATTAATTTTTTGTTTGCTCCCCTCATACTCAATAGCCCATTTAAACCTAAACTAGTACACGTCTAAGTTGGGTAGATGGACACAAATAAAAGATCTCATAGTATTAAAAAAATAAATAAAAAAAAAAAGAAAAATGATTCGATGACTTGTTTCGAGACACTCGATTTTTTGTGTCCATTGATTTGTGCATCGATGTATGTATGCACATAAACCGATGTATACTAAAGGGACACAAATAACATGTAAATGTCTTAAAATGGTCATCCTAGAATTGTCCAAAAAAGAAATCCAATAGACCATCGTAATATAATTACTTTGAATTGTAAAAAAAAAAAAAATTGTCTCAATTGGTCATCAAATTTTTTCAAAGTTTCATTCATGGTCATTATATCCATCTTCTGCTAAATAATGATTGTTAAGAAACGCTGACTTGGCAGTAACTTGACTTAGGCATCAAATTTGTGCAAATTAAAACAATAAAAAAAACTCAATTCAACTTTCTTCGGCATAAAAAGTTCACATATAGTTTTCTTTGGTTTACTATAATTTATACTTTTTATATTTTAAATGTCAAATTATTTTTAAAACTAAAAAAATTAACACTTGGGCCAGAGCTTAAATGGACTTGTACTTTACTTGTAAGCCAAGGCCAACCTAACAATCATTAGTTATAATCAACACACAATCATTGAAAAAAATACACGAGTAAGCAAACAACACATAGATAAAACTAATCATCTCGTATTTGAATAGATTTATAATTTATTTGATAAATATATAAAAAATATATAATTGAAACCACAAACGATGAAAATGAAAATTGGCGATGGTCAAGAGCTACAATCATGGGTGAAAAAAATTTTAAGAAAGACTTATATTAATTAAAGTGAGGTTGCATGTGATTTTCTAATTAAGCAAACCAACCAAATCCCAACTCTAATCAATGAATTAAATGCTAGAATTTCAATCTTTTTTTTTTATCTCTTAAACTATATTAGATAATGATTTCACTACAAACTTATTACTTTTTTTTAAGGACCACTACAAACTTATTACTTTAATTAACTATTTTTTTTAAGTAACATATTAGAGTTACACTGTTCTAATTAATCGTTAAAACTCAACACAAAAAAATAAACACCTTAACAACTTACTATACATGTCAAATCAGTATTCAAATTGTAATTACATTGGCATGCCATGAATAATCAACTTATTACTTTAATTAACTTTTTTTTAAGAAGCATACTAGAGTTACACCGCTCTAGTTAATCGTTCAAACTCAATACAAAAAAATAAATACCTCAACAACTTACGATAGAATTGAGCACATGTCAAATAAGTACTCAAACTGTAATTCCATTGACATGCCTTGAATAGTCAACTTATTACTTTAATTAACTTTTTTTAAGAAGCATACTAAAGTTACACTGCTCTAATTAATCGTTCAAACTCAACACAAGAAAACTAAACACTTCAACAACTTATGATAGAATTTAACAGTACTCGAACTGTTATTGAACACCTAATCAAATTACTTTAATTAACTTTTTATTAAGAAGCATACTAAAGTCACACCGCTCTAATTAATCGTTCAAACTCAACAAGAAAACTAAACACCTCAACAACTTACGATAGAATTGAACACCTATCAAATCAGTAATTAAACTCATTGTTCCGTTACCCAAGGCACATACATGGTGTAACCCAAGGCACCTTGTGAAAAAAAAAAAAAAATTTGAAAATATGTAAGCTAGCTCACTCGTCAAACATTACATTAAAAAATCTTTTTATAACATCTAAATATATTCTTATATTCTACATTTTTAAAATTTATTTAATATGTAATCAATGTCCAACAGGACTATCTATAACTAAGAAATTAATGTGTAATGATTTATAATTTATTGAAGTTTTTTGCTTTATAATATTTAGTCAATTGTTCATAACTATTTTTTTCATTAATAATATTAAGTTATATATTAATTTAAATTTTAATAAGTTTTAATAACGTATTATATAACACCAAGATTTATAATTTTTTTTTTTTTTAATGAAAGTAATAATTAAACTACCATTGGTATAGCTTAGGGAGCTAGTCCCATGTCCGTCGGTATGAACAATGCAAATATAGTTATTGTAACAATATAAACCACCTGGTCATACTTAACTCTAGTTCGCTACAACAACATATTAAAATTAGGATGTAAGAAATTGCCAACAATATCGTCCATAAATTTGCCTCAAAAAATACCAAAATTAGATCAACCAACTAATATTCTACATTTGATAAATGATTAGACAAGTAATTAACCATGACTTTCCTTCTAATCTCCTATTAAATCCTATCACCCCTAATCACTGTTTCAAACTTTTCTGTTACTTACTCCCCTGCATTTCAAAAGCAGAGAAAAATTAACAAAGCAACAACAATGGCTGCAGAAGGGATTAGCTTCGTGTTGCATTTGATACGAGGCCGCTGGTTCATGCTCTTCGCATCCTTCCTGATCATGTCCGGCGCCGGAGCCACCTACGTCTTCGGCACCTACTCCAAATCCATCAAATCCTCACTTGGCTATGACCAAACCACCCTCAACTTGCTTGCATTCTTTAAGGACCTTGGAGCCAACATGGGTGTCCTCTCGGGCCTTATCGCCGAGTTCACCCCCACTTGGTTTGTCCTCCTCGTCGGCTCAGGCACCAACTTCGCTGGCTACTTCTTAATCTGGCTAGCTGTGACTGGCAAACTAGTAGATCCAAAAGTATGGATGATGTGCTTGTTCATACTAGTAGGAGCGAATTCGCAGAACTTCGCTAACACTGGTGTTTTAGTCACTTGTGTGAACAACTTCCCTGAAGGGAGAGGCATATTGTTGGGTTTGTTGAAGGGTTTCACTGGGCTTAGTGGAGCTGTCATGACTCAAATATATCTGGCTGTCTATGGTAATGACTCTACTCGTTGATCCTGCTTATCGGGTGGCTTCCCGCCGCGCTGTGTGTTGTGTTCATGTTCACAATTCGGATGATCAAGACTGCTAGACAGCCTAATGAGATTAGAGTGTTTTACAAATACTTGTATGTAGCAGTGCTTCTTGCATTGTTCAGTATGATCATGACTGTGTTTGAGAAAAAAGTTAGCTTCCCTACTTACGCTTACCGCGCCAGTGCTTCCATTGTGTGTATACTGCTGTTCTTACCACTTGGGATTGCTGTTAATCAAGAGCTTAAGTTGTGGAGGAGGAAGAATGAATTGATCATTGGTTCTCCAATAGTAGTGAAAGTTGAGTCACTGCCTACGTTACTTCGCCCGAGTTTCCCGCCAAGTTTGAAATCGAGGAGAAGCCGAAAGGTTCTCCCAAGAGAGGGGAAGACCATAGCATCTTTCAGGCAATATTCAGTTTCGATATGGCTCTCATCCTGGTTTCGACGTTCTGCGGACTCGGGACTAACCTTACTGCCATGGATAATATTGGACAGATTGGTGAGTCTTTAGGCTATCCAACTATTACTACAAGCACATTTGTTTCTCTGCTGAGTATTTGGAATTTTTGTGGAAGAGTGTTTGCTGGTTTTGTCTCCGAGATTCTTATCGAGAAGCACCGACTTCCCCGGCCTTTGATGATGGCCGGCGTGCTTACATTGTCTACAGTTGGGCATTTGTTGATTGCCTTCCCTTTCGGAGGATCACTGTATGCTGCTTCTGTGATTGTTGGATTCTGCTTTGGTGCACATCTAACATTGCTCTACACAATCATCTCGGAAATATTCGGCCTAAAACATTATGCTGTATTGTTCAACTTCGGCCAATTGGCGAGCCCTATCGGATCCTATGTGTTCAATGTGAGAGTTTCTGGTACTCTTTATGATAGAGAGGCATTGAAGCAACTTGCAGTGAAGGGGTTGACAAGGGAATCAGTGAGAGAGTTAACTTGCCTTGGTACCCAGTGTTACAGATTGCCCTTCATCATAACCGCGGCGGTTGCTTTCTTCGGAGCATGTTGTACAATGGTGCTGGTGATGAGAACAAGAGAATTCTACAGTGGAGATATATATCAGAAGTTCAAAGAGGAGAACAAAAGGTTGCATGCCGAAAATGCTATGGCCTTGAGCGAGAGTGACCACGGTGAATTCAGCCAACATGCCTTAGATAAATGAAATCCGCGAAACAATTGATGATCTACATTTAAGATCAGTTGTAAGAGCGCGAGTTTTTTTTTTCTTTATTGATATTTACTCCCGACTATTCCACGAAAGACACGTCCCAACCTATAAAATATATGTCTCGAAAAGTTAGCAGATTCGAACAAGTGACTTCTAGGAGGCCTGAGTGGAGTCTTATTGTTTTCGAGATTGTTTCGATTTAGGCAGGAGTATTATTGATGTTTAATCTCTTAGATTTTCTCTCTTTTGCTTAGGCTCTACTAATGATCACAAGCAGAAAATCACATAAAGTATGCCTTTAAGTTGTACATGTTACGCCTTTACATGTTACGCCTTTAAGTTGTACATGTTACTGATAAGGGTGACTTATGTAAGTTGACAAATACAGGAACAAACGGGTAGATAAAGAAATGAATAAAAATACTCACGACGGTGCATTTTAAAAGGAATTAGAACAGGAGTACATTAAAGAGATAAATTACCTCTGAAATGTGAATCCTTGATGTATCTGCACAATAATGCGAAGAAACAATCGATTGAGACCGGATGTTGAATTATTGAACTTATCAAAGTCGGTATGTTACCCTTATAAGTTCCAAAGTGAATTATAAATTATAATACATTAAACAACCCCCTGACCAAGTTAATTCATTAAACAAAAGCAATGGACTAGGTTAAAACAACATCAAATGTTGCCACCCACAGCATCGAAGTATTCACTAGCATGGGTGAGAGGGTTGCAAAAAACAATGAAGTCAGACTGTAGAGATGAAGACTAATGAAGGTTGGCGATAGGAAGAGCACCATAACTGCTTCAATCGTTCTTCATTTCTACTTCCGTGCTTTCAACAAGAACTCTTTTTAACATCAAAACGAAACTCAGAAACACACTTCACAACCACTAAAATTTTCTGCCAAATTGATTGCTATTGTTTCTGCATGGCTCTTAGTGGCAACCCCCGTCTTGACACAAGATCTAACACCAAAACAAAAGCACCGATCAACCCTCTCCATCAGACTTTACCTGTCAAAACTTGATAAACTTGTCCTGCCATTTCATGAAGGAAAAAACCCCACCACTGTACTGTAAAGTACCAGTAAAGCCATAAACTAGAACTACCCCGAAATCGACTCATCCATGATGCATTGACGCTTGATGCATGAGAGCATTGTCAGATTAATAAAGAGTCAGTGAGTAAAAAACCTGAAACATCTCAATCTCAACAGTCGACACAGACTACCATCTACTCTGCAACTGCAAATCTTCCAATACATCAAAATAAGACCTTACCGATACCAGCTTACCAACTTAATACTTGAATTTGAACAGTAAAAGATCCTGAAAACACATAAGAAACAGCCACTTCTAATAGCGATCGTCAAAGGACGAAGGACGCCCTCCTCCCCTAGCAGGACGGTCGTAAGGACCCGGCCTCTCCCTGTAGCCCCCGCTCCCAAAACGTGTCGGTCCACCACTTCCATACCTGTCACCACTTCTTGGCCCTGCATCCCTATCATAGCTCTTGTCCTTGCCATAACCATTCTGGGTGTACCGGTCGGAACCGCTGTATCTGTCTCCTGAAAAGCGATCTCCGCCTGCTGCATACCTGTCATTTGGATAGCGATCTCGAGCTCCATACCTGCCGCTGTCACGGCTGTCCAATCTATCTCGGTCGCCATATCGCCCGCCATCATAACGATCATCTATGATGCGATCCCCATAGCGATCTCCACCAAAACGGTCTCCGCGACCCCCGCCGCCACTGAACCTGGAACGAGAAGAGAATCTGCCGCCACCGCCGCCAGCGGAGGGGCATTCCCTGGCCCAATGGCCAGGTCGTCCACATTTAAAGCAGTCAGATTTTCCTGCACCCCTATCTCCTCCGCCTCCTCCGCCTCCATAGCCACTCCTTCCACCTGATGAGTAGCCTCCACCGTAACCATAACCTGGATCATCACCCATCTTGGGTTGGGCCTTGTTAACAGAGATCACCCGTTCACCAAGCTCTCTCCCATGCATTTCCCTGATTGCATCATCCATTGCCCTGTGGTCTGAAAATGTTACAAACCCAAATCCACGAGGGCGACCTGTATCTCTTTCCAACATGACCTACAATAGCACCAGACTGAGCAACAATAGAGGGAACTAAAACAGAAGTAATGCTGAAAGAATTGTTTATCATTGCCAAGTAATACTGCAGTCATACAGTTTAAGTACTTCCAAGTTCATCATCCCAGGTAAGCATTATTAGGTAATAATTTGCATACATAATTACACATGGGACCTACCCCAAAACTAAAAGCAAAATCCTCGATGGTGACTCCATTACCGTTGTTAAAAGGAGGACTAGTGTTCAGCAAAAGAAAACGAAACCCCAAGATTACATTTATATAAATTCAAAAGTTAACATGGTAATCACTCAAATGGAGACGATTTAATTGAAACCAAAAAAAAAAAAGATTTAATATGCTCAAAGAAATGGTTTACAATTTGTAAATTCAAAAACCAAGCGATTACAGTAACATATCAGAAAAAATCTAGAGAACGCATCATCAGCAATAATGATCACCTAATATATTTGATAAGACAGCTTTTAAATGGCTTTACAATATCACCACAGAGAAGCATACAACAAAAGCAACAACAACAACAACAACAACATAGCCTCAGTCCCGAATTAACTGGGGTCGGCTACATGGATCAAACTTTTCCATTGTGCTCGATTAAGTGCAGCATAACTCGAGTGTATGTGAAGCATACAACAAAAGCAAAAAAAAATAAAAAAATAAGAATTAGCACTCAACGACAACTTAAGGTAAAAAAAATTACTGCAAAAGAATATTAAAAAATGTAAGGGAAAAATACATTTTAACATCTTCAATGGTGGATATTCTCTCAAAGAGATAATTAAGGACAAGTTTTCAAAGAATTCATGACTTAAAGTAGCATCTTCAATGATGATGGAAATGTTCCCAAAGAGAAATACTTATTAAATTCACAGAATAAAAATACTTCCTTTAAAAATGCATGGTTTAAGTAAATATTGTCAAGTGTTCTTACTTGAGAAATGCAAGCTGCAGGACCATGTCAGAAACATGAATTCAGGACTTAGTTTCCCCACTGACTAAAAACCCAAATGTAACTTGACAATTAACCGTACGGCAACTAAAACTCAGAAAAACCCCATTTTCAACAAATTCAACAGATCTAATTCCCTGATAGTACACTGCTAGAAGTGCTTATGAATTTCTTGCCACCACAAATCAATTAACTCGAAGCAAAAAACTATCATTAATTATTTATGCTAAACAGCTTGATGCACCCTTGTCCAAAGAAAAGGAAAGATCGGCGTCAAGTTGAACCAGTAAGTTATCACCAGCTCTTTTGATTTTGACTAAAGCACCACAAAGTTATCCCTAGATTAGTGCTTCTTTTTCTGGACTTCTCACTGTCTCATTCTACCCAGATCCACAGGATTGGCACAGCTATCTCATTGTTTGAAGATGCCAAGCACATCAACAGTGAAGGACGAACTACATGAACTGGGAAACAAGCTCTTCCACTTACAATGACTTCATTAGATTGCAATTGCAGACTGAATCCAAAACAAGCCAACAAAGAAGCTTCAGAAATTGCAGCTAGGAATCTCGACAGGAATCTGGAGACTGAGCTTGTGCTTTTCTAACATCAGCAAAGGGGGCGACTTCATTTGACCAGAGTCATCAGCCAAAATTACTAGTCACAGTAAAGGTGTGTGCATAGGAAGAAAGATATTTGCACCATATATTCCGGTCATAAATTGTATTTCAATTCCAAACCCATGCGGAGCATGTTTTACAATGTCAAAGGGCAACATCAACCAAAATCAGAGGAAGTCCCAGATTGTCTAGGAAAAACATTTTGTGTACAAGAATGTCCTCTTTATGATCTCAAATCAAATCAAAATTCTTCACCAACAATCTTCAATCTTCCACGAACACGGAAAGCTACGTCACACAGAGAGGTTCTAAAGCCTAAGATATAGCGCCTGCTCATTCCAAGCCGATCTTGAGACATGAGCCGACAACCAGATCACAGATTCATAACTGATGCTCATAAAATGATCTGGAACTATGTAACAAGTTTTCACGGCAAAGAGAACAGTACCATTCCAAGTTTATTGCAAGTAAAAACAATGACTAGTCCCACAAGAAGTTCTTTAGTAATTTTTCATTAGTAACCTTTAAAGGAATTTCAAAAGCACCTTTCAGAAAAATGAAGAAACAGTGCACTAAGAGCATCAGTTAATTATATCAAATCTGCGTGACAAATATGATTACTAAGGTTATTTTTACCCAATTTAGCGAGGAAGTTCTACTGACAACTAGTGCTAAAAAATCGGCACAGCAAAAAAGAAGACGATGTCTAATTCACTTGCATCCAAATGAATGCCGCAATTGTAGCTTCACTCAAAACTGCAACAGGCTTGGCAACAAACAAATCATGCAACTGAAGCAACCTTCTGCGCGCTTCAGCAAATTTCTCAAACAGCACATAACATTTTCTTGCTAATCATCAAAAGCATGATGCAAGGAAGGCATAATGAGTAAGCAACTTCTGAGAAAATTCTTCCAAATGAAACATCATTGTTATGATACATGCTGACTGGAAAGCGATGAAGCAAGAGTTCTGCTCATTTAATTTAAATGTCCTGCCTCAAAACTACCTTCACTATATTACTATGATGTGGCAATATATATTCAATATTCACTCATGCACCTCAACTTATATCAATCTCCTCTTTATCAGACTTCAAACAGTATTAACAACAAATCATTTCTAACAACAATTTGCAGCACAGATGGGGTGGTAATTGATGGTCTATCTACAGCACCTTTTTTTCCAAGTTCACATAGAACAGCAAGTTTTAAAAGAATAGTATTTCACGACATAATCATCTTCTTCACTCACTTCATCATCATGATTTTGCAATATGTGAATACTCAAACTCTGGCCTTGAAGCTCATATTCTTAACCAATTAGACCACTCTTCTTCAAGAACCACAAAGGCACAAACCATAACTCTTTTCATCATTTAGATTAGATCCCTTTCCAGCAAACCAATACCAGACAACAAAATGTTTTCCCCACTGCACTGCCCTCTGATCCCAAATTAAGCAGATCTACATACCATTTTTCACATTAACGACCAATGCAGAATCTCAAAAAAATAGCAGATCAAACGATATCACACAACTGATTCTGACCAACAACAACACCGCACGGCCCAATCATTCATATATCTCTTACAGAAACCAAGTGAAGTAACATGTCTCAAAATGTCACAAACAACATACAACCAAGAAACAAAGAAGGGATCATTAATATGCTGAAGGATAAAATAACTGCAAAAATAATAAGCAAAACACCAACTAATTAACAGATTAGAGAATAATAATATGCACTGGATATTAATACAAGTGAATGGCAATGATAATATTATATATTAGACGCACGCATGCACAAACTTGTTTGTGAAGAAAATAACATAATAAAGAAAGATTAGAGATGTAAATAACGGATGAATGGATGTATTTTCATAGGCATACGAATCGCATCATCATAACATCGATTCATCCATTCATCAAGACATGTGCTCAGAAGCAGGCGTATATGCAACCTCCTAGTCTAGGCAAAGCACAAGAACCACCGCGGCTAATCAGCACCATCAAAATAAAAATGTGTTAATACAATTCCTAATTCCTATGAGTTTCCTAAGAATTTATCAGAGCCCCTTCAAAATTCTTCTATAACCATATAAAGTTAAATAGTGATCCTAGTCTCCGCGAAACACCAACCAAAAACTTCTTCTTTTGTTCTACAAGTTCACCAAGTTCACTATTGAATATCGACATATTAAACACTAAAACACTAATCAACAATTGAATCTTAAAATCCTAATCACGACACCAAAATCGTATATCCAAATTAGGGATCTGCACATTCATTCAGTCATTTTGTTTGCCATCTAACAAATCTATAGAGAAAATCACAGAATCATCAATTCAACTTCTCAGAATCAGACCAACACATCTAAAACCACAAAAACAAGATCAAACACCAAATATTTCAGCGAAATCGATACCTGCGCCTCGACAATTTTGCCGTAACGGCCGAACGCGTCTTCGAGATCGCGATCTGACGTCTCCCAAGACAAACCTCCGACGAATATACGATTCTCGACCTTTGAAGCCATACTTCGAAACCCTAGAAATTGCAGAGCGAATCAAACCCTAGAACCACTAGCAACACAATCGAAACCAACAAACAAACAAACAAACAAACAAACAAACAAATCGACAGAATCGAAGAGAGCAGGGAATCAAGCAAGTGAAGATGAGATGATAAATTGAGTAAACCCTAGAATCGAAAGCGTGAATTCGTTGTGAATTGGAGAAGAAGACTCACAGTTGTTGGCGCTGAATGGAGACCGAGCGACAGCGAAACCCTAAAAGTGAACAAATGTGATGGAGCGGTGGGAGGTGGAAATGACTTAAATGGGCTTGGGAACTAGGGGTGTGTTTGATGGCAAAACAATAATGAAAAAAACAAATGAAAAATGAAATTGTTGTAGATTGAATCTTCTTTTATGGTTCAATTCGTATCCGCATCTAAATCATCGTCGAAGCCGGAGACGGAGAGAGAAAGAAAAAGTATATATCCTCGAAAGAGTAGCAGAGGGTAAGTTTGTTTGGGTGGAAAAAATGATCAGTTCGTAAGAGAGATGGAAAGATTTTCAATTTTCTACGTTAAAAGATGAGAAAATAAATGAGGAAAATAGGAGAATGTGATTTTTTTTTTCTCAGTGCAGTTACAAATCTATCAAACAATGGAAAAAATTGTTACACAAAAAAAAATATAAAATTTTCTATGATTTTTTTCATTTTCTTTGCTATCAAACACACCCTTAGCGTGGAAAATTGAAAATCTCTCCATCTCTCTCACGAACTGATCATTTCTTCCACCCAAACAAACTTGGCATCTGCTACTCTTTCGCGGATATATATTTTTTCTTTCTCTCTTCGTTTTCGGCTTCGTCACCAACATCATCGTCGAGTCGCCCGACATCAACGATGATTTAGGTGCGCATTCGGATTGAACCATAAAAGAAAATTCTTTCTCTTGCAATCAAACAACTATGAGAAAATTTTCTTTATAAAATTCTCTCAAGAAGATTTGCTAAAAAAAAGTTTTTTCTCATTGAAGAATTTTTTTGCTATCAAACACACCCTAATGGTCTGTTCACTTCACATTTTAGTAGTGAAACACATGGGATTAATTTGATTAGATCTGTTGGTTATTTGTACATTGAATCTAAATTGGTTTTAGAGTAAGTTGTTCAAATTCATGGGGGTTGAAAAATGCGCTTATAATTGACTACTCCATTTGTCATTCAATTCATGTGTAAAAACTGAAAACAAATGCGAATAATGATGTAAAGTGGATGACCCTTTAACCAAGCTTATGAATGATCATTTCTTCGAGCGTCGCCGCAACGCGCGTGGGTGGAAACGAAGAGAAGTTGTCAAGCATGACTCTAACATTGAATTGTAACATCAAGCATGACTTCTACATTGAATGTAACTTGTACACTCTACATAACTTGTATTCAACTCTAATGTATAATCACTTATCCATGTATTGTCATGTAACTTGTAATCCTCTCCAATATACACCAACTCTTCCATGTGTTGTCTATGTTGCTTGTGATGTGTTCTATGACTTGTGGTGTATGTATAAATTGTACGCATTGTATAAGTACAATTATCATCATCACCAAATGACTTATATAAAGGGTGTCAACCCCATTGTAATTCACACACCAAGTTGAATGAAAACTTCTCATTCAAACTATCTCATTTCTTCTCTTCTCCTTTGTAGTAGTAGTTTGTAGTAATAGAAGTTCTTAGTCTTCTATTTTTCTTTTCTAGTTCTTAGTAAGTTCTAACTCAATTTACAACAATTGCGTGGTTTTTTAATGTAACCATTTTATTTGGTGTTTGATGACTTATAATTGCATAAGAAAAAAAAACAACAACAACAACAACAACAACAATAACCTAGCCTCAGTCCCAATTAATTGAGGTTGGCTACATGAATCAAACTTTTTCATTGTGCTTGATTAAGTGCAATTGATGGTCAGCTTTCCAAATAATTCAAATCCCTCCTAATTAATGCATCCATGTTAACTTTGGTCTACCTCTACCTCGTTAAATTTCTACGGTTTCTATCGAGTCAAGTTTTCTAGTTGGGACATTTGTAGGTCGTCTTTGCGGATGATCAAACCACCGCAACCGCCCTTCCCTAATCTTTGTATCAATTGGTGCTACTCCAACTTGTCTTTGAATTTCTATATTTCTTATTCTATTTTTACGAGTTTTACCACACATTCACCTAAGCATCCTCATTTATGCTACGTTCATTTTATGTAATCGTTGTTGCTTTACTGCCTAATATTCACTTCCATAGAGCATAGCTGGCCTAATTGCAGTCCTATAAAATTTCTTTTAACTCAGTAGGAACATTTCGATCACAAATCACTCATGTTGCACTCCTCCATTTCTTCCATCCAGCTTGAATTATATGTGTGACATCATTCTCAATGTTACCATCATTTTGTATGATTGATCATATGTATCTAAAGTGGTTTACCTTAGAAACTTTTACTTCTCATAATTTTACCACTCCGTCATCTCGTTATAACTGCATAAGGAAAAAAAAAAAACCAGGCTCCTATTCTTCCTCCTTTTTTTATTTCGGTGTGAAAAATCACAATTTTTTGTTAACCGAATCTATTAAAACCCAAACTCCGACTCCTTCTACAAGAACTCGCCAAGATTGGGTGCAACGATCTCCTCTCAAATCTTTTACTTTATTAACTCCAACAATCTCGTTTCAAATCTCACTTTTGCCTCACCGATCTCCTCGCATCTTGAGAACTTGAGTTTCTCACTTTCTTCTCCAAGATCTCATCTCACCTTAAAACTTGATTCTCAGTTTTACATGGTTGTTGATTGTTGCTGCTGCAGTAGCTAGTGGCTTATTGGAGTTGAGATTTTTTTTGGAAGACTTTGAACACACATAGAGGTATGTTACACAACAAAATCTCAATTTTTGTGGTTTCTCGCTTTTTTCTTTTGTTCATGGGATGCATAACAAAGCTCATTCTACTTCATCACTTTGTTTGATGTCTTACTTAGAAAGTGTTTGATTATATGCATATGTAAGATTGTTGTCTATAAAGTGTTTGATTATATGCCACCTAAACTTCAACGGCCCTATCGTGAATTTAAGCTCACGACCTATGCAAATTGATTGGGACTTTCTGGAATGTGTTGTTTTTTTATGAGGGGGCATTTTTTATGGGTATATGGGACATGCAACTGCCAAGCAGTAGTGACATTTTTTGTTAGGTTTGGTTAGCCATTTTGGTCGCAAGTTTTGATAGTCTGTACGTACCTTTACAAAATAAAGAATCAAACCCAAGTGTTTGGTATCACCATTTTAAGGTAATGAATTTGTTTAGAATATTTTTTTTAAGTTTTTCCTGTAAATAACATAATAATAAATTATAATAATTTGTGGTTATAAACTAAGTAAATATTAAATATTAGGATGCAGTCGGAGCATTAGATGGAACTCATTTCCCACTGGTAGTACAGATTGAAGAGCAACGAAAGTACCACAATAAAAAATGTTTTACTTCCTACAATATCTTAGTGGCATGTACATTTGATATGAGATTTGCATATGTATTTGCTGGTTGTGAGGGCTCAGCTCATGATGGTAGCATATTAAGAGATGTTGTTAGGCCAACTCGAGTGGATAGACTAACTATACCACCAGGTTAAATACATTTTGTATAACATTTGTATAAGTACTATTGTTAATTTTTTTGTTGTCGTGATACTTTCAACTAAGAACAACTACTATGATATCATTGTTATGTAGGAAAATATTATTTGATTGATGTTGGGTTCCTTAATGTTAATGAGCTTTTAGCACCTTATTGTGGTACAAAGTATTACTTAAAAGATCAAGTTGTCGTACGCCTAGAAATGGAAAAGAGTTGTTCAACTTTCGATATTCGTCCTTGCGTAACGTAGTAGAAAGAACGATAGGGCTTCTAAAAAAACGATTTGCATTTTTGCAGCATAAACCATTTTATGACGTTAAAACTCAATCAAATGTCATTTTAGCATATTGCATGATACACAATTTTTTGAGAGAAGAAGATCCCGAAGATCTATGCGAAAATGATGAGGATATTTATGAAGATGAAGAAGGTGATGATAGCGCACGAAGAAGAAAATATTTCCATACATCGAGCTCCACTTTGGATAGCTAAACGAGATGCATTGGTCGAGTTAATGTGGAATGAGTACCACTAGCCTAGACAAGTTTACTAACTAGTTTTAGATAAAATTATATGATGTTGAGCATATGAGTTGGTAAATAGTTTGTATGAATTTCTTATTACTTTTAATTTGATTTCTTTGAAATTTTTCTTAATTAATTGTCACATGTAGTCTTATGTTATATCATCATATATAGTTTGCCATTTTTTCGTTAAAAGTATATACAACTTTGGTATCATATAACAACAGAGATGGAAAAATCAATTGGGAGAGTGAAAGTAGTGCCAAAGGAGCAAGTGAGATGGGATGACCGAATGGATAAAATCATGATTGAAATTATTTTGGAAGAGTATGGATTTGGCAACACTTCAGGTAATTCATGGAAACCTGAGTTGTATACTTGAGTTTGCTTAGAGTTGTTAAAGCAATTAAAAAATACAAGTAAACCCAGCTAATGTGAAGGCTAAAATCAAAACATTGAAAGCCAATTACTTCTTCACAAGCGAGGTAATATCTCAAAGTGGGTTCGGATGGGATCCAGATACACAGCTTGCCACGACAAATGTTTAGACATGGAAAGAATATCTTCAGGTACATTTTTGGTTTTATTGGAATATACAATTGTATTAGTGATGTATATTAACTAATTACATTTTTTGTGTGTAACAGAAACATCCTGAAAAAGAATCATATCGCAGGAAGCGCGTGCTATACTACGATGAGCCATTTGTCGTATTCGGAGATGATCAAGCTACTGGAGGGAATGCAATGACGGTAATGAGGCAAACATAGAGTTTCCTTCTTTACAAGAAATGGGTGAGTAAATTTTGTTGAATAAGTAATTGTTTATTTAATATTACACTTTTTAGGCTCATATTGCATTTTTAGAAGAAATAACCCATGTCTTATAATTATTGTTATTATTTTTTGTAGGGAGTGTAGAGAAGTCACTCCCAACTAAAGAAGAAAAAAAGGATGTGCACGTCTTCAAAAAAAAACTTCGTAGTATTCCCGAACTAAGTCGAGAAGACGTAATACGTGTCATGCTTTTACTGAGAGGTAAAGTTAAGGATGCGAATATATTTTTCAGTTGGATGAAGACTTGAAGAAAGATTGGGTGATTTTATATCTGCAAAAGAAATTTTAGATTACTTTACAAGCTAAAATAGAATTTTTTTTTTTTGAAGAATGCTCAAACATTATTTTTTTTTTTTTAATTTATGTTAGTTATCAATTAATTCACTTATGATTCTTTTGAGTTCATTAATGGTTATCAAGATAGTTGTTGATTCAATTTCGGTGCATAAACTTGATCAATTGTCCCTTTGATTCAAAATTGCATATTTTCAATTAATATTTCATCAAGTACAACATTTCCTTATGAAGTTCTGCTTACTCGAAATATTCTCTTTGGAGTACGGTTGGTTTCTTAGCTCTGTTCTTGTTGATTCGTAACTCTAAATATGTTCGAATTCGTGGGACTACGAAAAAAGCTAGTAAAGAAAATGAAAAAAAAATGTTAGAAATTTGTCTCGACTTCGATTTAGCCTAAAGTGCTACACTATTAAATGTTAGTGAACTAAGGGGAGAACTCAGGTGTTTGGGCACACATTTCAAATTGTCGAGGGATCGACTAGACTAGGACAAGCGTGTGAATTGTAAGTACAACCGAGAAAATTTTATATTTCATTTCATTTATCTTTATTGATTTATTGGTCTATTGGTAGACAGTACTACTTAAACTCGCAATCATGTTGTTCTTGTATCTATTCATGGATGAATATTGTGACATGATGCCTTGTGAATTGTTTCGTTGCCTTTGATTGCTACACTTGATCTCATTCTTGAGCAAAATTGATAAAAAACATGCTAATAAAATAATGTGGATTTAAGTAGACTTGTGTTCAATTTTCTTTGGGCTTTGTAGCCTAACTTATCTTGGTATCCTAGAATTTTGGAATTATTTATCTTTGAAATTAAAGTAGGGATTATCTAGTGTCCATTGCACGAGAGATGCGCGGTTCACGGGGACATGGGTCTACCGGGGTTCTGGCATTCACCACTACACTTGCACGACACACGAGTTATGAGACTCGGGTGGTCGGCAAGCATGAGATTGATGTTGTCAACTGTATAACACAACTCCGCTATTTATGTAAGATATGTTGAGCGCAACTCCATATAGTAGTTGGAAAGGGTAGGTGATAGGTCTCACCGCTTACCGGACGTGATCATCTCGACTTAGCCTGTGTCTGTTTCTACATCTTTCACTGTGGTATTTACTTGCATTACTTGTTTCAACAAATTTATTTTGTTACTTTATGCTTTTAAATACCATTCGTTTATTTTGGAAATGTGGCATAGAATTCTCCAGTTAGTACTTAAATATCATTATACTCATTGTCTAGGTTGTGACGGTGGATGTAGGTCCGTCGAGCAGCAACAGATCGGGGAAGGAGAAGATCGGCGACTTCCTCTGAACAGTTCGGCGACTCTCCTCACTCATTTGTATGTCTCGACTTTTGTTGTATTATTATTGTTTATGTCATTTGGGTTGTACATCGGGTTGAATGAATAGTGTCTTATATATACATGCATATGATACTGTTTTTTCTTGGTTTTCCACACTTATGAATTTTAACTCATAATAGCTTCCACATAATCTTCATGAACATGATAATATAGATCAATACATGGATTCAGATAAATATAGGGACGAAAGGCTGACTAATACGTAATTACGTCTTATGTGTTTTGGATTAAGGCTTGATTACGGGATTAGGGTGGGCGGTGCCCTGTTTAGTAGTTGGGGCCATCACAGGTATTTACTTGCATTACTTTATTCAACAATTCTTTCGCTACTTTATGCTTTTAAATACTATTCTTTTATTTTGGAAATGTGGTATAGAATTCTTCAGTTATTACTTAAATATTACTATACTCACCATCTAGCTTGTGACGATGGGTGTAAGTCCGTCGTGCAGCAGTAGGTCGAGGAAAGAGAAGATCAACGACTTTCTTTGAACATTTCGGTGATTCTCCTATCTCATTTTGTATGACTCGACTTTTGTTGTATTATTAACCGCTTATGTTTTTACTGTACATTTTGGGTTGTACATTGGGTTGAGTGTATAGTTCCATATATACATGCATGTGATGTTGTATTTTCCTAGTTTTTCCACACTTAGGATTTTGGATAATAAAAGCTTATGCATAATCTTTAAAATACATATAAAATGAAAAACGATAAAAAAAAAGTTTTAATTAACCCTGAAATCTAATAATATTTGGACACGTGTAATGAAGAATATAGGAACAAAAGGCTGACTAATACATATTAAGTCTTATATGGCTAGGATTAAGGCTTGACTACGGGATTAGGCTGACGGTGCCCTGTTTAGAAGAAGGGGTCGTCACACGCTAATTTTGTTTTATATTCATACCTCCATGAGGTGAAAAAATATTATAAATTGAAATATTCACTTTTCAAATCTTTATAGAAATATTGGCGAATGAATATTAACGTTATGCGCACAGTCTTGCGTAGATGCTTTATTCATAATTTTAGCATCTAGTTTACCTTAACAAATAATTTTTGTCAATAATATTATGGCAACAAATTCGATCAAGTATAATATGTTTGAAAAACAAATACGGTGCAAATAGTTTTCTCATTTTTTTATATAAAATACATAATATACGATAAAACACATGTTCACGACTTGATTATTTTAGATACAAAATATACTACTTGTTAAAGTTGGTGGTGACGACTTCCAGGTTAGGGGCGAGACGAAGTCTACTTAACAACCACGCCTCCTCGAACTGGATAGCCCATTTCCTTTCAATGTTTAGCTTTACCGGGGACAATGCTTACCCACTATCAACTCAAACTTACAGTATTATTTGGATTAAAATAATCAAAAATAGAACATGCATAATTAATTGTTAGAATAATTTTATGAGAAAAACTAATATAGAAATTCTTAGGATCATAAGAAATGCATTTCAATTAATGGCAAAGCAGGATGTACAAAATGGAATGCGTAAAAATTCCTAACCACGTACAGTTCTCTATATGTCAATACACTCAATACCAAGATTTGCAACTATTCAAATTCATAGTTTCATTCTTGCAAGCAAGAAAATTATAGGCATTTAATATATATATATATATATATATAAGAGAACTGATCTAACTTTTAATCTAGTTGAAAAATATTTTGTGCTTTTCAAACGCTATAAGTAGATTATACTACATATTAATCGAGATAATAAGCCAAAGTAGTCCATATATAAAGTTCAAAAATTATACTTATGGTGTTGGACCAATTAGACTTTTAAGAACCCAAATTGCCTTAGTACATATTACCATCCAATAATCCAATTAAGAATTCACATTGCTAATGATTTCCTAATGGTTTTCCAAATAAATTTGTTAGAAAAAGAAAAGTCCTTTTTAATGTATGTAAACACCAAATTATTGTAAACACCAAACTATTGATACTCATGACAACTAGATATGTAATAATCATCTATGATAATTAGGCCTACAAGATGTAATTTGGTGCATTAATATTTGTTTCGATTCCAAGTCCAATAAAAATTTACCACATGCTTGTATCTATATAGGTGAATATGAGTTGTTAAATCTATTGGTTCATAAGTTGTTGGTCCAAATAACATTTTTTTTATTTAAGTCGTGGAAAAATGAATATGCACGGAACCCAAAACAACATCTCAATTAAAAAAAAAAACATGAAATCAAATTGGTAAAAAATATTATACCTTCCAAGCTTTACTTCATAGAAAGTTTCTTGATCTTCGAGATCTCCTTCACGTAGAGCGAATTCGTGTTGATAACGTATTGTAAAATTAACTAGAACATAAGATAGAAAAGTAAACAAAAAATAAGAAAATAGAACAATAGAAGAGATGGAAGAAAATATGAGAACTTTTCGTTCCAACATGGAGTATACATTATATGGAGAAAACCCCTTTATATAGTCATTTTGGTCATAATAAGATGAAGACCAAATGACACAAGTTACTCTTACATATAATATAATATTAACTAACAATTAAATAGGTGTTACATAAAGTTGGGATATGAAGAGTCATCCATTTTCCCATTACATTTACAACACTTAACTTTTTTTATCAGCCCTGAATGGTTTTTTTTGTTGGTTTTCTTTTTACTTGAATGCAGCCGGCAGTGCAATAGTTTTGAAACTAACATGACATATTTTAATTTGCATCTATTTCCACAGTTTTGAAGCAAATTAAGTAACCCTAATCTTAGAATGGAAAACCCAAAAACAATAGTTCTTCATGCTCATGCAACAATATTGACAATTATAGCATTTTATTATTTTCGTCTATTCGTACAAATTAATTAGCATGATTACTACCATAGTATAAAGCAGGCCAAGCAACAAAAAAAGCAAGAAGAATCTGTCTTATTATTATTATATTATTTTTAGCTAATTAGAATCTGTCTATACAAATATATTTACTCTTAAATAATCTAATCTAAAAGGCCAAGAGAAGAAGAGTTGCTAATATTTTGGTGTGTGATATGTCGGTAATGTCCACCAATAACAAAATGTCACATGTATGATATATGATGTACTTTCACATTTTCGCCCTCCACTTTTACTCCTTTGTACACATGACACTTTGCTATTAGAAGACATTTTCAACATCACAGTCTTATAATATCTTCAATAGAATGTTGATCGGATGTCAATGAGTATTGGCTAGAAATACATAGTCACATCAGCAATTATCTCCAAAATATATAAAAAAATAATAAACTTCTAAAATATAAAGTTCACTTTTGAAAAACACTTTTGAACTTTAATGTCTATTCAAGTCAAATCATTGTTATGTTGCTGATGTGACATCAATCCATGACATTTACCATGGGAGACCGTCTCAAAATTAGCAAAAGTGATTTATGTCTGTTCTATAAACATTAATTTTAACGTTCAACCAAATTGGTCCTACTTTGAATGTGAGACACTTACAAGAGCCGGCCGTTGTCTTCAATTTGTGTCTGGCTATTAATTTGTCTGATTACACACTAATTAATTAAGAGCCTGATTAATAATGTTGTTTAAGCAGCTAGCTACTTTGATTAACTAACTGATACATTACTTTTAAATGATCATTAATCAACATAAAAATATATATATAGGGATAAAGCTTGCTAGCTCTAGCTAAATAGTTCTCTCATTTGCAGGGCGCCAAAAATGGCGGACATAAGGCGCGTCGAAGAAGGTTTAGAGAATATTAAAGGTGTTATAGAAGTAGATGAGCGATTTCATCGACGACAAGAAGAAGAAGAAGAAGAAGAGAAGAGCAAAGTAGTTCATGAGGAGAACAATAGTTGTACAAGAGAGCTAATTGGGAAAGACAAGGAAGAATTTACAAGAGTAGACAATCAACAACCTTTAATGGTTGAGATCAAGCAAAAGAGCAAGAGAATTGCCACTCTTGATGCATTTAGAGGCCTCACTATAGTGGTACACACATTTTTCTATTTACATAGTTATAAATTGCAACTAAATTTTCTTTTTCTTTGTTATTTTTATGCGTATTTCAAACTAATTTAAGCGATCGATCCATAAAGGTTGCTGCAATTTTGCAATACCTTATTACCGCCATTTGTCAAATGTATCTCAAATTCATATTTAACTGTTCCTCAAGTAACATATGACTTTTGAAGTACAAGTAGAGTACAAACTCGTAGTAGAAAGCTATCAATAATCGATTGCAAAATAAACGACAACAAAAAAACGTAAATAATTTTTCAATGGCCATTTTCTGTCGAGATTTTCTCGATGAGCTTGATTAATTAAGAAATATTTTTCAATGCAATATCTTTAAGTTAATATATCATTTATATATATATATTTTGCTCAATTTCATAAATTCAAAAATATCTTTATCTGTTTGGACCTCCGGATGCGTGTAGCTCATGATACTAGTGGACGATGCGGGAGCAGCGTACGAGCGCATCGATCACTCTCCGTGGAACGGGTGTACGCTAGCGGACTTCGTGATGCCGTTTTTTCTATTCATCGTGGGCGTCGCAATTGCTCTCGCTTTCAAGGTACGTACTTGGATTGGGCCTCCATTACATAAGCCCAAGCCCAAGACCAAGCCCAAATAGTAAATCATTTTGGTTAAAAGCTCATAATTTACCATTCTATGTGTTGCAGAGAATACCAAAAGTGGGAAAAGCAGTCAAGAAAATCATTCTAAGAACCTTAAAGCTTCTTCTCTGGGGGATTATTCTTCAAGGTAATTGGCACTAACAACACCACTTCAAAACTAGTTAACATAGCGCGGTGTCGGTGTCTTTGAACTCGTAATTTGATTTACTTGTGACCAATGTTAAAAACAAATTTATTAGGTGGGTACTCCCATGCTCCGGATGATCTTTCTTATGGAGTCGATATGAAGCACGTTCGCTGGTGCGGCATCCTTCAGGTTACTTCAATAAGTTTTGCTTCAAGGACTATATTTGAAGCCGCGCAATCGAATTTGAATTAAATGGTGATGATCTTCACTAGTTAATATTTTGTATGAGCAGAGAATAGCTTTGGTTTACATGGTTGTGGCTCTAATAGAGACAGTAGTGACCACAAAGACTAGGCCTACTGTTCTTGGCCCTGGCTACTTTTCTATATTCAGCGCATATCGGTGGCAATGGTGCGTAATCGGATTTCTTACGTTCAATGCTTCATGAATCCAAGCTTGGTTAATTTGATGAAAAAAAAAGTATGATGGTCTACATGAATATGGGGACTGCAGGGCTGGAGGGTTCATTGCCTTTGTCATTTACATGGTGACTACATATTCGCTATACGTTCCGGATTGGAGTTTCACGGCACTCATCGATGACCATCATACCGAAAGGCTTACAGTAGGTTTTCACATCAATTTATAACTTATGCTAAGTAAGTTTACACCATCAATGGAATTCTTCAAATGTGAATGTATTTCAGGTAAAATGTGGTGTGAGAGGTCACTTGGGACCTGCCTGCAATGCCGTTGGCTATGTCGATCGACAAGTTTGGGGAATTAACCACCTTTATTTGTATCCTGTATGGATTCGCTCGAAGGTTTGTTAATTTGTAGTTGAGACTAAGCTGAGTTTTTAAGTTTGCAAAATCTTACATGTAGTTTTATGAAATTCTTGGTTTCATTTCTAATGATCATTGTTCAATTTGTTTGGTGATGTGCTTAAGGATTGCACACTTAGTTCTCCAAATGTCGGTCCCCTTCGAAATGATGCTCCGAATTGGTGCCGAGCCCCGTTTGAACCAGAAGGCTTACTAAGGTTAGAAATCCTAAATGAATTGAAGGTAGTAGTAAACTTGATTGAAGGTACAGCAATATTGACAACATCAGTTGGAGCTGAACTGGTTTCTGTTGTTATTAACAGTACAATTTCGGCTATTCTCTCGGGCACAATTGGGATTCATTATGGACATGTTCTGCTTCATTTCAAGGTTAAGCTTCATCACTTTTTTTACCTTTCTTTAGATGCATAGAATTCCTAACATTTAACCAAACAACAACCAATATATACACTCAGATTCTTACATACTTGTGAATGTTGGAAGTCTTAAATAGAGAAAATTAAGTTACAATCGAGATTCTTTCGCAGGGTCACCGAGAAAGGCTCAAGCATTGGGTGCCGATCGGACTAGTTTTGTTCATTGTTGCCGTTATACTTCATTTTACGGACGGTAATTATCTTACCCGCAATAAGCATGGATCCTATATCATTGCATAAACAGGACGAACCATGTAACATCTTATGTTTTTTTGATGTAGCAATTCCAATCAACAAGCAACTCTACAGCTTCAGTTATGTCTGTTTCACCGCTGGAGCAGCCGGACTAGTGTTCTCCGGATTCTACATATTGGCAAGATATCGACGAAAACAAATAGGTTTTTGATTTCTAATTAAATTGTTTGATCTTAACTTGTAAAGCTGACGAAAAGAGATTTTTTTTTTTTTTTTGTCAAACAGATTGATGTGTGGGGACTTAGGACTCCATTTCTATTCCTAGAGTGGATAGGAATGAATGCAATGCTAGTGTTTGTGATGGCAGCACAGGGCATTTTCGCCGCATTTGTGAATGGATGGTACTACGAGACTCCAGGCAACACGCTCGTAAGTTATAACTTCAACTAGTTCAGTTCAAACTCCCTCGTTTCAATCTTAATCAGTCGTAATTTTAGTCGGTAGGCCGGCCTAACATAATTCAATTTGCGCGAACTGACAACTTAATTTGTCACAGGTGAGATGGATACAAAAGCATGTTTTCAATGATGTGTGGAAATCAGATAGGGTAGGAACACTGTTATATGTGATGTTTGCTGAGATTACATTCTGGGGAGTTGTTGCTGGGATCTTGCACAAACTGGGCATCTACTGGAAACTATGACAACCATGATCAACTAGTACTTACTACTACAAAACATTGAACAAACTTGTATCTGAATTTGTAATCTTGGTTATATGTGATGTTTGCTGAGATGTTTGCTGAGATTACATTCTGGAATGCTGTTTTCGAAGACTATTCGTCGATACCGCATACATTTGAATTAAATGCTGATAATTACTTCCTATTTCTTGTGCTTGACTTAATCAAAGAATAGCTACCTTTGCTTTACTTGGTAATTGTGGCTCTAATTGAGACTATGGCCACCAAGACTAGGCCTGCTGTGCTTGGTCCTGGCTACTTTTCCATACTCAGCGCATACCGTTGGCGATGGCGCGTAATCTTATTAATTTTGGTTCAATTCTTCATCAGTCCTACCAAGCTTGATTGGATGATGAAGATATATCTGACTCTTAATTGGTAGGAGGGTTCATTGCCTTTGTCATCTACATTCGCGGCACTCATCGAGCAGGATATATCATAGCGAAAGGCTCATTGTAGGTTTAAACGAAAATTCACTAAAGGTAATTAACTTACAGTACCATTAATTAAATACATCAAGTTTATTGAGTTCCAGGTAAATGTGATGTAAGAGGTCACCTTGGTCCTGGGGCCTGCCTTCGACGCTGTTGGCTATGTCGATCGACAAGTCTGGGGTATCGACCAACTATATTCGAATTCTACGTGGACTCGACCGCTCTAAGTTTGGTTTGCATTTGAGATCATGACAATCAAGACAACACTCTCTTAAGTGATTTTAACATCTGCGAGTTCAGTACTTACAACTAACCTTGATTAATTATGTATCACCTCGAGCTATGATGTAGTCTATATAGGCCTAATTGTCAAAACTAAGTAACTAACAACTTTGCTTGCACAGGGGAATTGGATACAAATGCATGTCTTCAATGATGTGAAGAAATATGAGAGGCCAAGGACACTCTTATTATATGTTAATAGTTGCTAAGGTCACATTTTGGGGAGTTGCTGCTGGGGTCTTGCACAAACTAGGCATCTATTGGAAACTAAGACAAGCATGAACAAGGAACCACTAATTGTAATGGATTAAATTAATATACATAAATTGCTCAATCAATAAGTTTTAGCTGAATCTGCTATCTAAATAGGGCTAAAGTGAGGTCTCCCTACACTTTTTTTTAGATACAAATTAGGTCTTCGGATTAATTAAGACGCATTTGAGTTGCAACCACTCGACCCTACCTCTGTTAATAAGAGTGACATTTTTATTAATGATATAAAAATCTAAAAATATATATATTCTTGGTACTATTTTTAAGCTATGGAAGCAACAATGTCAATTAGAGTTCACACTTCTAACACACTCACACGCAGAGTCCTGAATTGGATGTAATGTGGACCTTAATCAACAGATTGCTTGAATAAGTAACACAAATTCCCTTAAAAGAAAAACAGGCAACAAATCCTATATATTTAATTATAAGACAAGCATACAAGATGGGCCCTTTTTTGATAAAAGATCCCTTAATTAATTGCCTATCATATGTCACAAAGACACAAAAGTTGTAGTCTCTAAGTTTAGCCATTTATGTTACTCATAGAATGCAAAAACCAGCACAGCACCCCTGATTTAATAAGTAGGGCCATCTTTGTTTCCAAAAATAAAATATATCACACCATTGTAGGAGATGTGTGGCCAAAAATATTAGTCTCACGTCGATTAAGTGTAATTTTGTAATAAAGTACTTAGTGTGATCTCTTTCTCGAGTAGTATCGAGGTCTTTTGTATTAAAACTCCACACCTGCGAGTTGATTGAAGTTGGTTAATTAAGATGAGTCGGGACAATATCAATACCAATAAAATTCACGAATCCGCAAATAAAGGGGCGGGCAGGCCCAACACACGTTATACTTCCCCAATCATATAAATATTTAGAGAGAGAGGTCTTGGGACTCTAGTCTTGGGTAAGTGTGAGCCAGCTCAGTTGTGGTATGGGCCATTCTCTGCTGGTCACACAAATTGGCTTGTCCCCTCTCATCTGCACATGGACAGACATGGCATCTGCTCCATTTTGTCCATATAAAAAGTGCACCCACATTAGACACTTTTGATCTCAAGGACCATCTAACAGCTCATAAGAAGGAGAAGTTCTATTCAGTCCTAAAAGTGCTATGTATATGCAAACAATACTAACTGTCAATAATTCATGATTAATGCCCTCTTTTTCAATTCTCCATGTCTATGCATGTGATGCAGTGCAGGTTTGTACACTTTGACAGATAAGTCACCATCTTGCATGATTTTGAGATGTATGTATAGGATACCCTACAACATCTTCAACATGTTATTCTATAACTTGTGGGGGCATATAGTCCCAATAACTAGCACACTTTTATATGCAGATATAGTGAGTTTCTTCTCTAAACAATACAATTAATCTATATGTTGGGACCAAAATATAGGCTCACATTGTACTCAAGTAGTTATTTATCCCCAAATACTACCAATGTTTTTTAGAGTAAAATCTCACACCTGCGACTTTAAAGTGATTAAGTTTGAGACAATATTGGTACAAATGAGGTCCCCTGACTCGCTAATAAAGGTGTGGGTGAGCCCAATAAAAGGTATTAAAGTTAATAGTTCGACTGGGACAAGGCATGTATGTTGGTAGTCGCAGGTTCATCGAGTGGCCTATTCTCGAGATGAGCGATAACAGATCATGCGGTGGAGCATGAGGGAAGTCGGTTTAAGGTGGAGCCAAGGCACTTGAGATTTTAGTCCGAGGTGGAGATTGTTGGGATGTGTAGACCAAAATATAGTATTACATCGATTAAATAAGACTTAATAAAAAAGTACTTAAATGGTTCTCTCTCCAAATAGTATAGTGACCTTTTGGAGTAAAACTGCACGCATATGATCTAAAGGCGGTTAAGTTGAGGACAATAATGATACTTTTGAGATCCATTAACCCGAGGATAAAGCACGGGCGGCCCAACACTATTATTAATCCATGACAAAAAAAAAATCTATCAATTAAAGCTAGTTTTCATGGTATAACAGCCCAACACTATGACAAAAAAATATAATCTATCAATTAAAGCTAGTTTTCATGGTATAACAGCCCAACACTATATTAATCCATGACAAAAAAAATTAATCTATCAATTAAAGCTAGTTTTCATGATATAACATAATCTGGAAGAATTATATGTATGCAGACAGCACATGCATGGGAACTACGTACATGTTCTACTATGGATGCAAATGGTAGGGTAATACCCAATGGATATTTTCCTCAATATCAGGATTTTTAAATGGGGATAAGAGTGAGAGATGGGTACAAAATCTCATGCCCACACAAGTATGGGTACGAGTATTGGTACTAAAATATACCCACGGGGATCTCCACGGATAATCCTCAAGGGGATACCTATACGAGTATACCCATCTACCCATGAAAATGCCCATATATCAATTTATACACCATAAGATATTAATTATATATATATATATATATATATATGTGTGTGTGTGTGTATACATACCATATGATATTTATATAAAAATATTATATAATATTACACAGTTTTCACTCTAAAACACTCATACATATAACAAAAAACTTTTAATTAGATTTATAATTTTAATTTATTTGGTTAATTAAAAATTATAAGTTTTGTTTTGAATTGTTTCCAATTATATTTATATTTTAGAATTTTAAGATTAAAAGTACTAAAACAATATGAGCAAATGAGAAAAATTGCAAAACATTATTTTATAGAATCCTCCTAATTTTTTTGGGGCCCCTTAGTGTTATTGTATTTATATATAGTTGATATTTATATATACATGTTATGAATTTGTAACTTATTGACTTTATTGTTTTTTTTTTTGGTATCACGACATTATTGTTTTTAACTCTGAAGTGTTGGGAGAGAAAAAAATATACATTGATAATCAACCACACCAAAACTTCAACTCTTTTCGAGAAAGAAATTTTTTTTCAACCCTTAATCTCTCAAATTCTCAATTCTCAAATTACGTGGATTAAATATATGATCAAAGTCTTTATAATATAATATTTGTTAATATTTAGTTATATTATAAATTTATAACTAAATATTATATATACAATTATATATCATATTACAATATGCTTATGGAACCATATGTATATTATACGTATAAGTATCATTTGAAAATACCTATAGTTCTACTTATTATGTACGTGTATTTGGTAACTTATTTTTTTACAATTTTTTTTTTTTTTTTTGGAATCCCCGCAGGGATCCTCAATGAAAAATGAATTGAGGAAAAAAAATTTCCACGGAAATTCTCCATCCTTGCAAAAATCCCCATGAAAATCTCTACGGGGATCCCAACTGAGTAATGAAATGGGTAAAACATATTTTACACATGGGATTCCCCACACCTACGGGATTTAATAGGTATGGGGATGGGTATGAGAATTCATCCCCAGATGGATATAAGTATGGGTGATAAATTTTATGGTGGATATGGGTATGAGAATGAGGTCCCCATCTCTACCCTATCCATTTGCATCCCTAACTATGATCTTGCATATTCGAATCATTCAATTAATTAACGCCCTTAGCAGACCCCTTAAAAAAATCATGCTCTTTCATTTTTAAGGGCTTAATTAATTACTTAGAATTCAACCCTATGCAAATCATATGATGAAAAATGAAGCATACTACACTGTATATGTGATCAATGACCCACCTGAATAAAAGGAGCAAAAAAAAGTGGCATAAACTACAAATCTCCACATCTTTATGCATTTAAAGCCATTCCTTTTGGAAACAAATTGTCTCAAAAGCAACTGAAATTCTTGAGAGGTTTGCAATGCACCAAAAAAAAAAAAAAAAAAAAAAAAAAAAATCACAAAGAATTGCTTTCAAGGAAATAAAAAGTTTCATAATACATGTATATATACTATATTCAAACCTACTTCTGTTTGGTACGTTTAACTTTTGAACGTATAATCATGCATGGTTTGTGTTTTTAATTTTATTTGCTTAAGTGAAATAAGAAATATATATATAAAAAAACTTTTCTTAAGAAATAAGTACGTAAGAATAACACTAATCGACGCAAAAACAAAAAAAAAAAAAAAACGAAGAACGATTGTTGTGGTTTGAACACATTAAAAACAGTATGAAAATGTCTTAATCAGCTAAAAAAACTTGATAGAAATAATTAAACCTATTCATTGGTACAAAGAAAGATCAAATATTTTAACTTAAAATTGGTTGAGAAGGATTTCAAGGAATGTTTTTAAATAGATGATTTTAATAAATTTAAAAGTAGGTAATTGACTGCGTTAAAAGGAGTATCGAGAGGGAAGAGTTTGCTCTTTATATCGTATTCTACTTAGAGTTGGGATTGAAGGCTAATATAAAGGTTATATCGACATCTACATCGTAAGTTAATTAAACCCTTGACCACCTTACATGAAAATTGAAATGTCATTGCTAAAAATGATCCTTATCTTTAACATTAGCTAAATCAGAGTACCTAATTAACAAGTCAAATCCAATCGACAAAGCTATTAATATCGATAGGTGTACCAAATTAATTCTGTTTTGGAGGCTTATTTAAATCACCACATATGTGGCGGAGCTAGCACTATTGATAGTACTAATAGAGACTCAAATGACGTGATCAATTATCACTAATTTTGATACCACCCAATCACAGCTTGCCACCTCTCTCTTAACTTTCCAAATTGACTAATCTCCGCCGCCTTTCGCAATTAATGTGTCAAAATCCAATTGTTTATGATAGAGTCGTCGACCGAGCCAATAACGGATTTGGGCTCGACCGGCCAAGCCAATTGGCTCACAAATCGTCGCCTAAATTATTAGCCACAAAGAGGGGCCAAGTGACCAGCTATTACGTCTTAAGCACTCCAAAGTGTCTAAAGATTTGCCTTGACGTGCACGAGACGATGCTATTGCTTCTTCCATCAAAATTTTCTTCTCTTATCTTCAAAAACATCCTTCCTACCTCCATCCTTAGAATCTAATCTTTCTTTAAGAAAATCAATCATTCGAAAATTTAATTAACTATGTCTTCCATTACTATTTAATACTCCTAAGTTTTTTTTAGGCTTGGGGAGTTGTTATTTGGGATTGATACAACTTGTTAGTATTTGTTATTGGATACGTCTCAAATCAAGTGTTTGCGTTTTAAGCTCTAATTCGTGTAGCATGTGCAAATCACATGTTTTACATATTTTGAAACAAATTTGACCAAACTAAGAGGCCATGTGTGTGTTTCGCAAATTTGAATCAAATTTGGACCAGACTAGTAGAAAAAACAATGAATCATTCATTTTCAATCAAGTAGTTAATAGTTCGTTAGCTTGGCATGTCACACCGATATATATTGTTGAGAGTTTAGTTCTTGCTGTATAGGAGCTCCAATTGTGATTCATACCTAAAAAGATGTGAGTAGATTTTTTTTTCCTCTTCATTCATTTTTTTTTTTTTCATAAAAATTAAGAAACCACTGTTTGCTCTGCTATGAGTGCATTACCTTAACAAATACATAGAAAACCAAACACAGGCCTAAATATCTTGTTTATTGAAGTAATAAAGTAATCGTATCGTGATTTCATATTTTATTTTATTTTAAATTTTTTATATAAGTGAGTGTTAAAGCAACTTCAACCAATTTAGAGTTTGATCAAATTAATCTCACAGGGACCAACAGGAGCACCGAGAACCATCCCATAGCCCCGAGAAACTCTCAAAATAATACATTTATCAAAATTTGAACTCTAGATTTATCAAAATTTATAGCAACTCCAACTAGATAGACCTCTACTAAATTAACGTTTATACCAATTTTTTTTTCTCTATTTTAATAATGAAACTCTAACTCCAATAGATACTTCAAACTCTAAACTAAAGTTGAAAAACTTCAACCATATTTTATTTTTTTTCTCTATTTTAAAGTTGGGTGAATAATGAAACTCTAAATATAAAGTTTCACTATCACCCAATTCTATAAAAGCGTTCCTTGCTTTTCTATTTATTTATTTTTTCTTTTAAAAAATTGTCAATAATTGTTTTTTTAAAAAAAATATGAATGTATTTTTTTTAATTTTTACTGATAAAATAATTTATTAAAATTAACACAACAACAACAACATAGCCTCAGTCCCAAATTAAATGAGGTCAACTATATGGATCAAACTTTTTCATTGTGCTCGATTAAGTGCAATAATTTATTAAAATTAATATAAATAAATAAATAAAAAATAACAAATAGAGTTTTAAAGTAAAAATAAAGCTTGATGTTAACAAAACTTTTAAATAAAAAATAAAAAATAGTATTGTAGTGGAGATGGTTTTAACATTTAGACCACACTTATCGAGTGCAAGCTACACCACAATTTTACTACACAGTAAACAACGAGAGTCGAGGCCAACTTGAAGACAAACAATGCATTCAAAGAACGGCATTTCCCTAATAAACAGCATCGAAAAAAGAGCAAAACTTGATAGTTGTAGTAGTATTAAAATTGACGTGTTCTTCAATGCCTTTATTTAACCATGTCCCCCCACATAAATTTCCACTCTAATGCTTTCATTCATGCTTCCCTCACCTCCATGTACTCCCCTTTATCAAGTCTCGGCCGTTCATCTGTCTGACCAAGTCAATAAAATCCTACGCTCCTGATCATCCATGCATTTACCATCAGAGTCATTAATGCTCTTAAACTGAGTCCAATCAATGATTACCAATTAAAAACAATCCGCGCGCCACGTGCCACCACGTGGAGCCAGGACTCCACTTGCTTATCCAACGCCCGTGAGTGTAGGGTCCGGAGCTGAATGAAGAAAACACGTACAACAAACAAGGATGCATGTTGTCTCTCAATAGTCACAAACAACAGAGCAAAAACAGAGCAAATGAAGTAAACCCACAAACATCCCATCAGAGTCCATAGCTCACGCTCTGTTTCTCTCAATTTCTTCATCTCCAATCGATGAAATCGCTTCACCATGAACGCTATTAGTCCCCAAAACAGGGGATTCTTCATAAAAATGAAGATCGTGAAGAGCAAGAGACCAATCAGACCATTCTTCCACAAATCCCTCAAATGGGTCTTCTGGGTTTCAATCTCTCTCTACGTATCAACTTCCCTCCTCATCAATCACGTCCCCAACACCAAACTCACATCCAACAATCCCCACCATCATCAACTCCTCCCCACAAATCCCAAGACAAGATCGTCGCGCTTCGTCCCTCGCGCCCTCTTCGAATCGACCCCCGAAGAGCCCCTCCAGAAGCCCAAACCCACAATCAATCTCGATTTGAAGATCTACATCTACGAACTACCCGAACAATACAACAGCGATTGGTTGTCGAATGATCGGTGCAGCACCCACTTGTTCGCATCAGAGGTTGCGATTCACAGGGCTTTAATGGGGAGCGAAGCGAGGACTCTCGACCCTTACGAGGCGGACTTCTTCTTCGTCCCTGTTTACTTGAATTGCAACTTCAGCACCGAAAATGGGTTCCCATCGACGCACCAATCGCGCGGTCTCATCTCCTCAGCCGTCCGATTCGTCTCGTCGAACATGCCGTTTTGGAACCGAAGCGACGGGGCAGATCACGTGTTCGTTGCGTCGCATGACTACGGCCCGTGCTTTCACTCCATTGTGAGTCCAGTGAAGTTTCTGTGTCAAATAGTATGTTTGTTAACTTAGTTTACGTGGGTTTTGATCGTTCGATTGTTGTGCTTTTTTGTGTTAGGAAGGTGATGCGATCAGAGATGGGATTCCGGAGGTGTTGAGGAAGTCAATTTTTTTGCAGACTTTTGGGGTGACGTTCCGGCACACGTGCCAGGAGGCGGAGCACGTGCTGATACCGCCGTACGTGCCGCCGGGGAGTCTCCGGTCGACGGAGGAGGGTTTTCCGGTGGATGGCAAAAGGGTTATTCCGGTGTTCTTCAGGGGCAAAGTTGAAGTGCATCCCAAGAACTTCAGTGGCAGAGTTTACAGCAAGTCAGTCACTAATTCATTACTTTCATTCCGGGGCATTTCCGTCATTAACAACTAGGCAAAAGGACTCATTTCGCCCTGAACTTCCAATTTTATTTTTATTTTTTTCAAACTTTCATTAATTCATTTTTAAGTTTATAAATTAAAGAGTAATGGGAGTTGACGAAATAATTTATGAAACGATTCATAACTAATTTAATAATTTATAAAAAAGATCATGACTGGATAATCACTACTCACCAACTAATCAAAAGTTTAAAGAGTAAATGAAGTAAAATGTGAAAGAGACTAAATGATATTATTTGTTTATATATCATCGCTTAAGGGTATTTTGGTAATTTGATTTACGATTTCAATTGCAGGGGAGTGAGGACTATGATATGGCGTAAGTTCAAGAGGAACCGGAAGTTCTTTTACTTGAGGAGACACCGAATTGAGGACTATCAATCAGAGATCAGACGGTCCGTGTTTTGTTTGTGTCCGCTGGGGTGGGCCCCATGGAGTCCACGGCTGGTCGAGTCCGTGGCATTGGGATGCGTCCCGGTGATTATAGCGGACGGCATCCGACTCCCCTTCGCGGAGACCGTCCGATGGCCAGAAATATCTCTGAGAGTAGCAGAGAGGGACGTTGGCAAGCTCGAAAGGATCTTGCGCCACGTGGCGAACACGAATCTCACGACTATACAAAGAAACTTGTGGGACCCGGCGAAGACCGGGGCCCTACTCTTCAACGACAGAGTAAAGTCAGGGGACGCCACGTGGCACGTGATAAGGTCTCTCAGGGAAAGGCTACTACATAGGTCGTACAGGCGAACTATGATATCAGCCAATGAGCACGTGACACGATCGATTGATTGATTGATTGCACTGGGTTTTGCCCTTTGTTGGATGACAGCTCATACCGAGTTGGCTGATGGAACGAGTTTGTGCCACGTGGATGGTGTGACACGTGGCGGGGTGGCGGTGGTCGAGTGGTGGATTGTAATGAGTGCTGGGGTGCAGAGGAAAGGAGAATTTAAAGGAAGGGGTTGAAAGCTGCCAACTGCCAGCTTAACTGTCAGAATTTTGGAGTCGTTTAGTAAATTGGTGGTGTCCCCTGATGGTGATGGACGCCATTGCAGCATTTTTGAAATTTTGATGAACTTCTCTTCTCTTGCCCGCTTATTTGTTTAATAAAATTCTTTTATTGTACATTCTTTTTAGATCAGTGTTTTGAACCTTGCCTCGATTAATTTTAGACTCAACAATTGAATCCTACAAAGAAAATGTTATTATGCTCAAACACATAGGTGCAATGGGCACTTAATCGTGCGTAGAGAATGGATGAGTATTTGCATGTCTCATTCAGGCATAATAGCATTCTTTTTTTAGAAAGTTATAAGAGTATCAAACTAAGCAAGAGCGTTAAAATTTTTAATTTTAAGAATTTGAAATTGAGATTTATATAAAAAAGCGTTATAATGATAATATGTCACATCATAAAATATATTGATTTATAAGAGTCATACATTTATACTTGCTTCGAGACGTGGCATACTTATATTTTAGTGCATAACATACGGGTTGTATAGAAAGTTTTCGTGAGCCAATTATTTTGTAGTCTTAATTGTATAAAAAGTTTTTGTGAGCCAATTATTTTGTGGTATAATATTGTTGTCGTTTTAATATTTATTTATATATAGTTGAGGGAGGAGCAACAGGTGCCATCTCATTGCCACTCTGGTAGTTCTCTTATTGTGCATTTTTAACAATAAATAGCTTTATTATTGTACTGATTTCCTTTCTAATAATATACTTTGTTTTGTGGAACTCTTTTTGACAAACAAAAGGCTTAATTAAGTTCACCTGGAAAGGAGAAAAGTAGATGAAGAATGATAGTGGGAGGGGCTTTAGAAGTAAAGATTGACTTGTGATTTGGCATGACCCTCTTGGGACTTGAACAAGTACCGATGTTACATCATTATCATAAAAAGAGACCAAATATAATATGGACTTTGGATGTGTTTAGATCTAATTGAGAATAATTTATACTAAAGTGGAGAATATAATACAGGTCAGTCCAACGCACTAAGCACAAATGGGAACTGTTAGAGAACTTCAAACAATAAGTTTTGAGAATCTTGGACTTCATTAGGTTGGTCGAATGTCTATTGCTTGCAACAGCTCATTTGACAAGTGCTTAGATGAGAGTAGATATTTTTTCCAAGAAAAAAAAATTCTACTTTAAGTTTGCATTCTAGGAAGGCATTAGCTATAGTTATAGCAATCACTAAAGTAGGTACTAATTGTAGCAACTATATCAATGATTTTTAACAGGGGCGGAAAAACATACATGACTGCCCTTACAGCCTTGTATGTGGCCAGTGGACCTAGAAAATTATGTTGCCCTGGCTAAAGTAAAACTACTATTTAAAATACATTATTTTATCAAACTTCATGTGTTTGGTGTGTTGAGCGACCTTCCCCTTCTCCTTATAATTTTTACCTTGAATTATTTGGTGGAAGGCAACTAGCGCACTACTAGGCAGGCATCAGGACTCACATGAGGAACGCACATCGCGTTCTGATGTGTGTGTGATGTACCTCGAGATCTGATTGACACGCATCTTGAGGAACATTACACGTTTTGATGTGCGTACACTTGACATTTTTTGAGCAATTAAAAATCCCCAAGGGACTAGTTGGGTCCATCATTAATTCGATCGGTGTCAGCGGTGGCTGTTCGGATACCCTCGGTATAATTAAAAAAAAAAAAAGAAAAAGTTGCAATCTAAATTTATTTCGGTGTTTTCATTGGAGATTTCAAAATTCTCATTTTGACTCCATATCCTATACATAAAAATATTATAAATAATTATTTTATCGATATAATTAATATATTTATTGGCACAGTCACACAGTTGCTTCTACAGTTTCATTATTTTTCAATTATTTAAATAGAGTTACTGATAAACTTGATAAACAATTTCAAACAACAAAGATATAAATTAAGAAAAATCAATCCACAAAAATACATTCAAAATCTAGGGTATACCAGCATATATAAACACGTTCTAAATATATAGATAGTAATTATAGCAAAAAGGACAAAAAAGAAAGAAAAAAAGAAAAAACAACTCAAAAATACTACGTAAAGAAAAGAACATGAATAATTCCTTAAGAAAAAAAAAGAAAAGAAAATGGAAAAAACATAGAAAATCCTTGTTTTGGAAAAAAAAAAAAAAAAAACTTTTTGTTTTAATATAATTATGTTAATTAGTACAAATATCGATGGGTTAGATTTATTTTCTTTTGGCGTGGCGCCGTGGGCTTATATATAACTGGGTTAGATTAGATATCTTTTGGGTGGTCTAACCTTTATCTTTTCTCTAGATAGCAAAATGTACTAGTAGTATATATGGGTTTCTTAAAAAATTGCATAGGGCTATAGCCTAGTGCAATTACAACGTAGGTCCGCGACTGTACGTGCCCACCTTATGCACGTAGTTGATCATAAAAAACCCATTAAATTAATGTCTAAACTATCTATGGTTTAACCCAGAGGAGCTTGAAATCTTGGCTCTGCTCGATTTTTAAGAATTTTGGTAACTAACAACAAAACGTGATCTCAAATTAATCAAGATAACATGTTATCACTCCCAAAGCAAAGGTTGAGTTAACAATGTTATGAAATTTATTTGAGTGACAACGAACCTCTATTCCCATTAAGTGAGGTCTCGAATGCAAATCTTATAGATGGAGCAAATTGAAGTAGAAAAACACCCCTGTATGAAGTCTAAACACAATGTTGTTGGTACCGAATAGTCAAATACCATGTAAAAAAAAAATATTTCATGAGATTTGAATTCTATTTGGCATGTACAAACTAGCTTATCGGCTAGCTTTGCAACTAGATTATAATTTACTTAGATAAATAAGTTGTGTTTTGGTTAACAACATATATATTTTCAAAGTAAGCTAGATGATTAGCTACAATTATAAACGTTATCCCCATTAGCGTTTCAATTTTAAGATGTCATTTTAGTTTTTCGTTCCAATTTTGCCCATTTTTTTTCCTTTTACCCATGTAAATAGCCAATTTTTGATTAAAAAATAATGGATGTTCATTTGTTCTTTCGTACACAAAATAGCAAATATATATAATAAAAAAAACTCGTTTACTGTGCAAGTGCGACGATGTAACGATGATAACACAGTAGTGATAATACCATATATGCAACATAACATGATATAATACATTTACGCAATTAACACCACTTAATATTATTATGGTTCACAATATTATTAGTAATATATATTTTATTGACCAAAATAATATATAGATATTTATTCAAGTAACATCACTTAATATTATTAATTCACTTAATATTATTAATTTACTACATATGAAATTTGAAACATTATTATTCGAAAATAACAAGTTTAATATAAACATATGGGACATGACATGTTATGATTACTATCTAAAAACATTGATATTACATTATTCTACGTACATATGGAACAAAATATTAATATTACTAATTTTTTTATTACTTACCATTACTAATTTTTTTTTGAGGCTATTATGACTATTTTTGATATATATATATTATACTCCAAAGTAGTAAGATATTAAATATTATAGATTATTTATAATAATAAATTTATTTGTATATGTAATGCAAATAATAGTTTATATAAATGTCTTTTTAATAACTAAAAAAAGTCCTTTATACCATTTTACATTTATCAGCTTATTTTTTCAAACAATTTTAGTTGATCAGCTAAATTATCAGCGATCAGCTATCTGCTACTATATTTTCAACTATTAGCTAGACTATCAACTTTCAATTAGATTACCATATAGTGTTAGTCAAACAGAGCCTAGAATAAAATAAAAAAAAAAAAAAAAAAAAAAGCCTGGGCCATAGATGCTGTGGAAACTAAGTATTAAAACAAGCTATTGCTCCATATAGCATAGTAGTTAAGCATCTGTACAAAGTATTTCTAACCTCACTCACTCAGTTGCATATATAGCATGGCAAGGCAGCTTTACAGTCCCTTCCATCTCTCAATCACCATCTTTGTTTCTGCAATATCTAGTTAGTTGAGTTGAGTTGATACTAACAAGTTATATCAACACATTTGTATTCACTCTACCGTACGCAACTTTTCGATTTACATTTGACAGCAGACGAATAGCAGAAATCCGAACAGGTATTTTGTACATTGGAGGAAGCCGTTCGTTCGGCATCCACAATCGTAATCACTCCCAACCCATCAACATCTTCATCACTTCTGTTTTGATCTTCTCCCACGAAACTGATAAAGAATCCCCTTCGCCGAGAAGGATTCTGTAGACTTCCCACTCTCTATCGCCAATCACATGCCTACCAATTTCAGCCTGAAAAACCAACCATACGACATAACTGCGTAAGAAAAATAGGAGACGAGATGGATGCCTGCATTCGCTCAATTATGAGTGACGTCAATCGAATAAGAATAGAAATGTACCGAGAAGATGCAGGTGCCAAGCATTTTGAGGGCAAATGTGATGTCGTATATTACAAGAGGTCTGCCTTTGCCGGATAAATCCACAGGATTAGCAACAAGAAGCTCAGTATCAGGACCCCTGGTGACTACAGCGACTCGGAGTGGATGAAAGAGCTCCATCCGCAGACGAGAGCACAATGCCTTCTGTTTGCTAGAATCAAAAATCTTCTTCCCGTCCGCTTGCATTACAAACAACTCTAAATCACAGCTTCTACCGCCTTTCACAGCGAAGCGCCCATATGATACCTGGCATATTAACATAAGCTTTATTAATAATAATAGCATGTGTAGAAGTTCTAATATATACAACTATCAAATGAACCAAAACCCAAAATGCATAGCTATTTGATCATAAGAGAATTGCGTATTTCAAGTCGGCACCATTTTAATCAGTCACAGGTTTAGTTAGGCCCAGTTGCAAATATCACCCTCGTATAGCGTTCCTGATTATCTAGCTGGGTTTGCATAGTAAATAGTATGGAAATAGTCTGCCTGAGTAAATGCTTCACTTCCAAATTTATTAAGCATTCTCATCGCAGTCGTGGGCTTACTCCATATTTTTAACTTCATAACTAAAATTACATTCACACCACGTACGCCATGATAAGTCCCATCACCAATGAAAGATCATTGACTAGCTAGTTTTTTAGTAAAAACAGTTGCACAACTTTCAATTTTCTAAACAGATCGCTTCGTGTTATCTACCTGGATGTTGTAATCTTTTAGAGTCCTCATGGTGTCGTAGAGAAGGCCTTTGTGATCCTGACAATGGACTTGGATAATGGTATGAGAAGGGCTTAGGGAGTTGTCCATTGAGACAGATACACAATTTGAAGATGAAGATTCATTTGAATGTTCATTGGGAAGCTCCAAGCTGAACATCTCTTCCATGACCGCAGGAGAGAGGAAAAAGTTAGTCTGCGAGCTCACAGAAACTTCATGACTGACCCATTCAATTTCACAACTTAACATCACATCACCCAGAACAGATCTCAACCGATCACAAATATCATCCTTTCTCTGCGCTGTATGCAAGAGTTCCCTGATGTAAGACAGTAGGAAGAAAAAAGTAGGAAGAAAAAAAGTAAGTTCAAGATAACAAGCAGGTCTCAAAAAAATTTGTAGCAGATATATCTGGGAAAAACGTGACAAACGAATAATAGACAGACTTTTCCATGTGAAAAACTTTCAATTTAAGTTAGAACAACATAAGAGTTTCCTACACTCCTTTTTCTTCTTGATCAAACATGATGGATCCATGAGAAGGTCCACCAAATTGTAATAAGCAATTTAGTAGCACATTGGGATAAAGTGCTACTAATAAATGGTAAGCAAACTTGCTCATAACAACAGACTCAATTTATGTTATTACAGAACAAAGAGTTCTCCGTACTCCTTTTTAATCTTGAACAAAACATGATTAAATTGAGGAGGTGTACAAGAACAATGGAAAGGAATTTCATTAACCGGTACCTAAGTTAGCTATTCAATAAGTTCAAGCAGTCTCCACAAGTTTTGGGCTTTCGCGGATGACACTTAGATCTACATTATACTGCTGAGCCTAAGAATCCCAACACTAAAAAACACTCATGTAGGACAACCAAACCAATTTAAAGTAGGCCTAATGATCAAAAACATCCTAACCTTTACAATTTGTATCAATTATATCCTAACTTTTGGAATTTATCAATTATATCCTAATTCCTAACCTTTTCGATTGAGTATCAATTCTATCCTAAACTAATTTGGGGCACTTTTTCTTTGAAACCAATATAATCTTCTAACTTTTATTTTCATGATCATCCACATTGATCAATTTACATAAAAATCTTTTAAGCCTCATGTTTAAATTAAGTGTATGAGAACTTACAAAAATAATAATTTATAAATCAATGATACACTAATACTCTAATTTAAATTTAGTTATTCATAAATCACCAATAGTAAGTTAAAAATCATGTATATACACAAATGCAAATGACATATAAAACATATTAGAAGGTTACCTAAAGTTGTTTAATTTGACAAAAGAATAATGTACTAAGATTATGTATGTGATTGAGTAAGCATACATACACGCACAACTATTTGCGTATTATATACATGAATACATAAAAAAAAAATCTTGAGCTCTAGCGCATACGTATGAATAAATCATTAAATGGTATGATAAGAAAGTTAAAGAGATTGATGTGTGGGCACATATTATGAAAGAAAAAATGGCATAAATTAGTTGAGGATAGAATTGATACTAAATCAAAAACATTAGGATATAATTGATACAACTTGTTATGGATAGGATATATTTGATCATTCAGCCTTAAAAGTATCTTGTGTAGCAAATTGCCTTAATAAACAGGTTTTGCTCTTTGAGCATCATATCATTAACAAAATAACAAACTCATTCCAATTTCAGTTAAACTTCACAATACATAACAAGAAAAGTTGAACAGTGCAAACTACAAACCTAGTGTCAGTAACAAAGAAGAGATCCATTACTTTCCCATCTGGTGTAGTTGATACCTTCACCCTCTTTATTGTAAGCTCCAGTTCACAAAGCACCTCTGTCACATCTGCAAATATTCCCCAAAATCCTAATCATTAAATCCTATTTTTCTTCACCAAAATCTATACAAATCAAATATCTAACCAACCCTTAAAACCCATCAAAACCCCCGAAATTTCCCAATCAAAAACAACCTCAAAGAGTGCAAAAAATAAAAAATAAAAAATAAAAATCTAACCATGTAAAAGCCCTTTCTGATCAAACCCAGAGAACTTCAAGAGGAACACATCAGGGGGCCTTGGCTGCTGCAACTCAGCCCTGTAATAGAAAATCCTAGAAGCCAAAACACAAGATGAAGGGCAGGCCTCCACCAATCTCTCCTTCAACAAATCCCACCTAGGGTTTGCTCTGCCCACTACCCAGAACAACAAATAGCACCACTTCCCATCGGTGCTGACATCTTTAAACACGAAATCGACACATCAGAATCAAAATTCTCATCAAAATCAAAACACCCATTAAAGAAAATCAACAGATTAGCAATCGAAGTACCTCCTCTGACAATGCTGAGCCCAAAAAGCAAGATTATCCTGCACAAATCGCACCCTAGACCAGTTTTATCAGGGCAATTGATGGTGATCACACTTGGGTCTTTCGGATTCTCCGCTTGATTGATGATGACTAGATCTTCAGGTAAGCCCATCTCTGCAATTCTTCAAAGCACTCAATTTCCCCAATTTTTGGATTCTCTTCATATAATACAGAGCAAGAACAGCCCTTGAAATCAAAAGACATGACGAGTTAGCAGAAAATTCAAGATATGGGTTTTGATCAGCCTTCGATGTTTTCTCAAATCTGCCAAAAAGATTGGAGCTTTGTGATAAGAGATGAAGAGATGGTCGCTCTTCAACTTCACATGTTGTTGACTTGTGAGCGTAACTTGCTTGACTGATTTCGGGATTGTTGTTGGTGTTTTTATATCGTTGGATTTTTCTCGTATCTTTGGTTTCTATTTTATGAACGCGAGATTGGATTTTGGAGAGAAGAGAAAATGAAATATATCGCGAATCTATCTACCAAAAAAATGGAAAATACTAAAATGACTTTTCTAATGACATCCTAAGTGACACCCATATAGGTGACGAACGGGTCCCACGTAAAAAAGAGTATGCGCAAAATAATTCTTTTGCGCATAACACGTGTGGTGTATATGTGTATCTCAAAGAGTGCATGATGATAAAACCCGCATGTCACTTCATAGGGTTGTCATTTTAACATTTTCTAAAAAAAAATATATTGCGAATCTTGAATTGTGAAAATGGCAACATTTTCAGGTATGATAAACTTGGTTAAAGAAGGTTGTGTCATCCATCATCAACCTCATGCACTGATCCATCGAGCCTTTTTTAACCGCTTGTTGGTTTTTTTTTATTTAAATGTCTTCCTATATTAGTATTTGTATTTTGCAATTTAGATTCCTTTGATTTTTTAATATTTTAAATTTTTAGATTCTACTCTAGCATGTTGATTCATTATCAAAATTCAACACAATATTCACTATGTCTCTATAGCTAATTAATACTATAATAGATAATTTGAAACCTACCTCTGAGATATCCACAAATCTCACTACATTATTTACAATAAAAAATTTGTTTTCTTAAAAATATGAGAAATTTATATTATTTTTTGTAAAATATTTTAAGATGCCTAATTATTCATACTCTTTATCACAAAAACTTAAAAAAAAAATTGATTTTCATAAAATTATCTTAATTTGAATAAAGTCTTAAATCAATTTTGAATTGATATGTTAAGCTTAAAATTGAATGTGAAAAATTTAGTATTAATTATTACACACATTCACAAAAAATACATAAATATTTTACAAAAATAAATAAACGAAACAAAATATTAAAAAGTACTTATAAAATAAACTTTCATCATGTTGACGAAAGCAATCTTTAGCATTAAAAATAATGGATTTTTTTTTTTTTTGCAATAACTTCAATATATTGCACGATATTAAAATCATAAGTACCTATAGTGAAAAAAATAAATAAAAAGATGATCCAAAAGTTAGGCGGTAGTTTACAATTTATTAATTAATGGATTAAGTAATGGTGCCAAATCCATATTTTTGTAGCATAAGTTGAATATACAGTGGTGTATACGATGTAGATATTCCCTTGTGAAGAATCTTGATTTTGTCGATAAAAAAAAAAAACAGAATCTTAATTATGTTTTTGGAAATTATCTTAAAATTTGATTTGCAAGAAAAAAAAAAAATCTTTAAATTTGTAACAAAGAAAACGGCGGGACAACTTAGCATTGCGGAGAAGTTGGAGGAGAGCTCGAGTAACTGAAATTGCAAAACGTGAGATATCGGGAATGTCTCGCGTTAGTTTTGTACCTGAAGTCGGCAGTCTTCGCCACGTGTCGAGTTTTGTTTGACTGTCCTATCACGTGCCTCTCTTTACGGGCACTTCAAGAAAACATTTGTAAACTTTTCTTTTCTTTTCTTCTAATTTTGTCTACTATTTCACTTACTCACCCACCTTTATGAATTTCAATTTATTTTTATTTTTCAAAAAAAACAATTCATCAATCATCTCTGGTTCAATAAAAGACTAGACATAAAATGATAGAATCAATAATCATTAAAAATAGGGAGTTACTATTAGCACTCCCATATTTCATATCAACCTCTCATTTAATTTTATGTTATTTATATCCCCTAATAACTTAGTTCATGCTATAAACACCCCTTTAGGCCTTGTGTAGTGTCGCATTTTCCGAATGAACTGCCATGAGGGCCAATGTGGGCCACGACCTGATCTACCAAAGCCAGGTGTGTCCCACATGGGATCTCATCTACCATTTAATCATTATTAACCTCAATAAACAACAATTTACTGTTTAAATTGTTAATGAACTCAAGTCATCTGTTAAAATGTTGTTTCAATCATTAATAAACCACTTCGGAAGTCTTTAAACATTAAAGTCATGCTTTTAACTCATATACCTAGTGTGGAAGACACATATGTCATCATATATCAAGAATACATTCAAAGGTCTCAAATATAAAATATATAAGGTCCTAAAGTGTCTCACAATCCTAAATCCCCAAAATAATAAAAATATATAATGCAAACGTACAAGTCTGACTCGGTAGCTTTGAATCACAGGTACTCTGCACGCTTGCCCTTGCCACGACTCATACTCGGATCTGCACTCAAGCCATCACAAAAGCAGATGACAAGTCCAGAGTAAGTATTCACAAGGAAATTAAATAAGCAATATTGAAAGTAAATATTGAAATTTAAATAAAACTATTAAATAAACACGTGAAAATAAATACAGACAATTGTGATCATTGCATGAATAAGTAATAATGAAAGCTCAAAGTGTGTTCTTAGAGCTTAGGGTTAGACTAGTGTCATACTTCGGACTCTCCACAAAATATTGCCGGCGAATACCACTCAAGCAAGGCCGGTATTTAGATCCGCTAGTGGTTGGCGTAGAACCTACGACGCACCTACATATGCCCCGACACGACTCTCGGGTCGAACTAATCAAGTAGATCCTTGACACATGTGCTATGGCCTAATGGACATACACACATGAATGGTATGGAGGGAGAGTCTCAATGTTCGTCCATTCGAACCAAAACCAAGAATAGAGTATTGAAATATAGAATTTGAATTCAAACGCCAAAGTAAGTAAATGCTCAAGAAATTTCAATTGAGATACTACGCACCTCAAAGCGCGCTCCACAAATACAAAAGCAAATTTCCTTTCCTTCGATCAAATGCGTGCCTTCAACACCCATCGATCAAATCTAACTACCTAATATTTGTTAATTTATCAATTTCCTAAACTTTAGAATTTTCCAAATTGAATCAAATCCATCATATTATTCATATTATGCCCGGTATAAATCCCTGGGATAGGCCCCTAATTGGCCGAATCGAAACCTAAACCCTGACAAAACTTGACGAAACCCCGAAAACTTGGTGAAACCCCGACAAAACTTAGCGAAATCCCGATAAAACTCCATAACTTCAACAACAAACTATATTACTCAAGTTTCAATGGCATCAAAAACTCACTAAAACAGCCACCAAAACAACCCCATAATCATCCATATTGGATTCATTCAAACACCTCAAAAAATGGTACCAAAAGATAAAAAAGGTTGAGGTGATAGTGAATCTTACATTGTTTTGATGAATTAACCACTCCAAGGTCTTCGAATCATCAAATTTGTAGCTCCAAACCTTTGTTTTTGCTTCTCAATTTTCGGGTTTCTTGTGTGAGAGAGAGAGAAAAAAAAAGTGGTGAAAAGAAAGTCAATGTGACTTTTTATACTATCACATGATCTCTCCTTTCGGGTGTTCCGACGTCCGATTTCGTGTCCCAAATCGCGACATAAGCTTACTATCATGACCCCAACCATCAAATAGGCATTACATATTAATTATTTAACCCATTTTATTTATTTCATGTGTGTATTATTTCTCCGGCCTAGTACTTGGTCTTTTAGCATACTCGGTCCCCGCATTGACACACATATCGAGGCGAATACTTATCACACAGACTCACATGCCAAATGTAACATAAGTACACACATCGCGATGTCGTTTACTCTATTTCAACATAAACATCACAAATTAGACAAATCAACACATATAATAACTATTTACCTAACTCCATGCGCTCCCTAGCCTAACTGCGGGTCCCACGAGTGTTTGAGATGTTAGCCATGTCTGCAATCACATCATTAATAACGATGAATTAAATTTGAGCCGTTACACCTCGTTTGGTTCGTTTTTGTTAACTTATAGTGTGAGTTGTGAGTTATCTCATTGGAGTTAATATTTTCATATTTGGTCAACTTTAAACTTGTAGGGAAGTTTCAAATTGTTAAACAATAAAAAATATGAATTGACATAAATAGCCTTCAAATAAGAGAGAGATGAGTAATAAATGAGTAATTAATGAATGGTAATTATGTATATATAACTTTTGGGAGATAACTCCCTGGGGGTGGTGGGAAGATATCTCACACCTTATTGTGTAAGTTGGAGATAACTTGCAGAGAAGTTGGGCAAACAAACAAAATTAGTTTCCAACTCCCTGTAGGTTATCTCCCTCCATCCCTAACCAAATAAGATCTTAATTGTTAGTAAGCTCTCCATTATACCCTTAATTTATATTTGTCCCCCTCCCTCTTCAAAGAAATCCCTTTTTCATCTTTATGATCTTTAACCTCAAACCCCTTATTGCACATTATATTTTTCTCCATCTTAACTCAATTTGTACCATATGAATTTTAAGATTGATTCTTTTATCCTTAAAACTAAGATTCAACAAAAATAAATGTTCTAACCATTTAAGAATATGAATCAAATCTCTACCAAATACTATAATCAAGATGTTCTATTTGATGGTGAATTGTTGAGTGTACAAATAGATGAGAATTGGTGTAGAGATTAAAAAGTATAAGAGAAAATAAGACGTGTCTATGGTTTAATTTTGGTGAAATATAGAAAGTGAAAATTAAGTAGGAGAGGAGAATGTGAGTGTAGCGAGTAAGATAGGAGTTTAGATGAGTTTAAGGTTTCATTTAGGGATGGGTGTGGAGAGTGAAAAGTAAAGTTGAGGAGGGATAGTAGAGAGTGGAAAGTAGAAGGGGAAAAAGAAATGAAATAAGTTCATGATTTAGAGTGTAGTTATTTATGTAATTTTGTCTAAAAACTTTTTAGTTTAAAATGTATTAAATTAATTGGGGGGCTGATATAAGGTAGTGGGGGGCTAATAGTCGCTCCTTAAAAATATATTGATTCCTAATCATATTTGTTCAAAGTAATTATCATTCATTTGGTTGTGAATGTGAATTACTTATTTTTATATAACAAAAAGGTTTAATTTTTTATATTTATAAATATAATTTAAGGTATTCGTTATTAGATAAAACAAATATCGAAGTTCAAAAAAATAGTCCGTATTTGATATAGTTTCATTTTTTGTGGGGTTATAATGATGTTTGTATACTATCGTGTGTTTTATATGTTTATATAGAGCAACCTCTGAATGTCGCACTATAACAATCGCATTAACATCCAAATTTATGACAATTATTTTAAACAAATAAAATTAACAAATCAATATATTTTTTATTAAGGTGATTGATTAAATGTTTGGTCTCGTATCAACTCATCGAAGATTAATAAATTTTTTATATATTTTGACTCAAAAAAAAAAAGTTCTTTGATACGGAGGTTTAATTAATTAATGTGCAATATTCAAAAGTCTTGCTCGTTGGATGTACGCTAATATTAAAAATAAATGTTATGAGTTGCTAGGTAGATGGGAAGTAAAACAATTCAATCGATCCCATGTGCTTTCATGGTAAACATGTCTACAATTGCCCGACCAATAAAAAAAATCAAATATGTATATTAAAAAATAACATTTTTGGAAAAAAAAATACAATGTAATCTTATTTTTGATTTTTTTTTTTAAAGAAGAAATCCTACCACTTATCTCATCAAATCATATAATGAATGGAAAAGGAGTTGTTTCGAATTTAATCCAATAATTAACATTCGATACGTGGTTGATAAGGGTCAAACCCTAATCGAAGAGGTTGAAGACAACAAAGAAAAGGAAAATGGACAAAAATAAAAATAAAATGAAAATAAAAGACAACTAAAAGGAAGAGGAAGAAGAGAAAGATATAAAATAAAAGTTTGTTTGATTTTTTTCTTAACTCCCCGTGGGGAATATTGCAACTTATATATGATAGATAATTAAAAACCATAAAACATTTGGGTCGGATAACAACATAAGTGACAAAATATAAATCAACAAAATAAGTGAATCTAGTTTGAGTCCTTTATTATTAAGTTTATGGAGTCGTAAAGCCTCGAGATAGTATCAATGATTGAATGCTTTCATTTCATATTAGATTTAATAATTCACGATGAACTTTCATAATTTCTCATTACTTTCCTGATATAAACCTAATAATCGACCAACACATGCACTATTAATTTGAATATATTTTTTAATTCCTCCGAAAAAAACTGAGTTTTTTTGATTACTTAATATCTTTTGGAAAAGATATTTTCTTATGTTGTGTATTTTTAAAGGTCAATAAATAGAGTGAACTATTTTTGGGTGGTTGTGATGGGTGAGGTCACGGTGGGTACGTGCCAATCAGAATTCTGCACGTGTTCATGTCTTTTTCTCATTGACGTTATGTTCCAACTAACAAATAAACGAACCATTACTCATCTTATCGAGAAAAAGTGTGTACTTTTACGAATCCATCCTTAGATTCGAGTAGTTATCTTAATATCCTCTAGGGACATAACAGTCTTTTACTAGGTCTTCGGTCGAGTACGGATGAAAATAGAGAGGGTAAGGGACGGGGATGGTCCAATCTTCATCTCCATCATCGCTTAAGAATTTATGAAATTTCATCTCCATCCTCATCCTCAGAATTTTCATGAGATTTTGTTTTTTCTATTTCATTCTCCATTGGAGATTTCCGTAAGAATTTTTGCAAGGATTTTGCGAAGAATTACAGAGGGAAAATATTTCTCACTTAATTTTTTTCAAAAAGATTTATAAAGAATATGATATACATAAATAAGATCACAATTATTAAAAATCTCAACTAAATAAGTATAACATATAAATATAGTTGCATGCAATTCAAAACGAAACATATAATTAACCAAACAAGTTAAAATTATAAATCACATTAAAGTTGTCATTAGTGTTTTGGAAGAAAACCTTGTAATATTTTATAAAATTGATATATACAACATACATAGATGTACTTATATATACAAGGATCCTCGCAGAGATCCCCAATGGGGATACTCGCAGAAATCTCCATGAGTAATTCCGAGATCCTAATGGGGATATCCACAAGATCTTCACAAAAATTATCAATGGAGATTCTTCGTGAATATGTATTTTTTTCCATCTCACCCCTTATACCTTCGACCCGCTTGCATCCCTAGTTGCGTGCCACCATAAAAGTTCAAAACCGGCATTGCAGCAATAGAATCTAAGAATGAGAGATTCCATTGCGTATAATCTAGTGCTCCAACGTGTTGGTTAAAATAGACAGCTCCCTTCTTAGGAAACCAGACAGTGCTATGTTGCTTTTCCATGCATCATATATACATACATACCATAGTACATGTTGATTATAATAAAATCAGTGGATTTTATTATAATATTATCGAAACTTTGGCCTGGTTTGGTTCATTTTTGTCAATTTATAGTATTACTTCGGAGTTATCTTCTTGAAGTTAACTCCTTGGAATTAATAGTTTCATTTTCAACTTTAAATTAAGTTACAAATTTTTAAATAATAAAATATATGAATCGACATAAATAACTTTAAAAGAAAAAAGATATGGATAATAAAAGGGTTATTAATGAGGGATAATTATGTTCATAACTCCTGAAAGATAACTCTCTGAGGTGGAGAGATATTTCACCCCGATGGCGTAAGTTGGGAGATAACTCGCTGGTAAATTAGACAACTAAACAAGCTTAGTTCTCAACTCTCTGTAAGTTATCTCCCGATAGACAACTTCACCTCTAACCAAACAAGACCAGAGTTGGTGTAAGGTAACTTGAGTAACAAGTTGAAGGTCCAAACATCAAAGGGACAAGCAAGTTTGTAGTTTATTTCTTATATATATATAAAAAAAAGCTACTTAAGTAACGGTGGCTACAAAAATGCTGTCGAAAAGGAATTTCATAAAGTTCTATATGCGTAAACCCGTAGTATACGGATTTGCAAAACACATCATTAATTGTACTAAATCGAGCACAATAGAAGAGTTTCATCCATGTAGTCGACCCTAATAAATTTGAAATTTGAGGCTTTGTTATTTTCGTTGTATTTGTCGGTAGAGATAATATCGATAGTTATAAATATGGAGATTACACATGAGCATCGCATGTGACTGTAAAAGAGATACTAATCAAAGATAAATACTTTAGAAGCATAGCAACAGTGCAGAACCCAGTGTGTTTAATGGGAACAAGACAACAGTTAAATGAAGAGAATCCTTTGAAGTACATAATCCAAAACCCATGTGCGCAACCACAAAGTATATGCCAAAGATCCCATTATTGTAATCCATTATTGTAAACCTTCAAAGTCTATGCTCTCACAAATATTTATAGAGCTGTTAGTCTCTCTCTGCTACAAAATTGTCCCTATTAATGTCCTTGTTGACATGATGCACAGAGAATGTTAAAGTGCCCTAGCAAGGGTACACATCTGATTTAATACTGACGTTAGTTGTAGTTGTATGTTAATATTGAAAGTCAGTTGGTTGTACTCGACAACCACACAAAATAAAAAAAAAAAGTAAGAAAAAGCTGACAAACAAACCAAAAAAGTCTTTTTGGTGGGCTCCACGGCAGCTAACTCAGCTATGTGCCCTTGCCAGGGCACGCTGACATTTTTCTTTATCAAAAGGCAAGGTTTAGAGAGGTCACGAGTTTGACTCATTACGGAAAAAAGAAAAGAAAAGAAAAGAAAACTTTAAGGTTTATGTCTCAATAGGTCCAACAATTAAACAAAATAAGCAAAGGAAACAACAATGAACTGGGCAAAGACACATAAATTAGTATAAGAGGTTTTCGATTAATTTCAAGCACAAATCATTTAGCATATTAATGCATCATGTCACTAGAATAAGGTGCATTAATTTAGTATAACAGAAATTTAGAACAGGCATAACATAGAGATTGACGAGTCTACCATGGCTTAGCTGAATGAGCTTCTTCTATGACTTGCTGCCTCCGCAGGGGATGTCGGTACAGCGACAAACAGGTCTTCCAGAACTTTCCCAACCATTAAACCCATGTTCCAGAACCAAAACATTCTCTATTCCGCTATCTTTCTTAATCTCCTCGAGATACTTAACCAGTTTGCGTGCACAAGATGGGCCACGCACCTGAAAAACACGCCACCATTAGCATCAGACGAGAATAGTTGGAAAGTCGAATAAACATCTTACGGCTTAAATATTGATTGTAACCCAGAGCAACTATAAGTACCCAAGAAATTCAAGAGGTCTCGCATAAAGAATAGGGCATCTAATAGAAAAAGTTAATGGTGATGTTCTTAGTGCGATGACAGTTCAAGAAGTAATCAAAGTTCACAAAGAGATTTTCAGGGAGAAGTGATGCTTTAATGACAAAAAGAATGCTATAGATCAATTTCTTTGAATATCTGGCATGCTCCTAAGCTTCGACAACATAAAAGAGAAAGCGCAAGTGCTCCGAACCAGAACATTGGGCCAAGTCCAATATATCAAAGGCGCAAGGCACACTTAAAGCGATATTTGCCTACAATGCCTGAGGTGCATGCTTGAGTATGCCTCAATAACACGAGGGGCCATCAAGAGATGTCATTTTCTTAAAATGACATCAACAGAGGAGGCAGATAACAAAATGAAAGATCAGGAAAGGACAATAGTTGAGAACCTTTCATTTGCAGAAACTAGGAAGATGATCGAATAAGAAGGAATATTTGATTGACGTTTTATTTATGGTGAGGAATCATGATACGCCACAGGCCAATAAGGGTTTCATAGACACTCTATAAGCCAAAGTTAGAAATAAATATATTAGGAACTAATGACATAACAATATTAATAAAACAAGAGAAGAAGTGCTTTGCCAGATGCAAAATACATCTACACCATTAAAATTTACTTTCCTACCCAAAACGAAAAAGCTTCCTGCACTGCACATTTATTAACGAAATTCCAGGAGTATTGGACCAAGCAGTCCAACAGCTAAACAGTCACCAATTCACAAAAAGAGGTATTCGGATATGTTCAGTGATCAGCCTATATTATCAGAACTAGAAGAACACCAATGGTCTAATCCATCACTTCTGTTGAGGTGTATATTATCCGAATATAATGTTTAAAGGCGTAAATTAATAATTGTTTTTGCTTAATAACAGCTCTAAGGAAAGCCAAAGGCTAGACACTCATGTTTGTCTAAAAGAATAACAATTATAATTACAACTCCATCTATGAAAATAACAATAAGAGTATTTCAAAATGAATAGGATCAGAATCAATTAAAGAACCTGTCTTACCTGGGCCTGACAAAATGGATGTGAAGTTCCAGAAGTAAAAAAACAATCAAGAAATGTGTAAGGTTTGCATAACAATTTTTTGAAGGGGTCTCATATAAGTTATATGTGAAAATTGCAACCATAATAGCAAGTTCGAAATTCTGAAAGAATGTGATGCCTATAACAGCTTTTACACAATACACTTAATTGCAAGCGTAGTTTGAAAGTTAGTCCAACGCACAAACTCCATTTTGCCAAGAAAAATGCTTTTCTAACCCACTTTGGCCACCCGCTTTGGGCGTTATTGGGCCCAAGGGGAGTGTCCCTCCATGTGATACACCTCGAGAAATGTGTCCGGTTATCTCAAGGTGTTACGTTCACGCCTCGAGGTGTATCACATGGAGGGACACCCACTTGGGCCCACTAGATGCCCAAAGTGGGTTACTCTAGCATCTTCCTTTTTGCAAATTAGTGTGTTTAATACCAGAGATGGAATAAGCAAATCTGAATAAAGCTTCCCATAAACAATCGTCTTACAGAAGATTTTGTGTTTCATGCAATTGAACTAATAAGGGCTTCATATTTGAGTTGGTGTATGGCAGCGGGGCGCTCAAATTGCACAAAATAACCATAGTTAAAGATAGGATACATTTTTTTGCAATGCCAAACTCCGAATCAGTTAAAAGTCCAAGAAAGAGAGAAGAAAATATTTTCGAATTGGTAATTATTTATTCGAGGATATTGAGTTTATATGATAGTTATTGTGATTTGGAAACGAATTCGAGGGAGTCCTGCTGAATAGAATCAGGATTTGAATCGAGTAAAATTCATGAGATAAGTGAGAATCATATACAAATTTCATAACTTTAATCATAATATGGACATTTTCATTCCTTATTTGACATGGACTTCAATGGAATTTTCATACTCCATTTGCCCATATAATTAATTGGTATTGAATGAAACTAAAGGGCCACATAATTCTGATCAAATGGTGCCATTAATCCCTATATCAACTTTTAACAACATTTTTACTTACTAATTAAGTAGTGAGTAAAACCTCGAAATCATTTTTATTGAAAGCATCGACTCCGTTAAGGTGATATCTTCATTATCATTAGAGATGATTGAATATCCATTGTTTCCATTACTATTAATGAATTTTCCAAATAAAAAGAATAACCTTTCAAAAATATTTAAACCTTGAATTCGATTTAGTTTTGACCCTAACGGTTCACTAAGATTCACCAGTACACCGATTCAGGGTTGTGATTCAAATCACTTTTGGAGCAAGTCAAATCCTGCACCAAACGATTCACTCAATTCAAATTGTGATTTAGCTATAAGTAGTCCAGTACCAAGTCTTACAAAAACTATAAAAGAAACACGCGTGTTACACTCAACAACGAGAAGAACTGAAGTCGGCTTATTTGGGCCAAGGTCAAGTACCTCAGATATAGTTTGTCTGTTTTTTACATGCCACATCTCTTCTACAATCTAGTCCGTTAATAAATGAGTAACCATGATTTTTTTCCAATTTAAATGTACTCTACAATATACATGCATTTTATAGGATTCAAATTCCCCCAAAGAAATACAAAGCAAAACACGTTCTTTTTCACCATTCAGAAAAGCAAGAACTTTTGCAGCAAAGGTAGGCACCAAAAACTTGGTCACTCCTTTATACCTCTAAAAAGGTCTGATGCCAAATGATGCAAAATCATTTCAGGAAGATAATTTTCTCCAGTAAGATTAAATCTTGTTCTAAAAACTGTCTTTCCTCGCATCAAGTAAAGCATTCCAGCTCAAAAACCCACTCTTTATTCAATCAAAACAACAACAACAAAACCTCACCCCCATATTTGTTGAGGTCAGCTACATGGATCAAACTCTTCCATTGTTATTGATTCAGTAAAACCAATAGCTTGCTTTCCAAATCCTTCAAATAGCCTTCTTAATTGATGCATCCAAGTTAGCTTCAGTCTACCACTGCATCGTCGAGTTTTTACCACTCTCTACTCAATCAAATTCCCAAATTCAAAATCAAGATACCCCATGACAACAATTGTAAATCCCAAATTGCCCCTTGGGGCGTTGGTCGAGTGGTAAATGAGGATGCTTAGGTGGATGCGTGGTAAAACTATAAAAGATAAAATATAAAATATAAAATTAAAAGTCAAGTAGGAGTAGTACCAATTGACACAAAGATTAGGGAAGGGCACTAGAAAACTTGACTCAATAGAAACAGAAGAAACTCGACGAGGTAGGGGTAGACCAAAGTTGACTTGGGACGCATCAATTATGATAGATTTTGGACGGTTTGAAAAGCTCACCATCAATTGCACTAAATCGAGCATAATGGAAGAGTTTGATTCATGTAGCTAACCTCAATTAATATGGGACTGAGGCTATGTTGTTGTTGTAACAGTTTAACTAACCTAGATGCGTCGAGTTCGAAACCTACCCGCTCTTTTCTCTCCCATATTTCTTCCTAGGGTTTCCTAGTGGGAAAACAATTATAAACCCCAAATTAATTGGAGTACCCTTCCACTCTGCTCGATTCAATGCCCTTGACGGTGCCCTTTCCTTTCCAAATCCTTTAAATCATTTCTAATCAAATAAAAAACTAACAAGCAAAACCCAACAAACCATTCAAACTAATAAAGAGAGAGATTGATTGATTGATTGACCTGGCTGAGGGCACAGTGGAAGACGAGGGTGTCCTTGCCCTTGACCTCCTGAATGAGATTTGGGATCTTCTCCAGAAAAGTACCACTCGCGTAGTGGAGAGATCCGGCTATGTGCGCGTCGTAGTTCCTCTCATCATCCCTGTAAACCAAAACCAAACTCAAAATCAATTCTTTCGTTGATCCATTCGTTGAGATGTCTCCAACGGATTGATTGTGTGTACGTACGTACGTACGTACCTGACGTCCACGATTGCTATGTTGGGACGGTGCTTCACTGACAGGAGCTTAGACCCCGTTATGTACGACACGCTTCGTGCCATCACCACCCTCTCTTCCTCCTCCCACCTTCCCTTGCGTTGGCCTCCACTGTGAAATCAAACAAAATATGAGTACAAATCCGGACCGGTGTGGGCCGTGTGGCCTAGTAATAATAACGAAGGCCCGTTTCGATTCTCTACGACAGTCAAAAGTGAAAGCACTGCTAATGTCTTTATGCAATCTCAATGTTCGTGAAACTAATCAGCTAAAATGTCTAAAACCCACGTTACTAAAAAAAATAAAATATGAGCACCCGTGTTAGTAACTTTACTATTACACTAATTCAATTGGAGTTTGATTCTAACTATGAATTACTTATAATCCAATCTATATTCGACATACTTAGTAGACAACATATAAGAGTACTTGCGGCAAAACTAAGCAAGCTAAAAAGGCATTGCTGAGGAGGGGTGGAGAGTTGGGGAACTTTTTTTTAGGAGAAAACGATTTCATTTCATCAATGAGAAATTACATCTTGTACATTGAGTTCAATTATCTCATGTGGAAATTCACACCACTCACTATTTCTTTCATGAAGTTTGGCTAACTTTGCCATAGCGTGTGCTACACTGTTAGCTTCTCTTTTAACAAACCGAAGCTTCCACCTTGACTCCGGTCCAAGTAATTCCTTACAATCTTGAATTATTGATCCAAACTCTGTATTATTCGGTGCCGATGAATTGATGTTTTGAACCACTATCAAAGAGTTTAGTTCAAACACCACTTTTGATACTGGCATATGTTTGATCCAGCTTAATACCTCCCGAAACGCGATTGCTTTAGCCTCATGCGATGAGCATCTACCTACATTCGTCGTGGTAAAACCCCGGGTCAAATGCCCGTGGTCATCCCTCACGATCACCCCGTACCCAGCAGCCCCTCGACTTCCCAAACAACCACATCCACATTGCATTTCACAAACCCAAGCTCTGATTTTTGCCATCGAACGTTGTCACGTACGCATGCATTCCCATTCGAAACACCCTTCGGATTAGCACGGAGTAACCTCCACTCCCGCAGCCATTCCATATGCTCCCTGATAATCATGTCAAATGGTTTGCTTCTCCTTTTCCATAACATATCATTCCTAAATCTCCATATGCTCCAGAGCATTAGACAAGCCTTTTTAAGGCCATCCTTATTTAGTTCTTCACTTAGTGAGAAAAACCAATTTGGAAATGAAAATGTCTCAAAATTCCTTGGTAGCCTCAACACTCCTCTCAAACAATGTGTTACCTTCAAGCACCTCAGAAAGAGATGATCTATAGATTCAAGTTCACGCTCACAGAGAACACACCTATCATCCATCTGTAAGCCTCTCTTCACCAAACACTATTTTACTGGAACACAATCTCTCAACAATCGCCACATGAAAAACTTAACTTTTGGGGGAATTTTAAAACTCCAGAGTTGTTGCCAATCACCCTCTACTCGTCGAAGATCCGATCTGCTACCCATTCCCAAAGCAACTCGATAGCCTAAACTTACACTATAAACACCATTTTTTGAGCAATGCCAAATTAATTCATCATTCCCACCCATGTTAAGAATTGCTCTGGTGATAAGATCGCAATCCCTTGGATTGAAGTATTCCTCAATCAGTTCGATATCCCACTCTCGCTGGTTGGGTATCATCAGCTCGTTCACAGTTATATCCTCAATCCCCTCCACCCTATCCGTGGTTATAAAGAAGTTATTATTATCTTTTAGCCAAGGATCATCCCAGACTTTTATCCCACACCCGTTCCCCACCTTCCAACGACACCCCAGTTCAAGTATTCCCTTCGCAGCATAAATACCTCTCCAAGTAAAACTTGGGTTATGACCGATCTAGGCCTTCAAAAAATCCCTCTTGGATAATATTTTGTCTTAAAAACCCGTGAGGCCAAAGCGTCAGGTTGTGTTAACAATCTCCAACCTTGTTTTGCTAGCATTGCTAGATTAAAACTGCGAAGTTCAATAAAACCCAGACCTCCTTCCTCCATCCTCACACACAATTTGTTCCAATTCATCCAATGCATTTTCTTCCCTCCACCTGGTTTCATACCCCACCAAAATGAATTCGTCATTTTTCGGAGAGCATCAGTAACCGTGATCGGCTGCAAGAAAGCACTCATACAATATGTAGGAATAGCCTGAGCAATAGATTTCAACAAGACTTCTTTACCCGTTTGAGAAAAAATCTATGATTCCAACTCATCATACGCTTCCATGGCCTCGACTTTAGAAAAGAAAAGATTTCACATTTTCCTCTGCCAATAAGTGATGAGAGCCCCAAATAATTACTATCGACCAAATCAACATTGACACCTAAACATTGATGAACTTCTGATTTGGTAAAATCGGATACATTCGACGAAAAGAACATTACCGACTTGTGAAAATTAATTGCTTGGCCCGAAGCCTTCTCATAAGTGTCTAAAATACCTTTTAGCTTCATAGCTTCCTCAACCGAGGCTCGGGAAAAAGGAAACTATTATCTACAAAAAAGAGATGAGTAATCACCGGAGCATTTCGAATAACTCGACACCTATGAATTTTGCCAGTAAGATTAGCCTGATCTAGCAAAGCAGACAAGCCTTCGGAGCATAGAATAAATAAATAGGGTGACAATGGACAACCTTGTCCTAGTCCTCTCTCTGGTGTTATCGGACCTATTAGATCGCCATTTAAGCAAATTAAGAACGTTACTGAATTGACAAACAACATTACCAACTCAACCCACTTCGAGGAGAACCCCAACTTCAGCAAGATAGCTCGTAAAAAACCCCAATCCACTCGATCATAAGCCTTACTTATGTCAATCTTCATAGCTGCATTCCCATATTTACTATGTGTGTTGCACCTCATTGCATGTAGTGTCTCGAACGCCACCAACACATTATCCACAATCGTTCGGCCCGGCACAAAAGCTGACTGGTACTCAGAAATCATCTATGGCAAGAAACTTTTTAACATGTTGGCCACCACCTTCAACATAATTTTATACAACACGTTACATAGTGAGATCGATCTATAATCTTTCATACATTCAGGATTAGCTATCTTTAGTATTTGCACAATGTTTGTCTCATTTATATGCACTGGAAACTGTAGAGAGTCCATCCAACCAACGCAAGCATCAAAAATCTCCGCTCCCATTAAATCCCAAAATCGTTGGAAAAATGCTGGATTAAAGCCATCAGGCCTTGGGGATTTATCCGCATTCATACCAAAAATGGCGTCCTTAAATTCATCAATGGTGAAAGGAGCATTCAGCCTCTCGTTCATCTCCTCTGTAACTTGAGTTTGAACTGCATCTGTGGCTAAGTCCCCACTACTGACGGTCCCCCGAAACAGCTATTCGAAGTAACTCAAGACTACATCTCCCATTTCCTTACTTCCCTCGATTCGAATTCCTTCATTGTTTAAAAGATACGGGATCTGATTTCTATTTCGCATCTGATTCGCTGAAGCATTAAAGTATTTCGTATTGTTGTCCCCTTCTTTGAGCCACAACATTCGTGAACGTTGACGCTAATAAATCTCCTCTTGAAGTAATAGGTCCCCCAACTCAACACGAGCGTCTATGGTTGCTTTACGATCGCCTGTACGAGAAGAATTACGAAATCTTTCGATCTTCTTTGCTGCTCTAGTAATTCTACTCTTAAAACGCCCTTTCAACATTCGGCCCCAATTTGACAATGCCAAGGCACATTTACTTAGTTTGTCCTCCAAATTATAGTGTCTATTTTCCTCCAAAATCGTCTTCACAAACGTGTTCAGTCTTTCCTCTCTGAGCCAACAATTTTCAAATTTAAAGTTATACGGAACCACCACTATCTGCTGTGACAACCTCCACTCGAGCCATAATGGAGAATGGTTTGATGTTAGTGCAGGTAAACTGGTTAATCTAGCGTCCGAGAACCACTCCCTCCAAGATGATGAAGCTAAAGCATGGTCAAGTCTCTCTTCCACAAAATCAGATGTGTTACGCCCTCTCTCCCATGTGAATCCATAGCCCAACATCTCAACATCACAAAGGCCACAGTCCTTAATAGCCTCCCTGAACCCATTGAAACACCAATTCGGGTGTGGAGCACCCCTCTCTTATCTTCAGTTGATAAGAGATCATTAAAGTCTCCTATCACACACTATGGCAACGAGGATTGACGGTGAAGAGCTCTCAAAAACTGCCAAGAGCTTCGGCATCGACCATGGTCAGGAAACCTATAGAAGCTTGTCAGCCTCCAAGTTTGATCGCCATCACTCCGTACAATGAGATCAATATGATTATTAGAAAGCCATTTATTTGACAAAAAGAGTTACAAGGCCACAGCGCCGCCATCCCACCACTTCTACCTACTTTATCAACAACAAAACAACCTTCAAATTGTAATTTATTTTTAATATCAATTATTTTAGATTCTAGCGACAAAGTTTCAATTAAAAAAATAACCTCCGGCTTTCTAGATTTAGCCAAATCTAGAAGAAAAAGCTTTGTGCAAGGGTTTCCAAGCCTTCGACAGTTCCAGCTTAAACAACTCATTATCGACGGTTGGCCCTAGTCGTTGGGCCTACCGTTGTCTTGACCGCATCTTTAAGAGCGTCCTCCTTCTGTTCAGTTATATGCGCTTTATCTACTACCATGTTTGTAATTGGCTCAGTTACAAAGCCCATATCCACATCTTTTTGGATTGCAGTAGAGCCCACCTTACGTTTCTTTCTATCCTCAGCAACTTCCAGCTCAACCAATGTCACGTCATCAGTATTCTCAAATCCCTCCCTTCATTTTTCAGTTAAACCTCCACTCACAATACCCATTTAATCGGTAACTTCCACGATCCCCCCTTTGATTGTGCCTGAATTAATGGCCCAAAATGTGCTCCCCTAGTTGGCAGTTTTTGAGACCAACGCATATCCGCCACCCCTCGTCGGAGCCACTTCTCGCCTATCCGATCAATCCCTCTCCCTTTTTCGGTTGCTCGTAGCCACGTTCCCCATCTCCGTTCAACAATCCCATCCGTGCTCTCGAATAATTTTGGGCATAAATTGTCATTATGCCCATGTACACCACATATGAAACAAAAAGTAGGAACTTTCTCATACTGAAAATGGATTTCGGCACTCTTTCCGGAGGGAAGCTTTAGTTTCTTTGATATCTTCAACAGTTTGCGAACGTCTAAAGCGACTTTGATCCTCATGAATGCAGACCAGTTACCGGTATCTTGTTGTCCATCATACTCCAAAAAACCTCCACAAAAATCGCCAATTTGTTTAGCCACTGTTTCAGAATTGAAACCCACTGGAACATCAAAAACATTCACCCAGATTGAACTTGGTTAAGAGGGAGTTGTCTTGGTTTATCCCCTTGCTCTAGTTTGCATAGCATAAGCACATACCCATTAAAGGTCCATGGACCTCCCTCCCATACCCTATGCATTTCAACAGGGTGATAAAATTGAAATATGAACCTCTCCGGTGGACATTCCGAAACTGTCAAGCCCTGTGTTGGGTGCTAGATCTCCGCCATACGGTGTTGCATTGCCGAGAAATTAATAGGACGATCAGTGAGAAAACGACCCACCAGACATAACATATTTTCTTGTGCAGACTCCCCATGATCTCCCATTGCAATCACCAATACTTCGTCATCCCCATCCGATTTTACCACATGTTATTCCGGTCCCTTTTTTGACTTCACCACTCCATTTCCCAGATCCATATCCATGATAAAGCCACAACTGATCCAAAACAGGACAATCAATCAATCAAAAACCTTTCGACAACGAAGAGGAAAACAATAAACCTCTCGACAAAGAAGAGTAAAAATCAAGGAATTTATAGGGGAGGAGAGGAAAATTTGTCTGCCTTAAGAGTTGGGGAACTTTATGTAGGAAATTTGATATGTTTTCTATCAAATTAATTTTGTTATAGTATTGTTGAGTTGTTATGGTCACGATTGTTATTGAAGAGGAGTCCAAAAAGTTATAGTTCAAATTCATTGGTTTTTGTTTATGTTTTATCAAAGTTGTTGAGACAAACACACATCAAACATTTGACAAAAAAATGCATACACACATCAAACGCAAACACATATCAATCTATTATTCAATGAGAAGTGCTCGAATGACAAACAAACACGCTCCTCTCCCACTACAATTGAACTTTTTTTTAAAAGATAATTAAACTTTGGGTAAAGCTATGTGCACCCCAAAAAACCTTATGTGTAAGCCACCAAAAACTATTGAAATCATTTCCAAAATTGCCCTTAGTCCCAATGATCTATTTACCCCTAAAAACTAAAAAAAAAAACTTCCTAGTCTTCATTCTCTGTCACAATTGGGAACCCCACAAACCGCCACTTTTGTCTCTGATGATCTCTTTCGACCACCGGTGACTACCAAGAATGATAAGTTGCATCTCGGCGAACAATACCATTGTAAGAATCAATCTCTTCATGCATTTTCATGAAAGTTTATGGTTTGAAAGTCTTGATTTGGTTTAATGGAGTTGCACAAAATTTGTGTTGTAGAGCATTGTTCGTTGTTGTTGTTTGGTGTTTATTGCTCCAAAAATGGAGGATGATCGTCAAGGGGGTGCGAATGTGCAAGATACATAGGTATCTCTTCTTATTTTATTTGTTTGTAAAGTTTGTTGTATTTTTTGGACTATTTTTGCCACCACTTTATTTGGTTAGACAAGACCATTCAAATCGTTATGTTCGACCGATACCCACCGCCCAGTCAACTGTGGGTCGGTTGTGTGAAACCGAACAGTTGATGCATACTCGGTTGGAGGTGACTGAACTACTTAAATTGTGTTATTTTATGTTAGTATTGATTGAAAGGCCTTCGTGATGTTGTTAGTTACTATTTTGCAGGGATTGTTGTATTCTTTTGACTTTGTGAACTACACAAATGACTTCATCCCCAACGGGCCAAATCTAAGTATGGACGAGTCGATAAAATGGGTTCATAGTCGGGGATCAAGTAAAAATTTCGTTATTGTCACGAAGAATTCTGATGCAGGAGGTAATGGTCGTCGCCGATGGAGGGTTAACATAATGTGCGAGAGGTATTGTAGTTAGAGGAGTGACGCCTAAAGACTCAAGAAAATGAAAGCTAGTCAAGAAAAAGTTATTAGTAAGGAAAAAATTGTGATAAATGAGAAAATGGAGGTTTTGAAAGGGATATCAAAGGGAAGAACTAGGACAAAAAAAATGCGGATGTCCATTCACTATAAACATAAAGGAACGTGAAGACCGTTTATGGTATGTGACAGTGATGTGCGGGTGACATAATCACAAAGTTGGTTGTTATAAGGAAGTCACTCATATATCGGTCGGTTAGTTACGAAAGAACGTGTTGTGGTTACACAGATGATGCAAGGAAACATTAAGCCCCGGGAGATATTGGACACCTTAAAGAAAAGGGATGTAGATAACGCATCAACCTTGCGCACGATATACAACGTAAAACAAAAACAAAGGCTAGCCGAGGCGGAAGGGGGGGAAGAGATCATAAATGCAACAACTCATGCATTTGTTAGACACACATGGTTATCTTTCATGGCATATGAAAGACGCAGAAATCGACATTGTGACAGAGTTGTTTTGGTCTCATCCTGACTCCATAAAACTACTCTGATGCTTCCTTATGTTTTGATTATGGATTGCACCTACAACACCAATCGCTATCGCATGCCATTTTTTGAGATTATCGGTGTGACTTCAACTGAGCTCACGTTCACCGTCAGATTTGCATTTATGTCAAGAGAGACGAAAGAGAACTACATGTGGGTGTTGAAGAATGTTAATAACCTCATGGATGGGTGGGGTAAACCAAGTGTGATTGTAACTGATAGGGAGTTAGGATTGATGAAAGCAGTTGAGTTGATTTTTCTCACGTCTACTCACCTTCTTTGCACTCGGCACATTAGTCAAGGTGTGACAGAGAAAACGAAATTTTTTTTCGCATGAACGGAAAGCTTCAACCTTTTTTCAAAGTAGGCGGAATGCTTTGATAAATGCGAATTTTAAAGCTGTGTTCAACAATAAGATGTCGAGTATGGCAATTGAATATGCTTGTGCCTATGGATTGCTTGATTATCTGATGGATACATAGATTAGAGATTACAAGGAACGGTTTGTCAAATCATGAATTGACCAATCATTGCATTTTGGACAGACTACGATCGACAGAGTCGAAAGTGCACATAATACGCTAAAAAGACATCTTGAAAATTCGCAAGGAACGTTTGTGGATTTATGGCAGGTAATTGATAGTATGGTTGTTGGCTAACATACTAAGATCAAGGCGTCTTTTGAGACAAGTTTGAATCTAGTGCAACAAGGATTTGGTGACACCTTGTACCATGTCTTGCGAGGTTTTGTTTCACAAGTGGCGCTGGGTAGAATCCAAAAATAGTTGGAAATGGCCGAAAATGTTGGGACCGATCCAAATAGATGTCGTGTTTTGCGCAAGACATTTGTACTTCCTTGTGCCCACGAACTTACAAGTCACCAAGTGGCGGCTTCACCAATAGCACTTCATGATATCCATATTCAACGGGAAAAGTTAAGCATGAATCCCGAGCAAGCGGTAAATTGGACAGAGTACAATTTCAAAGCAGAAATCCAAAGGGTGATTGAAAGGTTTAAAACTGTCAAAACCGAGGATATATGCATGAGGATTGTGCAACAACTTCGAGAGATTAGTTATCCTTCGTCCGTGTCATCATAACTTGGTAAAGGAAGAAAGAGGAAGGTATAAGTGGTATCGTAAATGGTAGATGTTTAACTAAGGCTGACTAGTTTCTTGTTAGGTCCTATATGGGAGATTAGGGCTTAATTAAGGAATTAGGCCGAGCGGTGCCTTTATTTGTAGTTAGGGCCGTCACAGGTAAGTAAGGCCGAACTTGATGTCGAGAATGGTGACATCCACGAAGAGAAACCCATTTCACTTTGAGCATGAACTTCACCCAAAGATGATACCAATGAAGATTACCCATCTAGTACCTCACGTGGTTCATAGAATGCGTACCTTAATGCATGCTGTGTGTAGGGATCGTTATTCTGGTGTCGCATCAGAAATCTGGCTTGATCACATTGAGAGGGTTGATAATGTAAAAAATAGATGGTAATTGTGGCTACCGTGTCATTGCTGCTGGTTTGGGGCATCACAAAAACGATGCATGGAAACAAATCCGAAATGATATGTACTGGGAGCTTCAAGGCCACCAAAATATTTGGCGTCCAATCCTTGGTGGGGATCACTTTGAGACGATCCTTTTCTCTTTCTAACAATACCACGATAGCAATGATACTCCACTTGACAAGTGGATGTGTATGCCCGATTTGGGGCTCATGATTGCTACGTGTTATAATGTCATTCTTGTGTCCCTATCACCCTTGGGTAGTACCACATTCCTTCCACTTAGAGGCGCACCACCAGTTTCGTTGAGCCATCAAGTTATATTTGGGATGACCCACGTTAATAACAACCATTTTATGCGGGTAAAGTCATATAAATGTATACCTCTTTATATGTCTTTAATTCTTGCCTAAGGTTCACAGGTTAAATTTTTTTTTACAGGTGTTGTTCAAGGCGGATGCTCTTTTTCCTCCATTGTATCCAGGGTGGCGAAATAACATACAACCGAGGCCTTACCTTGTTATGCAAACTTGAATTGGAAACTCCAGCGATACCTTCTACCCCGGTACTCCTGCCACCATTCACTTGGACACACCATGATTGTGGTTGGTTTGTATAGCAAGTGTGTAACATCCAATTTTGGTAAATTACAAATACGACAATTGTTGAATTGTCATTGTAACGGTCTTTTTTGTACATTGGCATACGCCTTACTTTTAAACTTCATATATAGACAGTGAATAATATGAAATAGGTTGTGTCTTTTGTCCCATGAATTTCATTTTCCAAGAACAATATATGTTATAACTTTGTACGGTTGCACATGTTGGGTTTTGGGGTTCATACGTAGCGGAGATTACAAAATAATTTTGACAAAAACCCCAACAGGATCCGAATCTAATTCCATTAAAAACGTTTAAACCATGAAAAACTTAATCATACCTCAGTCGTAATATACCTTTCTAAAGTTTGATCGATCTCTAAGGCGCTGCCAACAACGAACGCCCTCTACCAGTAGTCCACACACGAACGGCGACCGAGATTCGAAGTGCTAGCTTCGAGAGAATACCAAACCTTTTGTTTTTCTCCAAAACGATCCAGGGCATACCAAAAAAACCCTATGTCGTTTCTAAAACGAAAATAGTGCTTCAACCTTTTAATCTTTCGTACGTGTATTCTAACTTAAAGGGTCTATTTATACAACCCTTGTATATAGACGGTTAAGTAAATTACACATATACCCCTACTTAAAGAAGTATAAGTGTAATACACCACAATGACGTTTCTGTCATTAATTTTATCATATAAAATTCATTTTTCTGAACCAACTTAAAATCTCGCAAAATCATTCTTAATGTGCGACCCAATATGCTCATACAGCGTTGGCAGTGTACCAAAACACATTTTGGTATACAAGTCATAAGCGGCCTCTAGCAAGACATTATGACTACCCAAGTTGCACGAATATCAAATCGATACAACCTAATCAATAATGTATATAACATCCTTTTGTCACACGATATCCTTTTGATCAAACATAAGGCATGGAATTGTCATCTAACACGTTCAATCGTACTAGTCTCGATCTCTAGGTAGACTGAAAACATCCAAGTGACATTGATCAATATCAATTCACTTAGACTAGGCCTTTTAACAACCTAACACATCGAGGATCCACTAGATATCTCTCTTTATATGAGAGGGACAAATTCTTTCTCGATTACACAACTTCATCACATTGCTCACACAGTAACCAATCACAACTTTTATAATCGTCCGGTTAAAGACAACGTTTGATAGTGTCAAATCACAATGTTCTTAATGTTGAAGTCTCTGGTAATCTCAAGTCAGAGGACTGAAAAACATACCTATCATGAGAAACAACTATGACTTAATCCATGTGATGTTCTCAAAGCGGGTCGGTCCCAAGACTTTGTTCCCCCTCGACAAGTACTCGTGATCTTGATTCGTATCCCTATACGTATAATCATCATATGATCATCAATCAAGACTCACACTAGTCTTAATTCATTATAGTTCCCAGTATAATGATCGACTAGGGACATTTAGAATATTTCTGTAAATACCCATGAATCTTATTATAATGTAAACATGCAAATTAATTATAATAAACAGCAAATGAAATCCTCTATTTTATTAACTATAAGTATTCATAAAGACAGTTAATGGATTGACTTAGGGCACATGCCCCAACAACACACAACTGTGGAAACAATGTACACTCGGTCATAGCTTACCGAACATTATTATATTAGTTGGTGCACTTTCACCGAACGACTTCTTTATACCTCAAAATATAATATTCAGTTGTATGTTACCGAAAATATTATATACAGTCGGTCGACTCCCACCGTACTATTTATATCATTCAGTTGTTTGGCACCGAACGATACTATAATCCATTATAACGGGTTGTTCGGTGGTACGTGCCCGAGTATTTCATATCCGCTCGGTCGAGAATAACCGAACTAGCTTATTTTATCGGTGGTGTCATATCGAGTAAAACCAACATCCATATAGCAATGTTATTTGGTTGAACTGTAGGCCGAGCTACTTATGTTTGTTCGGTGGATACTGACCGGACAGACGAAAATGAGACTGACTTGTATGACCGAACGAAGTAGAAATCATAAATTTACGTTCAAATGATGCACAATAATAAGCTGAGAACCATTCAACAGTCACAACAAGTTCAAAACCATATACGAAGAACGTAAATCATTCAAATAAGGGTTGAATTGTGACCAAAACTTAATAATTAGATACAAAGTTGTAAACAATAAGAACAAGTGCAAGACACATTAAATGACAAAAAGAACATATAGGTTTTGTACATTCACAACAAGTTCAACGCATGAAATTCTTGGCCGACCGTTCGGATGTTGCTGGCTCATTTCCTTTGCGCCTAAGCGAAGCACCATCTACCGGATTGCTTGGACATTGAGACTCGATGGCATCGGATGTGGGTGTGCCCGACGTACCAGAAGCACCAATGGCCATTAGGTGCTTCAATACCTCATCAACCATCTTCAATGCGAATGCCCTATTTCCGTTACTCGGGGGCAACACCTTCCAGGCTACCACAACATCCACGACCTGCTTCACTCGCTACGAAACAACACATCAACAACCGAATGAATTTACTTCCAGGTTCTATTTTAAATTGACAAATGAAAACAATTGTATATAGAACTTACATCGTAGATGTCGTCCTCACGATCACCTTCAACATTTGTTTGAGCGGGATTTGTAATGATTGGGTGTGAAATCTCATTGAACCACCCAATGTAATCCTCAGTCACCTCTCATGGTACACTAGCACGCGGTCTTCGTGATTTAGCCGACAAAACGTGATCTTGCCACCTGTCCCAGATCTTGGCTCGAAAATTGTACTTCACCACATAACTAGTTGCGACCTTTCCTCGTTGTACTCGTGTATGGTTTTATGGAGCCGAGGGGATGCACTGCACGTGCCCGAGTTGTCACAAAAATCTATCGGGATGATATGGCTCAACAATCCCCATGTACTTGATGGTCCCAGTATAGAAAGCGAGCTCCGCAATATCCTCGTACATTCGAATAGTGGAGTAAGAGTCCCAGGTAACCTAATAAAGGAAGACATAAGCGAAATCACTTGACAAGTTGCATAAATAATGTAAGTTGTAATAAAACCAAATTGCAAACCCACCTTATTGGATCAAGCATTGTCAAGTCTTCTGCGAAGCCTCGGGAGGTGGTCAACATTAAGCCCTCGTTCTTTCTTAACAACCCACCTACTGACACTTGGGAGGGTGTCAATGTACCCCAGGTTCCTGTGGGCTTCATGAAGATCGAAGTGCTCGTACACCCATCCCTGCAAATGAGTAATACAAATAAGTCATTACATATTACCAAATACAACAAATACCATATTAAAAAAGTCAAATAACGTAAATACCTCAAGCAACGTCAGATATCCCGTAATTTGACAAACATCCACCCGAGTTGCTGCCCCCAGCTGTTGGTACAGGTAGGCATGAGCTGCTGCACCCCATGCATATGTCCTAATCTCGTCTAAGTCCTCTAGCAACTGTAGAAGCTGTGCCGACATCAGGGTCCTCGACTTGTCAACAAAAAGCGTGCACCCGAGCATGTACAACAAGTAAGCTCGGGCTGTGCACTCAATTAGGGGGAACAACTAGGTTTTGGCATTGCTTTTCTTCGACGAGCTTGGGTTTGACACCCCATCGCCCCTTAAGCCATGATTAGTTCACTTTCAAATCTTTATTGACTTGCTTCTTGGCCTTAGCCCCCGATACACCAAGGGCCCGACATACCAACTCGATTGCTTCGCCGCTTGACATGGCTTCACAATCAACTACCTTTCCCATCACAAGAATCTACAAAAACCTGCTGACGTCCTCAAATGTAATAGCCATTTCAACCAAAAGGGATGTGAAATGTGTTTGTAACGACCCATTTTCCAAATAGACCGCCACGGGGGCCAATGCAGGCCCACAACCTGGCCTACTAGCGCCAGTTGTGTCCCACATGTCATCTCATCTACCATTTAATCATTATTAACCTCAATGAACAATAATTTACTATGTAAATTGTTAATGAACTCTAATCATCTATTAAGATCATTTTAATCCCAATATAAAACCCCGGTATAACGCCTCGACCGACTCTCAAATTCTTCATTTTTTATAGGAATATTGAAGTTTTATTGATTTGGGTCACAAATATATTTTTTCCTATTTTTCTGTAATTTTTCTGAATATTTACATATTCTTATTCTATTTTTAGGAATTTATTCTATATTAAAAACTGTTTAATTAATTAAATAATTAAATATATATAATTAAGTATATATATTATATATATTGGGGTGGATCCGGGTTAACCCGACCCGGTCCAACCCGATCCGGGTCGGTCTGACCCGGTCCTCCGCGGGTCAGGGTCGGTCCGACTCGACCCGACTCCCTCTTCTTCCTCACCAGAGCATCCGTGCTCTGGTTTTTTTTTTTTTTCTTTCTTTGAGGTGTTGGGGTTGGCTCCCAACTCCAACCCCAATGGGTTTTGATGGCAAGGGAGATCCCTTTGCCATCCCCCCCGTTCCTCTCTCGGTCGGCCATGGAGGTTCGGCCTCCATGGCCGCCACACCGAAAGCAACAACAACAACAGCAACGACAGTAGCAACAACAATGCGAGATCAACTCACCTTCCTCGAGCTCTCGGTGTCTCTCTTTCTTTCTTTCTCCTTTCTTTCTTCTTCTTCCCGATTTCTCTCTTCCTCTCTGTTTCGATTTTTCTTCTCTGTTGTTATTGTTTGGACTTTTTTTTTCTTTTTGTCTCTCTCTGTTATATATATATATATATATATATATATTTTGGAGATCAAAATGACCCATCTATGTATATATAGATATGTGGTGTATATAGTAGGTGATGTGGCCTCTTAGGGTCCACATCCCCTTATGATTTTTTTTAAATGAAATTCACTAAACTTACCCCACGAGCTGCTACCTCGGGCCCACATCGGCGCGCGACTCGAGGCGCGTCCCCACTCGTCTCGGTATCTGCATACCCGTAAATGACTTAGTAATCTACACATATACAATACACTAGGCAAACAACACAACAAATATAACATTTACCTCGGCCATCGTGCCTCGGTAGTAACACGTATCGCACTGCGGGTCCCACGTCACGGGTCATTGTGTCCTAATTAACGAATTAAACGTGTATTAATTATTGGGCCGTGACAATATCACAACTGAAGTCTTTTATCATGACAAACTATAATATTAAAGCATTAAATTCATGCATTTAACTCTGATACCCGAAGTGAAAAACCCATATACCAGCTTATATCATTCATGAACCTCAATGTATCAAAATATCAATAGTATAAAGTCCTGAGCTATCTCACAATCCTAAATCCCAAAATAAAACAAAATATGTATATACAAACATGCAAGTCTGGCTAGATGTCTTTGAATCACAAGTAGTCTAGTAGCTTGCCCTTACTCCGGCTTGTATTAGGATATGCACTTAAGCCATCACAAAAAGACAGATGATGAGTCCAGAGTGAGTATTCCCAAGAAAATTAAGTGAGCAATACTGAAAGTAAATACTAGAATTTAAAGAAAACTATTAAATAAACATGCGGAAATAAATACAGTCAACTGTGCTCATCGCATCCATAAATAATAGTGCAAGCTCAAATGTGTATTTTTAAAGCCTAGGGTCAAACTAGCGCCATACTTCAAACTCTTCCACAAACTACTGTCAGCGAGTAGCACTCAAGCAAGGCCGGTATCTGGATCAACCAAGTGGTCGGCGTGGAACCAACGACACCCACACGGGCCCGGATGCGACTCTCAGGTCGATCTATTCACCGAGATCCCTGACGCACGTGTTGTGGCCTAATTGACATACACACAAAAATGGCACGGAGGGAGAGCCTCAACGTCTGTCCATTACCCAAACCAGGAATAGAATATTGAAAGACAGAATATGAATTCAAAAGTAAAAGTAAATACTGCTCAAGTAATTTCAATTGGGATACTACACACCTCAAACTGCACTCCGTGTCCCGTCACTAGTCCCTGATATCCCAAATTACTGTCTGAAATGACCTATTTCCAATTATAGTTGACTTTTAGTCAATTGGATGTGTTTTAAGTCATTTAACAAAAATAATGTCAAACCTGCAGGATCTAGCGCGTTAGATTCCCAGATAATTATACATTCTTTGTCGAGAAGAATATTAGCGCGCTAACTTCTGGCCTACCACACTAATTGTCATCTAGCGTGATAGATGAGCTAGATGACCACATTAGCGCGTTAATCATGCTATGGACAACAAAACTATTGAAGATTATGGGTTCCTCCAACGCCAACAACCACAACCATTACCACAACTCCAACCACTAAAATACATGCACTTAAACATTACTTAACAACCATTAACAAAATCCATATAAGATTACCAACACCTCCATAATTAAGACCAAAATATAGAGAAAGTTGAGGTGTTTATGATTCTCACCTTGCTTTTAGTGATTGCACCCCTCTAAGCTCTTTGAATAACCAAGTTTGATCTCCAAACCCTTGTTTATTCTCTTCCAATTTTCGGATTATAAGACGAGAAGAGAGAAAAGGTGGTGGAAAATGAGATAATATTGACTTTTATAGGTGACTTACTGTAACGACCCTAAAAATCTAGCTCGTGTCACGTGCCATATCATGGTAGTATGTGGGACCCACTCGTCATGATCCGTATGTCCAAATCTCGGGTGTAGACACCGATGTATGCTATTTTTGTGTGATGCTTGCATTATTTATTGTACAAAAGATTGAACAATTTAAAATAATTAATTTCAGAAATGTGATCTTACCTCGAGTTTCATCTCAGTTGGCAGTAGTTGAGGTTGAGGTTGAGGTTGGGTTTAATTTGGTGTAAGCTTGGTTAAATATGACAAGAGAATTGGTTTGTGAGAGTTGGATATGTCGTGGACGAATTTAAGATTTTTTGGGATTTTGGCGTGACGAAAATCAGTATTTTGGACATTTTATGAAGGTGGACTATTTTGTCGAGAGTTTGGTTCAATTTGGTGGAAAACGGGTTCGAAAACAAGCACAGGAAGTCAAAACATGTCAAAACATGAATTTCAAGAATTAATAAATAAAAAGAAATTAAATTTATATATAAATATATAAAAAACATAAAATCAAAATCAAAATCATTTGTTTCCAACAGAACATTCAATCGAACGTTATTCCCTAAAACCCTCGATTTGAGTTTTCGCTCGCAGAGCTCCTGAGATCCAATTTTCACATGATTTCTTTCTGCAAAATTGTAGAGGATTGTAAGACGATCAATTAGAGCTAATTTTTCGCAGTAGAAATGAGGTATTCAACCCGTAATTTGGTAAATTCTCAATGTCAAGCATTTTTCCCCAATTGAATTTGAGTTCTCGCGATTTTTCAATTTCTTTCGTTGGGTTTCGATAGAAATTGGTATGAATTATCGTTAATTGGTGTATTGGAATGATTTGCGTCAACTTGGGATAAATTTCACTGACGTGGGTTAAGGTTTTAATTGTTTGAATTAATGCAATTCAGTTGATAACTGTTTTGGAGATGTTTTTATACTTGATAGTTGACTCCACGAGTCGTGAAAATATTGTGGTGTTGGTATCGAGTGGTTTCATGGCATTTATTATTGAGTTTTGAGGATTGATTTGGAGACATTTTCTAGTTGAAAATAAATAATGTTTGTCAAGTTGACATGTTATAATAGAAAATTCGTAACTTCTCCATTTGTGATCCGATTTGAGTATTCTTGGAGTCTATGGAAAGTACGTCATGAGTACTACAAGTTCATTCTTGGTTATCATGACAAATTATGAGATTTTCAAAGTTAAAGCTGTAACTCTAGTGGGCTAGTTGATAATACTTTGAAATTATTATCAAGTATTATTTTTAGAAATAGCTCTTGAGCGTATTTTGGTCGCAGCATTAGTATGGTTTAAGAGTTCTAAACCAAGGATATTGGACTTGAATTGATACGAAATGAAATTAGGAAATCTAAGGAAGAGATACGGAGGTTCGAAAACGCGTTTTGGAGTGTCGAGAGGCCGGATAGGCTAGAAATAAGCGTGTGAATCGAGGTAAGTAAACCATCTAGGAAATGCTCAGTGGAGGTCGAGGGATTGAGCTCAGAGTGTGGGGTCTCTTGCATCTCAACTTGCTACTGCGTGTATTGAGCCAATACCATATGCTCCAGTACAGAGTTATATTAGCACACCACAGTTGTCGGCACCGTCAGGTTCTCAAGCGACAACAGTATCAGAGGACTGAGAGCAGTTGCAGTGGTAAGGGTGAAGGCAGAGGTATGGACGGGGACAAAATGTTCCATCTGGATCGGGATCTCAACGTACTTGTTGCTAGGAATAAGCGTGTGGATCGAGGTATGTAAACCACTTATGAAATGCACAATTATTTTATTTTAAGTTATTTGAATATTTTTTTCCTTGCTTTGTTATTTATCCTTGAAATTCCATTCTAACTGAGTTGTCTGATGGCAAGTGAGTCAACGGTGGTCCTTGGAAGGAGTGGCGGGCTGAGGTAACACACCAGCGTCATGACCTCTGGATGCACTGCACTGGTTACTGATTTTGACGGGGTATGAGTGTAACGGCCCGAAAATTTGACTGGTGCCGCGTGCCAAGTCAAGGTCGTATGTGGGACCCACTCGTCGAATACGTATGTCTGAATCCTAAGTTGGGACACCGAGAATGTGCAATTTAAGAGCTTAATGCTAATTGTTGAGAAAAGTATATGCGGGAAATGCAGTGAGCCGAAACACGAACGGGGACGTGCCTTGAGTCGCTTGTCGACGTAGACCGAGGTAGCGGCGTAATGTGGTCACATCAAAAAAGAAAAGAAAAAATTAAAATGCATATATATATGTGTGTATATATATATATATATAAAAGAAAATAAAAATAAAAAAGGGGGATCAGAAAAAGGATAGATCGTGAGGTGAGGAAAAGAAGAGGGAGAGAAGATGGCGGAGAGAGAAGGAGATCGGCGGTGGCGACGACGACGCCGGCGAAGGACGGAGGCAGTGGCACCAAGCCTGCGACGCCGAGGACCAGTAGTGGCGCGGCGGATCACCGGCAGCGGCTCGCGGACGCGGACCAGCGGTAGGCCGTGGAAGAGAAGCAACGGCGCGACAGCTGAGATGGCCGGCACGGCGGTGCGACGGTGACGCGGCGGTCAGAAGGCAGCTCCGGCGAAGAACGTCGGCGGCGCAACGACGCCGGCAGCGACACAGCGGCGTGGTCGGCAGTGGCGACAGCGACGTGGTGACGGCGATGGCGCGGCTTCGACGTCGGCGCGGTGAACGATGCGTTGGCGTTAGTGGACCGATCGGAGGCGTGATTTCGACGAATTTCGACGACGCGATGGAGGTGAGATATACTTCGCCTAATTTTAGTGTGATCTGCATGATTTAAGTAAGTTAATTGGTATAAATGGACACCAGGGACTTACAAGGCAATAGTCGGGTGTCGGGTGCGCAAATCGAGGCGTGAGCGGGACGTCTTGAGGACGAATTACGAATTTCGAGGTAAGTAAACCAGTAAGAAGATGTACAGTAGTTCATTGAGCTTTCATTTTTATTTGATACTGCACTTAGTCTTTTTTTGAAATTCTCACTCACTTTTGAGTGTCCGAGGGCCAAGTGAGTCGTACTCGTGTATCTGATTGGAGTGGTTGCAGGCTCGCAACCGGGGTCATGACCTCGAGTCACGGTATTTGGTCGGAATGAGATGTGTTTTATCCAGGGCGCCGTCGATATCCCTCATTCGCGACATTTTAGGTACGGCGATGCCGCATCCGATGACCGAGTCTGCTTGGCGTTGCCGCGACTCTGCGACCTCGACCCTGTGGCACCCGCATTCGATGGTCTTAGACTACTTGACCGAGTCTGCTTGGCGTTGTCGCGACTTTGCGACCCCGACCCTGTGGCACCCTGCATTCAGTGGTCTTAGAATACTTGGGCACCTCTCCATATTGTTTCCTTTGACACTCATTCTCGTTGTACTTTCATTGTTTTACAGCCTCATTATCATGCATTCCTTACAACTTTCTTTTTATCTGCATGACTTTTAGAATGTTGTATTTTATCTTGAATTACTGTTTATATTCTACTGGATTTTACTTACCTGGGCTCGTCAATCTCGTGTTTGACTGAGTGCAGAGCCGCAGACGAGTAGCAGAGGGAAAGTGTGAAGGCCCAAGGTACCCCGGAGAATGAGTTTGCCCGACCCAGCGCGAGCCCTTGGCACCCCCAAGGCAGTGGGAGCTTTCTAAGGCCTCCCACCATCCACGTCCCCCCCCATTTATGCTTTCTAAGGCCATAAATGGGCGTGGTTTTTCGCCCCCCACGGTTCGAAACCAAGACCTGGAGGCTTAAGTACTTGATTTTGGCGAACCGTGTATTTGGTACACGGTTCGCCAAAATCAAGTACTTAAGCCTCCAGGTCTTGGTTTCGAACCGTGGGGGGCGAAAAACCACGCCCATTTATGGCCTTAGAAAGCATAAATGGGGGGGACGTGGATGGTGGGAGGCCTTAGAAAGCTCCCACTGCCTTGGGGGTGCCAAGGGCTCGCACTGGGTCGGGCAAACTCGTTCTCCGGGGTACCTTGGGCCTTCACAGAAAGCTCCATAACTAGGTGAATATTTTTTGTATATCTTGTATTTACTCTCCTCTGATGATAACATTTTTACTGGGTTCCACAATTAGGTTGCCTAACTCGTTTTAAATTATAGTTGAGTTATTTATTTGTAGTAATTGCTTCCGCTAAATTATAAAACTTGAAAATATTAATAACTCAACTTAAAATTGTGAAATTGCGTATAATGATGGATTGGAAGGCTGACTAGGTCCGAGTTGACCTTGTGAGACGGGCTCGGGGCTTCACGTGGGCTTAGGTCGGACGGGGCCCAGTTTGTGGGAAATTGGGGCCGTCACAATAAGGTTTTAGCGTGGCTATTCCAGGAAGTCTCACTATCTCGTGAGTTTAGGACTTGTGAGTGTACCGAGTCCTAGAACCTGAGTCTTAATGTTTTGCCAAGACTCAACGACTTATTAGTTGGGACTACTTGCGCCTCTCTGTTTGCATTCTTGGACACTCATGTATAGATTATTTTAAATTTATTTATAGTCTTTTATTTATTCATGTGTCCTTATATCTTTCTTGTTAGTTGCATGAATATGGACTGATTTATTTATTTCGAGATGTTGTTTAGTATCCTACTGGCGTTACTTACCTGGGCTCATAATTCTTGTGTTTTACTGAGTGCAGACCCGCAATCGAGTAAGGGAAAGGGGTCAGCACTGGAAGATCTACTTTGAGGACTTTGATGGTTGGAGCGGCCTTTTCCCCTCATATTTTTTGTAGGTTTTGTATTCCTTACGTACATTGTTTTTGACATGTGAGACGCATGAGTTTTGTGAGATATTTATATGGAGTATATACGGGGTTTTCACACTCTAGGTTGTCATAACTGATTTGTGTGAGTTGTTTCGATTTGTTTAAGTTTAAATCGCTTCCGCAAAAACTTTGATACCTTACAAATTTCAATAACTCACGATAAATAATGAAAAATTATTAGGAAGGCTGAAGGATAAAAAATTAAATGTTATAAGTAATTGAATTATTCCAACAGAACGTCCAATCGAACACGAAATGAAAATCAAAAGCATTTGTTTCCAACAGAACGTTCAATCGAACGTTATTCCCTAAACCCCTCGATTTGAGTTTTCACTCGCGGAGCTTTCGACATCCGATTTTCACCCGATTTCTTTCTGCGAAATTGTAGAGGATTGCAAGACGATCAATTCGAGCTAAGTTTCCTGAACAAAAACTAGGTAGTCAACCCGTAATTTGGTAAATTCTCAATGCCATGCATTTTTCCTCAATTCAATTTGAATTCTCGTGATTTTTCAATTTCTTTCTCTGGGTTTCGATAGAAATTGGTATGAATTATCGTTAATTGGTGTATTGGATTGATTTGCGTCAATTTGGGATAAATCTCACTGACGTGGGTTAGGGTTTTGATGATTGAATTAATGCAATTCAGTTGATAACTGTTTTGGAAATATTTTATACTTGATATTTGACTCCACGAGCCGTGAAAATATTTCGGGTTGGTATCGAGTAGTTTCGTGGCATTTATTATTGAGTTTTGAGGATTTAATTGCGAAAATATTGATTTAGAGGCATTTTCTAGTTGAAAATAAATAATGTTTGTCAAGTTGACATGCTATATTAGAAAATTCGTAACTTCTCCATTTGTGATCTGATTTGAGTATTCTTGGAGTCTATGGAAAGTAAGTCATGAGTACTACAAGTTCCTTCTTGGTTATCATGACAAATTATGAGATTTTCAGAGTTAAAACTGTAACTCTAGTGGGCTAGTTGATAATACTTTGAAATTATTATCAAGTATTATTTTTAGAAATAGCTCTCGGGCGTATTTTGGTCGTTGTATTAGTATGGTTTAAAAGTTCTAAACTAAGGATATTGAACTTGAATTGATACGAAATAATATTAGAAAATCCAAGGACGAGATACGGAGGTTCGAAAACGCGTTTTGGAGTGTCGAGAGGCCGGATAGGCTAGAAATAAGTGTTTGAATCGAGGTAAGTAAATCAGCTAGGAAATGCACAGTGAATGTCGAGAAATTAAGCTCAGAGTGTGGGGTTTCTTGCATCTCCACCTCCTACTGCGTGTATTGTGCCAATATCATATGCTCCAGTACAGAGTTATATTAGCACACCACAAATTGTCGCACCGTCGAGTTCTCGCGACAATGATATCGAGGACCGAGGCGATGGCGATGGCGATGCGCAAGTCGCGAGGGTGGATAGGGCTGGCAAAATATGCCCAGTCCCATTTTGCCCATTTCGTCCGGTCCCGTTTTAAACGGGACCGGGCAGTATTTTTGTGAAAAACATACGGATCGGACAAAATTTTTGTCCGTTTAAACATACGGGACCGGGACTTGACAAAAATTCTTAAAAACGGGTAATTCGTTTATTGATTAATTTGAAGGGTATATATGTAATTTCACACTCTATAACCTAATTACACATCTCACCCTCTCGGCCTCTCACTCTCACTTTCTCTCTTTCACACTCACATCTAACCGTCTCTCTCTCTCTCTCTCTCTCTCTCTCTCTCTCTCTCTCTCTCTCTCTCTCTCTCTCTCTCTCTCACACTCACCACTCTCTCTCCCTCTCACACTCACATCTCACCGTCTCTCTCCCTCTCACACTCACATCTCACCGTCTCACGCTCACCGGGTCCGTCTCTCTCACGGGTCTCTCTCACCAAATCATCTTCTCTCTCTCTCCCGCCTCTCGCCATCGCCGAATGTGGCACCGATCTAAGAGGGCCGGCGTACGCGGGGTGGACGGCGACGGGCGAGAACGAGAGGGATCGAGGGTGGCGAGAGAGAGGCCGAGAAGGGTGGGGGCGTGGTCGACAAGAGAGAGGCCGAGAGGGGTTAGGGTTTAAGGCGGGGCCGAGAGACGAGAGGGCGAGGAAGGGAGACGGAGAGGGAAGGACGCCGAGAGGGGGAGCGAGAGAGACCAGAGGGAGAGAGCGAGAATCGAGAGGACGAGAGGAGGGAGACGGAGGCGAAAATGAGGGAGCGAAGAGAGCAGTTTAGGCTTTTTTGGGGTTTCGGTGGGGTTCTTGCTTTCTCTGAAGAACGAGAGAGAGACAGAGAGAGAGACAAATCTATACAAATCTCTACCGGCGGATCGAACGGCTAATCGATTGATCGGTAGCATCGAGAATCTGTGATCGGAGACCGAAATCTCGGCGGATTAAGGTCAGATTTCTCCGTTATAGTCTGCAATTTGTGGTTTGTTTGGTTGATTAGGGGTTAGTGCGAGATCCGGTATAGATTTTTAACAATAAAAAACGAACGAAACCAGTCCCGTATGTTTGTAAAACATACGGGACTGGACAAAAAAAAATTGCCCATTTCAAAAACGGGACCGGGTCTGGGCACCAAATTTAATAATTTGAAAAATGGGTGTCCAGTCCCGTTTATGTCCGTTCCCGGATTTTTGCCAGCCCTAGGGGTGGAGGTAATGGTCAGAGGCAGAGGTATGGACGGGGACAGAGTGTTCCATCTGGATCGGGATCTCAGTGTACTTGTTGCAAGGAATAAGCGTGTGGATCAAGGTAAGTAAACCAGCTAGGAAATACACAGTTATTTCATTTTAAGCTATTTGAATAATTTTGTTCCTTGCTTTGTTATATATCCTTGAAATTCCATTCTAATTGAGTTGTCTGATGGCAAGTGAGTCAACGGTGGTCCTTGGAAGGAGTGGCGGGCTGAGGTAACATACCAGCGTCATGACCTTGGGATGCACTGCACTGGTTACTGATTTTGACGGGGTATGAGTTCTTAGCGTGGCTATTCCAGGAAACCTCACTATCTCGTGGGTTTAGGACTTGTGAGTGTACCGAGTCCTAGAACCCGAGTCTTAATGTTTTGCCAAGACTTAATGACTTATTAGTCGAGACTACTTGCGCCTCTCTGTTTGCATTACTGGGTATCGATTGCTTTAAATTTATTTATAGTCTTTTATTTATTCATATGTCCTTATATCTTTCTTGTTATTTACATGAATATGAACTGGTTTATTTATTTCGAAATGTTTTTTAGTATCCTACTGATGTTACTTACCTAGGCTCGTAATTCTTGTGTTATACTGAGTGCAGATCCGCAATCGAGTAAGGGAAATGGGTAAGCATTGGGAGATCTACTTTGAGGACTTTGGAGCGGCCTTTCCCCTCACATTTTTTGTAGGTTTTGTATTCCTTACGTACATTGTTTTTGACACGTGGGACACGTGGGTTTTGTGAGATATTTATATGGATTATATATCGGGCTTCCACACTCTAGGCTATCCTAACTGATTTGTGTGAGTTGTTTCGATTTGTTTAAGTTGAAATCGCTTCCGCATAAACTTTGATACCTTACAAATTTGAATAACTCATGATAAATAATGAAAAATTATTAGGAAGGCTGACTAGGCTTGCGTTGACATCGTGAGGAGTGACTCGGGGTCCACGTAAGTCTAGATCGGGTGGAGCCCAGTTTGGGTTGTAGAACTGGAGCCGTCACACTTGGCATCACATCTCACTTGTACATCTCTAGGAGATCAAATGAACTCCATTTTCTCCATTTCGAACCACTTATGACTCTAAAATTGACACCGATGACACACTTACCCTTGTATTTAACTCAAAAAGTGGTGTTTTGGGTGTTTCGACGCTCGGTTTCGCGTCCCGAACTGCGACATACGCATACTACCATGTCCATTTTCCATATTAGTATATAACCCATTTTATTCATTTATGTGTGTATTATTTCCTCCAGCCTAGTGTTAAGTCGGTTAAACTACCCGGTACCCGCATCGACACGCATATTGAGGTGAACACTTAACACACGGTCTCGCATGTCAAATGCCCTATAATTACAAATATTACGATGTCATTTAATCTATTTTAATGTGCACATCGCAAGTTACATAATTCGCATACGAAATTTACTATTTACCTAGCTCCAGGCGCGCACTAGCCTAGCTACGGGTCCCACGAACGTTTGAGCTGTCAGCCACGTCTGCAACTACGTCATAAATAATGACAAATTAGATTCAGGTCGTTACAGTGTTGGTCTCCGTCTGCCATATCTCTACAAAGACAGATATAAGCTTCTTGTGTGCCTTCCCGTATGAGCACTGCGTTAGTGACCTAAGCCCAGACGCCCGAATGATCCTATCTAGTCCGGCTGCATCTCGGTGAAACTTACTCAAATCCGAACTTGCCGATTGGGCATATTGATTGATGCATCTAAGCAAAGGACGTTCCTGAAGGATAAAAAATTAGATATTATAAGTAATTGAATTATTGAAACTATACATATTCAAAGCAAATTTGATTATGAATTGAAAAAAAAATTACCTTGTTGTTCCAAATGGCTGCACTGACATGATAGTTATAACTCTTCAACACACTCCTATTTGATGGCCCACCGGGAAAAGGGATTGAAGGGTCATCACCTGTTGCCCTTTGGACAGACTTGTTCCCTGATGTGGAATCCTTGGCCTTACTACGAAGGCCCTTATCATGTGGTCCTCTTTCTTCGACCACTTGCTCGCGTATATCCTACTATTTGCTCTCCTTTTTTTTTCTTTTTTTTTTCCTCTTCAGTTTCCCCTTCTTCATTTCCGTCATTATCATCATCTTCATCTTCTGATCCAGACTCTTCTCTAATTTCTTTTTTTGTAGAATCCCCTTCCTCAACACCCTGTTCCCTATTTTTTTTGCTTAAATACGATGAAGAAGATTCTGGCTGAGTCATGGGGGTCTTATGAACTGACAGTTCCCTCCCTTGTACATCTTCGATCTGTGCCCTGGAACCCTTATCAAGGTCCTTAGATTTTTGCCCCAATTCCTTAGATCTCCTATAAGAAGCGGCTTGAGCTCTCAGGCTAGGACGTTCGGTTCGGGGCACTGCTATTCTCTCCACTTCTAGTGATTTTGGTACGGGTCATACTTATAAGAAAGTAAAGAAGATTTATCCCCAGATCAATACACAATCATTCATATATTAATATATAATAACATAATAATTAGTGCCTATAAATGAGTATGTTCGGTGGATACTGACCGAACAAACTCAAACTGTTCGGTAGGTACCAACCAAGCAAATTCATTTAGCTCGGTGCTACATGACCGAGCTAATTAATTTAGATCGGTGGTATATGACTGAGAAATAATGGTTAACTCAGTTGATACGTACCGAACTAAACCAATACTTCACAAATAAGTAAATACCCAATTTGCTCGGTTGGATATGACCGAATGAGTAATACTTTGTTCGGTCACACCTAACCGAACATCCATATCAATACAATCAACCTATTTCATACACAAATTCCCAATTTGTACAATCAAATTTGACCACAATCAAGAACGAAGTCGTATAAAACAACCAAAATGAATTGAATGATGTCTATCGTGGGCCTACCCTACAACCAAACACACAGGCTCTGCTTCGGTCACCTTCGACCGAACGAGAGCCATCTTTTCGGTCCTGTGTGACTGAACCAGTAACGACCAGATAATTTCAACAAAACTACCTAATACTTCAACCCATTTCATAATAACATGTATACAAATAAAGAACTTCAACAATAACATAAAAAGCACTAACAATCTCACCTTATGAACACAAAAATGATAAAAAACCCAAATCATAACCACCATAGCCGCACACACAACCTACGTGCTTTTCCTCTCGTCCACGAAGCCAACTTCCAGGGCTCGTGCTGCGTCGCATCGCTCCCGTCCATAGATCGTCTGCACAAAGTATTGGCTAGGGCTTATTCTTCACCTTTTCCCTCGATTCAGTTTTTCGAATTTTCTTTGTAGGGTGCCCTTCCAAACGACAAAGGGCATTTCGGGAAAAAGAAATGTTTGCTTGGCGCCCTTAACAATCTATGGGGTGCACTAATCATGTGACTTGCACAAAAGGTTTTGTGGGGTGCACATAGCTTGGCCCTTAAACTTTTCAATATACAACATAAAAAAAACTTTTGTGACCCAACGGACAATAAAAACCACATGGGGCCCACTCAGCTGCAATTGAATACACGCGCCGTATAGGACGTGTAGTGCAAGTAGTTGCCTCAAAGACTCCAACTATGCGCATGTTAGAGATGCCTTTAAATGGTTGGTTCTCACCAACTTCTTGGAATAGAGAGAGATTAATGTTAGTCATTTATTAAACTTTAGAAAATGCACCATTATATATACCTTTAGAGCATCTCCATCCTAACTCTATTTTCTCTTGTAAAATGGAGTTCGTGAATAATGGATGGCGTTCCACTGTTCACAAACTGCATTTTGTAGATTTTCTTTTTTTTTTTTTTTTTTTTTTTTTTTTAAATATATTTTTTAATTATGTTTATTTTAAAATTTAAAGATAAACAATATTTTTTTCTAATTTATTTTATTTATTAAACAATTTATTAAAATTAATATAAATAAAAAATGAATAAAAAAATAAAGTTTTGAAAAAGAATTAAAATTTATGGTCGGAGACGAAATAGAGTTTGATATAACGTAACTATAAAATAGAGAAAAAAAAAAAAAATTGTGGTTGGACGTCGTTTTTACTTCTTCTCCAAGCTAGTTAACTGGAATAGCTGCATTACGAGATACAAGCAACTTTTGAGCGCACTAACTGTCACTCTGTCAACGAGACATGAAGCTTACACTATATTTTTAGACCTAATTTTTGATGTAATCTTATTTTGACTTTTACTTTCCAATCATATTCTATTTAGATTTTCTGATTCCATTACGACTCAATATTTTATACTTTACTTACTTGTCTACGTTCCAAAAGTTCCAAGTCCAACCGCCACTCCTCACACACCCTTTCACCTTCCAAACAGAACCTAAAAACCGCCCCAAATTCAATCCCTTCACGACTCTTCCTCCTTCCAACCAACTCCAATGGCGGATCGCAATCGCGATCCCGAACACCTCCAACGCCAACGCGACCGAGAATTCCAGATAGGATTGCCATTGGAAGACGAAGACTTGGACTACTACGACTCCTCCGACACCGATCTCGACAACGACGACGGCGTGCCCGACGACACGCAGATATGGAGGGGCGGTCTCGGTATAGAAGGAGACGATGGTGAGGGTGACGATGACGATGAATATGACGACGAGCGTTATGGTATGGAGCCTGAGCAGCCGGAGTACTACCATGGAGACGATGACCACGTCTACGTTCCCCCGCCGTCGATTGCTCGCCAGATCGAAGCGGCTAGACAGGAAGGCGCGGCGTCTGCGTTGTCGTCTGCGTTGTGTTCGGGTTGCGGAGGTCGGAGAGATGGCGTTTTTTGCCCTATCTGTCTGGATTCGTGGTCCACTGGAGGCAACCACTATGTCTGGTTCGTTTCAGCCCTCGATTTTTGTTTTTTTTTTTTTTTTTTTTTGGTTTCTGTGATTCTAGGGTTTGTGTTACTGATTTGGATGGTGTGTGTGGACAATTTGGTTGAATGTGTTTGTTTTCGCTTGTTTTGGACTTGTTAGATGGTTTCTAGGGTTTGTTGAGGCATAATTTCGTTGTGGAATTGATCTCTGTATTGAAAGTGATGGGAACACTGAGCAGGAGTCTCATGATTTTGTTAATTTTGTGGTTAGAGTCCTGACACTGGACTGATGGTGGACTAGACTAATCGCTCGGGAATCCTTAGTTGTGCCCACCAAGGAACCCAAAGAAGAAATCGGAGAGAGAAAGGATTGGTTAGGTTTCGAACTCAACATATGTGCCTTGGTCCGCGTGTTGGACAAAGAAACTTACCACTCGACCAATGCCCTTGACTTTTTACATGTCAATTTGACACTCACTGATTGGGAGTCCCTTTGACGCATATTGATTGTTGAGCACACAAACATCGATGCAAAAATCAACAATCACAATCAAGTGCGTGTCAAATTGGCGTGTGAAAAGTGGGTCAAAAAGCATTTTCTTGTGGGTAATGACAATGTAGGAACCTTAATGCCTAGTAGTGTGACCTAGAAGCCTAGAACTATAGATAGTGAATGGTTAAGGTATTTGTTAACCTTATTGAAAAATTTATGTAGAGGCGCAGGCCTTCAAAGAAAAGGAAAAGTTTATTTCAAGGGTTTAGAGTTGGCTTGGAGGGCTGCCGATCCTCCAAGGCTTCTTGTACTGCGTCTTTAGGCGTCTATGTAAATGAAAGTAATGGCGTTTTATCTTCCATATAGTAGTGTAAGGTACCTGCCAATCAATATATTGCTGTAGGCAAATAAGTGAACTTGCGAAATGGTTGATTTTTAAGTGGAAATAAGTTTGCTGCTATTTAATGTTCGTTCCTTATTTTGTGTTGTTATTAAGATATTGAGAGTAGATAAATCGAGGTATGGGGTCCCAAGCATCTCAATCTTACCTCTAAAGTCTAAAACAACACCTAGTTAGCACTAGAACTGAATTTATGATCCAGTGATCCTGATTGGTATGTTGGAGTGATGATTTTTCATAACTTCTTTTCGTTTTTGATGTTCTTTTGCATCTTCTTTTCTTCTTTTGCTTTTTATTGTATCGTGATTTATTTCTCATGTTTACTTCTTTATTCTGTTAGCACCTCAATTAATTTGGGACTGAGACTATATTTCAACATTGTTGAGCTAAATATCTAGTTTGGGACTCTATATTTTGCAATATGAAATGTTTAAAAAGGCTAATTGTATTGATTGGATGTTCTTTCATGTTAAACGCAGTTGCCTTCCTTGTGGACATGTATATGGTTTCTCTTGCATCCAGAAATGGTTACAACGAAGCGGAAAAGATCTTGCACCGGTATTTTTTATTTTTATTTTTGTTTCTAGTTGTTTTTCTTTTGGTTTCTCCTTTTGAAGTTTAATTATGTCTCTTTGTTACTTTTGTGTTTATTTATAGTGTCCTCAATGCAGTATGAATTACAGAGGCGAGGATATTAGGAAGCTTTATGTTTCACAGATCTCTGTTGCAGACAGTGACCTACAAAAGGTGCTATTTTCATTTTATAGTTTTCTAAATAAATTTACGGGCTTCAATTTCAACTTTGTTCCTCTCATGGCCTTAATTTTGATTGGTTTCTTTCTTTATTGCAGGAAATTTTATCTCTTCAATGCGAAAACGAATTTCTTAAGTCACAGGTATGAAAATGAAAACATGCATGGTGCTTACACAGTTGCACTTCAGATTTACTAATGATGAGTTTGTTGTTTATTATTCGTGGAAATGGTGTCAGTAGTCGTCTGTGAACTTGATGTTTTCATATGGACCTTGCTTTTATTGCTTGTGGCATTCTTCACAAACGTCTAGAAATTCTGCAAAACTCATCCTTTTGAATGATTTGGTTTCATCGTCATTTGTTCAATTAATCATTTGAGTGAACTTTTTGTTTGCTGCATGTCTATAGAGCTCACTATCAAACATTATTTTCTTGATTTTAGGAATCATGATTAACTAAAAGAAAAGAACTTTACAACAACAACAACAACATAGCCTCAGTCTCAAATTAAATGGGGTCGGCTACATGGATCAAACTTTTCCATTGTGCTCGATTAAGTGCAATTGATGGTGAGCTTTGCAAACCATTCAAATCCCTCCTAATTAATGCGTCCCATGTTAACTTTGGTTTGCCCCTACCTCGTCGAATTTCTACAGTTTCTATTGAGTCAAGTTTTCTAGTTGGGGCATTTGTAAGTCGTCGTTGCGGGTGACCAAACTATCGCAACCGCCCTTCCCTAATCTTTGTATCAATTGGTGCTACTCCTATTTGTCTTTGAATTTTTATATTCTTATTCTATCTTTACGAGTTTTACCACACATCCATCTAAGCATCCTCATTTCTGCTACATTCATTTTATGTAATTGTTGTTGCTTTACCGCCCAACATTCACTTCCATAGAGCATAGCTGGCCTAATTGCGGTCCTATAAAATTTTTCTTTTAACTTAGTAGGAACATTTCGATCACAAATCACTCCTGTTGCACTCCGCCATTTCTTCCATGGAGCTTGAATTCTATGTGTGACATCATTCTCAATGTTACTATCATTTTGTATGATTGATCATAGGTATCTAAAGTTGTTTACCTTAGGAACTTCTATTTCCCCTAATTTTACCACTCCGTCATCTCGATGTCTAGTGTTTCTAAACTCACAGTGCATGAATTCAGTTTTCGTCCTACTCAACTTAAAGCCTTTAGATTCTAATGTATCCCTCCAGAGTTTTCACTCCATCTTTAGTTTCATTCACTAAGACAATATCATCTGCAAATAGCATACACCATGGTATATCCTCTTGAATATGTCTAGTTAGTTTATCCATAACTAAAGTAAATAGATATGGGCTTAAAGCCGATCCTTGATGTAGTCCTATCGTAATGGGAAATTTTTTTTTAGCTCCTCCAAATGTCTTTATACTTGTTACTACTCCATCATACATATCCTTAATAGTGTCTATGTATCTAGCATGCACTCTTTTTCTTTCTAGAACCCACCAAAGAACATCTCTAGGGACCCTATCATATGCTTTTTCTAAATCTACGAATACCATATGAAGATCTTTTTTCTTTTCTCTATATTTTTCTAACAATCGTCTTACAAGGAAAATCGCCTCCATAGTTGACCTCCCAGGCATGAAACCAAATTGGTTCTCTGATATTGTTGTTTCTCTTCTTAGCTTATTGTCGATTATCCTCTCCCAAAGTTTCATAGTGTGACTCATAAGTTTAATTCCCCAGTAGTTTGAGCAACTTTGAATGTCTCATTTGTTTTTGAAGATTGACACAAGCGTGCTTCTTCTCTAATTCATTGGCATCTGTTTTGATTATAAAATTTTATTGAAAATTTTTGTTAACCAAGTCAATCCAATTTCTCCTAAGCATTTCCAAACCTCTATGGGTATTTCATCCGAGCCACATGTTTTCCCTATTTTCATTCTTTTCAATGCTTCTTTAACTTTTGCAATTCTAATATTGCATGTGTAGTTTACATTTCTTTCTTGATGTGGGTTTTCATCTATTATAGTATCAACTTGGTCATCATTAAATAAACTATCGAAGTAACAAAAGAAAATAACTTTAAGTTTAGAAAATATAATTTAGTGGTTTTTGCTCCTATCATTCATAGTCAAGTTTCCCTGATTTTCAGGGATAAATTTTGGGGTTGGGAGTCTAAATTGTGGAAGTGAAAATTCTAGATATTGTTGGAAGTTATTACCTATCTGTTAGCACATTAGTATTAAAACTTTCTTTCACTCATGGTTTAAAAAATTGACAAACGTCGCCGAAGTTTGTCGATGTTGAGGTGAGCGAAGCGAAGTTCAAGGGCAGTTGAAAAATTGCAAAACTTAGACTCAACTTCGGCTAACTTCGACCGAACTTCGAAAACATTGATGGAAGTTCATAAAACATGATGTAAAATTGTTATGTTTCATGGAAGTTGAACAAACTTTGACTGAAACATCGACAGATACTTCGGAAACTTCGCCTATGCTAAAAATATACTTAAAATTCGGAATATCCTCTACTGACGTGAGTTTTATGCATTATTGTTGTATGATTAAGTATATTCCTAACATCTCTATGAAGAAACTTGAGTTTTCTAACTTTAAAGTGAAATTTCGTAAACTTCCATACGCTGGTGAGTTTTTGTCAAACTTCTATCGTCGAAGTTAACTTCATCGAATTAATTAAAATTGTTATGTTTCATGGAAGTTGAACAAACTTTGACTGAAACATCGACAGATACTTCGGAAACTTCGCCTATGCTAAAAATATACTTAAAATTCGGAATATCCTCTACTGACGTGAGTTTTATGCATTATTGTTGTATGATTAAGTATATTCCTAGCATCTCTATGAAGAAACTTGAGTTTTCTAACTTTAAAGTGAAATTTCGTAAACTTCCATACGCTGGTGAGTTTTTGTCAAACTTCTATCGTCGAAGTTAACTTCATCGAATTAATTCCGAATTTTAAGTGAGCGAATTCATAGGCGAAGTTGAAGTTTCGAACCTTGCTTTCACTTAATTAGAAACTAGAAAGTGTAATGAAGAGGAAAGAAAATAGACATTTATAGAGAGAATGCCACTTATCGGAAACTAGGATTCTACTACTGCTGAAAACTCTGTATACAGAATCACTGCTTATAATGTATATTTTTCCTTAATAACTTGTTTCTGTGAAAGTGAATAGCTAGGACTGCAACATTGTGGTCAATGAAATTGATTAAGACCTGACCTCATTCTCTGTTATCATTAACACCTATATCCCTATCGTCATTGCGCCCGCAGCAGGTTCCAGAGCAGACTCAGGTGCCTCCAGTTGAGCCATCTACATCCGAGCAAGCTAAACCAGATCATCCTAAGATGGAGGAAGAGCATCAACCCCCTATGCCCGACTCAATGCACAGCATTAGAGAGTCCATACAGAAACATGATGTGCAGCTTCGGAGAATGGAGGCTGAAATTACCTGGATGAAGGCGTGTTTAAATCGCGTGTGTACTCATTTGGAGATTGTTCATCCACCGGTCACTCAAGATCCACCAGTTGCAGATGCTGCCACAAAAGAGAACCCAGCAATTCGAGAAGTGACGCCCGAAGTCGAGATGTCTGACTCGCAGGTTCAGTAGTCGATTACTGCAGGTGGTTTTGAGAAAGCAGCGCGACTGAAATCCTGACCATTAATACTTTAGTCTTTTGTAGATTAGAGAAAGCAAGGATATCATAGTTTTGCTTCTGCTTTTTTTGGTTTCCCTTAACCTGTTATCTTTGCTTTGAGAAACCACATTTTGTACAGCTTCTATTTTTGCTTTCCCTCTTGATGTTTTGATTTTGTCAGTTGATTACATTACAGTCATAATCTATTCATAATCTGTTTATATGTTATAGGCTCCTAAACAAACAGTCCTATATGTTTTTACTTACTTTAAAGAATTTGTTTTTGAGGCCTTCGAAGGACTATACGTCGAAGTATTCGAAAAGGACACAAGAAAGAAAAGTTCCAAATTAATTATGTTAGTTGGTAACAAATAGATCTTCAAGAGCACCGCTAAAGGCACCCCATCGTTTCATGAAGGCACCCAACTTTTTTGTAAAAATTTCAGCAAAAATGGAAAAGACCATTTTGCCCCTGTATATATATTGATTCAAACCCTACAAATCATTTTGACAGAAAAAACGGGGCACCCCATCACCAAGCTTGAACCTAAAATGACATTGCGTTTGCCGACCGTTTATCGATTCTTGCAGATTGACATTATCCGACAGCGATGTAACAATGTTTGATAACCATATGATGGTTTGAAGGAACTGCTTTTTTGTCAACGTAGGGTTTCTCAAATTTTCAGATGTTTTTTCACGGACGCGATTGATTCTGCCTCGCAGGACCGAGAGTTATGCGCACGTCTCGGTCACCATCCACCGAGAAGCGAATAACGGTCCCGTAATGGACAACCGAGAGCTATTCTACATTCTCGGTTGGACATCACCGACGAACATAAACTATACACTTCGACTTACTCTCGTGAAGTGGTGGCCAGAGACGACAATAAAAGTCTCGGTTATGGACAACCGAGCGCTATTCTACATTCTCGGTCATGCTTGGCGAGAGGCTGTAAACAAAATCTCGGCTTTGTGTGGCCGAGAACCACGAACGCCCAATAAATGAACCATTGAATGCACCGCCACACAAACATAACAACTACTCTATCAAATGCAACTTAATTAATTACTACAACGCACGTTCAAACGATCGATTTCAACACTATCGATGTGTGAACGAAAAACTTGAACCGAGCCATAATTTGGATATGAAATCGACCAAAACTCAGAGTCTTCAAACTCGAAAAACGTCCTACAACAGAGGAGAGAGACATAGAGGAACGAATACAACTTAGATTCGGGATTGCTAGGTGGTTCGTTGACGAGAAATAGAGAAAGTCAAGCAAGAGGACGGTGGTGGGGTGCCTCTGTTTTGCAGGAGGGGTTTTTTGGTGCCTCAGGTAAATTGGTTAGAGGGGTATTTTGGGTATTTCGGGTCTAATTTTTTGGTGCCCCAAGTAAATTGGTTAGTGCCCACATTAACTGGGTGCCTTCATAAATGGTGGGGTGCCCTTAGCGGCCCTCATCTTCAAAGGCAATGTCATCGAACTAATAGAGCATCACTGTTCTTGCATATATTGTAATAATTTGGTCAAAAACTTTGTTTGTACCAAAAAAGTCATCAAACTTTATGAAAAATTTTACTTATGGTCACTAATGTCAATAGATTGCACATGGTAATCCAACTTTTTAATTTGTAACATTTTGACCGCGTAATTTAATATTTGCAGCAATATAATTACTAGTAATCGAACTTTACAATATGTGACACGAAAGTCATTTATGTGACAAATCACCAAATGACTTTAGTGGCATAGTTTATAAAATTGGATGACTAATGTATCACAGCTTATAAAGTTGTGTGACAGTATTGTTGAGGTATTCTATTCTTACTCTGCAAGATTGCATCGGTTCTACGAAGAACTCAAAACGCTCAAACTCTTAACGGTTCTCTTTCACTCTCTCAAACTGTTCGAATTGCCGTCAATGGCGGACGACGATCAACACCTATATTTCTACGAAGAAGAAGAAGACGAAGAAGAAGAATTAGTCGTAGAAGATGATGATCAAACTGAAGAAGAAGAGGACTACGGAGAGGACAATTACGTTCCTCCGCGAAGAGCTTCTTCTCGCAATGTCGCTCGCAGAGTCGTCTTTACTGAGCAAGAAGAAGAACGAGAAGGAGAAGGAGAGGCCCCAATTCGTCAGAGTAATACAGTAGAAGAAGAAGAAGAAGAAGAAGACGTTGAGAGGAGGAGGAGAGGAGGAGAGGCGCGTGGGTCGTCGTCTCCGACTGCGAGAGGGCATTCAGATGGAGGAGCTGAAAGGGAGGGGGTTTGTTGCCCGATTTGTATGGAGCCATGGTCTTCTGGGGACAATCACCAAATTAGGTTTGTCTAAACTCTCAATTGTTCGTCTTTCCTTTGTTTCTGTGATTTCTAGGGTTTGTTTGATTGATTTTGACTGTCCATTGGGTTGTTAGGAGGGTTTGGTTTTATTCAAGAAATTAGGTTATATAAAGTAACAATCTTGCAACAACAATACAAAAACAACAACAACATAGCCTCAGCCCCAAATTAACTAGGGTCGGCTACATGGATCAAACTTTTCCATTGTGCTCGATTAAGTGCAATTGATGGTGAGCTTTTCAAACCATTCAAATCTCTCCTAATTAATGCATCGTCTGCCCCTACCTCGTCGAATTTCTATAGTTTTTGTTAAGTCTAAGTTTTCTAGTTAGGGCATTTGTAGGCCGTCTTTGCAGGTGATCAAACTACCGCAACCGCCATTCCCTAATCTTTACGAGTTTTACCACACATCCACCTAAGCATCCTCATTTTTGCTACGTTCATTTTATGTAATTGTTGTTGCTTTATCGCCCAACATTCACTTCCATAGAGCATAGCTGGCCTAATTGCGGTCCTATAAAATTTTCCTTTTAACTTAGTAGGAACATTTCGATCACAAATCACCCCTGTTGCACTACGCCATTTCTTCCATCCAGATGCTTTGCAACAACAATAGCATCATGAATTTGATTTTACCGTGTTGGAAGACATTGTAGGAGAGGGGAGGGGATTGAGTCGAGTTTGATCCATGTAGCCGGCCTCTACTAATTTGGGATTGAGAAAGACAATGAAGGAGCTATAAGGGCAGGATCAGATTGGCTAGAGGTAGAGAATGGCTTGAGGCACTCAAGGGGCTTGTTGTTGATGTTATTGGAAAGCTTATATACAGCTTGTGGGTTGGTTTAGAATTTTAGAGTTGGCTTGATGGCATGCTGTCCTCTAAGAGTTCTTGTTGGGGGTCTGTACGCCTTTTCAGAACGCATCATTCAACTTCCCATTGTTCTGCTCTCTCCAATGAGAAGAGAAAGAAGGCGTTAAGAGATCCTCCTGACCCTACCCTAGAAACTCTTAAGTATAAACTGAAAGGAATATTGTTTTCTTTGAAATTGTAAAAGTGCTACCAGTCACTATATTGCTTCAATGAGATGAAGCTTGTGTCATGAATGGATAGTTCCTTTCGAGCACTGTTGATTTTCTTATCAAGTTTTGCATTTCATTTCTTGCTATTGGAAATGTTTTAAAAATCCTACTTTGATATTGATTATATATCTTTACATGTTAATTGCAGTTCCCTTCCCTGTGGACATGTATATGGGTTGTCTTGCATTGAGAAATGGATAAGACAATGCAAAAAAAATAACGCAACGGTAGTCATCTTACCTTGTTACTTCTTATTTGTGTTTTTACTATTCTAGAGTCAAGATTTTTTTTTTTTTCCTCTTTGTTAACCTTTTTTTTTTTTTTTTTTTTTTTTTTTTTTTTTTTTTTTTTTTTTTTTTTTTTGTTTATAGTGTCCTCAGTGTGGAAGGAAGTGCAAAGAGAAGGATATTATAAAGCTCTATGTTTCACAGATCTCTGTTGCTGACAGTGACCAACAAAAGGTGCTGGCCTCATATGATATGATGACCTTCTAGTAATCTAATGAGCTTCAATTTTGATGTACTCCCTCATGGTCTGAGTCTTGGCTTGTTTCTTCCCTTTCTTGCAGAAAATCTTATCTCTTCAGTCTGAAAATGAATTTCTAAAGACGAAGGTAAGAAAATGTGGTAATTTCACAGTTGCATTTTGAATTAACTAATTAGAGTTTCTTGTTTATTATCTGGGGGGATGGAATAAGGAGTTACTACTTTCAATACTTCATATTTTTTTTGTGGACCTTGCTTCTATTGCTATGTCATTATACACAGCTTATCAAGTTGAATAAGTTTCATTTTTTTTTTTGAAAAGATAATGGATGATTTAATATGCCTGGTTGGATGTGAGAAGTTGGAATAGCAACATGTATTTTCTTCGAATTTGATATAAGGAGAAAATAGTTCCAATTGTTGAGTGTTGTGCTATCTTTTTCTTGTTAGGAAACATGATTAACATAAACTAAAGGGTTTCCTCTTAAATTGAAAATTTTATTTTCATTTCATCACAACAGGATAATAAGGGCTTATTATTAATTGGCATGTAAAAAGATCACCTTTTAAAATTTCAATTCAGCTAGCTCACTTTTATAGCTGTAAAAAGGTTACAACCATCTAGCCTTCAAACGAAGTTTTCAAATATACTCAAAATACAAAGTAATCAAACTTATGAGTTATACGACGAATCTTTAGGAGAGGGCAATTCCAATATCAGAAAATTAGTTTGGCTCTTCAAGAATACCCATGATAAAGTTGTTTTTCCTTTTAAGAAGATGAACCAAAAAATTATGGAGAAAAGAAAAAAAGACTTTCATATGATATACGTAGGCTTAGAGAAAGCAACTGATAGGATAAATAGAGACATTCTTTGGTGATTATTAGAAAGTGTACATGCTCGGTACATAAACACTATTCAAGATACATGCGAAGGAGTGGTAATAAGTACAAAAATAATTAGAGAAATTACTAAGGAATTTCCCTTACTGTAGGATTACATCAAGGATCTACCTTAAGCATATAACTCTTTGCTTTAGTTGTGACAAACTAACTAGGCATATTCAAGATGCATGTTGTTTGGAAAGGATATTGTTTGAAGGCTCCAATTTGAGTGGAATTAAGACCGAAGATGTGCATTGCGAGTTCATAAATAATAAACATCAAGATAGATGTGCATTTCGAGTTCATAATAATAAACATTAAGATAGTGGAGTACTACAATACCGAGTTGTAGAAGTTTTCGCTGTGGATCATTTTGAACATTTGTGATCATACAAAAAGGTGAACATACTGAAGATAATCTCTCATGAATTATTTACGTTGGATGGAGGATGTGGAAGAGTAAGATAGGTATGATATGTGACCAAAATATCCCTATCAAACTAAAGGAAAATTCTAAAGGAAATTAGGCTAGCCATGAATTGTGAGAGTGAATGTTAGGTGGTAAAGAAATAACACATTTAAAAATGAGCATGAGCTAGACGAAGGAGATAAGGATGCTTTGGTGGATGTGTCCAAATTTGGTAAAAAAAAGCATTATTCTTTCCTTATCTAATATGTATATATCGTGCCGCTACTATTTAGGGTCGGACTGCCCAAACTTTTTCCTTTTTTTGAAGTTGCCCGAGTCCTTTCCCATAAGAGAAATTGAGAGGTCAAGGTTGGGGCTTTGCACGGTTAGGGACCTTAATGTTTTGCAACACAGTGAAAGTAGAGAAGATGAAGCCGATTCAACAAGGGTGGAACTTTGGAAGTGTGACGACTCCAAATTCCAATGCAATTCGAGCACTGCCACATCATCGGACACGTCACTAGATGCCGCATCACTGCGTGCTTATCGATGACGACATGCGAGCTTATCCTTTATCCGAAACGTTAGTTAGCTTAACTCAGTGATTTTCGAGTTATTAAGTCATTTAGTTCAAAAATTTACAAGTTAGATGTTTACTACAACTTGATAAGTTAATATCAGTTGATTTATTTAAGCGGATAAAATATGAAGATCTATGCATCAACAAACAACCTACAGTGGGGAAACCCAGTAAAAATACCATTCATATCATTTAAGTGGCGACAAAATATACAAAAGAAGTTAATATGCATGTATCGGGTACATAAGCCCTCCCAAAAACCCATAAAACAACAAATAAATATAAACAAACACCTACGCAAAATCTGGCGATGTCCGACTGCCTCAGAGATAGTCGCTTAGTACCTCCTTTCCCCGGCTCGACTGCAAATCTGGAATTTGCAACCATTGTCATTGCCACATAGCAAAAACAATGAGGGAAATTCCAGTAAGTAAAGTCGAGAATTTCGACCAATATTCAAGAGATTCAATAAAGCGGCTACAATTCATGCTAGTAATATAAAGGACAGGAAAATAAGTAAATCGCATGAAGATAAGTCGCAACTGAAGCAAAGGAACATGAGTGTGGGGTCACATCAAAGTCGCTAAATCGAGTGGGCCCTACTGGCGAGTGACTTACACCAGCTTCACACGGTCGAATTAGAGTTATCGGGCGGTCATTAGTCAAACTACCGTCATGATGGGAGTAAACTCACCGCCAACCCCTCCGAACTGTACACGACATTTGCGAAAGTAACCTCGGCCGCGGATGCCGACATGTGCACACTACTTAAGCAAACCCCGGGGTAGCGAGCCCCGAGTGCGAGGATGTGCCATGCCCAACCCCTTCGACGAGCAACACAACACTCACAGGATGAGAGTACAACATGGATGAAAATAATAACACAAATATGAAGTGGAAATAAACAGTGTAAAGTCGACGTTTTCCGTTTCTCCTTGATGAAATGTCGATCTATTTCGACATGTTTTGTCGGTCATCTTTGCACGGGATTACGAGCAATATTGATTGCCGATTTGTTGTCGCAGTACAACCTCATCGGTTTATCTCCTTCGACCTTCAGGCTCCTCTAAGATCTTCCGAAGCCATAACAACTCACATACTCCTTGAGCCATAGCTCGAACTCGGACTCATGATCTTGCTTCAAGAAACAATCTGGTTGTTTCTTGCTCCTCAAGTAACTAAGTTGCCCCAGACAAAGGAGCAATAGCCGGTGGTAGATCTCTGTCTGTAGAACTTCCGCCCCAATCAACATCGGTGAAGATCTCCACTCTTCTTCGGCTCCCTTTCTTTGAAAACATAATTCCTTTACCCGGCTTCCTTTCAAGTAATGAAGAATCCGATGAACGACCTTGGAGTGTTTTTCGATGGACAATGCATAAACCGACTAACCAAGCTCACTCGCAAACGCAATATCGGCCTTGTAGTTGCGCCAAATAAATTAGCTTCCCCACCACTTACGATCTGGGTTCTTGTCCACGACCTCGGCACCATCTAATTTTTCGAGTTTCGATTCGGATCGACAGAGTTGCCACCGTTTACATCCGAGTAATCCGGTCTCTTTCAAGAGATCAAGAACATATTTTCTTTGTGAGATAACTATTCCTTTTGAGGATCTAGCCACCTCCATTCCAAGAAAATATTTGAGTAATCCTAGATCTTTGACTTCAAACTGGTTGGATAAGAAGTTCTTCAGTGACTCCAACTCTACTATGTCATCTACATACACAATTAAAATAGCAATTTTACCATGATTGTGTTTGTAGAACATCGTGTGATCTGAATGAGCTTGAGTGTAACCACATTGTTTCACAGTTCTCGTGAATCTTTCGAACCATGCCCTCGGAGATTGTTTCAATCCATATATGGATTTCTTTAGCTTACATACTCTGCCATCCTTCTTTAGCTCATCAAAGCTGGTGGAGCTTCCATATACACCTCCTCCTCTAGTTCGCCGTTTAAGAACGCGTTCTTCACATCAAAGCTGTCGAGAGGCCAATCCAGTTAGCGGCTAACGAGAGAAGAACACGTACGGTGTTTAGTTTGGCCACGGGAGCGAAGGTTTCCTCGTAGTCAAGGCCGTATGTCGAGTGAAGCCTCGTGCTACGAGTCGAGCCTTGTATCTCTCAACCGAGCCATCGGCATGGTATTTTATGGTAAACACCCACTTGCTTTGCCTACACATTTTTTCCTTCGGGTAAAGATGTAAGATCCCACGTGTCATTCTTCTTCAGGGCCTTCAACTCCTCAAAGACCGCCTCTCTCCATCTCGGAACCTTTAGAGCTTCATGTATCGACTTAGGTAGTTCATCATCCATAATCCTGGTGGAAAAGGCTTTGAAATCTGGTGAGAGCTTATGATAAGATACGAAATTGGATATTGGATGTTTTGTGGTACATGATCCGACACCTTTGCGTAAGGCTATGGGTTCAAAGAAATCTGTAGAAGGTTCTAAATTTGGAAGAGAAGTAGGAGAAAGAGCAGTCGTACCTTGGACCTCGGTCTAGTCCGATGATTGGCCCACCTCGGAAGCTGGTGGAATATTACTTGGTTGAGTCCTCCTTTTAGAATAAACACGAAGTTCAGTAGGTGGTTCCAAGTTGTTTTCTACCTGGGTCTCGCGAGGTTGTGAATTTATAGGTTGTGAAATCCTAGGATTAGTTACAGAAATAATTGATTCCACTGAACTATTTTCAACCGATATTTGGCAAAGATATTTGTTCCCAAAAACTCATTTCAGAATCATTCTCCCCCGGAATTGAGTTTTTTTCAAAAAAAGGTTGTTTTTCAAAAAAAGTGACATCCATACTTACGTAATATTTTCCAGATTTAGGATCAAAACATTTATACCCTTTTTGTGTTGGTGAAAAACCAAGAAATATGCATTTATGTGCCCGGCGATCAAGCTTTCCTCTATTATGGTCGTGTATATGAACAAAAGCAATGCAACCAAAAATTTTAGGTGTTAAATCAGTGAACGATCTATTTTCGGGAAACATATTCTTTAGTGCTTGCAAAGGAGTGATGTAATTAAGAACTCTTGTAGGCATTCGATTAATCAGATAAGCTGCAGTTAAGAGCGCTTCATTCCAAAAACGATTAGGAACATTCATAGCAAATAATAACGCCACTAGACACCTCTAATAAATGCCCATTTTTCCTCTCGGCCACTCCATTTTGTTGGGGAGTATCAACGCAAGAACTGTGATGAATAATTCCTTTTTCTTTCAAAAAATCACCTAAGATTGCATTAAAATATTCTCGGCCATTATCGGTTCTAAGAGCTTGAATATTAGTATGAAACTGAGTATTAATCAAAGAGTGAAAATTTTTGAAAAAATTTGCGGCCTCGGATTTTTCCTTTAGAAGATAAATCCATGTGACTTTAGTGTGATCATCAATGAATGTGATGAACCATCTAGAACCTGAGGCAATTTTTACTCTTGAAGGGCCCCAAATATCACTATGCACGAGTGAAAAAGGTTTTGATGGCATATACTTCAAAGAAGGATAAACAGATCTATGATGTTTTGCCAACTCACAAACTTCACAACAAAAAGATGAAATGTCTTTATTTTTAAAAAGATTTGGAAACAAATATTTCAAGTAATTAAAACTGGGATGGCCTAACCTATAATGCCACAACATTATGTCATTCTCGCAAGACAAGGTAGTAAAACATCTTGGTTTCGAACTTGTTCATCTCGAAGGATTTTCCGAGACCAAGTGATAGAGTCCATCGACTTCCTTAGCATTGCCAATCATCTTCCCCGAACAAGGGTCTGAAATTCAAATCCAAAATGTTATTGTAGCAATACATTTGCAATCATGAATAATACGACTAACGAGAGATGAGATTGCAAGAAATCTTTGAAACATGTAGGACATTTAGTAATGTAAGAGATGGAGACATAATAATAGAGCCTTTTCCAAAGAATAGAGGTTAGAGAACCATCGGCAATTTTAACTTTCAAATTTCGAGATAAAGGATAATATGAAGAGAATATGGAGGAACTACCGAGTCATATGATCGGTTGCCCCCGAATCTATGATCCAAGGGTTTAATTTTGAGCCAGCATTTGTGAAAGTTGTAGGGTAAGTACCTTTTTGAGCTAAAGAAGAAGAGGCAATGTAAGATGATGAGTTAAGAGTGTTGGATACAATTGAATGAGAACTCATTAGTTGATACAATTGCTCTAGCTGTTCTTTGCTGAAGGCAGACGTCTCTAAGGCCGATTTCGGCTCTTTGGAAGTGTCTTCGGATGAGGCATGAAAACCCTTTGAATCACGAGGATTACGGTTAGATGAAGGGTTCTCGGTTGGCTTTCCATGCAGCTTCCAACATTTGGCCTTAACATGCCCTGGCTTGTTGCAATGCTCGCAGATTGGCGGTCTTTATCGTTGTGACGGTCGTTGCGGCGTGGTGGTGACTAGAGAACGGGCGAAGGCTCGGTGGGAGGCGGTGAGTGTCCTCCGAGCATGACGGTCCGCCGGCTCTCCTCTCTTCGACCTCGGCAAAGACTTCTCTAGTACTCGGTAGTGGATCACGACCAAGAATGCGCCTCTCTCACTTCATCTAATTCCTTATTAAGTAGACGAGGAATTCGAAGACACGTTCTTTTTCCACCATTTTACGAAACAAAGCCCGGTCCTTCGCACTCACTTCTCGCTCATAATCGGCGAACATATCTACCTCTTGCCACAGGTTTTTAAGTCGGTATAATATTGAGTGACAGTTTTCTCACCTTGTTTTAGCCTCCATAGCCGAGTTTTTAGCTCAAACCACTGCATCTGCATTCCCGAGATCGAAATAAGTCTCGTTCACGAAGAAATCAAATGTCATGAGCGGTAGGTAGGAAGAGATAGGTTCTTCCTACACTCGAGTCCATAGAATTTATGAGCCAAGACATGATCATCGAATTCTCTGCCTCCCATTTTTCGAGACCTTCATCTTTCTCGGTGGGTCTCGCATTGGTACCGTAAGATAGTCGAATTTTCCACGGCCTCGAATGAACAGTTTCACCGATTGGGGACCACTGTAGGAAATTGTTTCCATTCAGCTTGTGAGAAGTGATGGAAAGGTTTTGGAAAGATTCAGTGGTTAAGGGAATTGAGGGTGAGCGAATATAGCTCATAGAATCGATACCGAGGTATCATCGGAGGGTTTAGCCATTTAGGCTCTGATACCATAAAGTCAGAAAAGAATGACAGAATGGAATAATTTTATTCACCATTTTGGCGTGTTTAAATAGAAAATTACAGAGTAAATGCTTTACATAAAAATAGCAACTAATTGATCCTAATTGATCCTAATTGATCCTATCTTATCAAAAGCAGTTACGGGATCCTAATTGATCCTAATTGATCCTAATTGATCCTATCTTATCAAAACAGATTACTGACTATTAAAAAACCGATTATACACTAATTACTTCTAATTCTACGGTGCAATAACCGAATGCAAGCCAAAATTCTAATGTTTTTACAAACCTTACACAATCTTAATAACCCTCTAAAATGTTCCACTCACGCCTCGAAGTGCGCGTCCGACACCCGAATGTAGTCTCCAAAGTCCCAAGTGTCCAAATATACCATTTTTAATATCTTTGTGTCACATTAATTGAGTTTATATAGTGTGTGACCAAAAATAAATATTTTTAGTCTAAATATTTAATGGCAACATACTTTACGGGTTACGCACTCGATGTCAAAGCCCCAAAATTCTCTCAAAAATCTAATTTCCTACTCTTTTCCAATTTTTATATTTTTCCCAATTTTTCTGGATTTTTTCTAAAATTATTTATATATTTTCCTTATTTTTCTGTAATTTATTTATTAAAAAAATAAATAAATATTAAAATATGGGGTTGGGCCCACCCAGAACCGGTCCTGGGTCGGCCCGACCCAGTCTCGCGTCTCGCATGCACGCAAGGCATGCGTGTGCGTGCGTTCGGCCCTCCCTTTTGCATCGTCGTAGCAATCTTTGCTCTTTTAAGATCTGTTTTTTTTTTTTTTTTTTTTTTTGGTTTCATCAAATAAACAACAACAAATTAACAACTAACCAACTAAACAACTAAACAACAACAACTATTCATCAACAACAACAATTTATTAACTAAACTTACAAATTGGTGGCATTTTTAGGAAAAATTCAAGAACACCAACAAAAACTCAAAAATTAGCTTGTTGATTAAATCAATGGTGTCCTTATACAATTTGAGTCCAATTAAATTCATAGAAAATCCATTTTTAACAAAAAACCCCAATTTTGATGCATTGAAAGCAAGGAAAACCAAGTAGAAAGGGTTAAAATTTGTTACCTAGGGTGTAGCTTCCTTGATTCTTGCTTTTCTAGGTTGAATCACCTCCATTTTGAGCTTTTAATCTCACCAATTCCACCAAGATTCCAGCTCTTAATTCTTCTCTTGAGATAATTCTAGTGCTTTATTTTGCATGTGTTCAAGAACACACTTGTTTATATAGTTGGTTTTAAGTTCTCTTCTAGCCCTTCATCTCCTTTCACTTACTCATCTAGATGCACATCAAGGATTTGGATTTAAAGAATCCATGCACCTTTAAAGTCCACTAAATTTCCTAGGACACTCTTGATGGAGTCATCACAAGGATGATCTAGAGGTCTTAATTAAATGTCTCAACTTAGGCTTTGTTATTATTTTTATTTCACTTAGCCTAAATTTTTATAACTTAGGTATATCAAAATAAATAGCTTAGTTTGTAGACATCACATTTATTTATCATATTGTTGGCTAAGCTACCGATTACTCGGCTCCCTAGCGCCTCGCGCCAATACGCATCTCGAGGCACACTTCAAACTTTTATTTAAATTTTATTTTGTTTAATTTAGTAACTTAGGCCTTATTTTGACAAATTATGTAAACCTTAGCTTAGGGAAAATTAGTTGTTGCTATACTAGTTACACCTAGCTTTTATTTGTCCAAGTCTTAACCATCCCATACCTGCGCTACGCGCAAACCGATGTATCCCACACTCTCAACGAACATACGCACAATGCGATAATGAAATCTAACTAGTGCGACACGTTTTATAAGTAAATAATTCATCAAAATAGTACACATCACACAAAAATAACAACTTTACGTGAACTTTTAACACGAGGCATCGATCGAGTTTAACACATCACCTAGAATTACAGATCGTTAATCCCTAATTAGAGTATAATCTCGATTTAATTAATTCGGGCCGTCACAGGAAGTGAATTATAACAAGCCCCAATCCCAAATTAGTTGAGGTCGGTTACGTGGATCAAACTCTTTCATTGTGGTTGATTTGGTGCAACAGATGGTGTGCTTTCCTTTAAATCCCTCCTAATCAATGCATCTCAAGTTAGCTTAGGTCTACCTCAACATCATCTAATTTCTTCAGTTTCTATTGAGTCAAAATTTTCTAGCGGGGCATTTGTAAGCTATCTTTGTAGGTGTCTAAACCACCACAACCATCTTTCCTTAATCTTTGGGTCAATTGACGCTACTCCTAATTTTCTTTAAGTTCTTGTCTTTCTTTTTCTATCTTTACGAGTTTTACCACACATCCACCTAAGCATCCTTATTTTCTTTACATTCATTTTATGTATGTAGTGGTTCTACTACTTTTCTTTGAATTTTTGTATTTCTTAATAATATGATTTGCGTTAATAGATAAAAAAAAAATTAGAGAAGAGCGGTTGTGGTGGTTTGGACACAATTAAAGGCAAATTGCAAATGCCTCTCTATTAGACAACTCAAGGAGCTAAAAATTTAAGGATTTTGAAGGAAAAGCAATTGACCTAAGATATCTTGGAATGCATTAATTGATAATAAAAGATTTAAAAGATTACCAAGTTACATCATCAACTGCATGAAATCATGTTAAATAGAACTGTCAGATTCATTTAGTTGGCTCCAACTAAACTGGTATTGAGGCGTAGTTGTTGGTCCTTCTATTACTTTACCAAAATAGATAACACAACTTTTAGGTTTTTTTTTTTTTTTTTTTTTTTTTTTTTTCATAATTGCATCTGGAATATTTATTATGAGAACTGTTCCTCCGATTGACCAATCATAATCGGGTTATACTGAAAAGGTCTAAACTTTGGGATCGGGAGTTTTGGATTATGGAACTGTGAAAGTGAGAATTCTAGATATGTTGGGAGTTACCTAAGGGGTTGTCTGATATGTAGGAATGAAAGGTTATGGATAGGAAAATAACCACTTTTCCAATGTTTGGTATGGTATAGCCAATGAAATTTGGGTGATGGATGATGATGATGATAGGCAATGAAATTTGGGTGATGGATGATGATGATGATGATGCAAGCATTTTATTGTTTGTTGAGACTGACACCTAGGTCATTTTGGCGACAGTTATGTTATTTTTTGTTGGATCCATAATAATTGCTAGAGCCAATCAATGACGCTTTCTTGTTGGATGTTCAGATTGCAGATTTGAATGAGAAAATAGACCGAAAAAGGGTGGAAAGAATGTCCAGACCAGAGGTACGCTGTGATAGCAAGTTACTTTATTTTCCTTCATGTGGCAATTTATTCTGTATCTAACAATTGATGATGATTCAATGGGATTTTTTTTAGAGCGCGCTTCAATTGATATTCTGGTCTTCTGCATACTCATTGAGCTGCCACTTACTAGTTTATTTGATTATAGTTATATTTCAGGTGCTACTTGTGATGTTCATAATTTTTTTTACTATTTTTTCCCAAAATTCTTTTGAATTAAATTATGTCTATGCATTGTCTATATAAGTCTCATCTCAACTTGCACAACTGAGATGCTCAGTATCACGTTTATGGGCAATCCTTTCCTTACAAGACAGTTTTCAAAGATGAGTTATGCAGCTTATGCTCATTTTCCGTTACATCACTTACATGTGAGTTAAACATGTGCACGCGCACGCGTTCTTGGTTTTTCATTGTCAAATCTTGGAAGTTGGAAATATAGACTTGTATCTAGTTATCTTCTTGGTTTTATTTGCTTTTGATTTTTCTTGATAGTTGTTTTTGGTTACATGGTGGTGAAAGAAGTTTTGAACTTGTACAGATAGAGGACTTCTTCAGCTTCAGGATTATGATACAATGATATTGCATCTATGAATTATGAGCTGGATTCTGGTTTTGTAAATTGCATGTCAGGTGGACATCGTACCATTAGAGGTGGAGCAAAGGCCGCAATCTGCCACTTGGGTGGCAGATCCTTTAGGACAAACTCAACATGGTATAGTAATCCTTTTGCTTGATTGAGAAATCTCAACACGGCAAGGAGTTCTTCCCTTATATATTGATTTATTTTGTGTGTGTGTCGATAGTGTGTATAAGTATAACAAATTTGGATGGTAAGGAATCTTTATGCTTTATTTGTACGTATGATCTAGTTTGTGATGTGATGAAGTCCAAGAATTAGCTTGCAAATTCTTGATAGGATAATGAAGCCCAATAATTAGTTTGCAAATTCTTGATAGGATAATGATGAAGTCCAAGAATTAGTTGCAAATTCTTGAAAAAATAGGAAAAGATATGACTCGCGACGATCGGGGGTATGGGTTTATTGGAAACGGCGTGGAGATCACAACTCACGGCTATCTTTGTGACTACGACGTTTTTCGGCGAAATTCCATCGTTTCGCCCTCAGAAACGGCAATTTTGCTATTTTAGGAAACTTTTGTTTCGGTTATAACTTTCATTAGGAATTTTCGTTTTTATTGCCGTTTGCGGCGTTTGTTTCTATTTTTCGTCTAGTTTTCGGTTTAGGGCTTTTTGGACTTTTTACTATTTTTGGCAAATTTTAGGGTTTCGCTATTTAAGCGATCTATTGGGTGTAATTCGTAGTTTTGGTTGAAATAAAAAGAATTTTCTTTGGCTTAAGTTCGACCTAGATCGAGTTGTTCGTGGATTCGTTCAAGCTGGTTTAGAAGATCTCCGCTTTGCGTCGGTTGGTATCGAGCACAACCTTCGGCGTGATTGGAGAAATCATGCCGCCGAGAAGAGGAACCAGCGAGCGTATCGAGGAGGTGTATGATCGTAACAATCGAATCGACAAATTGGCCCATTAATTGACCAACGCATGGTCGCGGTGGTAGAACAGTGCTTGCCGAGAATCGATCGGTTGTTGGATCGGCATATGGATCGTATCCTCCCCGCCGAGAGGACGGATTACGTAGGTTACGCGGGGAGATGGAGGGACTCCCATCACGGATCGAGAGAGTTCGTGCGTTGGGGTTCGAAGGACTTGCGCGGACCTTCGGGTCATAGTAAGCGAGGCGGTTACCGATTATCTTCGGAGGAGTCCGATCGGGGGTTTGCGCCGTCTCGTGCCGGGAAGAGGAGCGCGAGAAGAGGAGAGCGGTTTTAGGCCCTCGCGTTACGGGGAGCGACGAGAAGTATTATGCCGTGGCGGGCGTGCAACCAAAGGGTCTTTCGACGAGAGGCGGAGAGGAGGGCACGGTTCGGAGCAAGGCCGCCAACATGATGTGGCTTGTTCGGACGCCGCCGTTCACGAGTTCTATGATTCGGGTTCGAAGGCGGCAGGGAAGAGCTTGGTGAAGAAGAGTGGGGACGAGAGAGAGGGCGCTTTGATTTTGGGATTGAAGATGAAGAACCGGCGTTCATGAGAGATGAGTTTGCGAGCGAGCCGCCATCGTCGCGAGAGCGGAAGGGTCGAAGGAAGATGGGTTTAGAAAGAAAGAGAAGAAATTGAAGTGGGATAAGAAGTTTGATAAGGGAGGGAAGATGAGCTCGAAGGGTGGGAGCTTGTCGGCGATTTATCTGGCGCGATCGCGAGATGAAGGAGCTCTGCGGGATACGGTTGCGGGGCGGATTACGAGGATGACCAAGAAGGTGTTAGGACTATGGATGACGATAACTTCATAGATGATGCTTTGGAGTGGATCCGGTGGCCGTGCGGCGTGACAACGAATGCTTTATTGGGGATGCGCCACGACTTGAGAAGGGCCACGGAACTAGAGAGTCTCTTGATATTTTGCTTGGCAAAGCGATCTCTTACAATCCGCGAGTTGAGGTTCTTTGGTGAGGGTGCCAAAGAGAAGTGGCTCGCGGGTGAGGTTGACAACTTTTAGAGCGATCCTTGGGCAGCGTATGCTACCATTACAAGTTCGAGAGGAGATTTTGCTTGCTGCAATTCAAACTGAATCAAGGCATGGTAACAAGAAGGAATCCGATATACTGATGGCAAGGCAGAAGACTTTGTTCGTGGGATGCAAGAGATTCACCAATTTATCAAAGTTAACTTGCAGAAGGCTGCTGACAAGTACAAGGATTCAGTCAGGTGTGAAAATTAATGTCAAGCATCTTGTTCCCTATTATGGGGATACGTCTGATGATGACAATTCGAGGGCGAATTCTGTCCACCCTTGGGAGAATGATGAAGTCCAAGAATTAGCTTGCAAATTCTTGATAGGATAATGAAGCCCAATAATTAGTTTGCAAATTCTTGATAGGATAATGATGAAGTCCAAGAATTAGTTGCAAATTCTTGAAAAAATAGGAAAAGATATGACTCGCGACGATCCGGGGTATGGGTTTATTGGAAACGGCGTGGAGATCACAACTCACGACTATCTTTGTGACTACGACGTTTTTCGGCGAAATTCCATCGTTTCGCCCTCCGAAACGGCAATTTTGCTATTTTGGGAAACTTTTGTTTCAGTTATAACTTTCATTAGGAATTTTCGTTTTTATTGCCGTTTGCGGCGTTTGTTTCTATTTTTCGTCTAGTTTTCAGTTTAGGGCTTTTTGGACTTTTTACTATTTTTGGCAAATTTTAGGGTTTCGCTATTTAAGCGATCTATTGGGTGTAATTCGTAGTTTTGGTTGAAATAAAAAGAATTTTTGAACTTTGGCTTAAGTTCTGACCTAGATCGAGTTGTTCGTGGATTCGTTCAACTGGTTTAGAAGATCTCCGCTGCGTCATGATGTCACTCAGAAAATATCCTTAATGCCTGAAAGATAGAATATATAATAGATAAGGAACAAATCCTCTTTTTCAACTTAGTCTGCTTTGTAACTAATAAGCTTAATGACCATATTTTTGTAATTTACATGCTAATTTCAATATAAGAAGATGTTAAATACATAACATGTTTGCTTGAAATTAATGGCCTCTTTTTCTGAGACAGTAACATAATGATTGCCGATTCTCCTAACAGTATATGTAGATTCTTAATTGGATGGTATCTTGAATTCCATAAGTTTTAAGCTCTTCGACTTGGAGGAGCTTTGGATGGACAAGTTCCACCCTTCTTGTTCAAGTTTTTCTTATCTTTGGGCCCTTTTGGAGATTTCAATGAAGTGTTTCTTTGATATAATAATCACTTTCTGCCAAATGTACTTTTTGGGCCTCAGTAAATAATTACAAACATTATTGTATAGATCAATATGAGGATTACCTGCAGAAGCCATTGACCTTATTTAATTTCTTAAGAGTTAAAAACACTGAATCCAATATCTTTATCACCCTCAAGAGCCTTAGATGTTTTTAGCATATAATGGTTACAATATGCTCTATTATAGCCTTGAGGGAGAGTCTTTCAACTACAACAACAACAACAACAACATAGCCTCAGTCCCAAATTAACTGGGGTCGGCTACATGGATCAAACTTTTCCATTGTGCTCGATTAAGTGCAAGGGAGAGTCATTCGACTCCCACAATAAAAAACAATTTCCGGCAAATTGATAAATAGTTTAGAGGCCCATTCTTTAAATTAAATATCATGATATGAAATGAGACACATAATGCTTCTAACATCTAAAGGCTCCACTTTTTATTTATTCTTTTTATTTTTGCTACTGTCGATAGAACTGCAACGGTTCTTACCAATGCAGACGGCACACTCGTATCTTTACAGATTTGTTGCAAACCTGTAGCCATTTAGTGCATGGTAAAAAATATTCCCAACTTCATGATTTAAACAACATAAACATAGCCTCAGTCCCAAATTAATTGGGGTTGGCTACATGGATCAAACTCTTCCATTGTGCCCGATTAAATAAAATGGATTAATAGATATAAGATAATATGAGTCATTGTTTTGGCGGTCAACTTATTGTTATTTATTTGATGACTAATCTTGCAAGACTCCACCTCCATTGAATGAAAAGTGCCAACACTGGGACGTTAGGAAGCTCAATATGAATCCCCCCTGTTTTTTTGGTGTTCAGATCATAGTTACTAATTTGATGGCTCATCTTGCAACACTCAATAGAGTGAAAAGTGCCAATGTCATGATGTTAGCAAGCTCATTTAATTTTTTATGTTTATGCAGGACAGTTTTTTGGCTCAAGTTCTGGTAGACGAGGATCCTCGCATTGCTGTTTTTTGCTAGAGGTATTTTTTGTTGTTTTCTGTCAAACACTTATATTCTTTCAAGTTTCAACACTTTGGACTTAAAACGCTTTACATGAGTATCTCTAGCTTTTGTATTGCATTATGGTTTTGTCTTTTGCTAACTTTCTGGTGGAAAGTTGATTGCATTCTTCTTTTTGTAATTATATGTTTTGTCTTTTAACAATATTAGTAATTTAGTATTCTGAAAACTACAAGCCTATTAACATATTTATAAAAATGAAGACTAATTGAACTTGCAAACAACTATTCATTTAGTAAAATAGGCTCCTGAAGCATTTAAGACTTCTTATTTAAAGTACTAGCAATAAATTATAGTCTTAATTTAATTCAGGACTTGTACATATTATAGAAGTTAAAAATTCTAATCAGTCTTGAGACTAGATATAATCGAATGTATCTGACAGTAATTCTTCCTGGCTTGAAGAACTGACCTGGCAAGACAAATTGTTTATTGTTTAAAAAATAAAATCATGAGCCTTCCACTTGAGTAGGAGGCTGTCAAAATCAACTACTACACAAATTTGGATGGGTAATAACTAATAAGTTTCCTTGAAATCAAAACTGAATCTTGCAGATGTCATCGTGTAATGAGCAATCTTGATGTGAACAAATAAAGCATGCTTAGCCAAATAAGAATGTGTTGAAATATCATCTGGCACGCATTCCATTGTTGTGGTTCTATGCTGAGTTTGTGACGTCTGTATAGTAACACCAGATAAATTTCATGAAATGCATCTACATATCTAACATTAAAAGAGTTCTGATCAATGTAAGATACTTCCTGGAGCAACAGATAACTTTTGGCATATGTTTGGAAGTTGATGTAGAATACAAGGTCAAGAAATCAACATCATCATCAACTATGTGATTGTTCCATGCAGGGCCTTCTTCACTACTTCTGTAAGCACATGATTATCCATGGGTTCAGGAAAACCAATTGGCTGTCTATGTGACCAGTTATCAAAGCTAACACCCAGAAATATCTTCTCCAAAATGATCAGTGCCTATGCCTTCTATTGTGTTATTTATATTTAGTCTTTATATCAGGAACCTGCTTATGCATAAATCTAAAGAAGATGTAGAAAAATTAGTGCGAGAGAGGCCAACTGCATGCCATTGTTCAATAATCACTAAACATGCTCTTAAATAGAGACTAATTAGACTTCTAATACATCAAGAAGTCCTTAATTTAACTAGACTTCTAAGGCATAGTCAACTTTTTATTCGTAACGAACTGTTAACTATATTGAATGCTTGAATTAACAAAAAATAATTTAAAGCTTGAAATGAAAGTCTCATATTTGGAAATGATTTCTACCGAACATTTTTCTGTAGCTTGGTACTGTTATTTGTTCCTTTAAGCAAAGCAGATTTGTGCAGTTTTATGATTTAAATTTATGCTAGTGGAACTGGATTTTCATTTATTTACATATTCATTTATATTAACTGTTACCTTAAGTTTACACTAGACTTGTCTTAACATTTACAGGATGAGTTGGTGGTAGATGGTGCTCGGGTGTTTGATATGGATGCTGATGGAAAAATTCTCATTCTTGCACGAAGGCTTCCTGGAATGGGTGGAACACATTTGCTTACAAAGGTAAAATATCTGAGTCAAGCATGCAAGTTAAGTTCCACGGTTACACACGTGCATTTGTAATGATAATTCACTTCATCTTTGAATCTTTCTAAATTCTTTTTTGTTACAGATAAGTTTGATGTATCCATATGACAGTGAGAATATACCTCTTGCCCCCAGTATCAAAGCTGTTAAGGATCTGCGTGTCTCCCCTTGTTCTGGTAGACTTGCTCTGTTTGCTTCATTGGGAAAGAAATTATCTGTTCTAAGGTGCTGGTGTAATCTACTAAGGAATTTCCCCTCATGTAAAGAAAATATCTTTAATTGCTATTTTTCTCTTTAACATCTTTTTTTTTTCAACTTGTTTCAGCTTAGAGAGCAATAACATCGTCCTTTCATATGATTTGCCGGTAATTTTCGTTACATTGTTATGTATGTTGAGTTAATTCTTGTTCGTCTGACACTGATAGTTATTCAATAGGTAGAATAAATCTTTTCAGTGTTAGTATGCATTATAAAAGGTTACTCGTTGAAGCAAAAATGAATAAAATGCTTTATAAACAGTTTTTTCTCTATATTTTCCTGCTTTTGTTTGGTACTGAATAATAGTATCTTTGCAGATTAAGCTAAATTTGTCTTAAGTCTTAATTCATGTAGAGCTGTTACAAGCAATTGAAACAATGTATTTTGAGCTAGGATGTGTAGAATGTTGATTTGCAAGCGTCAACATGAAAGCTTTCTGCAGTGTCTTTCTTGTGTTTACTATTGGTACGGTTAGTTTTAGTCATCTATATGTGTTCCTTGATGCTACTTTCTGTCCTTAAGCTTGAAAGCTTTGGCTGTGACGGTTAAGTGATTACTGTTGATATTTTTCATTTGAATCAAGTTATTGATCATCTAGATGTATTTCTAGATGACCGCTTTCAATAAGAAAACTTTATACAGTGACTTTTAACCGGTTACTACTGGCACAGTTTTGTTTCTAGAATCTAGACTGTTTTGATTTTGACTGGTGATGCTTCACTTACTTATTTGTTGGTAATTTGGTGTTCTTGCTTATTTCTAGATAATCACAAAAAATGTACTAAAATGAGAAAAATAAGTTCTTGAGTGGTCAGTAACTTGATGAACTTTTGTGCCATAAAATCAAGGACCTCCTGAATAAGTCTGTTATTTTTTCCAGGCTCCTGCATGGTCATGCTCATGGGATAACAATAGTTCATATCATATATATGCTGGATTACAGGTTCCGTTCTCTTCACTTTTCATCTATCTGTGCTTTTGAAATTGGTCAATATTCTTAGCTCTCTATTTTTTCCCCTTAGGATCAAACCTATCTAAGTCTTGTTATTGATGGATTATATTCTTTTTTACAGAATGGCATGGTTCTAGTGTTTGATATGCGCCAAACAGCAGGGCCCTTGGAATCAATAAGTGGCTTAACTTGCCGTCCTGTTCACACAATTCACTCTCTTGCACATTACCCTTGTCTGCCTTCTGGTGTTAAAACTATACTCACTGCTTCTGCAATTGGTCCATGTGTGTGGAAGACTGGCGGTGTAGGAGAACGGTTAGTCATTTCTCTCAAGAACTTAATGTTGGGGCATGTGCCCTAGGTCAATCCATTAATTGTCTTTATGAATACTTTTAGTTAATAAAATAGAGGATTTCATTTGCTGTTTATTATAATTAATTTACATGTTTACATTATAATAAGATCCATGGGTATTTGCAGAAATATCCTAAATGTCCCTAGTCGATCATTATACTGGGAACTATAATGAATTAAGACTAGTGTGAGTCTTGATTGATGATCATATGATGATTATACGTATAGGGACACGAATCAAGATCACGAGTACTTGTTAGGGAACAAAGTACTGGAATGACCCGCTATGAGAACATCACATGGATTAAGTCATAGTTGTTTCTTATGATAGGTATATTTTTTAGTCCTCTGACTTGAGATTACTAGAGACTTCAACATTAGGAACACAGTGATTTGACACAATCAAACGTTGTCTTTAACCGAACGATTATAAAGGTTGTGATTGGTTATTGTGTGAGCAATGTGATGAAGTTGTGTAATCGAGATAAAATTTGTCCATCTCATATAAAGAGAGATATCCAATGGATCCCTCGATGTGTTAGACTGTTAAAAGGCCTAGTCTAAGTGAATTGATATTGATCAATGTCACTTGGATGTTTTCAGTCTACCTAGAGATCGAGACTAGTACGATTGAACATGTTGGATGACAATTTCATGCCTTATATTTGATCAAAAGGATATCGTGTAACAAAAGGAAGTTGTATACACTATTGATTAGGTTGTATCGATTTGATATTCGTACAACTTGGGTAGTCATAATGTCTTGCTAGAGGCCGCTTATGACTTGTATGCCAAAATGTGTTTTGGTACACTGCCAACGTTGTATGAGCCTATTGGGTCGCACACTAAGAATGGTTTTGCGAGATTTTAAGATGGTTCAGAAAAACGAATTTTATATGATAAAATTCATGACAGAAACATCATTGTCGTGTATTACACTTATACTTCTTTAAGTAGGGGTATATCTGTAATTTACTTAACCGTCTATATACAATGGTTGTATAAATAGACGCTTTAAGTTAGAACACACAGATGAAAATTTTAGGGCCGAAACTCTATTTTTCGTTTAGAAACAAATTAGGGTTTTCTGGTACGCTCTGGATAGTTTTGGAGAGAAACAAAAAGGTTTGGTATTCTCTTGAAGCTAGCACTTCGAATGTCGGTCGTCGTTCGTGTGTAGACTGTTGGTAGAGGGCGTTCGTCGTTGGCAGCGCCTTAGAGATCGATCAACCTTCAGAAAGGTATTTTGCGACCGAGGTATGATTAAGTTTTCTTGGTTTAAACGTTTTAATGGAATTAGATTCGGATCCTGTTGGGGTTTTTGTCAAAATTGTTTTTATAATCTCCGCTGCGTATGAACCCCAAAACCCAACATTTAAATCTTTTTTATGGCTCTCATGATCGAACTAGTTATAATTTAAAAAAGTTAAAACTCTGCAAGATTTTTATCTTAGGAATTTATGTATATTAACCTCAAAAGTGCTTTATGAGTCATAAATTCACATTGCTAACAGTATCAATAATTTCATGTTGAATTCCAATACAAGATATAGGTCTCAAATGCAAGGCATTTGGACAAATCTCCTCTTGTTTGTTCTTCATTAAAAAGGAAAAAAAAAAAAAAAGTTCTTTTGGATACATTTTAAATTCAATCATGGAAGAAATGGATTAGGAGCTCTTCGCTCACACATTAGAGGTATACCTGAAATCAAGTTTAGAAACCATTTTTTAAGCGTAATATAAAATGTATATTGATATTTCCAAAGCTAGAAGGATTTTAAAGGCCTAATAGTCAAATATGTCCTAACCTTTCAAGGTTTTTGCAAAAATATTTTAACCTTTTGATTTCTTACAAATTGTATGATTGCTTGTCATTATTGTAGTGCATCACCCATGGGAACGTGAAAAATTTGCACACATTTGGGAATATTATTTCAAATGTTGAAATGAGTACATACTCAAGTGACCGTTCATCTCTTTCATTGTGACATGACGCATAATAATGTCAATTGAGGATAAAATTCGCGATGAAAAAATTAGAATATTTTTTTTGCCAAAATTAAAAGGCTAGTATATATATACGTCTATTAAGCCTATTTTGAATGTCTGACTGTAATTGAGATTTTAAAAACTGTATTGGAAATGTATTGATTTCCAAACCAAATGGAAAAGGAGTGCTGGGTTATTTTGCTTCCTCTGATTAGGATTTCAGTGAGGTTCACTACAGGTAAATCATAACTGTGACTCTGAATGATACTTAATTTTCTCTTGTTTTACCTTTTATCCCTTATTTTTCATGAACTGGTGGAGTTACTCTCGAATTAGACTCTGATAGGATTTGTTGCTGCTAATCTTGGATTTTTAGAACTTTAATTGCTTGGAACTCGCGATGACTTAACAAGGAACTTGAAACTCAAATATGACTTTTGTAACTGCACTGACAATATTTGTAATGATTTTTTTTTGTTGTAGGCCATTCCTTATCCCTGAAGTGGCGAATGAAGGGGTGTGCATATCACTTGCATATTGTCCTTCGAGCAATGACATTGTTGCTTCATATCGTCCGCAAGTTCGGACTGCTTTTGATATTGTTGGTTCACAATTGCCACTGTCACAATCACCCTCTGTTTTAGGGCAAGGAGTACGGGGCTCTCATGTTGCTATCAAGAGGGTAAATGATGGCTGCTATCAGAAATTGGGATCTACATCTGCCAATGTTAATAATGTTCGAATGTCAAAATCTGCAATTGTTACCTTGGGGAATTGCAACCCATTGTTTGCTTATGGGGATGAAATAACTCATGGATTGTGTTTGTCGGAGGGACCATCATTAAGGGTTATTCAGAATTTGAAGCCGCATGAGCTCCTATCCTGGATGTGAAATACGGTAGCTCCCAGGGCACAGGTTTACTTGGTTGTGTGAGTGAGGATAGACTGCAACTATTCTCAGTGAATCCCTCATGAAAAGGTAACTGTACTGTTGAATTTCTAAGTGGGTTTGCAGTAGAAGTTGTGTATGTGTGTGATACTTCATACTTGGTTGGCTTTATTACATAATGTACTTGTGTAGTTGTAAAAACATTTTAGATGTTACTTCTAAAATTACTGAATTTTTTTTTTTTTTTTTTTTCCTTCTGGTTTGCAGGTTAATGCAACAACATGTGAAATAACGATGGCTGACATGGTGGATATTTATTCTTCTAATCGTTTATGTTCTGAATTGTGATTTCTATGGGATGTTGAACATGCTTATTTTTGTATTTCATGCAGATTGTGCGAAGAAAGGTTTGCCCCACGCCTTTTTTGCATGTGAGGAGCAAGACCATTCAATGTAAGTTCGAATAAGATACCTTCTAGTAGGATGTTGGAATAATTCGTTCAAATGTGAATTTATTCCGATATTTAAGATGAAATATTGTATTTTAACTGAAACATATCTAAAATTTTTGATAGTAGTAGGAGGTATCAGCCGGTAGGCGTTATTAGTTGTCAATAGTTTGATCTATGTGTACAATACATAGAGAAGACCTGCATTTTGTTCCCTCATTGTGCTATAAATTTCAACTGTCCATTTCCACCAGTTTCTTCTTCTTGTTGTCTCCATTATTGAGTTTAGAGGTAAGTGTCTTACTCTCTTTTCTAAATCCAAATTGAAATTGGAGAAATGCGAAAATGAATAATCGAAGATTGATTATAAACTGATAATGTGCATCATAATGGTCCCTTGTCTAGTTTCTGAGTTTCATTGACTAAGCTTTTGAATTTCTTTCTTTGATTGGTGGTATTTGATAGTGAACTTCTAAATTCTAATCATCTATGCAAGAACATAATCTGTCTAAGCACACATTTTCTCCATATTGTACTTTCCCTGCACTTCGTCAAGATCTCTGATTCTTGTGTTAGCCATAACAAGGTGAGTAGTGAGGAAGGTTTTTATAAGGATTACAGATTTAGAAAAATTCAAGAAAAAAATTGGGTGACAAAGCATGTTCATGGAGATCAAATCTGTAAGTGCACTTGTTATTCAATTATTATAAGTTGCTCTCAACCCTATCCATAAAAATGCCCACAAATGGGTCATGTATGCACCTTTATTACTGTAATGGATGAATGGTTGGGACCATACTCAACATCTTAGTCCCATGCAGGGCTTTGTCACGACCCACACCAGTTGCTTGGCAGCAAAAATCTTGCTTGAACCATGTTCTGTATGTTTTTATTTTAGGGAACATTCCATCAAGTTTAAATGCATGAAGGCCTGTACTTGCATCTATTTCCACGTCTTTTTATGCAGCTTGTATATCTTTTGGTCATAAAGCATTTCTCATAATACCCTAAAGTTGCCACGGTTGAAAAAGGAAAGATCAATCATTCTTTCTTTTTAGTTCTTTTTGATTAATGTGGTCCACACTCGAATAATCTAATCTTATGAGAGACGGTCGGACGCCCTCACCTTATGACCTGGAGGAGTTTGGAGAGATGAATATATTTGAAATTGGATGAGAGGATTTGATCCCACTATTCTGTGATTACGAGTACGTTTTGGTAACTTTACAACCGCATTATTTTTATTAGGTGCTCTTTTTAATTCTTGATAACTGTTAAAGGCTAAATCTAAAGTTAGGTATTATTTTTAAGTGTCAAAAGATGTAGTAAAACAAAATGGTCTTATTGCTTGCCTAACTAATTTCTATAAGATTATGTGGTTGATTTTGAATGTTTAAATACATAAAAAAATCTCTTTTTAAAAATAAAAAATATTTAAAAACCTGTGGTTTTATTGCTTAGCCAAATAATTAAATTAGGATAAGGTTTAAGTGGTTGAATTAAATGCCAATTATATAGAAATATGCATGATTTTTTTTGTGCAGCCAACAAATTTGGATAAGCCAAAAGGGGGAGGTGGGAATGACAAGTGTGATGTCATGCTTTATATGGCCGTTTCGTATAATATTGGTTGTTTGTTATGATGATTAGTTTTAATAATTTTAGAATAGGTTTTAGCATTATTATCTTTTCAAACTTATTTTAATTCACAGTTTGTTTGGTATGCGAGAAATCTTTTTTGGGTTTCTAATAGTAATTTGGCTGTGAAAAGTCAAGAACATATCTTAGCAATATTGGCTTTTAAACTTACTTTAATTTAGTGAGTACTGTCCAATCACTAATTTATATAATATAAAGAAATTAAGGGTTTTTAACTTAAACTTTCACTTCAAAAATAGTTTCTTTCAACTCAATAAAAGCCCCATCACATCAACTATATGAAATACTAACCAATTAATGTCCTCGCATAGAGGTTGGAATATACTTGTCCCTCGAGTACAAATCTTCTAATAATTTTTTTAAAATATATCTATTCTTGAATAGTTAGAGGTAATCTTCGACGTCACGACATAAAAAAAACATAAATATTGAATATAATTCACAATTTTCAAATTTATATATATGTCAATCTTTTCTCTGAGAGTAGATGTGTAAGGCACAAACAAACAAATGCATGAACTTACAATAAATATTAAATAAGCTTATATGTAGAAATCACAATTGAGTACAATCAAGCCAATCCCATTCCTTTGGCTTCATCACTCATATCTCCCTTTCCTTTATTATTCTTTTCTCTCACAAATCACAATCTTTTGTTTTTATTATTCTTTTTCTTTAATGTATTAACCAATCCCAATTATTACACAAACTGTTGCACACCACTAATCACATAGTAACACAAACCAAATCAAACTTTCAAGTCTTGGAGGCTTGGATGCTGAACTACCCTTAACTTGGATTCAACTGAATTCACTTTCCATCTCAATACACCCCCTTAAAGTTCACAAGAAATGTGAAAATTGAGTGGCTGATTGTGCACTCTTAATGAGAATAACACTCTGGTGTCTGAGAATGGTCTCTTCTCCAGTCCTTGCAGTAGTCATACACCAAATAGTTGTTCTGAGCCCATTGCATTGCTTGGTACTGCTGGCCACTCAGGCCACCAGAGGGCGACGGCGAGGCTGAGACTGCGTGGCATGAGGCCCCTGCGTCCGCCCTGCATCCGCTGAGCTTGAAATTCGTGTATTTACCGATGAATGGCTGGTAGTGATAATCAGCTTTGTATTTACCATCCTCAGTTGCCCATGATGAAGCATCCCATATGGAGCCATACAACCACATTGGCCTTGTTGGGAATGTGTAGTCACTCTTCCTAGGGTACCTCCTTATGGGGATGTCATCAACAAAGAATCTGAACAAAAAGTTTAAACAATTTGAGATTTTGTTGAACTTAATATGTAAAGATGTGTTATCACTTTTTGATTGAGAGCAGTACTTACATGATCTCATTAGGACTCCACAGCATGCCATAATTGTGAAAGTTCTGTGTTGGATCAAACCATAGGTGAAACTTCATCTCTCTTCCTACAATCCTCCCATCTCCACTTCCTCTTATGTAGACATTGGTCTGCAAAGTGTAAGGCTTGCCCGGTGTCGTTCCGAGGAACTCTATATCGATTTCGTCGTGGTTTCCGGGGTGTTCTTCATTGTTTGAGAGCTGCATAATCCCAATCCATAAGACCCATATCAGTATTCAATACAATAAATCAGTGCCAATGCAATAAATCAGTCCTGAGCTTTTGATCATGAACACACATAAAATGAAGTTATAACTCCTGCAGTGTAACCAGGATGAAGCTTCATGGCAGCACCAAAGTACCCTGATGTGAATGCAGTATTTGACTTGAACCCACTTCCTGAATTCACAAAACAAGCAAGAAAACAATCAAATTCTCAACACCCATTAAGTAATTTAGTGAGTTCAATCAATGAAAACCCAAAAAAAAAAAAAAAAGGCTAATTTTTGAGTTGTTTTACACTAAGAGAGACTTGACCACCTGAGCTACTATCAAGCCAAATTGTGAGTGTGTTTTGATCAAATCTTTGATGCTGAGCTCCCCAAAGATTCCTAAACCCCTGATAAAACCCAACAGTCCTAAACTTTGAAGTGGGACTGTAACCAGGTGAAGGTTGAGCATTGGTTGAACAAAGCATGAAAATTAGAGAACAAAGTGTGACAAGCAGAGCAGCCATAATGAAGAAAAAGAAAAAGAGAGAGACACTATTGGGAAAGTTAAGGGACTCTGTTCTTAAATGCAGAGTAGAGAGAGAGTGTGTGTATTTTGAGAGTGTATGGCAGTACAATTGATATAAATAAGGAAAGATAGGTAGGCTCATTGTACAAGAAAATGTGATGAGGAGGTTGATGGGAAGTTATGTGGGGAGACAACAAAAATAAAATCAAACAGTTGATTATTGTTTATGGAAAGAATTGTGTTAAGAGTGACATAAGTTTTAATTAATGAGTAACACAGAAAGTAAGAAAAAAGTGTGCATGACTTGCATGGCACACAAATCATTTATTGATGAAAGTTACTTCTTAAATTGGTGAATTTCATTTCCACTCTAAGCAACCAATTGGGTCCAAGTGTTAAGAAAATACAAGGAAGAGAATAATTTAGAAACATTTAAAGTAAAAAGAGGTGAATGATTTGCATGGCTTGCCAAGTTAATCTAATTTAAGTTCACACTGATTTCACTATTTTATGTATTGGAGATTTTAGCTTGTGAGATTTAGTTAGAAACATGTAATTAGACAGTGGTATCATCAAGAGTTTCTAATTACTTTCCTATCAAATTTCGAGTTATTTATATTCATGTAGGCTATCAATAATTGTTGGAGATGTGTATAACGAAATAATAATGGTATGTCTCTTTTTCATGATAAGTAAGACAATCAATCAATTTAAAACCCTTTTATTGTTGAGATTTATTTAGAAGTCAAGCGTTGGGAAGCATTAATTAATAGAGATTTAAAAGACTTAGAAAGCACATTGTAAATTGCATTAAATTAAGCACATACAATATATAAAAGAGTTTGATTAATGTATTCGATTCCAACTAATTTAGGGTAGAAGTTTTATTGTTAACGTAGTAGTCAATACAACTTAAAAGAATCAAAACCATTTGATAGTGTTTAGATGTACAAATTAACATATGAACAGTAAATACTCGAACCTTCAAACTTTTAAAGAGCTCGAATTGTAAAATAAAAGACCTTTTGGAGTGAAACCTTCCTATCCTAAATTTTAATTGATTTCCTCTTGATTTGTGCATGTCATCCTTGCGCATGGCTATACTAATCTTCTTTGTACCATATCATTCCAATTTTATTAAATGTCTCCGAAGAGAATAATATATTTTTTATCATCTTAATTAGCCTTAATTACATCTTGTTGATGATAATCTTACTCAAATTACCCTTAATTCTTACTACGCTAAACTTTGTTTTGATTGAATTTCTATAGCTGATTGTTGGTGTGATTGATTGTTTCAAGTGAGTCTACATATATAGGATTCCAAGTGATTGAAACTTTGAAAGCAATATGCATTACCATGGAAACATTAAATCAGTCTAATACACCTTTATTGATTGGCAGCCTTATTGTTTTCATCTTTTTTTGAGCCTTTTCAAAACTTTACTAAGTTTTGGTATCTTGATAAAATGTGGGTCATATTCCCAAGCTGACATAATGAAGCAAATCCTCATTAATGCCTTAAGACAATTTGAAGGGGAACGTTCTTTGTGGGGTAGGTTCAGTACGGAAAAATGGCTCCTTGTGGTGGTTAGTTTGCATTATTATAGCAACATAAACTAAGAAAAATAGGTGGTCATTCATTTCTTCCTTGATAATATAGGGACATTATAATAGGGGTTGGAGTTAGGACAAACAGAAAAAAATAAAAATAAAAAAATGAAATTATGATTAGTTATGCAATAACATCAATTAGAAACAAATATTGTTTATTTGGTTGATAAGAAGAGAATCCAATGCGATTACAAGTTAAGATACATATGTTTAGATTCAATATTTTTAATTGGAAGTCTCGAGTAAGAGTCTTGATAATATAATGAAATCATGTTGGAAGACTTCATATCTTCATAGGCTATGCAGGAGGCTGGTTCAAATTAGTTGATCAGGATCAGAGACATGATCTAGATTAGTTGATCATCTATATCGTGTAGGGATGATCAAAAAATAAAAAAATAAAAATAAAGATTAGTATCCAAACAAAGAAAAAGAGGGAAAATTATAGGTCACCTAATATATATATATATACACTATTGCATGTCTTTTATAGTAATTGAAAATGATATCTTGTTTTATGCATGTAAACCATTAATAGGGTTTATACTTTAAATTATATGAAATCATATTAATTTATTTAATCTATCATATAGTATGTGATTGAACCAAAGCACATTTCTACGAATTTATGATCAAGTGCTATTCTTAATTACAAGTGGGTCTCTTGCATAGAATATCATATATAGGAGTGCTCTGCTGATCTTGGTAGGTTAACTACAAAGTCTACATGTCCCACCACATAAGGTACATTTTGCCCTTCACAATACTAGGTGCCTTAACAAATATATTCAATTAATAATTGGTATCCTATATATGACTTTGAATGGTATAACTGAAGTTGCATTAAATGCAATTGAATTTCAATGCACCATATGCAAAAAAAATATTGGTCTACTATAGGTGCATAGTCAATAGTCTCATATATATATTGGTGGAGCCTCTTTTATGGACTCAAAAATGGACAAAATGTCATGCTTTAGTGCAGGGTCGGCCGGCCATGTTTCCCTTCCATGACCCACCAAGCAAATAAAATACACTTACCATGGATATATATATATATATATAAAATAAGTCTACATATAGATGGAAATTAAGCTTTTGTAACAATAACATGCATGCATGGACGTCCTAACAAACAGATTAAAAGGTACAATGACAATTGTGTGTACCTTCCCATACCAACAGGACTAGGAGTCATATTATATGATCGATAAATTACAAATTCCAACCAACTATTGTCGTCTTGGTGCAAGATTGTGACTTTTTAATTATTCAATCGGGCATTTATAAAATTTAAAGTTCAAATTTCCTTATTTTTCAAAGTTCATCTTTTATAAGGTAGAGTTTATCTCGTGTGGAACAGTAAAGATAATTTTGATTATTTAAGTATCAAAAATAAAATAAAATTATAAATTTCATCTTCAGATTTGTCATAATCAACACGTACGAGTTTTACTCTAGAAGGAGAAAAAAAGTACGCCCTCTAATTTACTTTCCATTGATATTTTTTAATGTTGTTTTAATTTTGGAATGGCCCAATAAGCATTTTTTTTTTTTTTTGGTTTACGGATTTTAAGTAAATACTATTATAAGTAAATTACGAATTATGTGGTTCTCCCTAATCAATTAAGAAGAAAAAGAAATGACAAGGAAACAAAAGCAATGAAAATGACTAATAACAGAGTATATCAATATACTAATTAATTAATTCCTAACCAAAAGAAATTATACTAATTAATAGATTGGCATTTCGTATGGGCATGCAATTCACAAAAGCTAGTAATAATTAATATTAGCCAGAATGGGTTTAATGTATAATACAAAAGAATAAGTTCCATGCATTTAATCTGTTCTTTTTCACCCATTATCTAACCAAAAGTGATATAGTTGTCTTATCAATCATTCTGATTAATTAAGCACCAAATTCATAATCATACATACATCTAGCTAGCTAAACAAAAATAAATAAATAAATCAAACATTCAAAATGAACTAAATTCATTTTATTTTTGCACCCCATTCCTCCATATAGTACTCGAGAAACTCTAAGCGCCTCTGCTGCTTAGGGTTTCTCATCCTTGGAGTTTCTCATCCTTGCCTCTTCAGGCTCTCGGCTTTCGGATCTTTTTCTTTTTAAAATCTAAAATGATACATTAATCGTTCCCAACTCAACTTATTTTAACATTTGAATGAGTGAAATTGAATAAATACTACACTCCGTACTAAGTCTCAAACTACCATAATTAAAATAAGGTCAACTACCTCATTAAAGGGGACAAATACCCTACTAAGAGAGAATTCCATTCAAATTCAATACAAAAAATAGCAAAACAAATCAAAAAAGATTAATCAAGATATCATTAAGGAAAGTGCTTATAACATCTCTATGATTAATAATTTTTTTTTTATTTCAACTAAATTCAACTCACGACTTTCTTAAACTTTACATCCACCCCACAAGAATAATACATTGTATATCTCGACGTACGTAACATAATCATAAACCGTGCATGGTGAATTTAGACTTTGGAGAGTCGTTGTACCATTTCTCAATTTATTAATGTGAAGAAAGGGAGTGGGTGGAAAAGAGGATTATTGGGGTTTTGTCGGTTATCATTGTTTGGTATTTGAGTGATATTTGTTGATTCGCATTTACGTGGAGGGTTGACGTGGATGATTAGTTGAATTGATTGAGCATGAAATATGAAATATGAAATATGTGAAAGAAACGTATATTTTGAGAATGTGTGCTAAAAGACAACTTCTCTGCCGACACCTCTCCAGTGCTTCTGCCCATTAAACTAAGCCTAAGCCCCCTCACTTTGATTTTTCCATGTAATTTCATCACCTCACCTACATCAAAACTTCAAACATAAATTCAACTTGATGATCATATAATCCATTGATTAATTGCATGGATTTGTTCATTATTCAATCTAATTAATCTTCTGAAAAAAAAATCTAATTAATGTGGTCCAATACAGTATTGATCGATATAATTATTGGATACATATGAATGAAAAGAAGTTAAATATGCATGAAACGGTACATGCATGTGATCAATACAAATATATATATCTATCATATATCTATACTATTATAATAGCAATCTCAAAACGGTTAACCGTGAAGCCTTTTTGGTTAAAACTTCCAACAATGCCCCTAAGTGTTTTGATACAAATATTTAAATTCGGGATAAAATAGTAATTTAATTGATAACTAATTAATATGAGGTTTTGATTTTAAATGTGCGAATGAAAACTCTATTAGTTTTCAAAAAAATTTAAATTAGTAGTCAGTTTCCTAACAAAGTGAGATTTGGATGTTTTTTTTTTCTCTCCTCCACCTTCTTTCTCTCTCTTTCCCTCCACGTTTCTCTACTCTCTCTCTCCCCTCCACAATTCTCTCTCTATTCTATTCACGTTTTCTTCCTCCGTGTGTTTATTATATTGAAAACCACTTTCCTCTTCAAAATCACGCGCATAGCGCGTGCCCATTGACTAGTATATATAAAACGTATGTTCATATGTAATGGGTGCTTGTTTGGTTTTAATAAATACAATGTTTTTATGAAACGATAAATGTTTGGTTTGGATAAATACATTGGTTTTATGAAACGATACATGTATTGTATGGGTACCTTGGATATGGATTAGTTGTATACATGCATGGGATACCGTGGTGTCTCTTCAAAAAAATTGAATAGGTGTATCACACATTATAAATACTCCCCAACTTCATGGATAAATATAAATTTTTTTCTCACGTAAGTGAAATTCATATTTTCTCTCTAGTAAGTGAAATTCATAATTTCTCTCCGTGAGCGAGTACAATACTTTGATCCAATTGTTCATACGGTCTAAAGTGTTGTAGTCACAAGAACGTGATAGTTGTATCATGGGAGACAAGTGCTACCAACCGCGGGTACAATTTGTGGGACATTATTGTCTTAAAGAGATAGAGTATTAAACTCTAGCCTCAATTTACAATTTCATCAATTCATCAAGTTTGGAACATTTTCTTCATCAATTCAGCCATGACAATGCAAAGCGACGCAGTGGAGGTCATTGATCTCAATAAGCTTAAGACAATACAAATAGGCTCTACTTCTTTGCATGTCGTCGTTCCCCCGATGAAGCCAGAAAAGCCTGAGAAATTTAATGGAATAGACTTTAAGAACTGGCAATAGAAGATGCTATTCTACCTGACAACGTTGAACTTGGTGAAAATGTTAATTGAAAGTGAACCGGAATTGCGTGAATATGAAACCGACAAGCATGTCATCGCATCGATTCAAACATGGAACCATAGCGACTTTCTATGTAAGAATTACACTCTTAACGATCTTAATAATTCTTTATACAATGTTTTCGGTACTATAATAGCATGAATTTAATTCGTCGTTAATAATGACATGTTTGCAGATGTGGCTGACAAACTCAGACACTTGTGGGACCCGCGGTTAGGCTTGTGCGCCCTGGAGCTAGGTAAAGAGTAATTTTTGTGTTGAATTGTTAATTTGCGATTTTATCTTGAACTAGTGTAACTGACATCGCAATGTGTATTATTATAGTACATTTGACGAACGAGACCGTGTATTAAGTAGTTGCCTCGATATGCATGTCGACGCAGGTACCAGGTAGTTTAACCTACTTAACACTAGGCCGGGGAAATAAGACATACAAAATGAATAAAAGTCGGTTAAATAATTAATATGGAATACATATTTAGTGGTTAGGGACATGGTAGGATGCATATGTCGCGGCATTTAGAGATGGAAATCGGGCGTCGGAACACTCGAAAATGGACCTTTTGTGCGAAGAACAAGAGCAAGTGAGTTGATGGTGTCCTAATTGGAGTAATGAGAAGATGATAAATGGGCCAAATAGAGGCCATTTGATGGCCTAGAGATGCACAAGTGGGTTATGATGCAAAGTCCACCATAAATAAGTCAAAGTGACTTATTTCCACCACATTGTCTCTCTCTTATCCATTCATTCGAGATTTGAATAGCAAAAACTAGGGTTTTGGTGATTCATCTTGGTGATTTGTGGAGCTTGAAGTGGGGGAAATCATCAAATCCAAGGTGAGAATCGCTTACACCACAACTAGCTCTATCTTTTTATCCTACTTTTAGAGGTGTTAGTGAAGAATTGGTGGATGTTGGGTTGTTGTTGCGATGAGTTTCAAGAGTGTTGAAGTGTTGTTGTTGGTGTTGTGGCTATTGTTGAGTTGTTGGGTGTGTGTAAACCCAAAAATTCTCAATAATTTTGTTGTCCAGAACACGATTAGTGCTAATGACAATTAGCGTGCTAATGTTCATCTAGGCGAAGAATGTATAACTATCTGGGCATCTAGCGCGCTAATGCCCAGACCTAGCGCGCTAATGTACCACTGTTTTGACATAATTGGGGTGAAATTACTTTACACACATACAAATGACTAAATATCATTGAGAATTGGAAATAGGTCAATACGTGCTGTAATTTGGGATACCGGGACTAAGCGGAGCCGGACTGGGGGTTAGTGACGGGACACAGAGTGCGGTGTAAGGTGTGTAGTATCCCAACTGAAATTACTCGAACAGTATTTACTTTTGCTTTTGAATTCATTTCTTGTCTTTTAATAATCTATTCCTGGTATGTTGTAATGGACAAACGTTGAGGCTCTCATTCCGTGTCATTTATGTGTGTACGTCCACTAGGCCATAACAAGTGTGCCATCTCGGTGAATAGGGCTACTCGAGAGTGTGACGGGCACGTATGGGTGCATCGTAGGTTCCACGCCGACCACCTAGCGGATCCAGATACTGGTCTTGCTTGAGTGCTATTCGCCGGTAGTAGTTGTTAGGGAGTCAGAAGTATGGAGCTAGTCTACCCTAGGGGCTAGGAACACACACTTTGAGCTTTCACTATTACATATGCATGCGATGAACACAATTGCCTGTTTTTATTTCCGCATGTTTATTTAATAGTATTGTTTTAAATTCCAGTATTTACTTTCCATTATTGCTCACTTAATTTCATTGGGAATACTCACTCTGGACTCGTCATCTGTCTTTTTGTGATGGCTTGAGTGCATATCGTAGTACGAGCCGGGGCAATAGCAAGCTACTGGAATACATAGACGTTTAGCGAGGCTTGTACGTTTGTATATACATATTTTGTTATATTTGAGATTTGAGATTGTGAGAGATACACTATAACTCTATACTATTGATATTGTGTTACATTGAGGTATATTTTTTATCTATGAGGATATATGAGTTTTCCACACTAGGTATCATAGTTAAATGCATGACTTAATTGTTTTATATTTTAATTGTCATGATAACAAACTTCCACTGTGGTTTATTTGGAATTAACTTGATATGATAGGCGGATGATTTGAGTTTAATACCAATTTAAACAGTAAAATTGTTGTAATATGAGGTTAATAATAAGTAAATGGTGGATGAGTTGGCATGTGGGACACAGCTGGTGCTGATAAGCCAGGTTGTGGGCCCGCATCGGCCCTTGTGGCGGTCCATTTGGAAAATGGGCTGTTACAAGTACCATGCGTACGGCTAAGGAATTGTAGAATTCTTTGGATAAGAAATATAAAACGATGTTGGCCATAAAAAAGTTTATGGTTAGTACGTTTCTGGATTATAAGATGGTGGACTCAAAGACGACGTTGGACCAAGTCCAAGAAATTCAAATTCTTCTCCATGAAATTCATGCGGAGAAGATGTCTTTGAGTGAGTCATTCCAAGTGGCAGCAATTATTGAGAAATTTCCTCCATCTTGGAGAGATTTCAAGAATTATCTCTAGCATAAACGCAAAGATATTGGACTTGAAGACTTGATTGTTTGACTTCGCATTGAAGAGGATAAGAAGAAGAATGACAACAAGAGCGGTGATTTGCCCAATGAGCCCAAAGCTAATCTTTTGAAGGGGTTAAAACATCAAGAGTTCCAAAAAGATGAAGCATTCTACTTATGAACCCAAACAATTCAATACAAGGGAAAGCAAATAAATTTGTTGGTTCTTGCTTTATTTGCAAGAAACATGGTCACAAAGCCAAAAACTGCAACAACAAGTGGAAGAGGAACACAATTCAGTCTAAGGTTCATGGTGGTGGTCATGTCGTTATCTAAAGATGTCTCTAACTTGAATTTATCTGCTGTTGTTTTTTAAGCAAACAAGGTGGACAATCCACGAGAATGGTACATTAATACCGGAGCCACCAAACATGCGTGTGAAGATAGAAATATGTTCTCATCCTACAAGCCAATCAGTGGAAGAGATTTATTTATAGGTAACTCTGCGACTTCAAAGATAATTAAAGTTGGGAAAGTGGTGTTGAAGATGACATCTGATAAGAAACTTAATTTGAATGAAGTGATGCATGTTCCTGACATCCGCAATGATTTAGTTTCTGGGTCTTTACTTACCAAAAATGGATTCAAAATAGTTTTTGAATCTGATAAGTTTATACTATAATAGTGTATTTGTGGGCAAGGGGTACGTAGCTAATAATTTATTTAAGATGAATGTAATGTCTGCACTTCGCAAATTCGATATTAATAATATTGAAGTTTATGTTTACTTGTTGGACTCTTCTGATTTGTAGCATGAGAGACTAGGACATGTTAATTTTAATTAGTTAAGAAAATTAATGAATTTAAAATTAATTTCTAATCTTAAAATTGACCCAAATCATAAGTGTAAAATTTGTGTTAAGGCCAAATTAACAAAAACTCACACTGTTGATGGTAGGAATATACAACCTCTAGATTTAAGTCACAACGATATATGTGATTTAAAGTTTGTACAAACTAGAGGAGACAAGAAATATTTCATAACCTTTATTGATGATAACACTAGATATTGCTATGTATATTTGCTTAAAAGCAAAGATGAGGCTAGAAGTCCTTAAACACTATAAAAGTGAAGTTGAAAATCAACTTGGCAAGTCAATAAAGCCTATAAGGAGTGATCGAGGAGGTGAATACGATGCGCCGTTTAATGCATTTTTTCAAGAACATGACATAATTCATCAAACTACTGCACCTTATTCTCCTCAATCAAACGGGATTGCGGAACGCAAAAACCGTACATGATGAACGATATGTTATTAAATTATGGGTTGCCTCGGAATTTATAGGGCGAAGCAATTCTTTCCACCAATCATATTCTTAATAAAACTCCTCAAAAGAATATGGATGCAACTCTTTATGAATTATGGAATGGTAGAAAACCTTCATATACATACTTGAAAATGTGGGGGTGTTTGGCTAAAGTAGCTATTCCTGAACCTAAAAAGGTTAAAATTGGACGAAAAATCATTGATTGTATATTCATTGGTTATGGTCACAATAGTCATGCATATAGATTCCTTGTATTTAAATAAGATATTCCTGATATACATGTAAATACAATCATGAAATCTAGGAATGTATCATTTTTGAGCATATTTTTTCAAATAAAAATATGCGTGAATAAGTTCTAATAAAAGAACTTGTGATGATGCAAGTAGTAGTAATCCTCAAAATAAAGAGGACGAGCCTAAGAAAAGTAAGAGGACAAAAGTTGCAAAATCTTTTGGTCATAGTTTTCTAACTTATATGTTAGAAAATGAACCTCAAACGTTTAAAGAGGCTATGTTTACGCTCGAAACTCTTTTATGGAAATAAGCGATTAATAGTGAAATTGAATCAATTATGCATAATCATACCTGAGAGTTTGTGGATTTACCATCTAGTATAAATCCTTTGGGATGTAAATGGATTTTTAAAAGAAAATTAAAGGCAGATGGTTCAATAGATAAAATACAAGGCTAGGTTAGTAGCCAAGGGCTTTAAACAAAAAAGAAGGATATGACTTCTTCGATACATATTCGCCAGTTACGAGGATAACATCCATAAGAATGTTACAATTGGTGCAATAAATAATCTTGAAATTCATCAAATAGATGCTAAAACATTATTTTAAAATGGTGAATTAGAAGAAGAAATATACATGCAACAACCGGAAGGATTTGTTGTACCCGAACAAGGGCAAAAAGTGAGTCGACTTGTTAAATCTTTATATGGATTAAAACAAGCTCCGAAACAGTGGCATATAAAATTTGACAATGTTATGTTATCAAATGGTTTCAAAAACAATGAATGTGACAAGTGTGTATATGCCAAAGACACCTAAAGGCTTTGTCATAGTCTGCCTATACGTGGATGATATGTTGATTATAATTAAGTAAAGAGAAAACTATAACCAAATCCACAAAAAATGTTGACACAACATTTTGAGATGAAATATATGGGAGTTGCCGATGTTATTTAGGAATTAAAATTTCTAAGATAGCGAATGGATTAGTGTTGTCGCAATCTCATTATATTGAGAAGATATTCAATAGGTTCAATAAATATGACACATGTCCAATAAAGACACCAATGGATGTTAATGAACATATAACTAAAAATAAAGAGCAACTCATAGATCAATTAGAGCATGCACATATACTTGGCAGTATAATGTATGTCATGTCGTGTACGAGACCTGACATAACATGTGCAGTGAATCGATTAAGTCGATTTGCTAGTAATCCAGGGAAAGATCATTGGAAAGCAATGATACGAGTACTTAGATATTTAAGGTACATAATAACTTATGGATTACATTATACAAATATCTTGCGGTTCTAGAAGGATATAGTGATGCTTATTGGATATCAGATATTCAGGATACTAAATCTATAAGTGGGTATGTTTCCACACTTAATGGGATGCCATATCTTGGAAATCTTCTAAGCAAACATGCATAGTTAGATCTACTATGGAATTTAAATTCATAGCTTTTGATAAAGCTGGTGAAGAAGCCGAATGGCTTAAAATTTTTAGAAGATATTCCTTGTTGGTCGAAACCCGTGTCGGCCATTTGTATCCATTGTGATAGTATGCCTGTTATAGCGAAAGCACATGATAAAATGTATAATAGTAAGTCACGACATATACGTCAACGACATGACACAATAAAATAGTTACTTGAGAATGGAGTAATTTTCATTGATTATATAAGGTCAAAAGACAACCTTGCGGATTCGTTAACTAAAGGCTTGCCTTGAGATCAAGTAATTTGTTTATTAAGGGGAATGAGATTAAAGCCTATAAAATAGAATCCATTGTGGATATCCAACCTGGTTGATTGGAGATCTCAAGATCCAGGTTCAAAAGGGACAACTAAATGATGGAATCTAGTATATCACTATGGAACTTAATTCCAACCCGTTCCTATGATGTTATAGTGATGCCCGCAAAATTATTAAGGATAACCTTTGCTTTTAACGATTTCTATGTCATAATTTTTGAGGGGTATAGCATGATACTCTTAATAGAAATTACATATGTGAGTGTGAATTGTGTCGATTTTATAAGAATGTTAAGGCTTGAACTCTCTAAAGCGCTCATGAATCCATGAGTTGTTCAGGGCCATATTAACAAACACAACCGAGGAACTCAAATTGTCGGAAGTGGGTTGTGTGTACATTGTTGTTTTGGTTTGCACAAATGATTGAACAATTCAAGACATCGTGTTCACTGATTAGCTAGCAAACCCGATGGTGTTACACTAGGGAAGGTTCAAAGCCACAAGCTACCTATCTCGATGCCGCTAATTTCCACCGTACTCATTCTAAAGTTTGCATTATCTTTTTAAAAGAAAAATCATGAAAAAAAAAATCATTTATGTGGGGGATGTGTTTGTTGTAAATTGGATGACCCTTTAACCAAGCTTATGAATGATCATATTGTCAAACATAACTCTACATTGAATTGTAACATCAAGCATGACTTCTACATTAAATGTAACTTGTACACTCTACATAACTTGTATTCAACTCCAATGTATAATCATTTATCCATGTATTGTCATGTAACTTGTAATCATCTCCAATGTACACCAACTATTCCATGTATTGTCTATGTTGCTTGTGATGTGTTCTATGACTTGTGGTGTATATATAACTTGTACACATTGTATAAGTACAATTATCATCATCACCAAATGACCTATATAAAGGTGTCAACCCCATTGTAATTCACACATCAAGTTGAATGAAAACTTCTCATTCCAACTATCTCATCCCTTCTATTCTCATTTGTAGTAGTAGTTTGTAGTAGTAGAAGTTCTTAGTCTTCTATTTCCTTCTCTAGTTCTTAGCAAGTTCCAACTCAATTTACAACAATGTTATATATTATATGATATTGGTCAATTTTCATTCATGCGGGGGATTGTTGGATACATATGAATGAAAAGAAGTTAAATATTCATGAAATGGTACATGCATGTGATCAATACAAATATATATACATATACATATATATATATATACTAGTTTCAGGACGTGCTACGCACGATTGACCCACTCGCTTCGCTCGCGGGAATTAATTTTTAAGAATTTATTAATAAAATTTAAAATTGTAATTAAAATTTTAAAATTAGAAATACAAGCACATTTTTTAACTCATCAATATTCTATAATGTAATTGAGATAAATGAGATGAGTTTATGATTTAATTTGGGGTTAGGTATAGAAAGTGAAAATTAAGTATAAGAGGAGAAAGTGAGTGTAGTGAGTGAGATAGATACTTGTCAAAATCGTGAATTGGTAATGAATCACACCAGCAACATATTTGATAAAATCGACCATAGCAATGACTGCTGAACAACACGCAACAATCCACCTTTCAATGCATAAACTGATATGATCAATTATGTTGCATTTCCAAAAGGTGCATTTAAGAGCCCCCCCACTGCAAATAACCATGTAATATACTTGTATCGAATGCTAAACGCATACATCGTCATCAACAGATTGAAGAATCCAAGATAGTAGCAAAACAATGGTGATTGTTAATTATAGTGTATATTAATATAATTCTCTCTTATATAAATTAGACGCAGCTCATGCAAAACTATATGAAAAAACCACAAGATGAGAATTTGAACAAAATTCATCCAATTTGAGCACCTTCATGGAAGATGAAAAAGTATCAGAGAATAAGTTTCACAAAGCAAGAGTAAGTTTCCTAAACTTTATTATGTTCAGCTTATACGTCTACTACAATCAGTTGCATCAATCACTTACTTGACATGAAATTAGTACTCGAGCTTCTTAAATTATTTCACAGCTTGGAGACAAAATTGTCAAAGTTTCAGATTCACAAGAAGTATCAATTATTTCACTTCAGATCAATGGTGCTTCTAGATCTTTCGATTCTACATCAATTCAAACTAAAGGTACTAACTTTATTCACAATTTAAGATTCCAGTACTACACCGCAAAAAACATAGCTCCAGTATCAAGAAGCTAAGGAAATTCTCATTTGCCTCCCTTTCAATATCTATTATCTTCTCATCCATCTACCAATGTCCTGTTTACCATTGCTTTAGAGCCTTTACTTTTTTTCTGTTGCGGAATGGACATGACCTCCACTCATACCAGGTCCTCTATGGTGCACATTCTGATCACAAAAATGTCAATCAAATAATCCAAAAGACAGAGTGGAAAAAGCACAAACCGGAATATTTTTAAAACACATTTGGTATTTGAATGAGTGGCATGCTTCCTTCCTCAAATACCATATCAACAACCAAATCATCATCTAAGAGGCTAAAGCTTAAGAATGCAAAATTATATCACAACCACAAATGTAAATATATTCTGAGTTTTGAGCTTTCAGCCGAGCCAAATGATAGGCAAAATTAAAATTTCATCCATCCAGTGAACACTTTCACATTTTAGCAGCATGGTGTAGTGTAGGGTTTTTTTTTTTATAATATGTCGAAAACTCAGGTTGTTCATGCTTAATGTTGCAGGCATGCATCAAGACACAATTGTAGGCGTCGGAAAATCATCAATATAGGAGGGAGAGGAAATTCCCAAGATTGACAACTCTGTTAAGCATGAAAGTCTTGCCAAACAAAATCATAATCATGATCTAGAAGAACATTGAACTTAATAATTGCAGGCAAATCAAGTTTTCATTCCATACATTATAGTTAAAACATTGTAAATTTAATAACCAACTGAATGTATAATAAAAATTAAAATAATATTTATGAGTTTGAACAAACTATGTAATATAAATATAAAATATTAAATTTAATATACAATGGTAAATAAATTGAAAACATGATATTGAAAATATAAAATGTCTACTGCAAAAAATTAAATATAAAAACTCTTTTGTATTTTGTAGCATGTTGAAGATGATGTTGACTATACTTCATCTTCGTCATCATCTTGCATAAGAAACACATTATATTAGTTTATTTATAAATACATTAGTAACTAAATAATAATATATAACTTTAAATAACTTACTCAACATAACAATATTTTCTTGGACGTTTATTTATTTCAAATTCATTATCAATACTTTTTCTCTTCATGTTGACTTCTTTGTTGTTCTTTATTGCGACTTCGTCTTTATGTGTTGAAATATCATTTGACAACTTCCCCTATTATTTTCAAAAATAAGAAAATATGTAAAATTAAATTATATAATGTGATCTTGTAAGTTATTGTAAAATAAAATAAATACCTCATCATGACGAAAATTATCTCCATATTCTTCATGACACATACTCGAAACTATGAAATTTTCATTTCCAAATTTGAAAGCATAATTACTTCAAGGGCACACAGAGCTAAACAAAACGAAATGCATATGAAAGAATAAAAGATTTGCATGACAGACATGATTGTACACAACATTTAATTAAGAAAAAACGTTGATGTAATTTGTCATGCATGCACTCCAATCCAAGATTACTTAGTATCAGATTCAAGTCAACTTGATATCTTCAATATGAACCATATTCCATCACCTAAGTCAATTTCATAGCAATTAATTCTTATACTCCAGCGCCAGGGGCTTAAAGCAAGCTAAGCATATAAAAGGGGCTTAAAGCAAGCTAAGCATATAAAAGCTTCAGTAACAAACCTTGTGAAGGCGCTGCCTCTTGTCCTCCCCAGAGATGTCATCTCAAGTTCAATTGTACCAACAAATCCCCAAAAATTGGAGGTTCTCCACGGGATTGCAAGGCTGGAGTGCCAGGACCGAGAACTTGTTTGAAGGCTCCCCGTGGCAATTGCGAAAAATGGCATAAGTATAGGTTAATAGCCAAACGTAGCAAGGTCACAAAGGTGGTTAGAAACAACACTAACCTTCACAATGTCTCCAACACTCGCAATCCCTATCGGGAGAGTGCCCCACAACATCATAATTGAGATATATTCTTATAGGGTGCCTTTGCTCTGCTTCAATGTTTTTGAAAGTCCAAGCAAGGCTCTTCCTTTGCGATGAATTGGCGTGATTGGTCGGTTACTACATAAACTTGGGACCGATTGAGTACTCCTTGCGCCTGTGTCGTCGCATCTGTTCAAGAAGTGGTCGTGAATGCGGGAATGCGAGAGAACCCGTACATGCTCTACATCAAGGCTTCGCAAGTTGGAATGTAATTCTTTGGATTTGGCATCGCAAGACTTCAACCCAAATTAGGATTAGAAGAGCAAGAACCTATCAAAAAATAAAAAATAAATAAAATGGATAAGCTTTGAACCTTCTTTTTTGGTCCGAATCAGACAAACATTAGCGTGAAGTATATAAACTAAAATTAAACAGTTCTTCCTAGAATCAAACTGACACTAAAACACAAAAACCTTCCTGCATTACCGAGAACAAAGGAAACGCCGCGATGATACAAACAATGACATCAATAAATAGAGTTATAATTCTGCATTCCAAAAAAATTAAGAGATTTCTCCATTCATTGCCGAAAAACCTTTTACCTTCACTAATTACAGAATGAGAGAAGATAAAGAAATCAATAATTTCTTCCAATAAGACATATTTTGGAAGCTATAATTATAATTTATTCCCCGTGGGCGGGTTAATTCTCCTTTGATTTTTTTAACTTAGGATATAATTCATCAGCATGATTATATATCCTTTGATTTTTTTTTCAATAATTTTTGCTCTCAAACGATTAAATAGGTTACGTTTTGGTTTAATCAATCAATGTTAAATTATGATCAAGAAAATTGAAATGAATTAGAGGATCCCAATAAGACACACCCTAAACGAAACCCTAAAATTTAAATGAAAAAAAAGCATAGAAAAGAAGGGTTTCACACTTCCCTCGCGAACCGCTAAATTCAGAAAATGCACCAGAATCAGAAACCTTAAATGATTTTTATAAATTAAAGAACTAAAACATGAAGTTACTTGTAATGGAGATCGACCAATTTGAATGAGATAGAACAGTACGAAAAGTTGATTGTGATGGAGAATAGATAAAGCTTTGAGAGATACTGAGTTGGGAGAAACATCAAACATATTTATACACTTCAATGAGAGTCCAAATGAGTTGTTGACCAAGAATGAAATTAAATAACTCGAGTTGAGGTTTGGAGTTCACCTTATTGTTCGCCGAATTTAACATCTCAACATTTGTCATCTCCTTCCTTTGGCATTGAGAATGAAATGCAATTTACCAATAAAAACAAACACAACCAACATGAAATAATTCTCAAGCTTCTTTATCAGATTTTCCCTGTTATATTTAAAAGATTAAATTTTTTAAAGGAAATTATTAAAAGAATGAGAAACATATAAAACATATTAATTATAAAATGGTTGAAAACTTACATTTCAATTAAAGTGATTCTGCAATTTTAAGGTAGTCTCCAGCAATACATTGACCGGAACATTTCGTAGATCTTTCACCCATTGCAGCAGTCAATTGCTGCTTTAGGAGTAATACTTTTTCCTCCAACTCTTTGTTTTCTGAATGTTGCAAACCAAAAGAAAAAAAAGGAAAATGCTGAAGAAACTTAATCTCAAACTTGTTAATCACAAATATGACACATATTTATAGACTCGCATTAAAAAAATGTTAAAATGGAAGATTTAAGAATGATAACATCCTTCAAGATTTTTAAGGATAGATAAGAGTTGCACAAGATTAAAGCATTTACTATATTGCATTACAATTTATCACCATAATAACTTCATCAGTAAGAATTTAAAACTTCCAAATCCCATACCAAACCAGCGGTTGTTGACAATGGTCATTGATGAAGTGTTTATTCATAAATTTAAAACTTCGAGTTTGCAATTTTATAGGTGGGAAGAAGTTGCTTACACCGCAACTACCACGTTTGAGAACGGGATTTTTTTCGGTGCTGGAATTGTCTATGTTAGCTCTTGGAACCATCAATGAAGCTTGTACGTCGCATTGGAGTTGCCAAGCATGGAAAGCCAATCGGTTTAGATAGAAGATCAAGGTGGATCTAATTGTAATTGGAGTCATTGCGCTTGATCCAAAGACATGAGCTCAACTTGGCAAGGGAGAGGTAACACAGTAACACAATTTAATCCATTATAAAGTGTTTTCTTGTTATTGTAGTTTTAATTCATTGGTTTTCACCCATCAAGATTAACTACGTATGTTGGGCATTGTAGCTTTAGAAAATGGGAATTCATTTCGAAGACTTAAAATTAATGTTGTCCAAACTATTGAGAGCATATTCTTCATAAAAGGCCAAGACTTGTGGTCTTGTGGTCTCAAAGTCTAAAATTAAAGATTTTGTTAATCTATCTTCTTTTCGTTGGTCTTATTTTTCTTCATATTCATATTTATAGGTATATTCTATAATGCTATTGAGATCATTATGATTTAAATCCTTGCTCTTCTTGGAATTATCAATTAAATTATTTACTTTTTCCTCTTATCTTAGTTCTATTGGATCATAATACATACATTTCACCACTACAAAAAGTCCAAAAAATGGTTCTTTTGCTATGAATGCAGATTATTACATCAAGATTAGCTTTGAGATTTGCACAAAATGATACCAGTAAAGGCTGAAATGGTTTTATGTAGTCTTGGTATTATTTCGAATGTCATCTAGCAACATTTGCATTTACATGAATCGCATCTAGCAACATTTGCATAATAACTGAAGAATGATAACTTGTATGCAAAGAGATTCTATAACAAGAGTATATTCCGATTCCTTATCCAAAAAAAAAAAAATACCAGATTCATATGCACCAAGTTATTCTGCAACATCGATACTTAAGTGCGCACATACAAACAGAGCCATATGTACTTAATTGATATAGAAAGAATACAACATACCAGTCGAAAACATAGTTCCAAAGAAGAATCCAATCTCCCGTGATGCAGATTTATGAGAATCAGAACCATGAACACAATTAAGAGTTATATCCGTCCCACACAGAGCTCGAATGCTGGTATGAACATGAGGAACCATGTCTAAGCAAAGCACCTTTAGATAATTCATCAAACACATAGAAGACATAGAATCAAAACAATTCAAGACTCATCATTGATTCCTCTCCACTAACAACCCCTCCAACCCTTGCAACAAAATCAGTAACTAACAACAATGATTCAACACCCCCATTAATGGGAATCCCTAAAATTTGAGAATCGGAATAGGGTTCATTATGTTAAAGTAGGACACTCGTTCCTGTTGAGTTTCGACTAAGTGCTTATGAATATTGGGGAGGTTGATTGATATCGTTTTTATGATGTGTTTCGCTGGGTGTATTTGATTCTTTTCTTTTTCTCTGTACATGCAACAATTCACTATTTGAATCCTTTGGTCTCTCTGTGTGTATGTTTATATATATGCGTTAAGGGCAAAATGTTTGTTTCTAGAGATGAGGCTTTGGACAAGCTTGCGCGAGAATCACGTAAGAGTGTCTTAGGATGCATCTTGCCCGATTAAGGTGCTCGATGTTTTTTTTTTGTATGATACTCAAATATTGGCAATATTCGCCTCAGAGTGTGCATTACAATAGTACATTAGAATGTTTGGTTGCACTCTGGATTTGGTTGGTTTCTACTCATTGTTTTATCTGAATTCATGTCCCTCCTTAGACCGCTCTTTATTGAACTCATAGATAAGGAAGCAGAAATCAGAATCGGAATCAGAGAAAAAAAAAATAGGGCGATGATTGACTTACCTTTATGGGTGCTGTTGTGGTAATTGTTGATGGAGAAAGAGTAGTAAAATATACGATAGGACAACGATCGCAGACCAAATCAATCATCAAACAACACATCCAGAATCAACCAAATTGGAACTTCTACTCGTTAAACAAACTTAACAACGATCCGCTTTTCGGTTCATAAACGCAACGAAAACAAAAACCTAAACACGCCATGTTAGATGTGAACCACAAACCCTAGACATTAACAGTCAAATCAGACTTCAAATGAACTTCAGAGATCAAAATCTCTAAAAATAATACGAAACTGAGAATCGAAAACCACGAAGCACATACGAACCTCAGAAGAGAAAAGTAGAGAGAATTACTCGTCTCGGCGACGGCGATGTCGCCTCCTCTGATTCTCTCTGAATGAAATTTCGAACTCTCTCGAAAGGAGGGAAAGCTCTCTCTATTTATAGAACGGGAAGGGACACATCCGTCATTTCCATCGAGGCTAAGGGCATAAACGTCATTTCGGCTTATTTTGGGCGCCAAGAAACCTTATTCCTTCGTGCCGTTGGCGGGACTCGACAAAAGCACGAACTGCGTTTCCAATGGCGACGGCCGTACACCACCACCACCACCGTCATCATCTCTTCCGCACAAATCCCAATGCGTTCGATGCGAAGTAGAGATGCGGAAGAACGAGTCGAGAGGACGAGCCATGGGAGAGCGGTTCGATGCGAGCGAGTCGAAACGGAGCCGAGCGAGTCGCGGTGGTGAAGAACGGGAGAGCGACTCGTTGGAGATATGCGAGTTCGAACGGGATGTGGCGGACGAGCGGGGGTTGGGGCCGGATCGACCAGGTAGAAGCGGTCGACGCGACGCGATCTTGAGTTACGCCGATTCCGACAAAGGACGTGAGAGAGAGAGACGTGAGAGAAGAGGAAGGAGTATAAATCAATTGTTATGTGAGAGAGAGATGTGAGAGAGAGACGTGAGAGAAAAGAAAGGGGACGTGAGAGAGAGACGTGAGAGAAGAGGAAGAAGGAGAATATTGTTAGAGAAAAGAAAGGGACACACGAGATTTAGATTGGGTGAGAGAACGCACAAGAAAAAATTGTGTTGAAGAGGGACAAAAAAGTAAATTTGATTACGACTCAAAAATTTGTGATTCGTGCTTTTATATATATATATATATATATATATATATATATATATATATATATATATATATAAAATGTATGTTCATATGTAATGGGTGCATGTTCGATTTGAATAAATACAATATTTCTATGAAACAATACATGTATTGTATGGGTACGTTGGATATGGATTAGTTGTATACATGCATAGGATACCATGTTGTCTCTTCAAAAGAATTGAATAGGCGTATCACTCATTATAAATACTCCCCAACTTAATGGATAAAAAAAAAAATTCTCTCCTGTAAGTGAAATTCATATTTTCTCTCCGGTCAGTGAAATTCCTATTTTCTCTCCATGAGTGAGTACAAAACTTTGATCCAATTGTTCATACGGTCTAAAGATGATGTAGTCATAGGAACGTGATAGTTGTATCCTAGGAGACAAGTGCTACCAACCGCGGCACAATTTGCGGGGCATTATTGTCTTAAGGAGATAGAATATTAAACTCTAGCCTAAATCTACAATTTTGTCAATTCATCAAGTTTGGAGTATTTTTTGCATCAATTTAGCCATGACAACGCAAAGCGACGTAGTGAAGGTCATTGATCCCAACAATAATAATATAAAGATTAGATTATGAATTATATACATTAGAACTGGTGATTTAATTCAAGCTTATAATTAAGATTGTAATGTTCACTTTTCCTCAAAAAAAAAAAAAAAAAAAAAAAAGAAGAAAGATTGTAATGTTCACTGTATATCTAGTTATGTATTCAGGGTTTGCATGTGTGATAATTATGTGATGAACTTGAACCAATCATGCTTCTTTTTTTTTTTTTTTGCGTGTTTTTGAGATTAGCATGCATGTGTATGTAACAAGACGTTATATTGAAAAAGATATGTTTGTCTTAACTTTCTTTTCAACTTTGCTTTCATTGTTGTATTAAATTGATTTTTATTTAATTAAGATTTGATGTATTAAATAAATTGATGATAAGTTGTTCAATATGATTTGTATTTCTAAATACTCGGTGACATTAATAAGATTTCATTGTTAAAAAAATGGAAAATACTAATGACCATCGAAATGAATATCCGATTGTTGACTTATTGGTGTCCATTCATGTTCGCATCGATGTTTGTACGCAACAAATATATACATACCGATTGTGAAAATATGAAGTGTGAGTAGGGGTGTCAATTTTTCGGGTCTGGACGGGTCCCAGTCTGGACATTAATATAACGAGCATTTGCATTATCCAGACCTGACTTGGTTCTAAATTCGGACAAGTGCGCTTTGCCTAGACCCGTCCGGATTGTCCAAATGACCGCATTTGTTGAATTTTTTAAAATTTATTTTATGTTTAAAAGTTCCTTTAATTAAAAATATCATTGTAAATTCCTAGTAATATAATATTTTTTGACATAATTTTAAAAAGCAATGTCCGAGTTGTATTTACTCTTTTAAATTACAAGGCATAATAAAGTTTTTTAAGTAAAACTATGAATATAGTTTCCTTATTTCTATAATTGTTTTTGTGAATAATCATATAATGTATAGAAGTATATTTCAAAAAAGGGACATTTTTGAAATTCGGGTCGGGTCTGGGCTTAGAAGGTATTGTCCAGACCGGACTCAGATTTTAATTTGGACATCAAAACCTTGCCCGACTCGACCCCAATTTAGAAAATTATTGTCCAAACCCTTTTTTTTTGTCGGACAAAATCGAGCTAGACGAGTCGGACAAAAAATTGACACACCTAAGTGTGAGATTGGGCGTCGGACTGACTTTGGTTGGATTAGTCAATGTAGCTATGAAGAGGTAACAAAAAAATCGAAAACCCCTGGCTATAAAAAAATGCATGAGACAATTAATTTCCATTTTTCCAAGCTGTCGAGATTCAAGAGTTTGTAATATAAATAGAAATCCTTCTTATTTAAAAAACACAAAAAATATTCCCTAGTCTTTTTTTTTTTTTTTTATCAATACCATCACATATTCGGACTATACTAACTACTCCAAGATTGCTTCGGGTCGGCCCGAAATTAGAGTGAAAAGCTCCCATCCGCTAGCGTTTCCATATGTGAAACTCAAACTTGAGTCAAAACTTAAAAGGACACGAGTGTTGAACTACTTCGATCAACCAACTGTTGGTAAATCCCTAGTATTTGGTGACAAAATGCCTAAATCAATTTTGAAGCTGGACCAACATTGAAGTGAGGCCTGGGCTGGAAATATATTGGGCCAGGCTTTAATTGGGCTTCACAGGCTTCAACAGATACAAGCCTGTCGATCAAAATTGTGCTAGTGATCACTTGTGAGCCGTTGGATCTTACATCTAAAATACAACTCAGCTTTATCAGAAAAAGTTCAACTAAACATGGAATCTCCGATCCAACGGCCTAAAACCAGCTGAATACCACACTCCTCCACGTGGCAAACATCCACACCTACACGTGTCATATTATAACTGGACTCCCACCAATCGTGAAAGCAAAATCACTTGTACCTCCTCAGATTCAATAATCCAATCAAATCCACAGGCCTTGCATTCCTTCAATCAGGGTCGTCGATCTCATCGTCTCCTCTTGTCAGATTTGGAGTTGATCGATCCTTTCAATCACCACTTCAACGCTCTCGCTTACATGATCAATTCGAAAAAGGTACACCTTGTTAAGCCATTGTTGCCCACTAGGGTTTTCGTTTCATGGTCTACTATTCTACATTCTTTTTGTGCCAAAGTTTTGATTTTGAAGTTGGAATCAAGTTTTAATCTGAAAAAGAATGGTGGGTTTTTCTGGGTTTTGGTTAATTTTAGGTATAGAGTGGGAATTGTGCGTTTGTTAGTGTTTGTGTTGATGTTTTGATTTGTGGGTAGTTGTGTTTTGAAGAGTTTTTGTTCAATTGGGGCATGGAGTTGCCTTGTGAAGAGAAATCTGAAAGACCAGTACTTGGGGTTTGTTAAGAATTGGTGATGTGTGATGTGTTAGTAGTGCTGATTTGTGGTGTGGTAGTGAAGATGGCCTGTTCGATTAACATTTGGGGAATGTGAGAGAGCATAGTGTTTTAAAGCCCTAAATTTTAATGGAAGATGGTTGGGATTTGGCTTGGAAGCGGAAACTGCCTAAAATTCATTATTAGTGTAAACAGCGGCTTAGGGCATGAAATTCGGTATGTTTTCAGTCTCGTAATTTAGGCATACGTAGTAGACGCGGAGGCATGCATTGATCTGTGTTTATTATGATCGAAAAGATTCGTTTATCTAGAGCGAGGCTGGGTACTGCAGCATTGTTGATCATGGTGAAAAATGGGTGGCTGTAATTTTCATCTGAATCCCCTTTTTGTTGCTCTAAGTAATTTGAATCCGGCTGTCTTCTTATATGGGTAATGTTTATACTTCACGGTGAATGGACCATCTTGTTGAGAATAGTTACGGGGAAATTAACTTATTTACGATTAAGGAGGAATATGGATTGGAATTGGGCTTAATATTTTGTTTAATGTTTTGAACTCTGAAAATCAGAATCTCTTATCTCGCTTTTTGAGTTGCAAATTGTTGCTTAATTCTTTTTGTTGTGATCTATGTGGTGTATAAGCTGCATTTTACTTTTTGGTTATTTCTCTTATATCAGATTCTCTTAGGATGGGAATTCGGGTTTGCCTTCTATGTGTGTTTAGAGTGCCTGGGGATTCTAAATCATTGTTTCTCGTTTTATCTTGCTGAATTTGCCTTCTGATTATATTTATTCGATTTGAGGAAGTTAGCTGGAACACGTCTACCTTATTGATGAGATAGTGGATTGCTTTACAACCGTGGAGGATAATGATGGAATTTAGAATACTCAAAATGTCTGATATATGGAAATATATGGCAAAAGATGTTTGTTCTTTAACGATCAGGCTTCTACTCTCGCCCCCTTTTTATTTTTCTTTTGTTTTATATGTCAGAATAGCGGATTTGTTGAGTTTTTTGGCCAACATCATGTGTGATCTTATCTTTCGAGAAATGTTTTGAGATGGAGATTGAGCTTATATATTGTCAATTCATGGAAAGGAAATGCTCATCAGACCTGGAGAAAATGGAAAACAATACCAGCAATTCTGTATCATCTGAAAAGAAGCCTTCATTAGGTTCCATACTTGCCAGTGAAGAAACAAGGCCCACTGAAAAGGCTTCCACATTCGTGAACCATGGTGAGATTCTCTTTATATGAACTTCTTTCTTTCCTTTCCATTTTTCAGAGAATCACTTTTTGTGGGGACCAAGTCTGGTGTCTTCTCAACCATTACAAATTTAATACTTACAATCAAACTATCAGTTTTGGATAAACCATGAAATTATGGTGCATCTTGGCATACATCTTCTCGGTGTATTCTGATCTTAAGTTCGTAACATGGTTTATTTAATTATTTATTGCAGCTGAAATTACTTGGCATAAACAGAGAAGAGAGTGGACTGGCGACATAAATCAAAGGGCACCGAAAGTAGCGAAGGATCCAGTGATAAGGTTTGCTTGTTGTTATCCATCATCATGCTGCTTTTATTATTTATTTAATGCTATCAGCCTCAATTCTGTTTACAATGGTAAAGTCTACTAATATTTTGTTAAAGTAAGTATCCACGAGTAATTTGAAGGCTAAGTTTTTAGCTTGTTTGATTGCTGCCATGAAAATAGTAGTTTTCAGAACATTTGCTCTCGTGATAACCAAAATTATCAGATCTAATTTTATCCGTTGGTCCTACTTGTTATGATCTGCTTCCTAGGACATAGACATACTTGGGACATTATTGTGCATGATGTGATAGTAAAATTATCTGTTAATTCTACTCAACAAAAATATAATGGGTTATTCCTCTTTTGGACCTTTGATCTTCAATAAAAGACGATGAAATCAAGAGTTTCTGAAGAAGGTCCTGTCACATATCTTGACTTCATTACAATTCACAACTATTGTTTTCTCTTATTCTGAAACACATTATCAAATGCTAGAAGGCTAGACCGTGAAGATGATTCTCTTTGTGAGCTTCTTCATTACAAGTTACGAGGTCGAGGCTTCTATATGGCTTTCCTTTGGGAAGATTTCAATGCATTTCTCTTTTGTAGTTGCTTAAAGTTTGGTCTTACGTTTTGCAATTTAGAGGATGTCTCATTCTCCCTTGTTTACTTTCCCATTATTCACATTTTATTGTGTGAAGTTTTTATTTAGTGTTTCATTACTAGTTGTGTTGCACTTGAAATAGGAGCAGTTGATGCATCTACAAGACTACAACAACAACAAAGCCTCATATTAATTGATGCATCTTTACATGAAAAAATTGCTACATGTGATTTCAATGACTTAATGCATCTGTATTCTGTAAATACTAAAGAGTAAACTATATACAAACAACTGGACAAATTTATGGATTACCAAGAACTGGGCTTCTAATATATCGTAGATTGCTCAGAAGCCTGGATGACAATTAGTGGTGGATTTCTTCCTAGATCAGTCTATGCTCCCTAATTCCTATTGCTATTAGTTGTATGGTGTGATTTGTTATTCGTTTTAGATGTTCAATTTCTCTGTTTATTTCCCGACAATAATAGTAATAGTTGCATTTAATTGATGATGTAACTGCCATTCACCGACTCACCATGAAGTTGCAGAATTTAACTCTATATGCATATTGTTTTGGAATTTATGACGTAACAGATTTTTCTTTCCCATTTGAATGATTGCACCTTACCATGCTATTCATGAGATATTCAATATTGAACTTGAACTCTACAGTTGTGACTTTGAAGATGTCATAAATATAAAAACTTCAAAAGAAGAAAAGAATGAAAGAAAAAAAAAAGACATTTATAACTCTTTATTTTTCTTGTTCTTGATTAGCATCCTCGAAAGAATACAACTTTTCGCTGTATTCATTTCTATCATCTATTGCATTTCTTTGGGTAATGCAAAGAAATAAGTAAAATTGTTCTCTCTTGCAAGTTGTAGCTGGTCAATGACATACGAAGATCTGCTCATGACTGGCGAACCGTTTCCGCAGTCAATCCCTTTATCTGTAAGCTCTTCCTTTGCCTTCTCCATTGAAATACTACATGTTATCTCATTTTAAGTCTCACGCGGACTCGCTCATCATTTACTCGTCTATGTTTTGCAGGAAATGGTAGATTTTTTAGTTGACATTTGGAATGATGAAGGATTATATGACTAGCTCGAGGAGGTTTCAATTGAGGCAATGATAGATCGATTATGAGATAATTGTACTTTTGTAGCATTTAGTCCTTATAAATCTGTTGCTTACAGTTTGTATTTGATTCAATTACAATTTTACAATGGTTACAGTCAGAAGCACAGATAGAACCTTCAACTTTTTAGTGCAAACTTAAAAGAGACCTTCACCTTCATTATATTTGTATGAGGACTGTTTACCATGTTGGATCCTTATATGTAGATGCTTCTCTTCTCTCAACAGGGATTTCTCACAAGGGGTGACTCTCGTTTGGTGATTATCTTATTCTTATGCCCTTCCTTAAGCTACTATGACCAAGATCCTTTTTTTTTTTTTTTTTTTTGTGCCGAGGATTATCTCTAGCTATTCCACAAGGGGTTTGCTCTACTTTACAAGAGATATGCATCGAAAGTTAGAAAATTTGAACTTGCAACCTCAATCAAGCACACATTATTGTATCAAAGTCTATTTTCTATTATATCGATTCTTCTTATTTTCTAATGAAGAAATTTTTACTTTTTTATCGCCACTCAAGGAAGCAAAATTTATAATCAAGATAGGTATACTCATCCAAGATTTGAGAATAATTAATTGAATTAGTGAAGAATATTTTTGTTGGCTTTTTTTTATGGTGGTTACAAGGCCCTAACGAGCCAATAATAATCATTACAATGTGCTATTGCACTTGTCATGATATAATCTCACTGAAAGGTATTGACACTACAAAGCACAAATTCTATTAATCAACTTGTTAATTACAACTTTGGGCTTAACACAATTTTTTTTTTATTGATACTACACGATATCCAGACTTAATCGACTACTCTAGGCTCGAGCCCATCATCCCAGTTCCAGTAAGAGGTAATGCTTTCCTACTTAAACCCAAAACTAATTCAGATTACAACTCTAAATTAAAATTTATACTTACAACACTAGATGCTAAAAAAGAGAGATCAAACATGATCCGACGGTTGTAGTTCCTGGTCAGAGTTCTACGTGTTGAATAAACTTTTTCTCTAGCGAGGAAAGTTGTTCGCTTTAGTCCGTCCATATTTGATTCTTCTGCACTACACGAACAACTTACATAACATAACAACAATCCTTACGCGATCTCTCTGCGTTTTCTGTTCAAATTCATCAAGCTTTGCTTAGATTTGTAGTATTTGAAAGAGAGAGAAAGAGATGGAGAGGGTGAAGAACATGTTGAAGCCGAAGCCGAACCCACAAGAGCAGTTGAGGGGTTGGCAGAGACGGCTCAGGCAAGAGTGCCGGAACATCGAACGCCAAATCAGAGGTTTGCCCACTTTAATTCCATCTCTTCCTCATGTGGGTTTTGCTCAGTTTTCAATTTTGTGGATTGGAGGTCTTGGATTAGTGAGAAAAAATTGGATTTGGTTTCGTGGGTTTTGCTTAATTTGGTGTTTTTCGAGTAGTTGAGATGGGAATTCGAAATGGGTCTTTAAGATTTTAGTGTTTTAGGGCATTTTAGGTTGAATTTCAAATTCCCATCTCAACTATTCCAACTATTCCTCATGTGGGTTTTGCTGATTTTCCAATTTTGTGGATTGAAGATCCGTGATTAGTGTGAACAAATTGGATTTGGTTTGTGGGTTTTGCCCATTTTGGTTGTTTTCGAGTAGATGAGATGGGAATTCGAAATGGGTTGTTGAGATTTTAGTGTTTTAGGGCATTTTAGATTGAGTTTATATTCAGTTGGTTATTGATGTTGTTGTTCATGATTTGTGGACTATTGTGAATTTGTGATCGTTTGACTTGGTTTGTTTGATTGGTTTTGTGGATCTTCTGTTTGGCAGATGTGCAGAGAGAAGAGAAAAATGTTCAAAAGTCAATCAGGGAGGCTGCGAAGAGAAACGACATGGTTTCGGCAAAGGTGTCAATTTGTTAGTTGTTCCTTTTACATTATATTGAAACTTGAGCAATTCATGATGAGTTTCATTCTTTTCTCGGAATACACCATTTTTCGGAAAATGTCTACCATAACTAATCTGGTTCAGTCAGTTTTGACCTCGAGGCCAATACTAGTTGAACTTTGCATTGGCTTACATATGCACTTGATTGAGGCTTTTATTTTCCAACAATTTACTTGGTGGTTATCTTTGAAGTCGGTTTTATTTCGGATTATTTTTTTGTTATTTCACTTTGATGATATGCCGTAACTTGTCGTTTGAGTAAAAATAATATTATGCATCTCATCAACTGTTTGTTGTCTGGGAGTTTTTGCAGACACTTGCTAAAGAAATTGTTAGGTCAAGAAGAGCAGTTAATCGCCTTTACGAGAACAAGGCACAAATGAACTCAATTTCAATGCACTTGGGAGAAAGTGTTGGTATGTTTCTTCTAATATATATTTTTTTTGAGTGGATGTCCAGATTTCTTATTCATTTTGATACATTACATAAAATGGTGAGAGATTTTCAATTGTCATAATGACTAAGGAAATAAATTCTTTCATAGAACTTGGGTGCTTAGTGTGAAAAATGCTTTAATAGAAAATGAATATGCAAAGGCTTTTTGCAGTGCATAAAGAAGACTGAGTTTTTCCCTGTACATATCCTGTATGAGAAATTTAAATGAATCGCCTGATAAAATGTCAGACAAGCAGATGAAAAGTATTCTAATTTGTGTTTCTAAAAATTGGTGTATCTAAAAGTATTAAAACATTGAACTCATAAATCCTACAATAGAACAATAATGCGAGCGTGATTGAAAATGACTTAATTGCTGAAGCTATTGTTACTTGTATTAGCAAATCTATCTGATTTATGATTTTGCCAACTTGTTGGTGATCTGATGGTTAAAGATCTGCCTCAAGAAGCGGAGGTCCGAAGTTTGAATCCCAACTTCACCATGTAAGAGGCCTGGATACAGTGCTCTTCTTTTCAGAGATTTGTGTTTAGAAACTCATACTATTATTAATTTGGAGAAATGTTATGACTGATTAACTGTAGATTTATATGGTGGGTTTTTGTGAGAAAAAGAGATGCAAAGAAGTATCTTTACTTGATTCATCCCAAACTGATCAATAAAACTCATCAGGCTTCAAAATCATTCAACGGAGTCATGCTTATCTTATTTAATTATGGAACAAAAATGATGAGTTTTCTTTTTGTATGTAAGTACCTAATTAAATTTTTGCGAGAAAGCTGGGATATAGGATATAGCCTCACTGGCTGCTAATGCACTTGCACACTTCTGCCTCAAGTTAGTTTATGTGCCTCTCTACTCACCAAAAAAAAGAAGTTTTTTGTGCCTGATTTGATGTGTATACCTCAAATGCATTTCTAGAACCATTATATTAGCAAAAGCTTTATTCCCATCTTACCAAACTTACGTTTTCCAATGCCTTTTCAAGAAATAATCCTCACTGGATTATGTAAGGCGTAGTCATCTGCATGGTATTACTTTAATAGGAGAATGTCTTTTGCAATTTGTAAGTATTTAATAATCGTCTTGGTGGAAGGTCTTATTCGATTTAGCAAGGTTACAAGCGCAGTCAAGGAACTTTGATTGATCAGCTGTGTTTTTTCCATAAAAAAATTTTGTTTGACTTTTATAGATATTGGTACTTGGACAAAGGGGTGGAACAAATGAGGAACTGACTGCATATTTTGTTTGTAATCTGCTTCAAATAGTTGGACTTGGGCTTTATGTTGATTTCACTTATGTGATTTTCCAAAGGAGCTGTTGCAATCTGGTATCATTTGAAAAAAAAAAAAAATGGACTTGTTTGTATCTAATCTCATCGCTACAATTTAATTTTAAGTCCTTTTGCATTCTTTTTTTTATTTTTTTTAATTTCTGTTTGAGATAAATACTTTGATACAAAGATTAGGGAAGGGCGGTTGCGATGGTTTAGTCACCACCCAAAGATGGCCTATAAATGCTCCAACTAGAAAACTTGACTCAATAGAAACTGTAGAAATTTGACGAGATAGGGGTAGACCAAAGTTAACATGGGATGCATTAATTAAGAGGGATTTGAATAGTTTGCAAAGCTCACCATCAATTGCACTTAATCGAGCACAATGGAAAAGTTTGATCTATGTAGCCGACCCCAGTTATTTGGGACTGAGACTATGTTGTTGTTTTGTTGTTGTTGAGATAAATACTGGTTTAAGTTTGGAGTAGGTGATTGCAATAAACTCATTCTTATTGCTAATTTGCTTATGAGTCTCTTAATCAGTTCTGTTTGATTTGACATAATCTTGTTGAGCAGTTTTTAACTGTTCTCAGATGTTTTGTTGTTATATTGACATGACATGACAGGCACAGTAATATTTTCTTGCTCATGTTTTCTTACGTTTGTTGGATTTGTAGCAATTGCACGCACAGTGGGTCATTTATCCAAGAGTGCTGAAGTCATGAAGCTTGTCAATAATCTTATGAAAGCACCGGAAGTGGCTGCAACAATGCTAGAATTTAGCAAAGAGATGACTAAGGTATTTTTACTGCATTTTTATGCATGCAACAAAAACCATCAAATATATCCAAATTTGAAGAGTAACATATTGATAACTTGCCTGAATAAAAAAAAACAAGAAAAAGAAAATAATGGAATAATGATAATTGATTGTAATGGTTAATATAGATGGATATTAAGATAAGATGAATATGTGTCATTGACAAAGATGCATTATGAGTGAAAAGTTCACCTTTGTCTGAAAGTTCCGCTTGTTGGCTTAAAGTGTATCTGGGGCAAGCCTTGGACTTTGAACCCAACACTAAGTAGTGAGGAATCTGAAAACCCACATAATTTGTGGGCCATATACACCTGCAAGTTGTATTTTTTCCGAAAAAGAAAAAGAAAAAAGAAAAAAAGAGATAGAAAGCTATTGCTGATTAAAAAATATCACTCTACATATAGGAATGAGGAAAATTAATTTATATAGTTGGAGACAGGCTTTGTTGAGTTGCACCTTTAATTTATTCTGGCTTGTAAACATTATTTCCTTAGATATGTATTTTTGTCTGTTAGGTCTTGGTCATAATGAACATTTCTAAAGAAAACAAGAGCACGAGAGAGAGAAAATCCTCAGCTGCACATAAAGATTTGATTTAATAATGTTGCAATGAGGGGAGAGGGGAATTGAAAGAACTCAAAGGAACACACAAACTGTTCCATTGAATCGAAACATCGTTGGGCCTAGGCTAGGGATGCAAGTGGGGTGGGTAATCCCCGCGGGGGAGGGGGATTCCCCGCAATGGAGACAGGTACGTAGAATTTAAATGGGGATGGAGGCGGGGATGGGAAGAAATTCTCATACCTACGCAAGTACGGGGATGGAGAAAAAAATATATCCGCCGCGGGGATCCCCATGAGGAATATTATATATATAAATTCCACGGTTTCTAATAAATATATAGTACACACGCTTTCATGTATGTTAAAATCTATATATCATGGTACAATATATATGCCTATGTTGGCAATAGCATATGTATATTACATGTATAAATATTATTTAAAAATACCAACACCCATATACATATGTATGTGTCTTTGACACCTTGCTTTATATAATTCTTTTTTGAGAAAAAATTAAGTAGGGAAAAATATTTTCCCGTGGCGATTTTCCACGAGAATCCCCGTGGGAATCCCTTGTGAGGAATTAAATGGGGAAAAAAAAAATTCGCACGGGGATTCCCCATCTTCGTGGGGATTAGACGGGGACGGGGATGAAGATGAAAATCCATCCCCGCACGGGGATGGGGATGGAGATGGGTCCCCATCCCCTATCCTCCCCATTTGCCCATTTGCATCCCTAGGCCTAGCCTTAAGTTTAGTTTTTACTGAAACTAATATAATAGTTAGATTGGGTCAAGTTGTGGCAGTGACCTGGTCGATCGAGATTTGACCAAGTGATGCTCCAATGCAGCAGTTTTATGTCTTTCTGCTTCTATTATTGCTCCTCTTTATTCATACATGCATTCTTGCAGCTAAATCCGAGGAAACAACTCAATAGAATGGCACTCACAGAGCCTTGTTAGATTGAACAGTTAGTCACTCCACCATCTGAAGTGGTTTGGCTGGTGTATTTGCACCTGAAGTTGATAACCAACTTTTACACAAAAATATTTGTGATTTTCAAGTACAAACCTTTCCTATTGCTTTAACAGATGCAATCATGCTGGTTTTTTGACTGAGAAAGATAGGAAAAAAGGAAACATTAAGGCAGCTAATAAACTCTTTGATGTATCCCTTTGGAGTAGAGTTTTCTTCTGTTCTTTTTTTTTTTTTGGTGTAATCAATATCTACTAGCTTAATTATGAGAAGATTGAGCACAAAGTGCATTTGCAATGTACTAATCTCAGAAACAAGTGTGCTTTATTTGCGCTTACTGGTTACTTCTATTTTTTCTTCTTGAAAGATTTAAACTTTTACTTCACGCTATTTTGTAGGCTGGAGTGATCGAAGAGATGGTGAATGATGTAGTTGACAATGCTCTGGACTCGGAAGATATCGAAGAGGAGACCGAAGAAGAAGTCGACAAGGTTTTAACTGAACTAGCTGGTGAGACTGCTGCTGAACTTCCAGAAGCAGTAAGGAGGGAAAGAGTCAAGCAGCCTGCGCAAACAGCAGCGGCAGCGCATGAGGTATGTCTATCTCGATATGGTTGATCTAGGCATCATTTCACATTCCATCATTGCATGGAAGAAAGTATAACAACGAAAGTTTTATGTTCGATTTTTACAGGATGAAGCCATAGCCGAGGGAGCTGATGACGAGGAAGAACTAGAAGAAATTAGAGCGCGACTCGCAAAAGTGAGGTCGTAATTTGGTGTCAGCGGCTCCCATTAGTAGAAGAAAATGTGTATGATCATACTACTTTAAACCGAAAACACGCCCTCCTTGCGAGTTATGTATTTCTCAATCAATGAGATCACAGAGTTTGAATGCCAGGCTTCCCCTAACAGGAATACAAACTGTTGTTGTTGCATTGATGTAACAAATCACAACACTTCAAACTAAAATTGCTTTCTTGTAAATTCATTAATGACCTATAGATAATATAGTCCATGCTGCTATGTTTTTCGGTCTCGATCTCATACTTCTTGTTCACAATTCAGCAGTTTTCAGTCTAGGTATGAGTCTCGCCATTTGGGCGTGTTGTAAATTTAAAGTGTGCAGGCTGTGCTATCACAAGAAAAAAAAAAAAAAAAAAAAAAAAAGTTGCATTTCTCATGAAGTTAGCTTAATTTTGGTTCCTTTGCCTTTTAACTGAAAGCCTTGTATTGCTCTAAAGTTGATAAAAATTGCAGCTCAAAATGAGATGATGGTGGCTTAATCAGTTGAGATGATGAGTGTTGGCGTGTTCACTGTGGACACATGAAACGCAAGACTATGAGCAACACGCATTGCACGCTAAGGAAAATGCAGTGACTGATCACTTTTTGACACACATTTGTTTGAGTCCCTTGATTTTTGCATTGATTGTAGGCGCAAAATTTATGTGCATCCAAAGGACACCAATAAGTCTGTGTCAAAAAGTGAGTTACCCTAGCTAGCATTGTCTCTTTAAAAATCCTTTCTACAAGCATTACTCTACTCACATCATCTTTTTTTTTTTATCTATGTTTTGATTTAGCAAAATTGAAACAAAAACCTTTCTTAACAAACATATTTTAAGAACTCCAAATTAAACTAATATATATTTTCTTATGCAATAAGCGAAACCAAAAGAAATTACGGGCGGTTGCCTCCGTCCGACGTCTCCCTATAGTACTCATATATAATTGTCGATCTCTCGCCCTTTGTTACTCTGTTTCTATGTTTTTGCCCACTACCAATCTATATGCTCAATAATTAAACAAAAAAATGCATTCCGCACCACACTATTTTTTTTAAGAAAATTAATAATATGGAGCCCTTAAAAATATTTTAATAAAAAAAAAGAAATAGATGGAGAGTTGTGAAGTAAAGAAACTCCATGACCACACTATCTGAATCTCCTTGACATTCAAACCAACCAAAAAAGGAGGGAAAAGACACATCAAGCCAAAGACAGTTAGTTGAGAAGTCATTCCTCTCTCTCATCCCTCTCTCTCTTGCTTATAAGCATTGTTTGAACTCTCTTACACTCAACCACTTCAAACAAACCCTAATCCCCAAATCCACCATAAAACCCCCACAATCAAACTCTCAATTCACACAAATGCACAAATGGCGAAAACCCCATCTCTGCCCATTGCTCTCTTTTTAGTACTAGCCCTGTTCCATCTCTGCATCTCACAAACCCTAGCCAACGATGACGGCGATGCGCCGCTTTCGTTGAACGCCGATTTCCCGACGAGAGAGGCCCAGAAGCTGATTCGAGGCCTCAATTTGTTCCCCAAAGAAGCCCTGATCGTGGGCGGTTCGGAATTGGGGCGCGAACGGAGGGTTGTGGAGAGGCGGTTCGAGTTTCCGGGGGTGGTTGATTCGGCGGTTTCGGTCGAGGAGTTAGGGCACCATGCTGGGTATTACAAGCTCAGGCATTCCAATGATGCAAGGTTTGATTTTTAGAACCCTAGGCTGAGTGGTTTTTAGTTTTCATGGGTGCCCTAAATTGTGAATTGTTTGATGGATTTTTGAGATTTGATTGAGAGCTGATTAAGTTTTATGTTATCTTAATCTTGTAATTGAAGCAGATTGTTGTTGATTTCAGTTGGAAAATTATGGTAAAGTTGACAAATTCGTCCGCAACTCATCATGTTTTAAAATTCCCAATTGGTTCTGTTTTTGTTGATTTTGTGTAACATTTAGGGAAAAAAATGTGTTCTTGTTCTCTTATATGTGGTTTTCAATTTACAGACACTTTAATTACTGTATTACGATTGATGCGTCGATACTTCTCGTAGGTCTAGGATTCTTGATTTGTTTGGATTTAGCTGAATGTCCAAATAAGCCTAGTCTACTCATGAGTAACAATTGATTGTGAGACATGCTCGCTTGTGGATCGATACCATGTTGCTTATTCATATAGATTTTTTTAGGTGAGGATAGACTTTTGTGGCGCATATTTGAACTGAACTATGGGAACTCCAATTTTCAGGATGTTCTACTTTTTCTTCGAATCGAGGAACAGCCAGAAGGATCCGGTCGTCATATGGTTGACTGGAGGGCCAGGATGTAGTAGTGAGTTGGCGATTTTCTATGAAAACGGACCGTTTACCATAGCAAAGAACATGTCTCTTTTGTGGAATGAGTATGGTTGGGACAAGGTATCGATGTTCCAACGAAAGAAAAGTGGTTCTTCTACTTTTATTTGTTGTGTTCTCTCCCTCTACAATTGTGCACATAAACTATGGATTTTCAGTGTTTGATTTAGGCACTTACGTAGCTCCCAATTTCATCTGCAGGCATCAAACCTTTTGTATGTTGACCAGCCAACTGGAACTGGTTTCAGTTACAGTTCCAATAAACGTGATCTTCGACATGATGAAGCAGGCATCAGTAATGATCTATATGACTTCTTGCAGGTTTCTCTCTCTCTTTTCTTTTAAACGCATGCATGCTCACCAATTTCTCCGTCTACTTCAGCGTTCTGGTTTAATATAGCCGCTCTTTATCCTCGAACATGTGAAAAAATATCCCATGCTTGAACAGTTTTGTTTTCCTTCTTGGACTAAATTGATAGATGTTAATTTTACCGTACTGTTTCTTTGTGATTTTAGGCATTTTTCACAGAACATCCTCAGTATGCGAAAAACGATTTCTACATAACTGGAGAATCATATGCTGGGCACTATATTCCTGCTTTCGCCTCTAGAGTTCACAAAGGAAACAAAGCCAAGGAAGGTATTCATATAAATCTCAAGGTATGTTTACACTACACATTGTTGATGCCATCTTTTTATCCTTCTATTCTTTATGTATATACTATATGCTACATCCTGGAATCTTGATTGACTCCAATTTCTTGGCTAGGGATTTGCGATTGGTAATGGCCTGACCGATCCTGCAGTCCAATATAAGGCATACACAGACTATGCATTGGATATGGGAGTCATACAACAGGCTGATTACAAGAATATAAACAAGATGATTCCTGTGTGCGAGTTGGCAATAAAGCTTTGCGGTTCGATTCCATTTTTTTTTTTATCAATTACTATTTACTAATACTTGCCATGGGGTCTCAAGCATTTACATTACCACTTTTTTGTCATACTCGTTATACACCTGTTTGAAAAAGATAAATAGGTTGTTGATTTTATTGCTTCTGTGGGGGATGGGGGATTGAAAACAATGGAATCTGAAGGATATCTGCTATTTCAGGAACTGACGGCAAAGCCGCTTGCATGGCTTCATATGTTGTTTGCTCAAGCATATTTAATAACATCATGAAACGTGCAGGAGACACGAACGTAAGATATCTTCCTCTTTTATCTGATATCCTCACCTTTTTAATCGCGGGACGGTTAAGTTCTAACCTGCTATGAAACTCTAATATCATTCATTTGCAGTACTATGATATCAGAAAGAAGTGTGAAGGGAGCCTCTGCTATGATTTCTCAAACATGGAGAAATTCCTGAACCAGAAGTCGGTCAGGGATGCTCTGGGCGTCGGGGACATAGAGTTTGTATCTTGTAGCAGTGCTGTCTACCAAGCCATGATTTTGGACTGGATGAGGAATCTCGAAGTTGGTATTCCTGCCCTTCTAGAGGATGGAATCAACATGCTCATTTATGCCGGCGAATATGATCTCATCTGCAATTGGCTTGGTAAGTCTTGTAATTGTTTCCAAGAAGAAGATGATTTCTCAAGTATTAATTAAGCAGCTTGAATTTTAAACCAAACGAGCAGTTATGAATATCAAAGCAATTCCTTTAACCATATGAATGTGAAAATTTTACTTGAGCAGGAAATTCAAGGTGGGTTCATTCCATGGAATGGTCTGGTCAGAAAAAGTTTACTGGAGCTCCAACTGTTCCGTTCATGGTAAACGGCGCAAAGGCAGGAGAGCTGAAAAGCTTCGGCCCTCTCAGTTTTCTCAAGGTCACTACCTGACTAATTTTGTTATTTTTGAATGCCGCCGCTATTAATCAGTTATTTGTTCTGTTCGTATAGAACATCGCTAGTCATAAATCGGATTACTAATTAATCCCGCAAACAAATCATACTGCAGGTCCATGATGCTGGTCACATGGTCCCAATGGATCAGCCCAAGGCTGCCTTAGAGATGCTGAAGAGGTGGACGCAAGGCAAACTTGCTGAAGACAATGCAGGATCCTCTGAAGACAGCATTGCCGAAATGTAAAAGCCAAAGCAGCTTATCAATGCACTCTTTACTTCATTTTCCTTCTTGTATTACACTTCTGCAAAGACTGCAATACATGCAATACTTCGCCTTCTTTGCGTTCCAAGTCTTTTTAAGTACTTCATCTCAAGTTCGACGCAAACTCCTTGGCGATGGCTCCGTCGAGCAGTAGTCAAGGAGTTCACTTGTACAAGTAGTTGGTAATAGTATTTCTCATTACCAAGTCTGTAATAGAAAAACATATGTTTAATTAAGAAAAGAGTGAACTCATCGATTAATGTTTGTTAAATCGACGATGCAATCTTATGTTGAATTGCGAATGCTTGGATGCGGCGAAAAACTTGTCGCATACTTCACTTGTGTCTTATAACTCGAGAGATGGATTGCAATTTCATGGCCATCTTTGAAGTCTTTCCCATAAAAGATAACAAATTGTAGAAGGCAAGGTTGGCAGTTAAAGACCTTATTAATCCTCTAAGGCATGTTTGGTTGGAGGACTGCGTGGTTAAGCCCTGAACTCACTTGTTTGGTATGTGATCACTTGTGTAAGAGGTTAGAGTTTAGAGGTTCGAATATCAATGAAGCAAGTTAGTTTCTTTCTTATAAAAGAAAACTAAATAAAATCAAGCACGAATCAAACATGCTTTTAAAACCGGTACTTTGTAGTAATTAATTTGGTACTAATGTTATGTTGTTTGTAATTAAGAATACAAATAAACTATCATATTATATACCTTATACATTGGAATATTCGTCTTTCAACAATGCAGCTTTATAAACACATTGGTTCAACATCTTAAACTATATTTTGTTTTATTTCCCTTTTGATAAAAAAGATGTTACATGGCAAGATATTTGAGGTGAAGTTGAACTCAAAATCAATCAAATTCAAACGCTTCAAATATCATGATAGTTGTATTTTGTATGCTAATCTGTTCAACATAGACCTAAAAATAGGTGAGTTAACTACAGGACATAAACCATTAACAAGTTCTCCAAGTTTTTCAAAACGCGTTCGAGAATCGCTTAACCTACTGCATCGATTACTTCCATTCCGCTATACAAACTTAGAATAAGTGAAGTTTTTTAAAATTCGAATTATTCCAAATGTATAGAAGTATATGAACATGAGTCATGAGCCTTAAATTCTCTTTTAAATCACTTCATAATTGACAGTTAACGACTTCCAAAACATCTATCTAGAATGGATGAGACATCAATTTGGTTTAGGGATGTCGTGAGTTGTTTTATATTTTTGGTCCCTCAACTTTCATTGTTGTACATTTGGTCCCCTGAACTTTCGAGTTTTTTATGCTTTTGGTCCCTGAACTTTGAGGTTTTTTTATGTCTTTAGAGAAAATTAATTTTTTTTCGACTTTAGTCGGTCGATGTTAGTCGTTCGGTTCAATAATGTAAACCACTTTACTCTTCTTAACTAGTCACACGACACTTTTGTTACCCACATTAGTGGTGGAATTCAACACTTTAAATGATGGAATGACTAAATGTAGAATCATTGTGAAAGTTCAAGGATCAAATGTATAGTAAAATGCATTATTTGGTTAGGGGTGGAGTTATTTCCAGAGAGATAACTTACAGAGAGTTGAGAATTAATCTTGTTTGATTGCCCAACTTGCCATCAGTTTAGTTTAGGGAGGTCGTGGGTTAGATTCCCTTTTAAGTTATAAAAAAAAAAAAAGCAAAAATATATTTTTTAGTCTTTGAACTTTGAGTTTTTATGTTTTTGGTCCCTCAACTTTCATTGTTGTACATTTGGTCCCCTGAACTTTTGAGTTTTTAATACTTTTGGTCCCTGAACTTTGAGTTTTTTATGTATTTAAAAAAATTAATTTTTTTTTCAACTTTAGTTGGTCGATGTTAGTCGTTCGGTTTAATAATATAAACCACTTTACTCTTTTAACTAGTCACACGACACTTTTGTTACTCATATTAGTGGTGGAATTTAACATTTTAAATGATGGAATGACTAAATGTAAAATCATTGTGAAAGTTTAAGAACCAAATGTGTAGTAAATGGCCTTGTTTGGTTAGGGGTGGAGTTATTTCCCGAGAGATAACTTACAAGGAGTTGAGAATTAATCTTGTTTGATTGCCAAATTTGCCTGCAAGTTATCTCTCAACTTACACCCAAAGGTGTGAGAAATCTCCCCACCACCCCCTCTAGAGAGTTGTCTCTCGGGAGTTGTAGAAGCAATTACCCCTCATTAATGACTTATTTCTTACACATCTTTCTCTTGTTTGGAGGCTATTTATGTCAATTCAACATTTTAAATGATGGAATGACTAAATATAGAATCATTGTGAAAGTTTAAGTGTGTAGTAAAAGGCCTTGTTTGGTAATTTATTTCCCCTAATTTAAAGAGTTGAGAATTAATTTATTTTGATTGCTTGCATTATCTCTCAACTTACACCTTAAGGTGTGAGAAATCTCCCCACCACCCCCTCTAGAGAGTTATCTATCGGGAGTTGTAGACGCAATTACTCATCATTAATGACTTATTTATTACACATCTCACTCTTGTTTAAAATTTTTTAAAAAATTTTTTCTACAAGTTTAAAGTTGAACCAAACATGAAATTATTAATTCCAAGGAATTAACTCTAAGAAGATAACTTCTAACTAATACTATAAATTAACAAAAATGAATTAAACGGTGAAATGTATAAGAAAACACAAAATTTAAGGAACAAATCATTAGTTTTGGCAAAAATAAATCAAAAAAAAAAGTTCAGAGACCAAAAGCATAAGAAAACACAAAGTTTCAGGACCAAATCATTAGTTTTACCAAAAAAAAAAAAAAGACAGCTAACAACTTTACCAAGCTACCCTTAACCTCCTGCCCAATGCGCTTCCAGATATGTAAATTGCGTAATGCAATGCAAGTATGTAAGTGGAGTCTTTGCGTGATTTGGCGTGTGCATTTCAAGTGTTGTACTCGCGTCATTCATCATTACATGATACATTCTCCACTTACACTACAAGCCAGTCGCGTGACTTGCGTCATTTATACATCAACTAACAACAGTTACAACACCTTTGCGTACTCAAAACGTGTACCATCCAAAACACTCCCCAGAGTCATTTAACTATCCACCACCCCCTCTCTCCATGCGCCACGTCTCCCTAAGCACAAAAATGACTCCCTTTTAACTCCTTCTACACGACTTGATTGATTGATTGATTGATTGCTTGCCTTAACGGGTAATTCAGTTTTGTTAATTAATGACTTCTCTCCTATAAAACCCATCAACAATTCCAAAACAGAGTACTTACAATGGCTTTTAAATGGTCTCTTAGTGTTCTGTTATTCTCTGTTTCTCTGTTCTTGCATTGCTCGATTGGCTCCTCTGCCTCATTTGGGCAGGCGGAGAGGCTGATTAGGCAGCTGAATTTGCTCCCCAAAGACGCGATTGTGGCTTTGGGAGATGATGAATTAATGGGCTCTTCTTCTTCTTCTTCGATTGTTGAGAAGCGTTTCACGTTTTATAGTTTGGGGGACTCCGGGGCCTCTGTTGAGGATTTGGGTCACCATGCTGGCTACTACCGGATTCAGCATTCTTATGCTGCAAGGTATTATATAGAGAAGTGCTAGAATAACAACTATGGGCGGACCCAAGATTTTGAAGTGCACTAGGCTATGATGTTTTTTTTTGACAAATTGGGGTGGGCTAATATAAGATATTAATTTTTTTTTTTAAACATGGGTAAGTAATATTCAAGGGATATTTTTAACTTGGGGTGGGCTGTAGCTTAGAGGGATTGTCTATTTGGGTCCTCCACAAATGACGACAGTAGGTCGCACACATTGGCTCGAGCCATCCCGTGGGGGAGCGAAGATTTCAAGCTGTTAAGCTAAGGGTAGCCTAGGCATATTAATCTTAAGGGTGGGATAGACTAGGTATTTTCCTTAATTTTTTTTTATGATCAACTACATGTATAAGTTAGGCACATGCAAGCTGCCTTGGGCTACGGCTTGAAGTAGCCATGTGGCTCCGCCCTTGTCTATATGTGCTTCGAGATGCGGGCATACACAAATCTCGATGTATAACATGCAGGTCGATGTCACATAGAGGGTTCTTGTGAACCAGTGTGTGTTATGGTATGACATTGTTGTTGTCATTCTAATATTTTTATTATATAATGCGGCTTTATGCATTGGGATTCGTGTTGGGACACGTTTTGCATTGTGCAAATGCCACCTAGGACAATTTTTTTCTTATTTTAGTTTGAAAGTAGAGGGGTAGACTTAAATAATGTCACATGGATTGCATGTATCTCCCGTCCCTTAACCAAAATTTTCGTCTCTGAAATCTGAGAACCCTGACAATTATTCAAAAATAACTTAAGATTCATTAATGATAAGAAAATTTATGATTGCTTTAAATTGAGTTAAATGAAAATATAAGATCCATCTAGCTGATCAACTTTACCAATTCGAAGGTCTAATTTGAGAATTCTAGTATTTTAGAAAGGCTAAAAACATGTGAATCTTGACAATAATCTAAAAATAACGTGGTAGTCACTAATAAAAAAAAAAACAAATAAAACCGCTTTAAATTGAGTTGAATGGAAATATTGGATCCAGGGGTTGGTGACTTCCACTAATTTGAGGGTCTAATTTGAGAATTCTCGTATTTTAGGAGGGCTAATTTGGAAAAATAACTTTTTATTGATTTAGTTGTTGTGAGGTGTGATTTGTGTGTGTTGGTGTTACTGTTTATGCATGTGTAGGATGTTCTACTTGTTCTTTGAGTCAAGGAACAGCAAGGAGGATCCTGTTGTGATATGGCTGACTGGAGGGCCTGGTTGTAGCAGTGAATTGGCACTATTTTATGAGAATGGGCCCTTCACCATTGCAGACAACATGTCTCTTGTGTGGAATGACTATGGTTGGGATAAGGTACACATATTAATTTTATGGTACTCATCTTATATTGATTTCATCTATGACAATAAGAACAATGCAATTGTTAAGATAAATTGGTTAATTTGGTTCTTTCATTAATATCACAGGCTTCGAACTTGTTATACGTCGATCAACCAACGGGGACGGGGTTCAGTTATAGTTCTGATAAACGCGACCTTCGACAGAACGAGACTGGTGTTAGCAATGATTTATATGATTTCTTGCAGGTTGGCAAGTTTTGCTTTGCCATATATATATATGTAGTTCTGCTTCTAGACTTAATAATTAGTTTGTAGTACTTTTGATTAATTGATGAAGTCCTACTTCTCTTTTATGTTCTAGGCATTTTTCAAGGAGCATCCTCACTATGTGAACAATGATTTCTACATTACCGGGGAATCATACGCCGGACATTACATCCCCGCCTTTGCATCGAGGGTGAACAATGGAAACAAAGCTAAAAAGGGCATTCACATAAACTTAAAGGTATATACATGTATGTCCATCCTGTAACTTAAGCTTTAATGATGATTGTAAGCTCTTAATTTGTGATATGCTTCTTTGAGTACATGAAACGACTTGAAAATGGCTGAACAGGGATTTGCCATCGGCAATGGACTGACTAATCCGCGAATCCAGTACCAAGCGTATGCTGATTATGCATTGCAAACTAAGATAATTGACGAATCCGATCATAAGTCTATCAGTGCTATGTTCCCTGCATGCAATAAAACGATCAATCTCTGCAGTAATTCCTCAATTCCTTATCTTAATATATAGTTTACTGTTTCTGCATGAAAATTTTACATACTAACTTTGTCAAAATTAATGCGGGGTTTCGTAAATTTTCCACAGTTTATATAACATGCTGAGATTAATTATGTCTAACTCCCAAGTATTTTGGCTCTAATTTGTGAGTGTTTGAGAGTGTTTGGATTTACTGAGACAATTTTACTAAGTAGCTTTAAAGAGCTATCTAGCTTGTTCAGTTAAGTAAAAAAAAAAAACTGTTTCAGGTCTTAAAGGCGGGAACGAATGCATCACGGCATTTACTGTCTGCACTTCCATATTCAATAATATTATTAGCATTGCTGGAGATGTGAATGTAAGGAGCATGAATTTCCACCATACATACTCAGTTTCAAGTCTTCACAGAAAAACACTTGGGTGATAAAACTAGAAGATTTTCTCTAGAAACTGACTCTTTTTGTTCTCTCTTTAACTATTAGTACTATGATATTAGAAAAAAGTGTGATGAAGGGGGCCTCTGCTATGATTTTTCAAACCTCGAGAAATTCCTCAATTTGAATTCGGTTAGGGACGCTCTTGGAGTCGGGAGCATCGATTTTGTCTCTTGCAGCCCCAGTGTTTATGAAGCAATGGAAGGAGATTGGATGAAAAATCTGGATGTCGGTATACCTACCCTTCTCAAGGATGGAATCAAAATGCTCATATACGCCGGGGAATATGATCTCATTTGCAACTGGCTAGGTAAGTAAATAGCATTTCAAAACCCGGCTTAATCATCGCCGCAAGTACATTTACTTCATAGTTTAATTCCTCCAACAACTAGGTATATACAACAACAACAACAACAACATAGCTTCAGTCACAAATTAATTGGGGTCGGCTTCCAAAATATGCACTAAAAAAAAATCGCAATCTTTGTTCTTGAGCAGGGAATTCAAGGTGGGTTCACGCGCTGGAATGGTCCGGAAAGGAAGAGTTCTCTAAGGCAGCTAACGTTTCATTCAACGTGGAAGGCGCAGAAGCAGGAATAATGAAGAGCTATGGCCCTGTCATCTTCATCAAGGTCTTTAATTCTAGTCTCATATTGTTCTTTGTTTCGACATTTACACTACTATTAATTAGTTGAGTTCAATGTGATGAAACAAAATTTTGCTTACAATTGATGTTATATATGGTGAACCATGTAGGTCCATAATGCTGGTCACATGGTTCCAATGGACCAGCCCAAAGCTGCACTGGAGATGCTGAAGAGATGGACTCAAGACAAACTTGTTGGTGAAGTTGCTGCTGAGACAGAAGGCATGGTTGTTGAAATCTAGTATATTGATTCAATTTGCCACAACATTAGTTTGCTATATATATATATATAGTGATGTATATGCATTCAAATTGACATACCAGTTAATGCAGATTCACGCATGTAAATCAATGCAAAAGACTAGTGATTTCATGTTCTCAAGTAATGCTGTTTGAATTAGACTCCTTCTACTTTTCCAGGTCTACTACAAGGGCTCAACAGCAATTAGGTCTCACAAAAATAAATGTAAAAGCTCATGAATTAGACTCCATTATTTTGGCGAAGCATATATATATTGTTATCCATCACTTGTGAACACATGAACCATTCATTATATCCAACAACAAAAAAAAAAAAACCATTCCTTATTTTCCTATTCAAACCGGTTGTGTGAATTTGTTCTTGAGAAAATTTTAGCTCAAATGAGATGGAAAAAAGGAAGCAAAATTCATCTTTCGATTCCTAAACTTTAAAATTTATTTTGATTTGGTCCCCAAACTTTGATTTATTAACATTTAGTCCTCAACTTTACACTTTTACTTAATTTAGTTTATGAACTTTGATTTGTTAATAGTTGGTCCTTAAAAATTTTATTTCTTGCATACATTTAGTCTTTTCGGCTCTTATAATCTAATACAACAAACGATCGTTGTCATGCAAATATATATAGACACACACACACACTATATTGTACTTAATAAGTATGAATAATCAATCTTTCAACCATCATTTGAATTTATTATTCTACCCTTAATTAAGTCTTTCAACCATCACTTGTATTTTTTTATTTTGCCTTTGATTAAATATTCAAACCTTCACTTAAACTTACAATTTTACTCTTAATTAAGGTCTTCTCACTATATTATCCAAATAATTATAATTAATTGTCAAAAAAGTCGCAATAAAAATGTAGTATAGTTTTTGAAATATATAAATAGATTATTAAATTAATTAAATTCTCGTAAGCGTAGCGAGCGGGTTCAAGCTTGCATAACACGCTCAAAAAACTAGTATGTATAACACCAACAAGTTGAATTTTGATTCGGTAAGAATCTCATTTGATATAAAGACTAAATTGTTTGCAAAAATAAAGGTTGAGAATTTCCTAATAACGTAAATTACTATAATAACAATTGAAAAGTCACTCGTCGATTAAATTATGCATTGAAATGTATGTACACACATCACAAGTCTCATTCAACCAAAATGAATGTTTTTTCTTAAGAGAATTTTCATTAATCATTCATGGCTTAATACAAGGCCAGATATAGAATCAAGTACATTGATTTGCTAATCCTATTTATTCAAACAAACTACCATTAATTTGATTGTAAATGCAAAATTGAAACAGTTTGACAATCAGAGATTGCTCTCTCCAACGTTGAAACTCATGATAATACACAAAACTACTAGAACTTCAAAATGAATAGCAAAACTTCTCAACAAGGAGAGAAAACCTAAACCTTCACAACAAAGATAAAACAAATCAAAGACTCCAACTAGGGAATAAAACTAACCATAAAATAAAACTAAAGACGATCAATCGACTTTCTCATAAATCCATACAACATCGTTGATAGATGAAGATGCACCGCAATAAGGATGATGGATCAATCTCACAAATATGAGTAGGTATGTTGGCTATTATATGAACAAAATGCAAAAGGAATTTGATTGGAATCATCATTGATCAAAAAGAAAATCGGCAGTGGTTCAAGAACAAAAATTACAAAATTGAATCAAGAAGAAGAATTTTAGAGTTTTGGAGAAAAAGAGAGGCAACTATACTGAAATTTTAAAATGTACCAAAAATAGTGTTCTACCCTCACTTTTTTAGGCTATGATTGATGTGTCACATTGACAACACACAAATCTGATTTAATTATTTCCTTAAAAGAAGAAAACTATACTGGAAAAATTGACATTCATGAGATCCTTCCATGGAAGAACTTCATTCATTACGTAGAAGCAAGGAATAATATATATGAACCGGAAATAAATATTTTACTGTTGTAAATTGGATGATCAACTAAGCTTATGAATGATCACATTGTCAAACATGACTCTCACATTGAATTGTAACATCAAACATGACTTCTACATTGAATGTAACTTGTACACTTTACATAACTTGTATTCAACTCCAATGTATAATCACTTATTATTGTATTGTCATGTAACTTGTAATCCTCTCTAATGTACACCAACTCTTCCATATATTGTCTATGTTGTTTGTGATGTGTTGTATGACTTGTGGTGTATGTATAACTTGTACACATTGTATAATTACAATTATCATCATCACCAAATGACATATATAAAGGGTGTCAACCTCATTGTAATTTACACACCAAGTTGAATGAAAACTTCTCTTTCCAACTATCTCATTTATTCTCTTCTCATTTGTAGTAGTAGTTTGTAATAGTAAAAGTTCTTAGTCTTCTTTTTTCCTTCTCTAGTTCTTAGCAAGTTCCAACTTAATTTACAATACGTTATCAGCACGAAGTTGCTCTACAAGAGAAGGTCTTGAAGATCAAGAAGCTTTTCAAAGATAAAAGCTAATAAGGTATATTTTTTATTAATTTAAATAAGTTCAATTTATTTTCATGTTGTCATGGTTAATTTCTTTTTTGTTACATGCATATTTAATTATGTAAATGTACTTTATTCATACTTTATGCATTGTAACGTCACCGACTAAGAAAGTATGGTATGTAGCTGCGTCTTGTACGATTTTCTACATCAGAAATCGAAAGTCAATGTGTGACATATAGTTTTTCTCTTGAAACTACAAACGATTAGTTATTGTTTTATTCTTGATTTTATAATACAAATAATGTTATAAGTTTGAGTTGATAGTGGGTAAGCTTTGTCCCCAGTAAAGCTAAACATTGAAAGGGAGACGGGTTATCCCGTTCAAGGAGGCATGATATTAAGTAGACTATGTCTCACGCACCCAACCTGGAGGTTGTCCCACCAACTCATACGAATAATACATTTTGTTTATTAACGAATCAAGTTGTGAATGTATATTTAATCATATGTTATGTTTTTACATAAAAAATGGAAAACTATTTTATATTAAATTTATTTTCAAAATATTATTCAACTGTAGTTGAACTTGTTGTCATATTATATTACCGACAAGAATTACTTGTCATGACAATTAGATACTATAATTTGTTAATAAAACATCTATACAAGATTATGTTATGTTATACAAAACTTAAATCATTTGCCAATATCTATTTGGAGATTTGAAAAGTGAATATTTCGCTTTATATATCTTTTTGCCTTATGGAGTTATATATATATACGCATACCAAAAGGGTACTGCTCCAAAAGCTCAAAATGAGCGGCTGGGTCTCATGCTACAAAATTTAATTAGTCAAGTATTAATTATAATTCTGCAATTTTAATTACCTCTATGTCGAGGCTATGTGAAAATATGACTGATGAGACAATAAAAATAAGGTCACGTGACCCGCCTCGATTTATTGCTGCAACAAATATCGAGTGCGCACATCAATCCAATAAATATTAAGGATTGATTTATTGTCTCATGGTAGCTGAGTAAAATAGTGAGATATTATAAATATAATATCGCTTTCGTCCAATTAGTTCAGCTTCAAATTAAGAAGCATATGTTGCCTATAATGATCATGATCGCAATAATAAATTTATGAACGTGGAAAAGGTGAAAATATCAGGTAAAGATCGTATTGACAATCCCACCAAAAATTAGAACAAAAGTGGTGCACCACTACAAATGACAAATAATTATTGACAATGAGCGCTCATAATTGTGACATTTTTTTGGTCATATATGAAAGGTTATTTTGCCTAAATATTGTCATATATATATACCCGAATATTTTTGTGACCTTTACCATGCCTTCAAAATCAAAGGCAAAATATTACGAATTTTATAATTGAAAATGACTCGATAAAATAGGCACATCGAGATGTGTTTAAATTATGAGCTAAATATGGGCGATGAGTTTATGTCTTATGTATCTTGCTACATGCATTTACATTATAATATAAAAGTGAATATTTCTCAAATTCGAACTTAGCGGAGGTTAATGTTCAGACAATATTTGGTACAACAATTTTATTGTTAATGTCTTGTTCAGAAGAAGTCTACTCAGAATATAGAAAATTTATTTATATGAATATGACTTAATCTGAGTGTAATATTCACGGTTTTAACTTCTGGAATATATAAGACACATTAAAACGAATGTCGTCATAAATCAAATGACATTCATAATGTGGAAAGATCTATTTGATTATCCATAATCATCAATAATGTGAATATATCATAAATTCGCACGGACATCCTTTATCGAACTGGATTTTTTTAGTTGGAGATTATCTCAAGGCAAATCAATAGGAGACTTACATTGATTTAACTCCCCATCAATCATATTATAAGATGTCTTGAATCCCTAATAGGGAATTTATTTATAGCAAGTTTTGCTAATTGTCACTTTGATGAAGCAATTTTTTCACCATTATGAGGAGATATAAGTCAATTCAAAAGGAATGACGTGAAATTGCTTGAAACATATCAAATTGCATTAAATTTGTTGTATTATGATCCATGTATAAATTAATATGAACTTGAAGTTCAAAGGATCATTCAGTAACAACAAGTTATGAATTACTTGATGCAAATACTATATACAAAAGAGTGACAATCATATGCTTCACCATTAAATGGTTCATATAGAAAATGATGTCCATGTGCAACAAAATGCACAAGATGTCTCACCCATGTGAACATGAGGGGGAGAATCAAAATGAGTAATTGGTTAGTGTATTACACTCTTTTTCTGTTTGCTATGGTTTTATCCCACTGGGTTTTCTTAGCAAGGTTTTTAATAAGGCAATTCTAACAATATTAAAACTCTTTATCAAGGTTTATTAGTGTATTGCACTATTTTCTTTTTGCTATTGGTTTGATCCCACTGGATTTGCCTAGCAAAGTTTTTAAATAGGCAATCTTAACATTATTATACTCCGTATAAAAAATTTATGAGAGCAATGTACTCTTTTTCCTATACTAGATTTTTTTCCCACAGAGTTTTTCTAGTAAAGGTTTTAATAGGGCTGACAATTCGTGTTAGCGAGTCGTAAACGTGTCGTGTCGTAAACGTGTCGTGTCATAATTATCCTAAACCCGCACACGATACGTTTATTAAACGAGTCACTATTTGTAAACACGACACACGACACGTTTAATAAACAGGTAACCTGTTTATGACACGTTTAACACGTTTATTAAACAGATCATGTTTAACATGTTTAACTCGACTCGCTTGTGTACCTGTTTAACACGTTTATCAAACAGATCATGTTTAACCTGTTTAATTCGACTCGTTTGTGTACCTGTTTATCAACCTGTTAATCATGCTACTAGATTAATGATATCTCACTACAAAACAACATAAAATATAAAATTATAAACCCATCTAATACAAGGAAAAATTAAAAATACAAGTTCTCAAATAGTCAAGTTCAAGTTTAATAACCCAACTACAAGGTTATATGAAGTTAACATAGAAGTAAGAGATAAATTCAAGGTTAATAAACAAAAAAGGCTTCGAGTTCTCTAGTTTCCAATAGAGTTTGAGCAAGTAGTTGACCCTGGATCATCACTCACACTCAAGTTAAGTACATCTTCTGTAATACTCTCCAAATCCAGCTTGACATCTTGCCCTACAACAAATAAAAAATGGAGTTTATTAATAATTATAAAGCTTGAGATACTAAAAATAAATAACAGTAAAAATGTCAAAAATAATATAACCTTCTAATCCTGCACATATCTAATCTCGCAAGCAAATAATTGCTTCTGCATTCTCCAGCTTAAGAGAAGATCGATATTGGTGTCAAACTCATCATCATTGATCTCATCAAGAATGTTGTTCAACTGCAGCACATTAAAAATTAAAATCAACAACACAAACACAATATTTATAAAAATTCATGAAATCATATATCCGTAATTAAAAAACAGTTGGTACAACTTGGTAGGAATAAAAAATAAACAAGGTTATATATATATATAGGAAGCATGCAAAAAAGTGCAAGGTGCAGTACAATCAATCAACGGAATTCAATGAATGTATGTATTGCTTTGTGTGGCTTTTGAGTGCTATGGTATTAGTGTTGTAATTAGTCAAAGGCTCAAAGCTCTTCTTCAAAGAGATGGCGTTTTGCATTCTCTTACCGTAAATGCAAGAAAGCAAGATCAACTCCAAGGTTTGGATACCTATCGAACTCCCAATCCCTCAATGAGCCACGTGACGTGCTGCTTTTTTTTTTCCTTTTTGATATACCCAGCTAATGGAAATGTAAGTTTTTTGTTCTAACCTAAAATTAACAAACCCCATAATAGAATTATTACTGCAAATTAAAAAGAAGTTGGGATTCCTTTCTTTTCAATTCTGGTTCAGAATTTGAGCATCATCAATTATTACTTATAATCCCAAACTCTTACAAATTATCATTCACAGCGTTGATTCGATTGGAGACAACAAGATCCCAACTCCTCACATGAACAAAATTCTGGCACAAGTCTTTAAAGTAGGATAAAGGAATTCGCCACCAAGACATCAACATTCAAAAAGTAATTTGAGACACTCAAAACAAATGACTCCGGCGATAGCTGCCGGCCCAAGCAAACACCTACCGCCACCAAGACATCAACATCCAAACAACAACATGAACTCAATCAATCACCAAAAAACACCATTCAACAATTCCAGAGACATTCAAAACACGATACACACACTCACGAGACTCACATCACGGTCAATGGGCGAGACGAGAGAGAGAGAGAGAGAGAGAGAGGGTGAGAGAGATTTTGTTACCCGAGGCAATCTCCTTCTTCCTTGTTGGCTCTTCCCGCGTCGTCATCGTCGCCGTCAACCAGCCGAAGTGGTGGAACGCTGGAGTCTGAACTGTGGAACTGGAAGTGCCGATTGCCGAACAGAACAGTGGAATTGGAAGTGCCGAGTCTGCCGACTCAAACCAATGGGCAGTGACCAGTAGAACGACTGAACGATGAATTTTTTAGGGTTGGAAGTGCCGAACAGAACGGTGGAACTGGAAGGGCCGACTCACACCAATGACCAGTAGAACGATGAAGTTTTTAGGGTTGGAACTTGGAAGTGCCGAAACAGCCGAACAGAACAGTGAAATGGGTTTTGAACTTTTGATGGAGTTTTTGCCTGATTAATAGAATTTAGAGAAAAAATTCCCAAAAAAACACATCTGCTTAAATAATTCCTAATATAACACACTTAGTTCCACGTAGGATGCCACATGGGACTGAGTGAGTGACTGGGTGTGGGGAAAACGTGAGTGGAAATCACGTTTTAAGGGAAGTCGTGATTTCCACTCACGACTTCCACTCTGAGGGTTAAAAAAAAAACAGAGGCAGAAATAAATACACCAGAAAACCCGAAAAGAGTTCATAATCCATTCAAAGAATGATAATGGCTATTTAAAATGACTTAACATCATAAAAATCAAAGGCCAAGTTAATAACTAAACAATTAATGAAATGTTAATTGGAAAAATAAGTTTGGAGTGTTTAAACCGAAGGAAAAAAAAAAGTTATATCAAACAATGCAAGAAAGGAAAAAAAAACAATTCATCAAAATAGAAGTACTAAAACAAGCATGAGTACATACATACATCCAAACATAACATACATACATAAAATTGCAAAGTGATTGAGTACAAAGCAATAATAAAAGAAGTCTTGTTATTGTTACACACAAGTCCTACTCCGACCCCAAATAATGACTTCCAGTCCCACAACGTGTTCTCTTTACAACTCGAACATTACGATTCAACGCTAATGGGACATTCGACCGCCCATATCACTAGGATTTTGAGCATCTTCTCTCTGAATATCATCGATTTCACGTATTCCACCTTCATGTGTACTTGTACTCTCGAGAAATTCATCATTATTGGAGTTGTATTGAAATGGCGCGAAGATGGAACGACTTCCGCAGGTCGAATGCCATGTAGGGAGGAACGGATGGAGTATGTGGAGTGTCACGCTCATTGAGAGGTACCGATGACGTATACACCGGAGTGCCATGCCTCGAACGCGTATCATCGTGAGAAGTATGATGAGAGGCTTCAAATGATGTGGGCACATTATGCATGCGATAATCTGCTCGTACTGCAGTCAAAGTCGATGCAGCTACATCTCTAATGCGTGCAATCGACACGTCATCACCCAATGTCAACTGATGGATCGATGTCATTCCATGTGCCTACATATAAACTATTTAAGAACTTGTATGTGAAAGTAAAATGAAAACAACAATATGAAACTTCATGGAGGGAAAAAATGAAATTGCACTTACCAATGCCTCAGCAATAGCTCCACGACGAGACATGAATCGACGTGTAATGCGACGATACCATTGCATATACGGGTCGTAAAAGTCCAAAGGCTCGTCTAATATTTCATCAGTTGCTAAGTTGGAAGCACGTTCGTTCCACAAGCAAACATAAGCACTATGTTCTGCACTCCAATCCTTTTCTGTTTTCCCTCTCAAGTCAATCTTATGTAGTTCCATACTTGTGCTATGTAAATTAGGTATCCTTTGTTTCATACCGAATTGTCGCATTACTCTATCCGGATTGTACAGCGACAACGCGAGAAGAAAAGCAAAGGTGCCCTCGTTCGCCAAATTGCTCGACCACTTTACAATATGTTTGGCGGTGTCACTTATCAATGTTTCCTGATACGGTTCCCAAACAACCTGTAGCATGGAAAATAACATTAATTGAATAAAACGGTGTCATCAACAAGATGTCGACATAAGTGCTTGTTGGAGAGAATGATTAAGTATATTTATTACTTCATCCGGTCCTTGCATGTCAATCATTTCTCTCGTATTTCGTCAAGCACGTGCATCGATGTTCTGTGGTCTCCAACGCATGCCTCCACCTTTGCAAATGAAACAAACAAAAACAGAGCATACATGAAAAATGGGTTGTACATATGCTCAAATTGAAATTGTAATGTTTAAAAATAATCATTACCTATGACCAAATGGAGGAGGTGGAAATAATTCTTCATTGTCTATCATGTCATCTCTAATGTGGTTTCCCATAATTGGTGCGAGAAAAGGCAACCTATCCCATGCCCACAATTGCAATAAAATGACCTGGTCCTGCTTATCTCTGCTCCATCAATGTCACCAAGACATAACCTGCTTGTCTATATAGGTGAGCCGAGTTGCACTACCCCAATCGTATTGTCCCGCCGCTTTGAAAGTCTTCCAAAAATTGCAAATACGTGATGTGCACGAGGTTGTTAGACTTGTCGCAAATAAAGTTCCGCCAAGAAGTTGTAGGATGTACGCTCTTGCGTAGCGTTGCACGTCCTCATCATCGCATCCTGTGGAAGGTTTGGAAACCATCGTGACAGGTTGGCGAATTTGAATCCGCCACCGGTCCCGTTATTTTCGGGGAATGGAAATCCTAGTTGTGTCAAGCATAAGGCATTGTAATCTTGCTCAACACGACCGGTGATAGGAAATCCATCCACGGCAACCCTAAGATAATTTGTACATCTTGAAGGGTAATAGTCATCTCGCCAACAGAAAATGGAACGTGTGAGTTTCGGTCTCCACCTCTCTACAAGAGCGGTGATTAGATGCCAATCAATTGAGATAAAACCTACTCGCGCGTCCCGTAAAAGCGGATGCGTGGAGATGCTCGACGATTCGTTCATCCAGTTCGACCAACCGATGTAGTGCAGCAGAATTCCGTCTGATAGTCAATATACCAGGCTCCTATGAAAATACGAGTTATAAGGTACAAGTTGTAGAATATATAGACGCTGATATAATGGTGTAGTGCAAATCGGCAAGATGTCATACCGGTCCGTGCCATACTCGGGTAGATCTATGGAGAGCTTGCGAACTCAAAACCGAATCATCTATAGGCCCAGGCTCCATATCGCGCTTCAAGGGGACATCATTACAAATTAAGGAACATGAAAAGTCCAAACCGCAATTTGTAAAATCAATGTAAGCTTAATGAAATTCTTTCACGCAAGCCAAATGCATTAGTTGGTGCATACATCAATTATGTGTGAATGGTCATTTACCTATTAGAAGATCATTATAAATGTTTTTGAAAAGGGAAAACTCGTTTTTGAAATGTATTTAACAAGAAAACTGAAAATTTGCAGGAAAGCCCCTAATAAGTTGTGAAACTTTGAATTTCCGTTTTCGGGGTTTATAAAATTATCCGGGCCACCCAAGTAAGCTTAATGACTCATAATAAACATGTATAACATGTTATATAAGGGTTGGTTAGGTCCCGGACAATTTTAAGGGTCGCTAACACAAAGGGAAAAAAAAAATTCTGAGGTCCCTGCAGTTAGCGCGCTAATACTGTCATTAGCGCGCTAAGAGTAGGGTTAGCGCGCTAAGCCACAGTATTAGCGCGCTAATTGCTCTCTGCCTGCAATTTCTGACTTTTGGAAATCAAGCTTGAAATTTGAATTTTTGATTTCCTGGATTGGTTTCTTGAAGAGCAGCCATCCACCGCGGCAACATTTTATACGATTCTTCCCAGTCTCCATAGACTTTAGCAATTGCCTTCTTCTTCCCCAACCACACTTTCTTGTAACGAACGTCATAACTGTATTTGTCCTTGATCATCTGATGCAGCACTGGAACTGAAATGGACGGATCTCTTCTCACCACATTTTCAACTTCACGACATATAACGGTGGAGTCCAAATGCGCATGATCTTTGGACAAATTGGCGTAGATGCATGTATGTGGTCCTGCATATTTACTAATCTCAAACATTCCATGCGATTTTCTTCTTGAACAACGCAACCTCCAAGTGCATCCATCTACATATTTCTTACATCGAACAATCCATACATTACGTGTAGAATGAGTCACCACAAATCGCTTTGTGTTCTTTTATGCTATACAACTTCACGGCATGTCTTTGGATATCTACTTTATACATGAACCGCATGCCCTTTTGAAATTCTGCTCCCTCATTCCATATAGACCTTAAAGGGATCATAGCATTCTCATTGAGGGGTTGCAATGCCTCGCTATTCAATTCCATAAATGCAGGAGAAGGTACGACAAATTCACGTACACCAACGGGCGCACCATCAATTCCAGCAAGAGACCTCTTCGTCGAAAAAATCATCGTTCCCAAGCTCGCTCGGAATTGGAGGACAAGATAATGAGCCATCATCGGCAATGACTCGATTTAATGTGTAGCGAATCATGGCATCATCAACATGATGTGCATCAACCCCTTCATCATCTCAGTATCATCATCGCTACTATCTTCACTAGTACCTTCGTCACTACCGCAATAGTCTCCGTCTTCACTAGTGTTCAACTCATCACAGAACAAGGATCCTCGTTCATCTCGGGATTTCCAATCATGAAGGGCGATGCACAATGACTCTGCTCCATATTTGGTTGAGTGCTAGGTCCACCACACAATCTAACGCCATATTACGTTTGTACTATTATACGAATCTCTCGTTCTCAAATCGATATAAAACTCCATGCATTTTGGTGGTGGTAATTCTGCCACAATCTCCCAAACATCTTTGAGACTCGCCTCATCATCTATTCGCACGGGACGTAGTTGGCGGTACCACTATCGATGTACGCTGGATATCGATATGTGATGGTCGATATCATCTTTTCATTGTCTATCTCCAAAGAATTATAGACAAAACTCATAAATTCCTCGTACCACTAAACCCATGTTCGCTCTAAGATGTCGAACGGGCGGTTTAGTGTATGAAATTCCTGATGGTCCATCGACCATGTCCCCATTCATATAGCACAACAAACTTACTCTTCGATCAGTCATTATTGAATCTATATATGTAGAATATAAAACATGATCAAAAGAAGTGAATGCAACAATATCAATCAATACCATATCAATCAATACCATATCAAAAGTACAATTCTAAAACCTAGATGGAACAATTCTGAACATATTACCATAATGGAACAATTCTGAACAGGCACGGTTTGATCACTAGACTTATTGGAGTTGTTTTTTTCCAAAAAAAAGTACAAAGCTATGTAATCGCTATAAAAGTCTTATAGAGATTTCAAAGTCAATTGAAGATGTTCAAGGGGTTCATTTCTAGATGAGCTAAATAGGAAATGGCCTTATCACGACAATGCATTGCAAATGATTCAAGACACGAGAATGCATCTCTAATGATTCAATTGAAGATGTTCAAGGGGATTTGGTTTAGTATTTGTCAAAAGCATCTTTGGATTTGGTAAATAGCTTCTTCACATTTAATGAATATAAATTGTAATTAATCCCAAATATGAACATGAATTTAACAAAAGAATATACCGGCGGGAAGCGATCAAGGACCGGAAAGGACCGGCGAGGACCAGCGAGCGAGAGACAAGAGGGCTCGCGTGTGACCTTTGAGGAGCTCTTCGAGAGACAAGTGGAGGCAGCGACGGCAGGAGGCGAGATACGACGCAGAGACGAGACAAAATCATGGTGGCGGGGATGGCGGCGAGGGACGGTGAAGGCAACGTTGGTGGAGGCGAGGACGGTCGTGGTGGAGGCGAGGACGGTCGAGGGACGGTGGAGGCGGCGACGGTGGCGGCGAGGATGGTCTATGGACGGTGGAGGGAGGGACGGCGGCGAGGACGGTGGAGCCGGAGAAGAAAGCGATCGCTCGGGGACGGTGGATGCGGGACGGTGGAGACGGGGACGGTGGTCGCGGGGACGATCTCGATGAGGCGAGAGGTGAGCAAAGAAGAGGAGAGATCTCGGTGGCGGAGGGAAGAAAACAGGGACGAGAGGGACGAGAGAGAGGCCTCTGTGCTCTTTTCTTCTACCCTAGTGGAAGTCGTGACTGGAAGTCACGACTTCCACTGTGGGGAAGTCGTGAGTGGAAATCACGACTTCCCTTAAAACGTGATTTCCACTCACGTTTTCCCCACACCCAGTCACTCGCTCAGTCCCATGTGGCATCCTACGTGGCACTAAGTGTGTTATATTGGGAATTATTTAAGCAGATGTGTTTTTCTGGGAATTTTTTCTCCAAAATCTATTAATCAGGCAAAAACTCCACTTTTGATTCTTTTGAAAGTTTTTAGGGTTGGAAATGAAAAATTTGTATTTATATGTAAAATTATGCGAGTCATAAACGAGTCACACGGGTTAACACGTTAACGACTCGTTTATTAATCGTGTATAAACAGGTTAACCTGTTTATGACCCACATACATTTTTGTCAAACCCACGACATGTTTATCACGTGTCGTGTCGTGTCGTGTTAAACGTTTCATGACCCAAATTGCCAGCCCTAGGTTTTAATGACGCATATAATTCTCTCGAAGTGTATCAATGTGTTGCACTCTTTTCATTAACTTTGGTTTTGTCCCATTGGGTTTTCCTAGCAAGGTTTTTTAATGAGGCAATCAATAATATTATACTACAAATCAAGATTGATGAGAACATCGTACTCTTTTTCCTATACTAGATTTTTTCCCACAGGGTTTTTCTAGTACATGTTTTAACGAGGCATATTCTCTCAGCAAGTGACATCCAAGGGGGAGTGTTGTAAATTGAATGATCCTTTAACCAAGCTTATGGATGATCACATTGTCAAGCATGACTCTCACATTGAATTGTAACATCAAACATGACTTTTACATTGAATGTAACTTGTACACTTTACATAACTTGTATTCAACTCCAATGTATAATCACTTATCCATGTATTGTCATGTAATTTGTAATCCTCTCCAATGTACACCAACTCTTCCATGTATTGTCTATGTTACTTGTGATGTGTTGTATGACTTGTGGTGCATGTATAACTTGTATATATTGTATAAGTACAATTATCATCATCACCAAATGGTCTATATAAAGGGTGTCAACCCCATTGTAATTTACACACCAAGTTGAATGAAAATTTTTCATTCCAACTATCTCATTTCTTCTCTTATCATTTGTAGTAGTAGTTTGTAGTAGTATAAGTTCTTAGTCTTCTATTTTCCTTCTCTAGTTCTTAGCAAGTTCCAACTTAATTTACAACACCTCCTTCCCCTCATATACCTTTTTTCTACATCCAAGCGATTTTTGAATTCCTCCGAGTCAATTCTCCGGCACTGCGCTTCCCGTTTCCCTATAAATTTTTAAATATTAAGGTTTACTTGTAAGTTAAAAAGATATATATATATATATATATATATATATATAAAAGTCCGAGGAGAGAGAAATTTATAAAGCAACCATCTCTCACTATTATAATTTTCTAATTTTCTCGATTTTTTTTATTTCTATTATCGATTGTCCCAAAAGATATAATTATATATTAAGTGTGCATCTATTAATAATTAATAATAGTAATATTTTTAACGAATGGATTCATAGAATGAGTACGCTCAACTCAAATCATGGGTAGATACATGGAATAGAGTGTAGTACAAGGTTTTTAAAATCATGACAAATACATGAAATGGAGTGTAGCGCAAGTTCTATTCCCCCTATAAATTTCACCTCTCATCCATTCTTCTCTTGCAATGCACTTGATGGGGTAATCTAGCATGATTTGATTGTTGTTGGGTTGTGTCCTCTATTTGTGAGTTCAACCGATGCGGGGGGAGTTTTTTGTGTTTTAAGAAGTCATGTGAGGCTGATGGAGTGTTGCAGTGTTTGCATGCCAAATGAGGGTCTGTTTGCAAAATGAATACCTATCGTGGACGTGTTGTTTATGGTTTGGCTGTCACACTTGGGGATGCATGTCCAGCATCAGGGAGTTGATTTTTTTAGTGTTTTTTGTTATTTTAGGAGGGGCTATGTGTATACATATTGTAAAGGAGTCAACTGGACTCATTTTGTCTACTTTTTTTTTTTACACAGCCCATACTATTTTTTAACCCATGACCATGTACATGCTAGTTTTCAAATTAATATATACTATATAGTAGTATCGCCTCTCATTCATAAAAAAATGTTATTGTTTTGAATTCAGTACTTGAAGAGAAGGTTCAAATATTTACATTTGTTAGAATAATTTTTAATTAGTATTAGGCAGATGATATTGATATAGTCATAATATCATCTAAAAATATCGATGCAGACACTTAATTTAGATGTAAAATAATTTAATAAATCTTCTATTGTATAATTTGAATAATGACTGCGCGAAGTGCAAGGAACCGACTAATATGAAATAAGCAGGAGACAATTTTTCTTTAAAAAATAAAAACAAAAGACAAAAAAAAATTAAAGATAAAGTCATCCCATAGATATGCACAACTCATCATACTTGTTGTGGTGCCACTAAACTGTTAGTTTAATGACCAATTGTAACGACATCAACTAAGTTTTAATCCCAAATTAGGATTTAGAGTCTAGTGAGTTTATGCATGGGAATTAGGATTTCAAGTTCCCCTAGTCTAAAATAAGGGTAGTTTAATCATTACTTTCATTACAAAAAAATGATCTTTTACAACACTTAATCTTGTTGTTATATGATCAAAACTTATTAAATTTTAAATTAACATATAACTTAATATTATTAATGAAAAAATAATGATTAATAATTGACTAAATATTATAAAACAAAGATCTTCATTAAAATTATAAATCATTACATATTAATTTCTTAATTAAAGATAATCTTGTTGCATATTAATCACATATTAAATATGTTTTACCAAGGTAATATAACAACATTTTTAGATTTGTAAAAACATGTTTTTAACTCCACCTATTTTGTAGACTATGTACACTACATAGCTCGGTCCCAACTTCGGATAAAGGAGGAGGACTTTGACGCACATTTTTTATACTAAAAAATAGGTAAGGGAAGTTTCAAACTCATTTTTCATACTCGAAAAGTGGGGAGGGAGGCCCCAAGCTCATTTTTCATTCTCGGACAATGGAGGAGGGTTGCGATAGGTTGACAGCCATCGTAAAACTTTTGTCACTTTTCATGAAATTGATCAAAATATATAAATGTTGGGGCATTCTCGCCTAACGACGCGCAACATCGGAGCTCGGGTGTAATGAGAAACGAGTCAGGGAGTGTTTCACATCACCGCCTGGGTGTGAAGAAAAATGAGCGAGGTTCCCACACATAGGACATGTATGGGTAAAAAAGCTAGTCCCTTCACATCGTCGCCCGATGTAAAGAAAAATGAGTAAGGGTTCCCACACAGCTGACGAGTATGAGTAAAGAAGCTAGTTCAAAACAAACGCGAAAACAAAAACAAAATCATAGATATGGATATTAGATCTTTTAGACAAAATATAAATATAAAAAAAAACAAACACAAAGAGTAGAAAAAACTCGTTTACGAATATGGAACATATGAACATTTGTAGAGAAGTTAATAGAACTAGTAGATATTATGATTAAAAGGAGAGTCAATATTGCTTGACTCCAAAGACAAAATGGGTAGGAGAAAAGAGTAGAGAAATAGGAAGCACAATGTTTAAATTGTGGTACACTAGTATAGATAGAAAATGCAATGGAGTAGGAATTGTGGTGGATAATGATTATAAAGATAAGGTCGTAGAAGTTAAGAGAATGGGGGATAGATTGATTCTAGTTAAATTAATTATTGAGACAAAAAAATTAACATACTTAACGTCTATGCACCACAAGTAGGATTAAGCAAGAGCATCAAACGCAAGTTTTAGGACGATATAGATGGATTTATGCAAAGTATATCATTAGATAAAAATGCTTTTATTGGAGGATATTTAAATGGGCATATCGAGGCAAGTGACGATGAATTTGAGAGAGTTCATGAAGGTTTTTGTTACGGTAATAAAATGAAGAAGAAGAATTAATTTTAGAACTTGCTTTAGCATACGATCTTGTCTTAGCAAATACTAGTTTTAGGAAGAGGGAGTCGTGTATAATTATTTTTAGTAGTGCTCATAACAAGAGTCAAATAGATTTTCTTTTAATAAGAAAAATAGATAAAAAATATGTAGAGACTACAAAGTAATACCTATTGAAGTGTTTACTACCTAACATAAGTTAGTAGTACTTGATATTATGCCAAAACGACGACATAATATGAATAAAAGAGTTAGTGATCCTAGAATAAAGTGGTAGAACCTAAAAAATAGTAAACAAGTAAAGTTTAGAGAAAAACTACTAAAATAAAATATTTGGAATCTTGACTTAGATGCTAATACAATGTGGCTAAAAATGAGTAGTTGCATAAGGAAAGTGAGATCAAATGTATTAGGTATATATAAAGGCTTGAGACCACCAAATAGGAAACATAGTGGTGGAACGAGGATGTCCAACGAGCAATTAAGACTAAAAGAGAGATGTATAGGAAAATACATAAGTGTCAAGATGAAGATGAGTACAATCAACATAGAAAGCTAGAAAACAAGCTAAAAAAGTGGTTAGTCAAACTAAAACAAATTTCATGGAAGATCTATATACAAGGTTAGGTAATAGAGATGACGAAATATATATATATATATAGGCTAATTAAATTAAGAGATAAAAAGAAACAAGACCTAAGTCATGTAAGATGTATTAAAGACGAAAATAAAAATGTTTTAACGCGCGATGATGATATTAAGGAGAGATGAGAAGTTATTTCGATAGTTTATTTAATGATGACCAAGTTGATACTATAATAGATGAAAACCCACACCAAGAAAGAAATGTAAACTATACACGTAATATTAGAATTCTAGAAGTTAAAGAGGCATTAAAAAGAATGAAAATATGGAAAACATGTAGCCCAGATGAAATGCCTATAGAGTTTGAAAATGTCAAGGAGAAATTGGATTGATTTGGTTAACAAAACTTTTCAATAAAATCTTAAAATCAAAATGGATGTCAATGGATTGGAGAAAAGCACGCTTGTGTCAATCTTTATAAACAAAGTAGACATTCAAAGTTGCTCAAACTATTGGGGAATTAAACTTATGAGTCACACTATAAAACTTTGGGATATGATAATTAACAATAGGCTATGGAGAGAAACAACAATATCAGAGAACCAATTTGGCTTTATGCCTGAGAGATCAACTATGGAGATGATTTTCCTTATAAGATGATTGTTAGAAAAATATAAAGAAAAAAAAATAGGTCTTTATATGGTATTCGTAGATTTAGAAAAAACATATGATAAGGTCCCTAAGATGTTGTTTAATGGGTTCTAGAAAGAAAAAGAGTGAATGCTAGATACATAGACACTATTAATGATATGTATGATGAAGTAGTAATGAGTATAAAGACATTTGGAGGAGCTACAAAAGAACTTCCCATTAATATAGGACTACATTAAGGATCGTATTTAGGCCCATATCTATTTTCTTTAGTTATGAATGAACTAACTAGACGTATTTGAGAGGATATACCATGATGTATGATATTTGCAGATGATATTGTCTTAGTAGATGAAACTAAAGATGGAGTGAATAGGTAATTAGAACTATAAAGGAATACATTAGAATCTAAGGCTTTAAGTTGAGTATGACGAAAACCGAATACATGAACTGTGAGTTTAGAAATACTAGACATCGAGATGATGAAGTGGTAAAATTAGGGGAAGTAGAAGTTCTTAAGGTGAACCACTTTAGATACCTATGATCAATCATACAAAATGATGATAATATTAAGAATGATGTCACACATAGAATTCAAGCTGAATGAAAGAAATGGCGGAGTGCAACAGGGGTGATTTATGATTGAAATATTCCTACTAAGTAAAAATAAAACTTTTATAGAACCGCAATTAGGCCAGCTATGTTCTATGGAAGTGAATGTTAGGCGATAAAGCAACAACAATTACATAAAATGAACGTAGCAGAAATAGGGGGTGGATGTGTGGTAAAACTCGTAAATATAGAATTAGAAATATAGAAATTAAAAGACAAGTATGAGTAGCACCAATTGATACAAAGATTAAGGAATGACGGTTGCGGTGGTTTAGTCACCTGCAAAGATGGCCTATACTAGCAATACACATATGAATATTATGTGTATAAATACCAAGTGAACACGCCCCTAGATTAAAATAATAACCTGCAGTACCCATCATATCATCAGAACCACCGTGATCACTGTCTGAATATCCCTGCAGAACACAATTCTGATTTGCATAAAACGTAACTCCAAAATTAAGTGTTCCCTTGACATATCTCATAACTCTCTTAGCTGTTGTAAGATGAGTTTTAGTTGCACTATTAAAAAATCTAGAGAAGACACTTACAACAAGTAAAATATCCGATCTAGTTGTCGTGAGATACATTGACAACCAACCATACTTCGATAAAGAGTCTTGTCAACTATTTTAGATCATCATTTTGCTCGATTTTTCCTTTTGACACATTGGAGTAGCCACTTCTTTGCATTCTCCATTCCGAACTTCTTTAAAATCTATTTTGCATACTTCTTTTAACAAACAAAAAACTCATTTTGCTTTTGTTTGATCTCCATTCCGAGAAAGTAAGCCATATTTCCCAAATCAGTCATCTCAAATGTCCTTTGCATATCTTGTTTGAAATCTTCAACAAGATTGACATTGCTACATGTAACCAACAAGTCATTAACATACAAAGAAACAATCACAAAATCGACTTCATCACCTTTGATGTAGAGGGTAGCTTCACTTGGGGGCTTTTTTGAAACCCAACTTCATCAAATGCTCATCAATTCTACTGTACCAAGCTCTAGATGACTGCTTCAGCCCATACAAAGCTTTCTTTTGTAGATAAACTTCATCTTCATGGCATTTGATTGCAAATCCTTCCGACTGATCGACATAAATCTCATCCTCAAGAAGACCATTCAAAAAAGCAAACTTAACATCCAACTAATACACTTTCCAACCCTTTTGTATGACAATGGCTAGTAGCAATCTAATAGTATCCAATCTAGCAACATGAGCAAATGTGTCACAAAAATCAACACCATAAATTTAAGTATACCCCTTTACAACGAGCCTTGATTTGTGCTTATTGATTGAGCCATTTGCATTCAGCTTAGTTCTGAATACCCACTTCACTTCAATCAATTTTCTGTTAGTAGGTCTTTTTCACAAGCTCCCAAGTTTGGTTCTTCTCGATCATGTTTAGTTCTTCTTTCATCGCAGCTCTCCATTTGGGATCATTTTCAGCTTCCCAAAAATCAGCAGGTTCAAGAACTGCTACATTGCACATTTGGTAAATTTCGGCAAGTGGTCTTGTACCTCTAATTAGAACATCATCAATCAATTCATCTTCCTTCAGCTGAAAATCTGAATTGCGAAGTAAATTTGAGGCTGATTTCTCTCCATTCCAGTCCCAAATCTCATTCTCCATGAAGTGCACATTTCTACTTATTAGAATTTTCCTTGTATGAGGTTGAAAAACTCTATAAGCTTTATAAATTGTGTTATATCCCACAAAGATTCTAACCGTTGCCTTTTTATCTAGTTTATCTCTTTTGATCTGAGGCACATAAACAAAACACAAGTATCCAAATACTTTCAAATTTCTCAGAGAAGGTTTAAAACTACACCAAGCTTCGAATGGTGTCTTCCTGTCGACTACTTTTGTAGGAAGCCGGTTGAGAAGAAAAATTGAAGTATGTGCAGCTTCAGCCCAATGTTCTTTTGGCAAACTCTTCTCATGAAGCATGCATCTAGCCATCTCCATTATTGTACAATTCTTCCTGTCACTTACTCCATTTTGTTAAGGAGTATATGGAGCAGTAAGTTGATGTTCGATTCCAGCCTCCTCACAATACGTGTTGAATTGATTTGATGTGTATTCCTTGCTATTATCAGACCTTAAGGCTTGAATTTGATAGCCACTTTGAGTTTCAATCCATTGCTTAAACTTCCAAAAAATTCCAACAAATTCTGACTTGAATTTAAGAAAATAAATCCAACATATTCTAGTTGATCATTCCAAATTAGACATGTCCCATTAAAAGGAGTTCTTTGAGGTCCAGCTAAATCTGTGTGGATTAATTGCAACCTTTTAGTAGCCCTCCAAATTGCTTGCTTGAAAGGAAGTCTTGTTTGATTTCCAAATTGACATGTCTTGCAATCCGGTAATTCAGCTTCTAAGTGAGGTAAGCCTTGAACCAACTATTTTCTTTACAAATTCAACACTGTTACATGATGAAAGTGACCAATTCTTTTGTGCCACAATTATGTGGTAGACTTCATGGCTGAATAAGCTGCAATCTCGTCCTCCGAATGATCTAGTACGAAGCTATTTCCCTTCATGTTGACTTTGAACACATCTTCTCCTCTTGAATCCTTGATTAAGCATTGTTTGTTTTCAAAGATTACTTTGAAACTCCTTTCGAATAGTTGGCCTACCCTCAACAAATTTTAGCTTAAGTTAGGTACAAATGATACATCTTTAATTAACTTTGTACCTAAAACACTTTCGATTGCTATAGTTTCTTTTCCCTTGACCGCAATGAAGTCTCTGTTGCCAATTCTGACTTAGGAGGTTATAGATGTGTCGAACTCTTTGAAGAGATCTCGATCGAAGGTCATATGATTTATGCAATCACTATCAACAAGCCACTTATCACTTGCATTACTTGAGGCGAAACAAGATGCAATAAAAAGTTGCTCCTTATATTCTTCTTGATCAGCACCTTGGGCTGCATTCTTATGTTGAAGGTTGCCTTGAGTCACGTTTCTTGGCTGAGGATTGCTTCTACATATCTTTTGATGATGTCCTCTCTTCTGACATTTCTCACACTACTGGTCGGGTTTCCTCCAACATTTAAAGGATGGATGAACTTTTCTTCCACAATGTTTACAATGAGGGAAATCAGATTTTGTTCCCATACTGGTTTTAGGAGAATCAAAAACTAAGTTTCCTTTCTTGTTCTTCTCATATTTCTTCCCTTTTCCTCTTTGGTTGAACTGAGTTCTCGCAGCTAATGCACCTTCAACGACCATTTCAGATCTTATGAGCCTTCTTTGTTTTTGTGCCTACAAGGAACTTAACAATTCTGCCAAGCTAACCTTTGATAGATCTTTAATATTTTCCAAAGAAGAAATGGCTTATTCAAATCAGTTAGGAACAATCACAATAATTTTTTCAACCAATTTAGAGTCGGGAAATTCAGAGCCGAGTAATCTTACTTTGTTGGTAATGCCTAATAATTTGTTGGAATACTCTTTGATGGTCTCCAAATCCTTCATCGTTTGTAGTTGGAATTCTAGTATCAGATTAAAGACTTGCATTGCTCTAATCCTTTCATCTCCTTCGTACTCGCTCTTGAAAAAATTTCAAATTTCAAATGTTGATTTCATTGTCATGATTCTGACAAAAACTTCTTTTGAGACTGTTGTAAACAATGAGGCTTTAGCCTTGGACTTTCTAGTTTTTATCTCCTTATGATTCTTGAGCTGCGCCATTGTTGGATTTTCTGCAATGGAGGAACTTCGTAGTCCCCCTCAACAGCATCCCAGAGATCATGCGCCTCTAGATATGCCTCCACTCTGGTTGCCCATACATGGTAGTTATCACCGTTAAACACTGGTGGTGCTCGTGAAGTGAAGGGCTTTTCAAGTGATTCTGAATCCATGAAAGTAGAATGATATCTAGGCCTTTCAATGGTAGATTTTACTCAGTTACAGGTCCCTCAAGATGATTGCTTTGATAACAATTTTCAAGGAATATCAAAGTAGTAAACTGAGTTTAAAGAAGCAGAGATAAGAAATAAGAATAAAGAAGAAAGATTATTGCAGTAGTCTACAAATTTCATTTAAGTTGAATAGCTTAAATACACAAAAAAATACTAACTGAAAATCAGAAAATAAGGAAACTAATCCTAAAATAATGCCACTACAACTTATACACCAACGATCAGTGCAAATAAATTAAGTTAAAAATAAGAAAGTAATAATTGAAACATTAGAATAAGTCAGACACATAAATACTACAGCATACGAGGCAAAATTCAACAATATATAAAGCATCTCACCTACTTGCCCTTTTGCTTTGTACGGACTTAGATGGAGATGTGTGCCCTTTGTTGTTTCATCAATAATATATAAGATGGTGTGAGTGGGTCTAAAGATTATTGATCCTTTATGAATTTTGAGTTGGCGTGAGGCAAATAAAGCGCTTGTGCACAACAGTTAATTTATATGGTTTGTTGAGTAGTAGCTTGTGTGCCATGAAGTGTAAATGCTTTGCAACTTTAAATTTGAGCAACACATGAGTAACCGTTTTAAAGTTTAGGTTACTAATGCCCTGTTTGGAACATTGATAAGAGAGACATTATTTAAGTCTGAATTGCTCTAGTTAGTATGTGTGGGCTTGGTTTTGGCCAATTTAAATGGTTAAAAAGACAGTTAGGTAATTGGTGCTAGATTGGAGATGCTAGCTCTATCATTGATCTTTTATCACTTAGGTTAAACTACATATCTATCATATATATAAAAGCACGAATCACAAATTTTTGAGTGGTAATGAAATTTATCTATTTGTCCATACTTCTTTTTTTTTTCATCTCCAAATCAACATTTTCTTTTGTATCCAAATCAAACTCTAACTCCTTATCAATCCACTACACGTTTTTTTTTCTTTATCTCCAAATCATCATGAACTCATTCTCATCAATCTAATACACTTTTTTTGAGGAAGTAATGTCCTAGCATGACTAGCTTTTTTTTTCATTCACATCTTATCTCAATCACATTAGAATATATTGATAAGTTAAAAAATGTACTTGTATTTTTAATTTTAAATTTTTAATTATAATTTTAAATTTTGTTAATAAATTTTAAAAAGTAATTCCCGTGATCAAAGCGAGTGGGAGAATCGTGCGTAGCACGTTTTGAAACTAGTATATATATATATAACCACGGCGCGTCTTAAACTACATATATAGATAGACAAAGCCAGTGTTTTGAAATTAGTCTTGAAATATTATGGTGAGTGTTACTTGACAGAAGAAATGGAAAAGCACTTCGATGGTTCATAATCAACAAGATCTAGAACTGCCTGTGCTCAATCCACAGTAACATCATTAAAACAACTAAATCAAAAGCATACCTCAAACAGTTGTCTTCGCAAACGTCTCTATAAATATACTTCAGTAGGTACTTGACGGTTCTCCTGAAGATCGGCTTTGTTACCCACTAATTAAGGCCATGATGATATCTGGGCTTCCATGCATGCTTCTGTAATTACTGAACAAAGAAGAAGTGCAGAGGAATATTAATTGATCGAAAGCAAAGTTAAATTTCAATCACGATCTATAAATATAAATTCACGACAATGGCCCGTGAAAAAATTATTATGAAAAGGAATAAACTAACAAAGGAATAATCCATGTCAAATGTTATACGAAGTGGTAAACATGCAAGTATTTGCAAACTCCTACTAATATTACACCTTAACTCTTTCAAAGCAGGTAAAAATTACAAACTAATATCTTACAATGGAAGCACCAGCACAGTTAGATTAAATAACAAGATCAAACCGCTCTCCTTCATCCAATTTAAAAGACATCCAAATCCTTTCTCAACCACCAATGTACAATAGAGTGTAGATTAGTCTTATTCAAACATACTAAACCCTAAAAATATAGCGCGCTAATGTTCTTCCTGACGAATAATGTTTAACTGCTTAGGAATCTAGCACACTAATCCTCAGACATAAAGCGCTAGATATATATTGCAGGTTTTACATTATTTTTGCTAAGTGACATAAAACATAACCAATTGACTAAAAATCAATTATAAAAAGAAGTGCTACATGATATCATGACGACATGCATTATTTTACATAATATGATAATTGAAAGAATACAAAGGGAAGGACGACAATTTCAAGAATTTCTTCAAAAGAATCAAGACATCAAGGATGTAGATGGTTACTATAAACTTTGAAATGCACTAATTGATCATTTATGAGAGCGTTATGGTCAATGTGACAATTAATTAATGTATTTTGTGATAATTATGTAATTTTAAATGTATGGTAAATATTTATGTTGCTTTTAAAATCTTGTTTAAGCAATTTAGTGTAATATTTTATATTAAGCTTAATTAAAGTTTTACTACTTGTTTGCCTATATGTGCATCATTTTATAAATATAATTTAGTTTATTTTAGTTATTTATTAAATATATAATTATTAATTATAAGAGTATTTTTATGGGTATAAAATACTTTGAAATATATTAAAGATTAAGTGTATAAGAAAAAAAGATAAAATAAAATAAAATAATGATAAAAAGTATAATAATGTTAAAGATATATTGATGGGTTGGAGACATGAATAGTGTTAATGTCAATTATTTACTCAAAATATATGTTAGAGAAACTCTATTTTAGAATTTGTGGGTTGGAGTCTTGGAGATGCCCTTAGTCATGATGAGAATGAGTACTTACACAAAGTGTGTAAGTTACACCAAAGTCTCATGTCATATAAGATTACAAATTGCATGACTATACGTTGGAGATGAATACAAGTTACATATATGGAGTGTGCAACTTACATTCAATGTGGAAGCCATGCTTGATGTTACAATTCCATGTGAGAGTCATGTTTGACAATATGATCATTCATAAGTTTGGTTAAAAGGTCATCAAATTTACAACACTTCCCATTGGATGACATTTGTTGAGAGAATATACCTCATTAAAACCTCTAGTAGAAAAATCTTGTGGGAAAAAAATTTAATATAACAAAAAGAGGACAATGTTCTCGTCAATCATACTTTGTAGGATAATATTGTTGATTGCCTCATTAAAAACCTTGCTAGGAAAACCCAATGGAACAAAATGATAGCTAAGAAAAAAGTGCAACACATTGATACATTATTGGGAGAATATATGTCTCATTAAAACCTCTACTAGAAAAACCATGTGGGAAAAAAATCTAGTATAGGAAAAAGAGTATATTAATTGCTCTCTTAAATTTTTTTTTATATGGAGTATAATAATGTTAGGATTGTCTCATTAAAAATCTTGTTAGGAAAACTCAGTAGAATAAAACCATAGCTAAGAGAAAAAGAGTGCAATGCACTAATCAATAACTCATTTTAATTCTCTCCCTCATTTTGACACAAATGAAACATCTTATTATTTTGCAACAAACCTTTACAAACCCAAATTTTCTTTTTGAGTAAATTTATATGATGGACAACTATTTTACTTGGAAAATACTTGATTTTCAAATCAAGACTAAATCTTATTTTTTCCAAGATATTCCATCTTGAATTTCTTTTCGTGGATTCAAATTATATAACAATGTCGTCGTGATTTATCATAATAATTAAATCATCAATATACAATGATATTATAATGAATACATAAACCCAAAATATACATTGAATCCATACCAAAGAATTCTTATATCATTAGTATTTTATTTATTTTTACCCCTACCTTCTTTTTGAAAAGTTTATATCATTCGAAGGAGCTTGTCTTTTACGCCTTAAGCGTTTTGTTGGTTCTTGTATATTTAGTTGCACATGAACATTATTTTGTCGTGAACTTTTAATGCTGGAACATAAGATTGTCGTTCTTTTACATATAATACTTGCATCAAGTAATAGATTCAAACGTTTGTTGCTAATAAATGATCTTTAAACTTCAAGTTCATATTAATTTATATATAGATCGTGTATAATACAACATATTTGATGCAATTTAATGTGTTTCAAGCAATTTCACATCATTCATTTTGAATTGGCTTATATCTCCTCTTAATTGTGGGAAAATTGCTTCATCAAATGACAATTAGCAAAATTTGCTATAAATAAATTTCATGTTAGAGACCCAAGACATCTTATAATATGATTGATGAAGAGTTAAATTAATATAAGTGTCATATTAATTTGCCTTGAGATAAACACCAACTATAAAAAATTTAGTTTGATAAAAGATGTTCATGCGAATTTACGATATTTTTGTATTATTGATAATTCTGAACGATCAAATAAATATTTCCACATTATGAACGTAATTTAATTTGATTTATGATGATCCTACCACTGTCACTTTCTTGAGTATTCTTTTTAGCTTGCTTTCATGCCTGAGGTGAGATCTTTGCAAAATCTGAACGGGAGTTGGACTCTTTTTATTCCATACCCAGGAGTTCCTATTGCTCCATATAGGTCATTCAACCATTGGCCAAATGACTCCTGATTCAGACCCCTAACATTCAACCAATGCATGGAAAATCCCTTCCTCCTCCGGTCGATAGATGAGCAGAAAGCAGCATTCACCGAAACTCTGCGCTCCTGCAAGTTTCTATTTGTTGGGAGAAAATTCAATACAGCTCTCCACAATAAGCTAAGCACTTTTGGAGGGACTCTTAGCTTCCACAGTCTGAGCCAGTGTTGACAATCTTAGACGAAAATTTAATGTAAAAAGTAAAAATCTTGTGTTGTGAATTGGCTAAGTTATTTTAACATTAGCCCAAACCCCAAGGCCCAAGGCCTAATCATAGACATATTAAATATCAAGTATTTAATATATATTAATCAATGAGGAATGCCCATGGTCTTTGCCTCCGACCCCACATTCACTTGACTAAGACTTTCAAGTGAAAAATTTTTTATAAGGAAAGAAACAAAAAGTTTATTTCCCATGTGGGACTAATAGTGGATACAATACAAACTCAATATGTTTCAACAATACCCCACATTTGTATTGTATCCATCTGTAACCATGACCGAGTTTGCTTTGTCAAATCACAAACATAAAATTTAAACAAATATTAAATAATAACCATTGTTTTAAAAACAATTGAGAGAGATTATCGTGTCATGTTAATCAGGAAAGTGTCGTATAGACTTGAACTTACCCTAGTAAGATCATATCAAGTTCACTTCGTGACGCGGTGATGTATGTATCTTGAGCTGTTCACTTTTTGTAGTAAACTAAGACGATATGTCTCACTTATGACATGACTCCTGATGCACTTTATTCTTTGTTGTTCATTTTGGTCCTGAACATATCCTGGGTTCATGATAGCTTTAGAGAACGTAGCCTATTCATTCTCATAAATGCGACCCCACATTTACTATCATATAGGTGAATTATCTTTAATCATTAAATGCAATATTGCATACCCTAAACTTCTTAACAACACACTTACTTCATCATAGGAACATGTAATTGTGTGTCCTGTTTGTTAAGTCAAGTCTAACCAGTTTGCCTATTGAACCTAGACCATGGGATTTCCAATCAGCTAGGTTAGGTTTCCACTAGACTTGACTTACTCTATAGGCTTTAAGCCCATTCCCCTCGATAATATCTTCACTTGATCTCTTGGTAAGCCTTTAGTCAAAGGATCTGCAATGTTTTCCTTAGACTTAACATAATCAATACTAATTACTCCACTTGTGAGTAATTGTCTTATAGTATTGTGTCGACGCCTTATATGTCTTGACTTACCATTATATATGTTGTTCTTAGCTCTTGCTTGTGCTGCCATACTATCACAATGTATGCAAATTGCTGTGACTGGTTTTGGCCAGAAAGGAATATCTTCTAAGAAATTTCTTAGCCATTCAACTTCTTCGGTTGCCTTGTCAAGAGCAATGAATTCAGATTCCATAGTGGAACGTGCTATACACGTTTGTTTTGTTGATTTCCACGAAATCGCTGCTCCACCTAATGTGAATATATATCCACTTGTTGATTTGGTTTCAGATATCGTAAATCCAATTTGCATCACTATACCCTTCAAGTAATTGGATATTTTGTATAATAAAGTCCATAATTTAAGGTATATTTAAGATACCTTAGAACTCTTATTAATGCTGTCCAATGATGAGCATCATTAGGATTACTTGTGTATCTACTCATCGCTTACTACATAAGCTATGTCAGTCTAGTAGAGTTCATCAAGTACATCAAGCTTCCAATTACTTGAGAATATTCCAATTGAGAAATTGATTCTCCATTATTTTTCTTAAGATGACAATTAGCATCAAAAGGAGTTGGAGCAGGTTTACAATCGAATCGATTGAATCTTTTTTAGATTTTCTCAACATAATGAGATCGTGTGAGGACATAACCTTCTTTATTCCTTTTGATTTGAATTCCTAGTATTACATCAGCTAGACCTAAGTCTTTCATGTCAAAACTGGAATTCAACATCTTTTTGGTTGACATTATAGCATCATTACTTGTGCTCATAATCAACATGTCATCAACATATAAGCATACTATGACGCAAAAGTTTTTCATTTCTTTAATGTACACACATTTGTCACATTCATTTATTTTGAAACCATTTGCTAGCATAGTATGATCAAATTTTTCATGCCATTGTTTAGGAGCTTGTTTAAGTCCATATAATGACTTAACAAGTCTACAAACTTTATTCTCTTGGCCTTTGACTATGAACCCTTCAGGTTGGTCCATATATATTTCTTCTTCTAACTCTCCATTTAGAAACGCAGTTTTAACATCCATTTGGTGTATTTCCATATTGTATAAAGCAGCTATGGAAATCAACATTCTAATGGAAGTTATTCTCGAAATAGGAGAATAGGTGTCGAAGTAATCTACACCTTCCTTTTGTCTATAACCTTTTGCAACCAATCGTGCCTTGTATTTATCAATAGTACCGTCAACTTTAAGCTTTCTTTTGAATATCCATTTATATCCAATTGGTTTGATTCCGGATGGTAGATCAACCAATTCTCATGTATTATTTTGTAAAATGGATTCAACTTCACTATTGATGGCTTCCATCCATAAAGGAGCTTCCGGCGAAGACATAGCCTCCCTATAGGTCTGTGGTTCATTTTCAGTTAACAGACTTATAAAATCAAGTCCAAAATTCTTTGGAACCTTAATTCTTTTTCCTCTTCTAGGTTCCAATTCTTGTTCTTGAACCCTTGAAGTGGTTGGTTCTTCTAGACTTTCTTCAGCCGTCCTTTTTCGTGATGAACCATTTTGTTTTCCTTGAAAGGAAATATATGCTCAAAAAATGTAGCATCTGTAGATTCTATAATAGTATTATCACTGATATCCGAAATATGTGATTTAACTACTAAGAATCTATATGCTGTACTATTCTTAGCAAAACCGATGAACACACAATCTACGGTTTTAGGTCCTAATTTAGTCCTTTTTGGTAAAGGAATTTGAACCTTTGCTAAGCAACCCCACACTTTTAAAGTTTTGTAAGTGGGCTTTCTTTTTCTCCAAATCTCATATGGAGAATTATCAGATTTTTTAAAAGGAACTCTATTCAAGATATGATTTGCGATCGTAGTGCTTCACCCCACAAGTTTTGGGGAAGTCCAGAATCATTCAACATATAATTAATCATATTCTTGAGAGTTCTATTTTTCCTCTCTGCCACACCATTTTGTTGAGGTGTATATGGCGCGGTGGTCTGATGAATAATTCCATTTATATTACAAAATTCTGCAAATTCAATGGAATCATATTCTCCACCTCGATCAGTTCTTAGTACTTTTATCTTTTTGTCAAGTTGTTTTTCAACCTCTGCCTTATATATTTTAAATACATCGAAGGCCTCACTTTTATTCTTGATCAAAAAGACGTGACAGTACTTACTACGATCATCAATAAAGGTGATGTAGTAGTTCTTTCCTCCTCTCGTATGATTTGATTTGAAGTCACAAAGATCACTATGAATTAAATCTAATAATTCACTTGATCTTTCTTGAACAGACTGAAATGTTTACCTAGCAAACTTTGATTCAGCACAAACTTCACATTTATGTTTTAAATCAATTTTAAACTTTGGTAACATATTCAAATGTACCATTTATGAATTAATATGTTATTTACATGCCCTAGTCTAGCATGCCATATGTCAAATAATTCAATCATATAAGCAAAGACAGTCATATACGCAGAAACAATCATTATATTATCAGTGCCATTAACAATTACAACGCTTAGTTGAAGAGACCTTCATCAGTAAGGTACCCCTTCCCTATGAACATGCCACCCTTGGTCAATACAAATTTGTCAGACTCGAAAACAAGCTTGAACCCTTTCTTATTCAGTAAAGGGCCAGATACAAGATTCTTCCTAATATCAGGAACATAAAGAACATCAAGTAAAGTGATTACTTTTCCAGACGTGAACTTCATCTTCATTGTTCCTTTGCCTTCAACCACGGAGGAGGATGAGTTTCCCATGTAAAGTTTTCTTCACTATCAGTCGGATAAAACTCAGAAAATAAGTTTTTGTCATCAAGATGTGTGCCTCGTTGCACCAGTATCGATCCACCATCCTTTGGCATCAAAAACAATATTAGTTTCTGAAACAACTGCAGTGAGATCAAAGTCAGTATTATCAATTTCCATGTCAGTAACATTTGCTTGGTTGTTCAAACCAGAATTATCAGAATTCGATCTTTCTGTGGCGACATTCTTGAGCCCTATGGCCCCGTTTTCCACAAACCCAAAGAACTTCCCTTAATTTTCTTGAAATCCTTCCCCTTTGGTGCTAACGGCGGTTCTCTTAAGATTTTTCTTGAAATTCTTATTCTGGAATTTCTAAAATTTGGACTTGCTTGATTGTCCTACCACCATGTTAGCATTAGCATTAGCCATTTCCTTTTTGTCTCCCTTCCTATGATCTTCCTCAACACGAAGTCGCAGTATGAGATCCTCAATGGACATGTCCCTTCGCTTGTGCTTTAGGTAGACCTTTTCAATAATGGCTCCAGTCTGAAAATGTTCATTTACGATGCACCCTTCAGCGTGCAATGTATCAGAACTTGCAGTTCTTCCACTTGCTTTACCATGAACTTCGAATCCACCATATTGTATTTCAAAAACTTGCCTACCACGAACTTTTTAGCCCCTGCATCTTCAGTTCGGTATTTCTTTTTGAGAAGATCCCAAACATCCTTTGCGGTTTTACATTCATAATAGACATCATACAGTGTTTCATCAAGTCTATTCAAAATGTAATTTCTGCGAATAAAGTCAGAATTCCTCCATGCTTCAATAGTAAGGAGAGTTTCCCTGGACAAAGGGTCCTCATCATATTTCGGAACTTCTTCCTTCACTATGTTGGCAAGATTCATAGTGGTCAGTCAGAACAGCATTTTCTGCTTTGCCACATTTTAAAGTCAAGACCCTTGAACTTCTATGGTCTTTCATCTTTGGGATTGGCAGATGCGGATTTCTCAGTTACAAGAGATGCCATTTCAAACTAGTATGCAAACAACAATTTTGTATAAATCAGTGACTAGTTTTTGTAAAAACAGTGACAAATTATATGCAATCAACTATTGTATGTAAACCAGTGATAACATCAATTTCGTCTAAGATTGTTGTTCAAAAGAGGTGTCTTTTGGTCTCGTTTTGAACAGTTGTAATTGTTCAAAAGACAGAGGTGTCTTTTGGTCTATAAATAGGGGTTGTAACCTCATTAGAAAACATAGAGAAAAATTTCGAAATTAAAGAGTTTTATGGTTTTGAGAGAGAGATTTTGGCTGTTGCAGAAGATAGGATCTTGTGGTTGGTGTATAATCAAATATCAATCCAGTTGTATCCTGGAGACAAACCTCTTGAAACATTCATACACCGGATTGGAGAAAATTTTGTCTAAAGACATTGCCATTTAGTGCAAGCTTCTGCTACTGTTTTAATTTAGTTCTTAAGTTCGATTACTTGCATGATTTTGTACTTACATATATGCATATTTTAGTAGATTGCTCCAACAGACAATGCTGATAGCCATGTTCCTTAGAAAACCGGCCCCATTAATTTGGTACCCCTTTTACTGTGTAATAACCCTTTGGATCATTACCCCATATCCATTCACCCTCTAAAGTTACAATATATTATTTATTTATGAAAATATTGTTGTGCCTTGCCACGAAAAGGCAAGTATAGACTGGCATTGATTTTTGCATCATCAACGGGTTCTTTTTGTTTTTTTGTAAGAACTTGAAATAAAAAGAAGATCTTCAATAAAAGAACTATTATAAATAAAGGAAAAACTCCGATAATCCACTTTAGCATCGACACGATCAATGGTTATATAATATATCTCGAGATGCATGCACACATATTAACGGATATCACAGCCGAAGAGGTAGATGAAAAACAAACCAATTAACCAAGCTAAACCTTCTATGTTGTCTTTTTGAATTATCTTTTCTTTTTTACTTATTCAATTTACCATTAAATAATAATAATAAAAAGCATGTCATGAAATGGACGGCTTAGATGCAAAGATTCATGTCGAAACCATTTCTTAACCTTGCCCACCAGAGTAGACCATCAGCACTATTGAACAGTAAAAGCCAAGACAAGAAGAATTCTTTCAAAAAATTCAAAAAGTCGTCAATACCCGATAAAGTGGGTCAAAAAATACAATATTAAGTAGCGACACCACTCATTACACTCTTCTTCCATTCTGGACTCACACACACACTTCACTACACTACCCACAATCGCTCCTGCACTCACTTTCATACAAACATTTTAACTCCGTTAGATGCGAATTATTAATCTCGTTTAAGATCTCAACTCAAAATCCAACGGCCCAAAACGCTGGTATCTAAATGATTAAGTATCCTGTTTTCTTTACTTTTATTTCTTCACTCATAAGTGTCAGTGCGGCGTTTAAGCTCCCTCTCACTCTCATTATAGTTGCCGCGATTTCACATTTCAAGCTCAATTAGGGCTTCAATCGCTCTCCCAATCCCTCCCCAAATCCTCCATACGTAACCAATCCTTTCCGATTTTGATGATCTGAATCGGATTCAGCGCTCCATGACGCGAAAATTGAGCTCCAATTTCTAGGTTTTCGTTCAGTATCACTGCGAGGTTGAGCTGTGTGCGTTAATGGAGGAAATACAGTCCCAGTCGGACAACTACAGATCCTCGTCTTCCTCAGCGAGTAGTCCAGCCACTAGAGTCCCTTCCAGTAACTTCTACTACCTGAGAAAGCCGGGGTCGCTTCGAAACCCAATCTCCTTCGAGGATTCCCCTGAGTGGGAGGAGTCGGAGATCGATTTGCAGGTTGAGGAAGTGGTGGATTCGATCAATGTAGCGACGACATCGGTCTCGCCGGCGCTTTCGAAGCTCAATAGCGGGTCGTTGCCTTCGATACAGATTCCGGAAACGTCTGCAATTGTGAGGAAGATTGCTGGGGCTTCGGTTGTTTGGAGGGATTTGACTGTGACGATTAAGGGGAAGAGAGTGTATAGCGATAAGGTTGTGAAGAGCTCCAATGGCTATGCCTTGCCGGGGACGCTTACGGTGATCATGGGTCCTGCAAAATCGGGGAAATCCACGCTTCTGAGGGCCATTGCAGGTGTGAAGCTTGAATTTCTTTTTTCTTTTTTTCTTTTTTTTTTTTTTTGGTTTATTGAGTTTGGTTTTATGGGAAAGATTGAATTTTGGTTTTTAATGATGATTTTTGTGTGCTTGTTTCAGGGAAGTTGCATGGTTCAGCGAAAATGTACGGGGAAGTGTTTGTAAATGGAGCAAAAACGCTCTTTCCATACGGATCATATGTCAGTTCCTTTAAATCTTACTGCTTTTTATTCATAGGAAAGAATTTAGATTAACGTGGTGTTAATTTTATTTCTCATTGATATATCTGTGGGTAGACCAAAGTTAACCTAAGACGCATTAAGTAGGAGGAATTTGGATGGTTTGGAAAGTTCATCATCAATTGCACTTAATCGAGCACAATGGAAGAGTTTGATCCATGTAGCCGATCACAATTAATTTGGGACTGAGGCTATGTTGTTGTTGTTGTTGTTGTATTGATATATCTGTGAATTACAACAATTCTTGTAGTATTTATTATTGTTATTAGCAATTTAGCGTTATTGATTTCATTAATAGTGTCTACCAACTGGTTAATGCATTTGCAACTCAATAATGGCATGGGATCTAGCATAAGCATGCAAAATCTTTTACCTTTTCTTTTTGAGATCCTCAGCATTTCATATTTTTGAAATTGCAAGGGTTCAATTAGAAAGATGTTTCATCTAGTCCACATGACAGATTGCTGCATGCTATTACAGACTTCTTTGAGTTTTTTTGAACATGGAGAGAAACATTACGAGAGTGATAAAAGGAATGAAGGGCCTCGTCTCATACTCCATATCTGCTGTGGCTCTTTAGATCACGCTTGAATGAAATTATTTATCTCCTTCTGTCGAGGTTTCCAATTCTATTTTTCACAATCATTGGCACTTTAATCAAACAACTGGTAATTTCTTTGTAATGTTCTTGGTAGCCTGCTATGTAGTCATGAGGGAAACTTTTTCCTTCTTGCAGGGATATGTGGAGAGGGAATCCACACTTATCGGGTCTCTCACTGTTCGAGAAATGTTGTACTACTCTGCGCTTTTGCAACTGCCTGGTTTCTTCTCTCGAAAGAAGAGTTTAGTGGAGGATGCCATCCTTGCTATGTCTTTGGGTGATTATGCAAACAAACTGATTGGTGGCCATTGTTACATGAAGGGTCTTGCTAGTGGAGAAAGAAGGCGTGTCAGCATTGCCCGAGAGCTTGTGATGAGGCCACACATCTTATTTATAGATGAACCTCTTTATCACCTTGACAGGTTTGTCCATCCTTTGTCTAAAGTTGTCTTTTGCGTATCTTGAACAGCTCCTGTAAAAGAAAACATTATTCAACAACAATTAAGCCTAAATTGCATATTAGTCTACATGGGTCAAACTCCAGTATGCATGATCCATTTCATAAGGTGTGACAAATATTTTACATATTTTACGTTGGTTGTCAACATATCACAACCCTCCCAACCTCCTCCTTTATTCGGACTTGGGACCGGACCGACCGGCTTTGTAGAGAGGCAGAGAGGACTCTTTTTTGGATGGTGCCATTTTTTTTTGCCCGCTGATTGATTTTAGCGCAATGATTTTATATGATATGGCGATTTAGACAGGGGTCCTATCCATATAATTTATTTAGAGCGATTTCACTGTCAATGGTATTGTTCACTCCTGCTCTTATGATGGGGGTATGATTGTCTACAATCTTATGGTTTACTCTTAGTTTCTGTCTATTTTCTGTCTTGACATCTTCTTCTGAAGCATCAAATCAAGCTTTATGGAGATATCGGATATGTAGCTGACTCCAACTTATTTGGGACAGAGGCTTTGTTTGTTTGTTTTCTTGCTGTTGTTGTGCCTTGTCTCCTGCAACAAAAGCATTTGTTGTGGAACTCACTATAGTATGTTTCCTTCTCTGCAGTGTGTCTGCACTTCTGATGATGGTAACTCTGAAGAGACTGGCAAGTTCTGGCTGCACTCTCATATTTACCATGTACCAGAGTAGCACAGAAGTGTTTGGGCTTTTTGATAGAATTTGCTTACTTTCAAATGGAAATACCCTATTCTTTGGAGAAACATTGGCTTGTTTGCAGGTTGGTATCACCAAGTTTCCTATACCTGCTTCTTCTGTTGATCTATTTTGCATGAAACGCTTTTTAAATATTGCAGTGGTGAACCATTTTCTTTGATTCCTTGGATTGATTTGCTTGTGTATTCGGAGGTAGCTGATACAGTGATACATGACTGTGCCTCAATTGTGCAGCATTTCTCCAATGCGGGATTTCCTTGCCCAATTATGCAAAGTCCATCTGATCACTTTCTGCGTGCAATAAATACAGATTTTGATAGGATCATTGCCATGTGCAAAAACTGGCAGGTATGAGTTTGTGTTGGAATCATTTGTTTCTTTTTTTTTTTGGGTGAGTAATTTATTTGTTCTAATATCAATGCTGCCACTACATGCCAGAGATTTGTGTTACCAGTGGACAACAGCCATGCATCTAGTTCAGGATCTAATAATAGTGTTCAATCTTCCAATCTCAAACGGTAAAAAAGGGATTTGCATTTGGTATAGCAAAATTCAAATTTGTTCTCTAAAAGATGGCGATCATTTAGTAAAAATTGTTTTTAAAGTTTCTACTTTTGCTGGCAAGATTTAAGAATAAGAAGAAGAATAACAGTTTTTACTGTTTTCAATCCCTATATACAAAAGACAAAGTAGTTTGATTATATTGATTCTGTAGTTATTGCCATTAAGAATTGATCGTTTCAGGCATTGCTGAATATACTATAATTATTCACTAGGTCTCAGATTTTGAACATTGGTTGACGCATCAATCAGTTTAAATTTTATTATTTCTTGAAATGCGACGAAAAATATGATAAATAAAATCTATTTAGGTAACAGTGGTGAAGAATATGCTGTTTTACGAGTTAGCTTGAGCATTGCTATAGCTAACTTGTCAAGGCACCCCCTTGGCATTTCATATCAAATCTTTTAGGTGATTCTCATGACAGGGGGAAGGAGCCTCAACACTTTTATAATGGGGTACAAATGTTTTCTTTGCTTGATATCAAGACTATGAACATGAAATCACCCTTTATTAAATATTGAGGTGCATCCTTCAAACACGTCCATTAATTGTTCAAGTATCAAAATCTTAAATAATTAACTTTGCATGCCGAATTGAAATACCAAATAAAACTTTAAATGTGCTCTTTTATATCTTTATGGTGCTAGTTGCTTTATGCTTTTAATTATATGATTTTGTTGGGTGTATTATATATTTTATTTAATTTCATTATTATAGTGGATATGATCACCAAGTCAGTAATGGATTTGACAGGATGACAATGGGGATTTTTCATCTGTGAATATGGATACTGCTGTCGCAATTCGTACCCTTGAATCAACTTACAAATCATCAAGTGATGCTACTGCAGTTGAGTCTATGATGTTGAGACTAACTGAAAAGGTACAATTAATGCGAGTGATGAGTCTTTGCTTAATACTACTTATAAGTCTTATAGTGGGCTCTTTTCTTATTGCTATTATTATGATTGAGTCTCTCATTTATTCATCAATTACGACTCTTTTTTTTGTTTAAACTTTAAATATTAAATTGGTTTTGTGGCTTCCACTAGAAAATTTCAATATATGTTTTGTCACTAAAGAGTCAACTAGGGCCTTGACACCGTTAAATTGCTAATCTTTAGCTTCATTACTGTGCAATTTTTATTGTAACCCCAAGTTTTTCTAGTATATATTGATTTATGCAAATCCAAGTGAATGTGATATCGTCATCAAACCTGGGATTGTGCGCCTAACCCACATAATCCCAAACTCGCCCTTATTGTTGGGCCAGCCTGTCCAAGTTCAGATTTTTCAATGTTCATCATTGTCTGTCAGGAAATGTGTTCTGGATCTCTGTTGTCTCCTTCAATTACTTGACGGACTGATAACCTGAGTCATGACTCTTGTGGCTCACTGTCTGAATGTCTCTTTTCTTAATGTTGATATGATTTTGCATACTTTTCTTGTTTTGTCTATGCTTCATTCTTCTTTTTCTTCTTGCTCTCTCTCCCTCTCTTTCGGCTTTTTTTTTTCCTTCTTTTTTGGGAGGGGGTTGGGGATCAGGGGAGGAGGACTATTGAGTCCTGATCTCACCCGATTAATGATGAATCTGATGTTTTTTGCAGAATACATCCAAATAGAATATAAATAAATTGAATCAAAGGTTTTATGCAGTAATTTTTTGGATTTGTGATCATGGTCTAACATCATGTATGTCATTTGTAATTTATTTTTTCAGGAAGGCCCATCTCTGAAGAGCAAGGGAAAAGCTAGTATTGCTACGAAGGTTGCAATTTTAACGTGGAGGTCATTGTTAATCATGTCAAGAGAATGGAAGTACTTTTGGCTCCGGTTGGTTATCTATATGGTGCTCTCGCTAAGTATTGGTACAACATTTTCCAACCTTGGACACTCCTTGTCTTCTGTCGTGGTGAGTTCTCTGGATTTATATTTTCACCTTGTTTAAGGTTGATAACAGTAGCATCACATGCAAGGAAACAGTTTTTTGGGTCAAAGTCATTTGAAACATGTGGGTGTAAAATTAAATTAATCCATATCATCCCTATTTGATACATATTTTCCCTATTAATAATTACTAGCAATCAACCATTCAAGTTTCCGAATAGAAGAAATGAGCCTGTAGTGTCATAAATGTTTATGTACGGCTGCATCATGGATTTTCTGGAATGCCTCGTGGCTCTGTTCATTGCTTTTTGTTTTACGCAAAGATGCAAAGGTTTCATACACACTCGTTTTGGTAGGGTGAGCTCTCCAGTAGCATTCTATAAAATTTTAGTTAATTTAAATTTGTTGAATAAAGATACAAACAAATGGATTATCCAAATGTATGATTATCCATATCATGGATCCTCCTACCTACTTGAAAGTAGGTGTAAAAGAAAGGATGAATGAAATTGAACAAATGTTGAAGTAGATTGTATAATTTGTATTTAAAGTTGAAGTAAGAATTTGGAAGCATAGTTTGAAACTTGATGAAGGCCATCTTAATTTAGTTCCTACTTGAGGAATATGATTGCGGTTTCGATTGTAACAACACAGCCTCAGTCCCAAATTTCAATTGTATACACCAGGGATTTTTTTTTTTCTTAAAGCTGTGACTTTGTTTTTTTCTATTTCATGCCTTTCTCTATGTTTTCCGGGTGTAAGAATTCATATTCCCGTTGCACTCCATTTAGATAAGATAGTGATATTAATTCTAATCGTTTTTTTTTTTCTTTTTTCCAAAATTTCCCCTTCTGGATTGCAGGTGAGAGTTGCTGCAATATTTGTATTTGTTTCCTTTACTTCATTGTTAAGCATTGCTGGTTTACCTGCTCATGTAAAAGAAATCAAGGTAATGATGACTGACGCTGCAACTCCTCAATATAAATAAGCGAAATTTATAAAGCTGGCCTTCTCTTGTAAATTGTAAAATTGCATGAAGAATGGCGTACATGTTTCTTTGGAAGATAAATTTATTGGTCTTGCTTTCTTCTTTTGCAGATATACAAACAAGAAGAACCAAATCAACATGTGGGAGCCTTAGTCTTCTTGCTGGGAAATTTTCTGTCCAGCATTCCCTTCTTGTTCCTCATTTCCATCACTTCAAGTCTCATCTTTTATTTTCTCGTGGGGCTACGTGATGAGTTCAGCTTGCTGATGTACTTCGTACTGAACATATTCATGTGCCTCTTAGTAAATGAAGGGCTCATGTTGGTTGTAGCGTCTGCCTGGCAAGAGATTTTCTGGAGTACTCTAACTTTGGTGTTCATCCATGTGAGTGGCAGTCTAAGTATTCTCTATAACTAAATTGATCTTGTTTTGAACTTTTTGCCTGACCTGATTGATTTATCCAACCCCAATTGCCTACTCATATTCTTACATTGTATTTTGCTGCTTATTTGCCTTGAAATATGTGGAAATCACTTCTAGCCTTTCCAACTTCCAAGCACTTGGTTATTTAACACAATCGGCTTCAAGTGCTTTGAAACTATTTTGGCTCAGACTTCTTAAAAGTTACTTTGTATTGCTGGTAACACAGTTGCTAAGATCTCATTCCATGATTACGATATCATCTGCGGTCGATTGTTTGAAAATTGATTAATATGTCCAATTTAATCCTTCCTTGTAAAGTTGGATGATTTCATGCTCTTACTCTGATTCTTGGGGGGAACTCTTTTTCCTTCTTGGCACTCATTTCTAATATTAAGGGAATCAATGGTAAATAAAACTAGGAGGCTCAGTGAATACATCATTTCTCTAACTTTGTTTAGATCCAAAATTAATATATACCACAATTTATCGCATTTGTCTTTTCCTGAAGTGTGACCAGTTGCTTCCTTAGTTTCATGCAACAGGCTAACAGCGCATACTATTCAATTATGTTCATCAAAACTGAGCAAACTGCTATGATTCAAATGTTTTTGTTTTTGTAGGATTTCACAAATATCTGCAGATCTATTTACTCTCTATGTTTGGCCAATTCTGATCATGGTATTTTCTAATAACCTGTCTGTGTTTGCTTTTTCTTCAGGTGATAATGATGCTCGCAGCAGGTTACTTTAGGATTCGAGATGCGTTGCCTAAACCTGTATGGACATATCCATTTTCCTGTGTTGCTTTCCACACTTACTCCATTCAGGTAAGCGTCAATTTTCAAATTAATTTGATGTCATTTTTGCCGGTGGCCCTAGCATTGTGTACAAACCTGAGACAAGGTTTTGTGGTTATGCCTCGCCATGTCACAATATAATTGTGCTGAATTTCTGTTGTATGATGTTTGGAAGATTCCATTTGACTGACAAAAAATATAAGAAGACAAATTTATCTTTCACTAGAGAATGTTGGACCACAAGGAAGCATGTTAGTAAATGGAAGTATCAAGGTAATAAGAGTGTTGCAATGGTATCTATTGAGCCATTAAAAGATAAAATCCTTATTGAAGTAACACCAAAGATTGTTATTGAAGATAAAGGAGAAAGAACTGATTGAGATGATTTGGACAGAGGAATAATACTTGTGGAAATAATAAAGAAGGGTCGACGTGTCATTACTGTGACTGTAGATGCGAATAAATTTCCTGTGACTAACTCCTAGTTTACAACTCTTTTTTGGAGTCATAGTTTTCAACTTGATAAAGAAGCTTTTGTTAAGTTTTTCCATACTTCAAGTAAGAACAACCTATGCTTGTATTACAGGGGCTGTTGGAGAATGAATACGTCGGGACTTCCTTCGCAGTTGGTCAGGTAAGGACAATTTCTGGGGTTCAGGCACTTCAGAGCGCTTATGACATCTCTTCTACTTTCAAGGCGAAGTGGGACAACTTACTCGTTCTGTTTATTATGGTAGTCGCGTACCGGGTTATCTTGTTTATTTTGCTTTACTTTGGCATAAATAAGAACATAGCATTTCGTCAGTTCTATGGGTGTAACAGGGATACAACCACGGCAAGATAAATGAAGCATTACTTCCACTAATGTTTTTCATCATCAGCTTTTCATTTTGTTTAGCAAGTTCTTTGATATTTTTTGAGAGCCGTATCAAAAATGTTATGTATAAGTACACCCGGGCTTGAGCCGGGCTGGGCTGAGTTTAAAAACCTTAGCTCAAGCGCAGCTCAAAAGTTTTATATATAGTTCCATGAATAAATACTTGTTTTATAGGTAAGAAAATGATCACAATTTCAGTCGATCCGTAAACGAAAACGGATAGGGATAGGGATGAGGAATCATAAGCTAATTTTAATGGATAGGGGTGAGGAATCCATTCCATGGACGGCATGCGTGTTCTATTATAGGTAAGAAAATGATCACATCAATACAAACAATACACATTGCTACTACAAAGTTGCCTCTATCATATCTAAGTACATCTCCTATAGAACTAACCCCTTTAATTCCTTATGACTGCCACGTCCACATTGCATTTGAGATCACCTTGCATGGGCTCCTATAAATTTACTTTTTTTTTTTTTTTTTTTTTGCCAACTAGTAAGTGCTTCTCCTGTTGACAAGAAACAAGAAACACTGTGGCATTCCTCAGGCGTCTCAAAGTGAAAAAAACTTTTACTACCATCAAAATTGCAAAGGTGATATAGCATCGAATTTGGATGAGTAGGGTAGGATTATAAGGAGACATGAGCCAGGGTGGGGGAGTAGGCACCAGATGAGAGTAATGTGGAAGCCAAAATGATCTCCACGACTGACACACTAACATACTATATATAAAGAACTAAGCTTACCCTTGATGAGATGCATTTGATTAGGACCATGAGTCCAAAATTATCTCCATGTCACGGTCCCATAAATAAGCGTGACTAGGAATTCAAGTTTTTGGGCCTTTACAAGTGCAATCTAAAAAAATAAGTTTTTATTTATGTATATAGTTGAGTAACAATTTGTAAAAATTATATAAAAAAACTACAACTCTAAATGGGTCATATAAATACTTGTTCGAAAGGTCTCAAAGTCTACTTTCACTAGAATCTTATGGATCTTGATTTTGAGTTGTGGTTAAAAAGTCATTGGCCAAAAACTCGATTAAGGGCAAAATTCACACTTAATTACGAAAGTACCCCTGCAAAAACCCAAAGACAAAATGACTTTTCAAACCCCATTGTTTTGTTGTTTAAAACTCTAAACAAATTGTGGAAAAGAGAAGGAGAAGTATCGAACATTGAGAAGTGATCCAAAGTTATGATTTTTAACTCTCCTCCTCCTAAGCTTTGGAGAAGTAGAAGTATCAAACCTTGGATGGAAATTTGGTGCTCTAATTCTTCGTCACAGTAAAACTTCAATAAGATAAGTTATGATTTTTGCACTTAATAATAGATTTATATTGTTAAATTAGTGTTTCTACATGGTGAAATTGGGTTGTTTCTTACGTGTCTATGAAGAATTTTCACTTATTCAAAGGTATTTTTTAATTTACAAAACATGCAAAATCGTTAGACTCATCAACTTGCTTCATGAAGAATTTAACAATATTTTTAATTTACGTTGCAAATTATTTTGATCATTAGTTTATTATACTACTTATCGAATGACAAGTTGGACTACTTATCCGGTCACTTTTGTAAGTTAACCTATTGTAAGCACATTAATCCAACCCTCAATACTCCATAACTGAACAAGTCCTCCAAAACGGACTAATACTTAAATCGATCTAAGTCATAATCTTGTCAATAATTAATTCCATGATTTAAAGGACTCAAGTATGTGAACCAAACAGGCCATTAGTGTCAAATTAAGGATGCAAGCGGGGCTAAGAATCCTCGTAGGGGATGAAAAATCTTCATAATGGGGACGAGTATGGAGAATTTAAATAAGGATGGAGGCGAGGATGGGGAGAAAATCTCATATCCGCACAGGTACAAGTATGGGGATGAGGAAAAATATATTTGCGGGGATCCCCAAGGAGAATCCATATTAGTAATCCCCGCGAGGACCCCTGTGGGTATCCCAATTAGAGCAGATCCACGGGGATCCTTATATATCAATCTTATATATGTATACATGCGTAACATATGACACATTGTGTGTGTATATATATATTTCATGGTTTCCACCCCAAAACACTAGTGATCGATACACATAACAAACAAACTCTAATGAGATTTATAATTTTAACTTAATTAGTTAAATAAATAAAATATTTTCATTACCAAACTACATTAAATATATGTTTTGTTTTGAATTGTTTGTAATTATATTTACATTTTACAAATTTAGAATCAAATGAAAAAATTGCAACACCTTATTTTACAAATTACCAAACTACAGTAGCTATATGCCTATGCTAGCAATACGCATATGCATATTATGTGTATAAATACCATTTAAAAGTATCAATACACATATACATATTTATGTGTCTTTGACACCTTACTTTTTATAATTCTTTTTGAAAAAAAATTAAGCGGGAAGAAATATTTCCTCGAGGTAATTTCCTGCGAAAATCTCCGCGAGGATCTCTAATAGGGATATTTCGATGTTTAAATGATTATTTTATCGAAACATACTAAGTTATAGAATTTACAATTTAATTTTTTTTTTGGAGAAAGAATTTACAATTTAATTTGTTTTTTTTTTTATTCATTTAAGTTGTTTTAATAGTGGAAGTCTTAATAGTATGCAAATAAACAAATTTTGCATTGATTAAAAAACCTACGTATGTGGTTGAAACTTGGCGAAAGGATACCATATTCATAAAGGCGACAAAAAGGTGTAGTAAGAGTCAATATACATTATCAAATGAACTTAGTGGGAAAAATTGACCTATTTCACCACCATGATCTATATAGTAAACTTAAATTATTCTACAAAAACCAATTATGCATTACACTAAATATCTAACATTTGTTTGAAAAAAAATATCTAACATTTATTACGTAATACATAACACTCAAAGCTTGTTCTCTAATATGAATAGCTTGACCTTGTGCATAAATGGAAATTTTGTTTATAGTTTCTATTAGGACGGCGTTATGTTGACCCACTTTGAGCACATGTTAGGCGCACCAACCAAGTGTAGACCGCATAATTCACCTCAAGAAGTCGTCACACTCGCATTAAATAAATCCACAAATGGATCAGTGCCCAAAGTGGCAATTGATCATTTTCCTTTTTATAATTCCACAGGCTATATTCTATAGCATTTTTTTTTAATGAAACCAACGCTATACTCTTTTTATTAATGCATATACAAAAATAGAAAATACAAATATAAGGTGTAATAGAATATTCAGAAAATAACTTTTTGTTTTGGTACAATTTATCTCTACTTACTCTACAACTTCTTTTGGTGGATGTGTGGTAAAATTTGTAAAGATAGAATAAGAAATATAGAAATTCAAAGACAAGTAGGAGTAGCACCAATTGATACAAAGATTAGGGAAGGGCGGTTGCGATGGTTTGGTCACCTGCAAAGACGGCCTACAAATGCCCCAACTAGAAAACTTGACTCAATAGAAACTGTAGAAATTCGACGAGGTAGAGGTAGACCAAAGTTAACATGGGATGCATTAATTAAAAGAGATTTGAATGCTTTGCAAAGCTCACCATCAATTGCACTTAATCGAGCACAATGTAAAAGTTTGATCTATGTAGCCGACCCCAGTTAATTTGGGACTGAGGCTATGTTGTTGTTGTTGTTGTACTCTACAGCTTCTTTTATTCCATAGACTATTCTATAGCTCAATCCCAATTAATCCGAATTCCAAAGTATAAAAAGTTAGATCAAACTGAATCAATTTTTAAAACATTAAATTGGGATTAATAAATCGAGTAGTGTTATTTGGACTCATAAATTCAGATTCAAAATATTTTTTTATTTCAAACTCATTCTTAAACTATTAATAAAACTTTAAAGTAACGAGTCCACGTAGATTTATTATTAATGGAGTGGTTAGTATAACTTCTTGCGATACAGTTGACTATTTTACCCTTAATTAATTTACCTCATCAAGAAAAAAAAAAAAAAAAAAAAAAAAGCAATAGGCACGTGTTAAAAAAAATTCTTCATAAAAGAGTCACCTCAGCAAATTACGAGTCCGGACCACGAAGGAACTCCAGAGATCGATCGATCGATCAATCGATCGGGCGTGGCTCAAAATCCAGAAATCGCACGAACCGGAGATCTTCGCGAGGCGCCATGGGCTGCTCCTCCTCCCTTCCAGGTATCCAATTCGCCCTCTTTGACCAATCTAGGGTTTATGTTTTCGATATCAATTGGTAATGGCTGATGCTGTTTGTGTTTCTAGATAGGAGTTCTGGACGGCTGGGAGTGCTCAACTCCGACAACACCGGAGCCGCTGATGCCAAGAATTTGAAAGTCAAGGTATTTGTTTGTTTTTCTTTTCATTTTGATTTTGATTTCTCTTCGATGCAATAGAAACTGAAAAAATTCGACAACGTAAGTTTGCTTGGACGCATTAATTACGAGGGGTTTAAATGGTTTGGAAAGATCGCTATCAATTGCACTTAATCAAGCACAATAAAAAATTAATTTGGGATTGAGGCTATGATTTTGTTAGTTGTTTTATTGGTTCTGATTCGTTTTTGTATTCATACTTTGTTTAGCTGGTGCTTTTGGGGGATTCCGGCGTCGGTAAAAGCTGTATTGTCCTTCGATTTGTTCGCGGGCAGTTTGATCCTACCTCGAAAGTAAGAGATTAGTAGGAAGAGTATTATGCCTCCTTGTATGGTGTAATGAATTTTTGGTGTTATAATGGTTTCAGATGGTGTAATGAATTTTTGGTGTTATAATGGTTTCAGGTAACGGTGGGGGCGTCGTTCTTGTCGCAGACGATTGCGTTGCAGGATTCCACTACGGTTAAGTTTGAGATATGGGACACTGCTGGGCAGGAGAGGTATCAAAGATTAATTTTGACTGAGATTAAGTTGAATGATTTTGTTATTTCACAGGCGTTGTCTTGCGACTATTTAGTTGATAGTTTAGTCATATGAAGGTTTGGATTGGTTTCATTTTAGAGTTCCTCATCTTGCACGCCTATCATATCGTAGTACACACCATGTCAGATTGCGCATATTGTAATGTCTATCATAGTTTTTACTTGAATGAAGAAGATAAGATTAGCTATAACTTTCACTGGGGATTTGTTGTTGATCGTCGTTTTCATCAGGTATGCTGCATTGGCACCACTTTACTACCGAGGAGCTGCTGTTGCAGTAGTTGTGTATGATATTACAGTTCCAGAGTCGTTCAAGAAAGCACAATTCTGGGTCAAGGTAGAACTCATTGCTAAGTTATATAGTATTTATTTATCATTTTATGAGAATGGGTTTTTCTCCCCGTTACTTCTACATGTAGCGTGTGCATGTGTGATGCTGTGACCATGAAAATATAGATTCAGGCATATTGTTATTAATGATTGAATCATTATTTTAAAAGACAAAAAACTTAAATAAACATCTTGGACTGTTCATTTCCATGAGAGAAGTGCAACTAAATCATGTTTTGGTTCGGTTCCTGATTGATGGAAAACCCTGCCTCTTTGGCCAATCATGGGAAAGGATGTTTGAGCTGTTGTTATCTTGTTCAAAAGTAAGTGCTTTAATGCTCTTAGTGCAGAACGTTAGAAATGTTTTTGGCTTTATTCTTATATGAACATCATGAGAAATAAATGGTTGAGTCGAAAGCTTTAAATGTTTCGTGTGGGCATGATAAAGAATGAAGAGCATTGCCAAGATATTCCATTGCTTAAAAAAATAGAGTGCATGAAAAGATTTAAAAAACTTGATTTACCAATTACCGACATTCATTTGGATTTTATTTCGTTTTGTTTTACAACATAAGGTCAGGTGGTTAAGCCACAACGCAAAATATGTTGAACAAACATTTTTCAGTTCGATGCAAATTGGTGCTCAATGATTGTGGATATATCTTTGAGATGGGTGTTTTTCGAGATGATGATGGGTTATATGTTGCCGCACCGGGCTAATGAATGATTGTAAAACTAATTGATTTTGGTCCACATTAGAATATTTTTTTATTGTTATTTTTATCTGAGTAGAGATTGCTAGAAATAAATGGACTGAAATAATTAATCTCAAAACTAATGTAACTCATCATAATAGATTAAGTGTCATTATCCATCGTATTAGTAATTTAGTATTAACTATTAATTTGTTCTAGAAGAGGACCTCAAACTAGGGTCTGGAGGTGGTAAATCATGAGCGGGATCATTTCTTTTTGCAATGGGTTACCTACCGATCATGTCTCTACATTTAATTAGGCATTGTACTAATTTAGCATTGCTAAGTTTTCCATACGGTATGTTTGAATAAGACTAATCTACACTCTATTGTACATTGGTGGTTGAGAAAAGATTTGGATGTCTTTTAATTTGGATGAAGGAGAGCGGTTTGATCTTGTTATTTAATCTAACTGTGCTGGTGCTTCCATTGTAAGATATTAGTTTGTAATTTTTACCTGCTTTGAAAGAGTTAAGGTATAATATTAGCAGGAGTTTGCAAATACTTGTTTACCACTTCGTATAACATTTGACAGGGATTCCTTTGTTAGTTTATTCCTTTTCATAATAATTTTTTCATGGGCCATTGTCTGTGAGTTTATATTTATAGATCGTGATTGAAATTTAACTTTGCTTTCGATCAATTAATATTCCTCTGCACTTCTTCTTTGTTCAGGAATTACAGAAGCATGGAAGCCCAGATATCGTCATGGCCTTAGTGGGTAACAAAGCCGATCTTCAGGAGAACCGTCAAGTACCTACTGAAGTATGTTCACTCTAGCAAAGCTTTAATGCACTACTTTACATCTAATGAATGGTTATTTTAGTATCAGTTTATCCAGTCGAAGTTTTTTCTTAACTAATTTTCTTTGTTTTCTACTTCTAAAGGATGCCATCGAGTATGCAGAGAAGAACGGAATGTTCTTTATAGAGACGTCTGCGAAGACAGCTGATAACATCAATCAACTGTTTGAGGTATACTTTTGATTTAGTTGTTTTAATGATGTTACTATGGATTGAGCGCAGGCAATTCTAGATCTTGATTATGAACCATCAAAGTGCTTTTCCATTTCTCTGTCATGTAACACTTACCATAAGATTTCAAGATTAATTTCGAAACACTGGCTTTGTTGATCTGCAGGAAATCGCCAAACGACTACCAAGGGCTCCGCCGCCTTCATGATTTTAGAAACTCTAAGACGTGCCATCTTAAATATTCGTTGTACATCACTGGTTATCTTCTGTTTCTGTTTGACATGAAGTTGGTTCCTAGCCTTGCGTGTAATATGATCCTAGCTTAACCTGTGCACTAGAATGTGGTCTCAGTTCATCACTACATAAGTTACATTCGAAATTATACTCGCTTGGACGTTGTGATGGGATTGCGCAGTCTTCGCTGCACCATTTATTTGTATGTCGATCCCTACAGGCAGTGATCTTTGTGCAAAAGCATTCCAAATCTCTCTTTAAACAGTCATTATATGTAACTTAGGTCTGTTAGGTTGGGTTGATAAGCTTGTCTTGTTAGGGTTGGACTAAGTTGCATTTGATTAATTGGCTATGGATTAAGGGTAATTCAAATATAGGGACTTGTTCGGTTGGGTAGATTAGAGTTTAAGTGGTGTAGTCCAAATGATGTTTCTACCCCTCTCCATATAAATATCTCAAAACAATTGAACTCACTTCACTCGCGATCTCAAACCATTAAAAAAGAGTTCAAGAATCAAGAATTGGTGCTAAACTGTCAAACTCATCGTAGCTCGTTGTAAGCATTCATCGCAGCTTGTTGTAAGCATTCGTGCTCTCTATCAAAGAGTTAGGAAATCAACAAAAAATGCAACTACAGCCGCAAGATCATAAAGGAAAGGGATGAGATAGAGAGGAGGAGAGGAGGAGGCAGAAAATGTTGATGAAGTATATACTTAATGTGAAGTGTTTTAAAACAAGTTGGGGCAAAATGGGAAATAACATTTTCTTTAGGTTGGATTAGCTAGTGAGTGAGTTGAGGTTCACTTTATTTAGTCCTATGGATACAAGACTATGTAATCCGTTTCACTACCTAGCCCACTTAAACGAACATTAGACTAAAAGTTAATCCTAGGATTAACCTTTTAGTCATCCCAACTGAACTATTGCCTCTCATTTTTAAAATTTTTGTGTTTTTGCTGGTCAAAACGACTTGAACCATAAACAACTTTAAAGCCTTTAATAATTAGAGAGGACATAAAAGTTAGATTATTCTAGGGAGCAGCTAAACGAACTCTAATTTTTGCTTAGAGAACCTCATTACTTCAACCTTCCTCATTTTTTATTTTTATTTTTAATAAACGACCTCACTTTTTTTTCTTTTTCAAAATCCACTGAATACCTTCATCTTCGACAAACAAAAAATCACCCCCAACTCGTTTTCAACATTCATACCCCAAATCGAAACTTTCACAAAACTCAAAAAACTCATTATCTTCGTCTTTCACGATCAACGAAGTTGTAGGAGGGCCTATTTTAGTCGAACCCCTGCGGATCTATCGTGCATGTACGAAAATTCGAAGATTCAGTCTAGTGAGGTCCGTATAGTAATTTCATGGGGTATAAGTAAGATTGCGGTGTAGAAAAACCAGAACCACTACAGGCGTAATAGTCTTTGTGAACCAATATTTTCGATAATATTGCGGACTTGTAACTCCGATAGCTACTTAAAATCCCAATATACAATCGGATGGGGTCCGTAAAGTAAATTAGTGAGATATATATATATAATTACAATGTATGCTAACATAAACCTTTACCGGCCTTACGCTCTATAGTAGATGATAATGTTGGTAATATTGCGAACAATTGTGCCCGACACTTAAGTTAAAAATCCAAATATCTAATCGGGTGGGGTCCAAGTAACAACTACATGGGTTATGTACAATATGTCGGCTAAACAAAATCAACATGTAACCATATGTTTCGACTTTGTTACTCTGCACAATACATGGACAACAACAAAAAATGTAGGTTCTTCCTCAATAAAAAAAACCAATAAAAATGACTCGTCGTTGTCAAGGAGGCTTCATTTTAACAACTCCTTCGATATTTCGTACTAAAAAATGTGGAAATCATTAACAAATCAAATGCCATAAAAACCAAACAAAATCAATGTCAATAACAATGAAAATGATGGTCAAAAACTTGAAAATACCTAATACAAGTGGAAATAAAGAGAGAATGAACTTACCGAATCGATTCTCTGTGGATTCACGCATTTTCGATCCGTCGGAGATGAGAGTGTGGAGTCGATTTTGAGGTTTCGAATGAGGCCAAGTCGGTGAAGGAGAAGAAAGGGTGGGGTATGAAAAAAAGACCTTTTATATGAAAGGTAACTTGGTCATTTCCTTAATGGGTAGAATTGGAACTCATAAAAAAAATCAAAATGGGGTCCTCTAGGCAATAATTATTAGGTTTTTGGGTTCATACGCAGCGAGAAATTCAAAACAAGTTTTAAAAAACATTAACAGGATCGAAAACAAGTTATATAAAATTAGATCTACAAAAGTACACCTTACCTTAATTCACGATTTCCTTCTTTGATTGTTCGATCTCCAAGATGTTCAAGCGCCAGTCCTCTATTGAAAATCCACACACGAATGGTGATCACAATTTGGAGTGCTAGCCCTAAGAAAGAGAAAAACATTTTTTTTTCTCTCCCAAAGTCTAGAGAACTCAAAAATAGTAAAAACGAAAATATTATTTCGTTTTAGGGTTTCACCATTTATTTAAATGTGTAGATAAACTCTCACTTGAAATCCTATTCGTAATACAACTATTGTATTTAGACAATTTAAGCAAATTATACATACGCCCTATTAATAAGTAATCATATAACAAATCGTAAGGGCTTTTATGTCATGAAATTTTTTATATAAAATTCATTATTTTTGACCAATTGAAATTGTGCAAAATCATTCTTTGTGTGCGACCCAATAGGTTCATGCGATGTTGGTAGTGAACCAAAACCATTTTGGTACACAAGTCATAAGCGGTCTCTAGTAATGACTACCCAAGTAGCATAAATATCAAAATTGAAACAATCTAATAAATAACATATATCATATCCTTTTGTCTTGCGATATTTTTTGATTAAATATAAGACATGGAAAGTCACTATTAATGTTCAATCATACTAGTCTCGATTTTTAAGTAAACTTAAAACATTCAAGTAACATTGATCATATTAATTCACTTCGACTTGGTCATTTATTTGTCTTACATAACGAGAGATCCACTAATATATATCTCTATACGAGATAGACAAATTCTATCTTGATTACAGACCTCTAAATATTATTCACATGATAACCAATCACAATCTTTATAATCTCCGGTTAAACACAACGTTTGATTGTGTCAAATTCCCACGCTTATAATATTGAAGTCTATGGTAATCTCAAATTGAATGACTAAATGATATAGATACATGAGTAACACCTATGATTTAATCCATGTGGTGTTCTCATAGCAGGTCGGTCTAGTACCTTGTTCCCTAACAAGTACTCATGATTTCGATTCGTATCCCTATACGCATGATCATCATATGACCATCAATCAAAATTAACACTATTCTTAATTCATTATAGTTCCCAATATAATGATTGACTAAGGATATTTATGATATTTTAACAAATACCCATAGATCTTACTATAAGCTAAACATGCAATCACTTATAATAAAACAACAAATACAAACCTCTATTTTATTAATTAAAATTATAAAATAAATAATTTTCGTAGCAGGGATGCAAATGGGGGGGGAGGGGATGGGGACCCCATCTCCATCTCCATCCCCACTTAAGAATTCATCCCCATGTCCCCATACTCATCCCCACGTGGGAATAAACTTTCATCCCCATCACCATCTCCATCGCCGCCTAATTCCTGCGGGGATGGGGAATTCTCATGGGGAAAAACTCTTCCCCGTTTCATTCCTCATTGAAGATCCCCGCAGGGATTTTTGTGGTGATGTTGCGAAGAATTAACCATATAAATATAGTTGCAAACAATTAAAAACAAAACATATAATTAACCAAACAAGTTAAAATTATAAATCCTATTAGAGTTTGTTTATCGTTACTCACTAGTTTTTAGGTAAAAGCCTTGTAATATTATATGAGATATATATCTATATATATGTATTTGATATATACGGGGATCTCATGGATATCCCCAATGGAGATATCCGCGGAGATCCCCATGGGTAATCCCACGGGGATCCCCAATGGAGGTATTGTCAAGGCTTGAGCCACTCTACCATGCACCCAACAGCTTGAGTCACAGGCAGTGTGACTTTACCGCCACATCATCTGTGTCCCCCCTATATATTTACTATTTTTAAGGTGATCCGACGCTCCGAGAACCCCAAAAATTAACTTGAAGTTGGTAACCTTTACATGTATGAGTATTTCTTGATTATAATTGCATGCACAGTTTATCGCTACATATTTATTGATTGTGCATTCACGGACATGCACGAGAGGAATGAGGCCTTTGGGGGTCTCATTGTGTTCATTGGCAATATGTGTGGGAGAATGAACACCGTGGTGCTCCGCGACTGGAGTCACTGATCATTGTTGACACTTGTTTCGGATGGGTTATTTTTGTAATGTTGGCCATAATCATACTCTATGGAAAGTCGAGGGCGTGGCTTCTCGAGGGACTTCCTTTTAAACTCATGAATCTTTATTATTGTTTACCCACCACTTTTGAAAAGACGTATTCTAATTGTGGTCGGTCAACAAAAATATGATGGATTGCATACTTGTATCTTTATGATTCCTTTTCGATATAATTGTTTGTTTAAATTCTTAGAATACAATGGACTTGATTATTACAGGTGTACTAGATAGTATGAGATTTACTTATCTGACATTATCGAATTTTTATAATTGGATAATGACAGGTTCTAGCGGCGACAAGGGAAACATTTCCGACTGTTTACAACTTGTTTAGTTATTTTCTCTATGTATGTATTATTTTTTAATATAATATATCATATAAATGAGTTTTTGGGTTCGAGTGTGATTAATATTTATTTTGGAACTGCTGGAACTGTGTTGGGATGGAATGGAATGCTGTGGAACTAAGGTAAAGGATTTAAGGATTTTGAAAACCTGAAATAGGTTGGAAAGAATAAATAATTTTTGTGAATGCAATATATATTGTGATGAGGTGGATTGTGAGTCCTTCGTCATTTTCACCAAAGCTAAGCAGGTTTTGTTGAAGATTTTTAAAGGCCGAGTTTTTCGGTTTAGGCTTAAAAATAGAGGAATTGCTGTCAAATTTTTTTTACGAAACTTCGAAGTTTAAAATTTACTTTAGAATCAATTGTGATTAATAAAGTTTTATAATTGATGATAATAATATATTAGTATTAATTGTTTATTGATGGATAGTCGAATGATGCTAGATTATCAAGGGGTTAAGATAATTTAGGTCGATCAGATGTTAGGGTCTGACATATGCATGTGACATGTACCTATTTTGCGTGTCGCGTGATATACATCAGGTTATGTGCACATCGAAATGGATGACACGTATACATGTGCGTGTCGTTTTTGGGTTATTGTAGGATCCTCATTACTTTAAAGAAAACGATTTGGTAACTCGTTTTGGGACACTTGAAATGCATACCAACGATTGGTGTCTATTAAGTTGCTCATACAAATCTATGAGTATTGTAGGGACACCATGTCTTGTAGTATTGTCCTGTTATAAATCTAGGTAGTTAGCTACTCTTTTTTCCGTACTGAACTCTCAAATGAATTACAGAAGATCACAGCCGTCGATCTACCAAAAAATAAAAGATCACAGCCGTCAATTGAGTAGCTGATTAATAATATATGTTATCCATTCCAGGACATTCGAGAGCTCTGGATCATAATAATCGCCTCTCTCACTTGCGTTTCTTTTCATGAATGCACAAGAAATGGCGTCGCTTAATCTCTGTTCGTCCCCAATTCGAACGAGACCACCACTCTCTGACCATCGAAACCACTTTTCGATTTCAAATTCGCTTGAATTCAGGAACCGCGTCGCCGATTTCCGATCGAAATCTTTGAATTTGGCGCTCTCCACAGCTCTCGCTCTCGGACTATCTCTCCCAATCAACGGCATTGCGGAGGCGAAAGTTGGGGTGAACAAACCAGAATTGCTGCCTAAAGAATTCGCCACGGTGATTGATGTGGCTGGATTTCTATCGGATGGTCAGGTGCGTTTAATTCCTTCACTGTCTTCGATTCCGAATTGGCAAATTTGGTTGTTTGATTTGTTTTTCTTGGTTGATTACAATTCACATGTTCACTGAATTACATCTGTTTGTAGTCTTATCTGGTTTGAATTGGTGAGAGGTGTGGACCGAAATAATAGTCCCGCATTGACTAAATGAAACTTGGTAACGAATTATATAAGTGATTATGTCCCCTTAATTGGCATTGAGGCATTTTGAATAAAAAATCTCACACTTAAGGTTAAAGGTGTTCAAGTAGGTGACAATATCGGAGCTGCAGAGATCCACGAGCTCGCGTATGTGTGTGTGTGGCACGATCGGAAGAATTTTAACATGAATGTGTAGTATGTGTGGTGTGCAAACTGCAAAACAAGTAGTGATTTGAGAGAAATTTGAGTTTTGTTCGCTATTTTGATTTGGGTTTCATTTGTTATTTTAAGGTTTTTAGTTGGTTCACACTTCTTTGAGATTTTAAATTAAAGAGAAGTAAGAGTAACACCATTGGCGCAAAAAATTAGGAAATGGTGGATTTGGTGGTTTGAACACCTCTCAAGACAGTTTGCAACCGGCTAGAAAACTTGACTATTTAGAAACTAAAAAAAAAAAAAATCGTGATATATTATAGACCTCAGCTAACTTGAAAAGCATTGATTATGAATGATTTAAAAGATTTGGAAAGGATGCCTTGAAGGGTATGAAATTGAGCCCAATGAAATACTTTAATCCATGTAGCTCACCTCCAACTAATTTAGGAATGAGGGGCTTTGTTGTTGTTGTTGAAGTTGTTAATTCATGGTAATGGTAGTATGCTTGATTTTATCTTTTGGATGGCATCCAAGTCATTCATTCTTCTCACTGTTGAAAGCCTACATTTAGTAGGTTCTTATAATTTAGTTGGGATTGCAGGAAAAGCGTATCACAAAGGAAATTGCGGATCTTGAGAAGGATACAGGATACAAGCTTAGAGTTCTAGCTCAAAACTATCCTGATACACCTGGTAAAGCAAAACAAGGGCCTTTATTTCATTATTTGGACTAGATACATAATTTATGTGACTTGCTCATGTGTCTTATTTTCGTTTGAGTATCTTCTAATGTATACTGCCTTTTTATCTATGATGCAGGTTTAGCAGTAAAGGATTTTTGGGCAGTGGATGATAGAACTATTGTCTTTGTTGCGGATCCGACTTTTGGTTAAGTTTCTGAACGTCTTCTCGATCTTCTTCTGAAACAACTTGTTCAAATGACTCAAAACATGTTCATCTTTTTTGCCAGGTAATATTTTGAATTTTAATGTTGGCGCTACAATCGACTTAGATGTGCCCCGTAGTTTCTGGAGTCGGTTGGCGGGGAAGTATGGCAACATGTTCTACTGGAAAGAAAAGGTTGAGACCTTTTTTTTTTTTTTTTTCTCTGCGACGAATCTAACTGTTTATGTTCTTCTGTAAGATCATATGACTCTCTTTTTAACTGAGTTTTTCACTATGATTGAAACAGGGTGAAGATGCATCTGTGGAAGCTGCAGTCATGGCGATATCTAGCTGCTTGAGGGAGCCTGTTGGGCCAAATAACTGCTCTAAGGTCAACTGATGCTAACTCATTCCTTCAGATTAAAATTTTCATTTTATACTTGTATTTTAAAGACTATGATGACAACTAAATTGCTGTGTAGTTATGATAATCCATACAATAAAAATTGTTCTTCATTGAATTCATTTTTTCATGTAAGAATAACATACATAATTAATTAGGGAAACAGACAAAATTTACAAAATGTAAAGAGGGACAATCAGCCCTCCTTCAGTATAAAATAAACTCTACAGGCACCACAGCATTGAGACTGTGATGTTGCTTTGAATTCCTTCAATCAGTCTGATACTAAAATACCAAGATAATACCTCCCATTGTGAGCCAAAAAAGATGCTACGCATTTGGTCGAGTTTAGAAGCTACCTTGGGATCTTAGAAATGATCCCCAACCTCAAGAGTCTTATTCCTAGAACATCTTTGCCTACTCATGCAGTCTTTTTTCTGCAATTTTTATGGGCCATGGACAAGATTTTCAGATAATCTCAAGCACCTTCTACCAAGTTCTGTCATGCATAAATGCCCAAAAGAATTTTATTCCTAGAACATCTTGGCCTACTTAGTTTTTTTTTTTTTTTTTTTTTTTTTTTTTTTTTTTTTTTTTTTTGTTCGATCTTTGTGAACCCTGGGCAATCCTTTTAGATATGTTTTGAGCACATCTTCTACCAAGTTCTGACATACATAAAACCCTGCATTCTCGGATCAATTGATTCATAATCAATTTTAAGCATCAACCTCAATAGTACTGAAACCGGGCACCTTTCGTACTTCTCTATCGTCCATGTTAGATCTCACATTGCTTGCATCAACCCACCTTCCAGCTGCGGCATAGACATTAGAGAGCATCACATATGATCCAGAATTTTTAGGACCCTGATCAAAAAGCAAATTACCAATTTTCTCAGCAATTTCAAAATCTCCATGGATGCCACAAGCACCTAGTAAAGACTCGAGTAAACTCTCGGAAGGTTTAAATGGCAGTCCTTTGATGAGTTCATAAGCCTCACTCAAGTGACCTGTTCGACCAAGAAGGTCTACCATGCAGGCGTAGTGCTCCATTCTGGGTTTGATGCCATATTCTTCTGCCATAGAATTAAAAACTGCACGCCCTTCCTCGACCAAACCAGAATGGCTGCAAGCACTAAGGACACTAATAAAAGTAACATCATCTGGTTCTAGCCCTGAACACTTCATTTGTGAGAAGAGCTCAAGGGCTATTTTCCCGTCGCCATGGATGGCAAAGCCATTGATCATTCCACTCCATGATACAATGTCCTTTTGGATCATCCCGTCGAATATCTTCCTTGCAACCGATATATATCCACATCTAGTGTACATGTCTATTAAGGCATTTCCAATGAGTATATCCATCTCAAAGCCCTTGCAAATAATGTAAGCCATTATCGATTGAATAAGACTGAAGCTGTCTATCTGAACACACGCTGAGATTAATGTTAAGATTGTTATGTGGTCAGGCTTCTGATCAAAAAGGAGCATTTCTCTTAGTAAGGCAACTGCATGTTCGGCATTTTGATTTCGCAGATGTGCAGACATCATAGCATTCCATAAGGTGACATTCCTCTTATCTGCTCTTTCAAAGAGTAACTGACACAAATGTACATTCTCAAAACTAGCATATGTGCAGATTAGGGATGTAAGCAAAGGCAATTCTGACATCTCCCCTTGTCTGATTGCGAAAGCATGAATCGTCTTAACCTGCAACTCGCTACAGCACATAGGTACTATGTTTAACAAGGTTACAGAATTAGGCATCTGATCCTCCTCAATCATTCGATGAAATAAGACCATGACCTCCTGGTTGAGATTATAATTCCGGTAGCCAGATAGAATCGCATTCCAGGAAACCACACTTCTCACTGGCATGCCCTCGAAGAGTACACGACAATTATAAAGGTCGCCGCAGTAGGCATACATACTAATGAGTGCATTCGTTAGAGAAACATCAGAGCTAAACCCACTTTTGATTGCATAACCATGGACAGCCATTCCTTCTAGTAGTTCATCTCTCTCGAAGTAACTAGGAAGAATGCTTATCATAGTAACTAAATCAAACCTCACACTGTCATGCTGCATCTGATGGAGAAACTCAGTGGCAATGTTAATATTGCCGTGACGAACGCAACAAGATATCAAAGTATTCCATGAGACCACATTCCTTATCCTCATCATACTAAATAAATCAATAGCAGTGGACAGCTTATCACATTCACAATAGAAAGTTAGGAGTGTGTTTGATAGGTTAAGATTGAGAAGTCCATTTCTAAGACAATATGCATGGGCAGACATACCAGTTTGAGTGTCCTTTAATCTGGTGCAAGCAGAAATAACATTGATCATAGAAATCGAATCTGGGAAATACCCATCGAAATCATTTTGCAGAATCCATTTAAGCTCTCATCAGGAAGTCCATTCTGTATGTAGGCGGAAATCATTGAATTCCATGTTAGGAGGCTTTTTCTCTCAGGCATACTATTGAAGAGACATTGAGAGGTGGCCATGTCTTGGAGTTTTGCATACATCGACAGCAGAGCAGTAACCACCGGCGATTGATCTTCTAGCCCGCATTTAACAACAGACGCATGGATAGATTCTCCACATCGGTCTTCGAGGTTATCACCAGAGGGAATGATGGACACAAAGGTGACTAAATTAGGTTGCACACCTTCTTGAAGCATTCTCCTATAAACTTCAAATGCTTTGTTAGGCTGCTTGCTCTGCGTATACGCAGAGATCATTGCATTCCAAGCAATAACATTCTTCTCTTGCAGCAAATCAAACAGTTCTCTAGCAGCAGACACTTCTTCGACTGCACTGTACATCGAGATCAATGCGGGCACCAATGATTCATCCATGGAGAAGCCGCACTTGATCGCTAAACAATGTACAGACCTTCCCAAACCCAAACACCCCATATTGGTACACACAGGAATCAAGCTAACAAATGTGCTGATATTTGGCGCCAACCCCATCATTCGAAACTGCCGAAAAGTCTCAAACACTTCCTGATCAAGCCCATTGAAAGAATACCCATAAAGCAATGCGTTGCAGGAAACCATGTCTGGCTCATGCATTCTATCGAACACGTTACGTGTCGTTCGCATTCGACCACATTTCGCATACATATCTACAAGAGCAGTCTGTACAACCATGTTGTGCTCAAAGTTTGCCTTCACAACAACACAATGAACTTCTTCTCCGGTACTTATAGCACCTAGAGAAGTACATGCTTTGATCACAAATGGGTATGTGTAATTATCAGACCCAATGCCAGATTCAACACAATTCTTGTACAAACTCAAGAGATCAACATGTAGTCCATGATCTGAGAGACCCTTAACCATCAAATTCAACAAGAACAAACTGGGTTTCTCCGCACTTGAAAACAAATTTAGAGCCAATTCTGGCGCACCCAATCGAAAACAAGCTCTGATCAATTCAACAAAGTGAAGCCCATTTTCAACAACTCCATGAACGACAATTTGAGACGTCAATTGCTTTAACTGGTTACTACTCTCACATAGGCGCAACGTAGAAGGAAAGTGATTAAGGGGACTTTGTAGAGTTGAACATGTTCGAGATTGTTCAAAATTTGTGAAGTTGGGAGTGATGAACTAAAATTTGTGAAACGCAAAGTAGAGATTGAACGATAAAGAAGAGTACCCATTAACATCCCAAGCAATTGATGCAAATCCCACAACAATAACAACAATAATAACAATCTTGATTATTCTTAGTGTATAGCACCCCGGGCCGGCACCGAGGGTACACATCCCCTCTTGTACATTCTCACTTTGAGTTAAATAGTGCAGATATCGAGTGATTTAGGCTTAAGAAAGAAATCTTGACTAACAAATTATCGTACTTGTGATGTTCTCGAGTTTAAATCTTAAGAATGAAATTTTTTTTATTGTGAACCAAAGCCTTTTATGAAATAATTGCAGTTTGAGTATGCAGTAATCAAAAGAAGTTTTTTATTATTATTATAATATGCCAAAAGCAATTACAATCTTACTAATATTTAGTGGACAACCCATAATATTTAGATGAGGAACAATATGTAGAACTGTGTGTGTGTGTGTGGAGGAATCAATATCAAACGGTGGGCCTGCGGTGGAATCCACGGCCAGGATCATCGTGAGAAGGGGAGACATGGAGAGAAGTGACGAGAGCGTGAGGAGGGCCTCTGCGGCATCTCTGCTCCATCTCATCAACCGAATCAGAGTCCCCAGAAAAGAGGGCTTCAACGGACCCATCTCTCCTGTTCCGAACCCATCCTCTGAGCCCCAACCCCCTCGCGTTCTCGATCGTCCAGTTCCTGTAGAACACTCCCTGGACCCTGCCCTTGATCACGACCCTCACCTGCACACACAAACCCCAACAATCACTTCTCACTCAGTATTCACCAATTAATTACGATATTACCCTTTAATGAGAGTGTTAGAGAGTACTGTTTTTTGTTGGTGCAGTGGGGGGTCGGTTTGGGATTTGGCGGCGCTTGTGGTGGTGGTGGTGGTGTTCATTGGAGAGGAGAAGATGAGATGACTGGGAGAATGAGAGGACGGTGGTGGGATTGGGGAGTGTGTAGAAGTGTTATTGGTCTTTCCAGAAATTTGGTTAGTGTTGGACCGGCCATTGCAAATGCCATCTGTGTTTTGTTGCTTTTTCCTTACTCTACTTGGGTAGTAACCATCCACGAGTGGCTAGCATAGAATATAGATAGTATGTTAGCATCTAAATGTAGGTTCATCTCCGCAGTTGATCTAAGGGCATCCGCAATTGTTAGTGAATTTCATCGTCTGCTGCACTTCTCTCTCACTATAATTAAACATTTTACTACTGACTTTTAACTTTGAACGAGACTCGTAATTACATCACATCATCCCACATAAAAATTTAATTTTTTAAGCCCCATGAGTGCGGTCATTGCACTGCATGGAGCGTGTGTTATAAACGTGCTACAATCGTGCTAAGTGGCAAAGGACTTGATTTTTCTTTAAGAAAGTTTAGATTTTAAATCTCGTAATAAGTAATATCGCATAAAAAAATATAGAAAATTTTTTGCATAGTTGATTTGGAAGCATGTTTTGAGTTTTTTTGTATAGTTGATTTTGAAGGAAGTTCCAAATTAGTTGAACTTGTAAACTTAAAGACTATCTATAATACACCAAAAAGAAAATAATGCCTATAAATACCCTTACTAAAAGACTCGACTCACTAGAAATTGAAGAAATTTAGCGATTTAGGGTAATAAAAAGCTAGCTTGAGACACATTATTTAAGAGAAATTTAAAAAATTTTAAAAAACACACCATTAATTTCCCAGAATCGAATGAAATACAAAGAGTTCGTTTTATGTAACGGAACTCAATTAATTTGAAATTCAAACTGAGCTACTCAAGTAAGATGAGGTCGAGTGACCATATTTTGTATACGAGTGTCTCAGGGTTGCATTAATGTTGGGAAACGAGATGAACATGTGATCTTCTCTCCCTAATTCACATTGTATTCCATCATATATAACAGAAAATACAATAAACTTTTAGCAGAGAACTGAATGAAATCCAATTTACCCAAATAACATTGGTAACTAAAGAAATATCTCAGTACATAAGAATCCATTAAAATCCAAAATAATAGATTTCAGGTCCCGGAATAATATTCCGTTTACTACTACAAGTAGGTAAACCCTGAATCTCTGATCTTATCTTTTGTTCTCTAACATACATATTTTGATTTTTTTTTTAAAAAAAAGACATACATATTAAAATCGCGCTACTAAAATTGTACTCTCTCAGACTCTCAGCTAGATTGAAATATGAATCAGTGAAGGGGACCAAGAAAAAGCCCACTCAACTGGAAACCTTCAGCAACAGAGGAGCTGCTCTAAGGTTCTAAGAAAGTCACAGATGATAGAAATCTTACGTCCGTAGTGATAGTAATAATAAGAAGTGCTCTCAATACCATAGATATTGAGTAAAAGAAGTTTTTAACTGACCTTCCTCCACTTGTTAGGACTAGAGCCTCAATCAGATAAGCCTGCTTTGAGCCTTAGATGCTCCTTGAATGCCATAATATCGCCTTCCCATCTGGTTACGGTCTGGTTCTCGCAGACCCAGATTTCGTGAGCCACTTGGTTGATGAGCCTGAAATCGTGGCTGACAAGGACCAAGCCGCCGTCCCACTCATTCAGCGCCTCCGCCAATGAGTCGATTGTCTCAATGTCCAAATGGTTAGTAGGCTCGTCCAGCAGGAGCATGTGCGGTTGCCTCCAAGCAAGCCATGCAAAAATCACACGACTCCTCTGGCCGTCGGACAAGTTTTTCATTGGCATTATTTGTGCTTTACCTGTCAGTCCGAACTTCCCGATAGCCGCCCTCATCTTTTCTTCCTCATGGCCGGGGTACTCCGACATCATATATTGGAGTGCAGGGACATCCAGGTTGAGTTTATCTGCTAGATGCTGATGGAACTGAGCAATTCTCAGGTGGTTGTGCCGCCGAACCATGCCATCAAGGGGAACAAGGTCCCCCGTCATCAGCTTCAGCAGTGTGCTCTTCCCTGCACCATTAGGGCCCACCAGAGCAATCCTCGAGTCCAAGTCCACCCCGAAGTCGATGTTCTTGTAAATGATATTCTCTGGTGTGTAACCAAATGACACCTCCACAAATTGAAGGACTGGCGGAGGAAGTTTGCCAACATCTGTGAATCGGAAAACAAGAACCCTGTCCCTCACCACCTTCTCTGTTAGACCGCCTCGCTCCATCTTTGCCAGTGTCTTCTCTTTGCTTTGAGCTTGACGGGCCAATTTCGCAGAACCATGCCCGAAACGAGCAATGTACTCCTTCATGTTCGCAATCTGTTCCTGCTCCCATCTATACTGCTTCATCTGGTTCTCCTCAAGGTCAGCTCGGGTCTGCACATATTGGTCATAGTTGCCTGTGTACAGCTTCAGCTTCTTGTTCTGCATATGGATGATGTTAGTGCAGACACCATTCAAGAAGTCCTGGGAGTGCGATATAACAACCAGAATTCGGTCGAATTTCTTCAATGTCTCCTCTAGCCACACACAAGCTTCCAAATCTGCCACAGGACCACACTTATACATAAATGATTGCACCCTCAATTCATTTAAACATAAGATAACAGATAGTATATCAAAAGAGAACTTAGGCAAAAAAAAAAAAAAGAAGCAAACTATGTATTTAGGAGGTAACAAGTCTGCAAATGGAACTGAACTTTAAGGAAGAATTTCCAAAAGATAGTAAGGTAAACCTTATCTAAGCATATCCAAGGATCTCCTTCACTTCCTGTAACATGGCATCACATACTGTGTTTCAGGTCTACCATTCTACTGAGTCTCTGAATGTTTTTGCCTTCCTCTATTAATCACTGGTTTGTGTTCATCACAGATTTTGTTCAGTAAAATAGGAGCTATCTCCTGTTGATTATTTAAAACTAATTTAACATTAAACACAGAGTCATAACTCCAGAAAACTACATCTAGATAAAAGACTGCTAAAAAGAGACTGACGGCTTGGACCCTGCCAACAAAAGAAAACTCATGAGAATGGACCTCACCATCCTTCCTTTGGACATTGACATTGTGCGAACTGCTGAATTAACTTTCATTCAACAGGCTTGTTACGTAGAACTTAGATGCTATGCATAGCCGATCCCAGTCCCAACTCCCAAGTCTGGATAAAAGAGGAAGGGTCCCAAATCCAGGTAAAAGAGGAGGAGGGTTGTGATAGGATGGCACTTGGCAGGAATCGAACCTTTGTCACTCTTTATGAAATGGATCAATAGGTAGGCCTCAAAAAAAAAAAAGGATCGACAGGTTTGCTATGAACAACACTATTAATTTTAATCCATCTTACAGAATGATTAGAAGTACGCCGGTGTTGCAAAAAGAAACACTCAAGAAATCATCATGCACACACATGAACAATAATGAGCTGGCAAAGAAACTAATCGTACCGAGATGATTTGTTGGTTCATCAAGTAGAAGTATGGTTGGATTCATGAACAAGGCCCTTGCTAAAGCAATCCTCATTCGCCAACCACCAGAGAAATCTCGAGTCTTCTTTGCTTGCATCTTTTTGTCGAAGCCAAGACCATGCAAGATCTCAGCAGCACGCTTCTCAGCAGTTGCTGCATCCAATGCTTCGAGACGCTCATAAATGCGTTCTAAGGCCTCTCCACCACCACCATCCTAAACCACAAAGATAAATGCATAAGATAGAACCTAAATGAGAATTCCTTAAGTTTACTACTTCTTTAGCTGCTGCTGTATGTTAAATGCTACAAAACAAACCTCAGTTGCCAGTGCTTCTGCTTCCTTCTCCAGCTTAATCCTCTCCTCATCACAGTTAATAACAGCCTCAGTGCTGACATGTCAGATGCTTCAATCTCCCTAGAGAGATGATAAATATCCATGTGTTCCGGAATAGGAAGCTCGCGGCACCCGATAGCTGTAAGAAGAGTAGACTTCCCACAGCCATTTAATCCAAGCAAACCATAACGCCTGAAAAAACATAAGCGAAAGAAAGAAAGAAAGAAATAAAAATTGAAGATCTCACCAACATATATTAATAATGAACAAAAAAAGACCAAACTTCATGCATATAAGTTTACCTGCCATAATTCAGCTCCAAGTCAGAATCGACTATGAGATCGTGACCGTGGAAAGTAACTGATAAGGACTCTATCTGTGAGGTTCAATAAATAAATTTACCATCAGTACCAAAAGATTTCCAAATATTAACAATCCAAAGAGCCAGTAGCTTTAACAACAAAAATTAAAAAAAAAAAAAAAAAAAAAACGAGGAGGGTCCTAATTAATGACCATCACAAGTATGGGTTTAGGAGCAACAACAACAACATAGCCTCAGTCCCAAATTAACTGGGGTCGGCCGCATGGATCAAACATATATGGGTTTAGGAGCAATAGTTGATAAAACCCTCTTTTTTTCCTAGTTCTAGTCTCAACCACTGCATCTGATTAATTAACGTTCAAAACGAAACGACATTAAATCCCGCGGTAAGCACTCTAAGCGAAGTGAACTCGGCAATGGCATTGCATAACAAGTGAACATCCATCCACATCCACACATGCGTTTCCTCAACAATCAATCATAGCCGGAACCTAAGGTAGTTAAACACGTTCACCTGGTTTTAATGCCATTTTTTTTGTTCATTTTGTTCTTTCAATACAGAACTATAACGTAAAGGTTCCTCCTTTAGAACCCTATAAGCATGAACTATCTGTGCAATAGACCATCAATCAACATTCAACAGACCATCATCAAAACATCGAATTACATCGAAAACTCACATGGATATCGCGCGACAGGGGATGCGAAGCTAGCACGCCAGTGCAAGTCCGATCCGAAATTTGCAGCGCATCCACTTCATTAACCAGCTTATCAACACCACCCCCGTTCTGCACATTCGCAACGGCCGCCGGCGCCGCAGCAGCCGACGACTTCGACGAAGCACCGGCACCAGCCTTCCCTCCCCTCTTCGCCGCCGCGGCCGCCTTCTTCTGCGCCGCCTTCTTCTTGCTCGCGTCAGACACCATCTTTTCACTTCTGATCCAAAAACCACACACAACGAAAAACAGTCAGTTCAAAACCCTAGCTCGAAAATCCCCAAATCACTCAAATCCCCAAACCCTAGCCCTCAAATCGTAAATCACATCGATGAATCGAATTCAATCCGAAAAAAAGAGATTAAGAATCGGATCTTCAAAACCAACAACAGATTCGACAATTACCAAAAAAGGGGAAAATCGCACCTTTTGGGATCTGAGAGGTTCGATTGAACGAAAAAGGGGAGGGTTCTTATCGGATCTGCGAATTAGGGTTTTGAGGCAGTGAAGATTGTTGTTGTTGGTGTTGTTGTTGTTGTGATTTTAGGTTTTGTTGGAGTGGATTTATGCGATAAGGCGCTTCGCTCTTAAGGAAGGCCAAGCAACCACGCAAGGGTTCGAGGGGTTCGTCAGCGCAGACTTGGGAGCTATTTATAGGGTTCACAACACGTGTCCAAATCCGACGTCGCGCGACTGTGTCAGCTGAGGTTTGTGTCGGTCTACTTGGGGAGATCTTGAGTCTTGTGATGCGGAGTACGGATTCGAGGAAGGTCAAATAAAAGCGTTGTTTTTGGAGTCCTACTAGTCGTCTTTTAATACAAGTATCCCTCTAAGAGACCTCTGCTTTTCCGGGTAAGACGTACTGTTTTTTCTATCTATGCTCACCATATGTTTGATCAAATGTTTGAACTAACATCAGTGCTTTCTACAAGGAACCTGCTAGAGTAACATAGTTAGGGCACCCACCTCCTTGGCGTCCGTGCGATATGTTCGGTTGTATGCGCATCTCGAGGTGTATCGCATAGGCATTGAATGGATTGGTGTCCAAACTATTTACCAAGTTTTTTCCTTATCTACAACTCAACTACTATATATATACGTATATTTTTTTTGATATTCATGAGTGTCGCAAGCAATCTTGAGGTGTATTACACAGCCCCAAATGGATCGGTGCCCAAATTATGTTACCGAGCTTTTTCCTTATCTACAGCTCTGCTACGATTTTTTGATATTCACGAGTGTTTTTAGCGTTTCCTTATATTGGTTTGGCCAATCAAACAGAAGCTAGTTAGGTGCCTTAACTCTATAATTTAGGAGATACCAAGGAAATAGAATGTAGTGTCAAGATACATTTGTCTCTGTCAGAGTTTTAGTACTAATTTCTTTGCAAGTGCACCACATCCCTTGGGGGCTCATCTACAACTCTACTAATGAGTTTGATATGTTGCAGATTGATTGGAACAATGACAGTGATGAAGAGGTACGTGTTACGCCTTTTTATATCATTGAAGTATATAACAGCCAATGTGGTGGATAGGAACAATGGGAGGATCGTAGCGACTGCATCGACGGTGGAGCACGCGTTGAAGGAAGCGATGGAGTGCGGTCGAACCTGCAATGCCAAGGCGGCAGCGACAGTGGGGGAAGTGCTCGCAATGAGGCTCAAGGTTGAGGGGCTTGAAAGTGGTGATGGGAGAGGGATTCATGCTGATGTTAACAAGGAGATTGAGAAGAAGGGGTTCAAGAGTAGAACCAAGGTTTGGGCTATTGTTAATGCGCTTAAGAATCATGGTGTTAAGGTTGTTCTACATAGTGATGATTCTGGCTCTCACGATTTCTAGGGAGAGCACTTGTTAGTATTAAAGAGATTTGGAGAAGAATTGTTTGTGTAAATTAGAGTTTACTGCGTTTTCATCGTTATCGACATTGCCTAAATGTTTTCGTATGTCAGTAGTTTAAAAATTATCGACAATTAAAGAGTTTGATTCATGTAACGCCCCATCTGTGAATTGAAAATGAATTCTTATTAACATTATCTCAATCTGAACAATGCCACTAGAACAAAGTCATGAAAATGCCAAAATTGAATTTACATTATGTTGGTTCCGTTGCTGAGAAACAAAGCAACAAAAGAAGTGATAAATATTACAAAGAATTATACAATAGCACACACTGACATGGTCCTCAATATGACCATGCTTTTAGGGTGGTGACTTTTCCATGAACCTCGCTTGTTGCTTCAGATGATTGTACATATTGAAACACAAAATTAAGCGCAATCGCAGCAACATCATAGATTAACGCGGTCCATGAATGGTTCAAGCACAGTCTGACCATTTATTATTTTGGTGGTCGCAACAATTAAGTCATACGCCATTCCTTCCTGCATGGTACAAAGAATAAGTGCATCATTTCGACATTCTTGAGAGCAAAGAGGAAGCGGGTGAAGTTATAACCTGACAACGATGAAATCTACAAGCTAATAGCGATTTAAGAAAGGTTCATTTCTCAGTTTAATTTTCTCTTAAGTTTGGGCTCCGAGTAAGTGTCACTAAAAAGAATAGATGATCCATAATAGAATTGCGAGGAACTGAAAACTGCTATATCGCATAGCAGATCAAGGCGAGCAACTAGCATAGACAGCTTCTTTGAGGAAGATAATTTGTCCTACCTAACTCCATTCTCACTACCTTTGTTCAAGAAACAAAGAAGGTATACCTGGGCACTAAGAAAACGAAGTGCAGAAATCTCGGCAAATGTTACACCTCCAATAAAGACAACCAGTACTAGAGAGCGGCGTCCATCGGCCATCCTGTTAAATGGTGAAAAAAAAAAATGATAGAAGAATTATTAGTTGATTGAAAAAAAGTTATAGGTTCAAGACTTTGAGCTCGATATGAAAGCTAGGCTTATACCACAACATTTTTCATAAAAATATCATACAAAATTTAAGGACTAGGAGAATCAACTCAGACTATCAACTACTACTCAATTACAGCATCGACGCATTTGCTTACACCACAACATTTTTCATAAAAATATCATACAAAATTTAAGGACTTAGGAGGAAAGAAATAAAAGTTATAGAGAATCAGCAAAAACATCAGATAATGCAGAACTATCAACTACTACATCATCCTAAAGTATGGTTACTACTATAAACAACATTAATCCCAAGAGTTAAGAGATCTGAGAAGGTTATTTATCCCAGTTTCTGAAAGCTTTGATGCACCATCAACCATTCCCCGTAATTTAAGTTACTGGTAGACAAGCTAAAATCCCAAAACAAGCTAATGTTTGAAATGCACTGCACTAGAGAATCTGAGGGTTGAAGAATAATTTTATACGTACTTGTCAAGATTAGATGCAGTTCCAGGAAGAGCATCAAATGATGGACTGCTTGAATATCCACCCTATAGGAATACAATAAATTGCAACTAAGAAAATTATATACAAAAATAGTTACATTCATAAAAAGAAAATGTAACACAAAAGTATGTCCTCACCCTCTTTGATTCCGAATGCGGTCCAGGTAACAGCTTCAGAGTCTCTTCTATAGGACGCCTGTACAGTCAGAAAGAAAGCTTACCAACTTAAAACATAAAGAAATACAAGACCAAGTAAAGCAACTCCCGATCTGCTTGGGACAGGAAAGAATGGCATTATCTATACCAAAATATCATTAATAATTAATTTTCATTTTTCACTTAGTAAAGCAACTATGAAGCTGCTGTGAATGATGAAGAATGATTGCGTATTTCTACCAATGAGATTTCATTTAAAAGTTCATCAGGCATTTTAAATAACGATTGAAATAATACCCTCACCATCCAGATCTTAAGGCATGCTGAACAAGGCGGATACTGAGTGGTGCATATCCAGAAAAGACGTAAGCAATATCGTTGGGACTGCAACGTGAGAAAGCACAACAAAAGGTTCAGTTACATGTAGGTGAACAATTTTCAAAATAAATTTAATTTACATGAATGAATTTCTAATCTTGCAACGTCAAAAAAAATGAGTAAATCAAATAAAAGCCATAATGAAGCTACAAACGGAATTTCATGTATTAGCTATTTACCTATTTAATTAAATATGATGAGGAAAGAATGAACTAACTTGTCAGAAGTAAAATGCATTTGTTTTAGGAAAAAGGTGCAGATACACTTAAGTTACATATTGTTTTAAAGCAACATTCCCCAATTGGAACACAAATGAAAGGCCATAGAAAAAGTCACAAGGGAGCATAGGTTTAATACGCTTCTACCACATTGACAGAAGGTTCATAACAGCAAAAAGTTCACAAAGTTAAAGGATTTGCACAGAAGCATACACAAGATCAATGCCTTGGTTGAGAATTGAATCACATAAAGTGACCAAAATAAAGTTTTTATAGGAAAAAGAATTGTCATATTTTACAACATCAAATGTATTGTAATAGATTTTTTTAAAAAAAGTATTATAATAGAACTAATTCCATTCAAGTACTATCAAATGCTTTTGTCAATATCTTCTTTTGATACCTAACATAAGCAAACAAAAGAACTTCATAACTTTTGGAGCTTGAATTATCGTCTTTATCCACCAAGTGGTTGCGATGAACAATTTACGAAAAGGTTTTTAATGAAATTGACTGTTATATTGATTAAGCAATTTCAAAGCAAAAGTACAATGCTGAAAATTCAAGCACTCAACAAGTATCATGCTGCAACTATTCTACCGTTAATTTTTATTACTCTCAATCATATGATATGTTAGCATAGAGGTAATGACAAAATCAAATAGAATGAATACTTGGCAGTGTCAGTGTCCGCCACGACAAGTTTGAGTGCATGTTTGATTGTTTGCCAGTTGGTTTTGGCCTCCTGCAAGAAAAATCAGTTATTATCAGAAAGAAACAAACCAAGCAAGATTCTCAATAAATGCAATGGGGTGACTAACTCACTAAACAATATTAAATCTTAAAGTTACTACACCTGTTTCTTAAACAAGCCAGCCTTTTCCAAATTATATAATGTAGGCATGTGTTCAAACCCATAACTGTGAAGTAGCTCTCTCCTGGAATAAGTATACCCAGCAATTGAGAAGTGAAAAACAAAACTATAAAGTACCAATGATATTGTCAATATAAAAAGACATTAATAATCAATAAAAGTAAAATCCATGAAATATGAGAAAATGTTACCTCAAGTAGTCAAAATTTCTCTTTGGCAAACCTAAATTTGTGATTGAGAGTAACACAAGTAGACGTAGCACGTTCATGAGAGGCTCCTGCTTATGAATCATTTCTTCAATGTATTCAAAACATCTGTATCCATAAATCTCAAAGATGAATAATATATGAATGAATAATATATAAGTTATAAAATTGAAAAAAGTAGAAGAATCGCCGATGAATAATTATTTGAAGGATACAATTAATCATGACAACCCCCAACATTCAGTTTTATGGGTGAACACTAAGTCTTGGAACAAGTAGACTTGTCTGTATATCAGCTCACAAATATGCATGTGAGTTTCAACTTTAAACTCAAGAGTTCATTGACAACATTTCCCTCAATGCATCAGCATATGGAATTCTCTTATACAATCAACAACAACAACAACAACAACAACAACATAGCCTCAGTCCCAAATTAACTGGGGTCGGCTACATGGATCAAACTTTTCCATTGTGCTCGATTCAGTGCAATTGATGGTGAGCTTTGCAAACCATTCAAATCTCTCTTAATTAATGCATCCCATGTTAACTTTGGTCTACCTACCTACTACTTTCTATTGAGTCAAGTTTTCTAATTTCTACAGTTTCTATTGAGTCAAGTTTTCTAGTTGGGGCATTTGTAGGCCGTCTTTGCAGGTGACCAAACCATCGAATTCTCTTATACAATCAAGTTTCCAAAAAAAAAGCATACCACAATTACCACTCACATGTCATAATTCTCGCCCTCCACGATTGTTTGCTCCATGTCAAGTAGCCCAGGGAATGAGGGCTTTGACGTAAAAGTAGACAGATGCTGAGCAAGATTTATGTGCCTCTGAAGAAACAGTCATCATCGAGAACAACCTCAAGTTGATTAGAAGTCATTATCTAGGTGAAGAAAAAAATGAGAACTTGCAGAGACCACACTCACTGTTATTTCTGGTAGTGAATTCAGTTTTTTGACGAAGTCCTTCAATTCAGATACAGATTGTGTCTGCATATATAATTTACAATCAATAAGAAGTTTTGCACAACTTACAAGTCTTACATCCAAAATCTTCCGCATTACTGTGCAGGAAATATTCAACAATAGTTTATAAAGCAAAAAGGTGAACAATTAGAGTACTATGATTTCCAAGTCATGCTAATCAGTGACCTGTCAGTTCTCAATGGACGCACCAAATCTCTTATATGCTATTAAATGAGTGTAATGCACAAAAGCTCAAAAAAAAAAAATCCTGTTATTACTGAAGGAAAAATGCAAGGGGTGGTGATCAACAGCTTTTGGCCTAGCTCAATAAAAGCAATTCCAAAGTCACAGCCTATGAATTTTGTAGCCTATCTGAAGTTAAAGCCATAATAACAGGAATTAAAAGATCGATACTACAACGAACTTACAGTTGTTGTCATTTCTGTATAATCCTGCTTCATGGATGTTGCTTTTTGACGCAGAACCTGCAATCACACAGTTGATTACATATATACGGTAATTTTACCTGATCATCCAGTAAGATACAGAAAGTAGCCTTATTCGAACAAATATCAATGCACATGAAGTCAGCATCCAGTAGAAAAGGATCAACCTGAACAACAACTTCAAAATTGAGATCTCGTATCTCCTTGAATAGCTTATCACTGAAATGAATATCCAAAACAGAGTGGATGAAAATCTTGACATGGATAAATACAACTAATAAAAAAAAAAAACCATTGTAGTCATTAAATAATAAAGAAAGGATAAAACATAAACATCCTTTTTTGGTCCCAACGCAAGCATACTTTCGCTGTTTCGTATCACAGAAGAAGAAAACCAAGCCAATGGACGTTTGTATTACAGATAAGCAACAGTTCAATAAAGATGCAAAGGGATGAAGCAAAGTTCATAGTCATACTTGAAAAAAGAAAATGTAGAGAGCATAACAAATCACACGAGAAACCCAAGCCAACAGCCAATTTATACCATACAAGCAACATCCAACAAGGAATATTTTATATGTTTGCACTAGTATTCTATCTTTCTACATTCTTAATGGAAACTTCAAGACAAGGATGTCTAGGTGATTATAATCCAGATCTTGCACGATCCCAGTCAGTAACCCAGTTGGCAATTTGTGACAATATGTGTTAAAATCAATGAAAAAAGTTGAAAAATTGTTGATAATACACTTCCATCGAGAAATCTTCAGTTCCTAAGGCAGTGAAAAGAAGGACCAGCTAGAATTAAAATAAGATCAAGTCAAAAAATAAAATTAGATAAAAATTCAAAATTCAGATGGAAACAAAAAAACTCCTCGAACTTCAAATACTAGTAGGATTTGAAATAATTAAAGAAGAATAGGTGCAGATCTTCTGAAATAATTTCGAGAATTTTTGATATTTTAGGGTAGGTGCGTGCCTATGTGGGAGTAATATGCATCATTAGGTAAGACTTATTGCAAGACCACAGAAGAGAAGCACAGCAGCTGATTCCAAACACTTAATTCAAAAGAAGAAAACAATATTAAATAACTCTAGTCAGTATATTAGGATGGTTCATTTTCGAGGCCCCAACACACCCAACATATCATCCACCTCATTTTCAATCAAACATGCAACCTTTGAGTAAAGCAAGGGATCAAGAAGCCCGAGTCTTGGTGTTTTTTTTTCCACCACAGAACCTGTGTGCTGATAATTTTTTAACAAAATAATTACTGTTAATGTGGGGAAAGTCCAATATGGCATCCAGAGTTTACACTTGATAGGTGATCAGACTGATCAGTGATCTAACAGAAATATATACAAGTTGAATTCAAGCCTGTTTGCCACCACAGCACAGACAATCAAATAGCAATGTACCCGTAGAAAACCTTAAAAACACAAAATATGGGTAAGGAGAAAATGTGTATATGCTAAAAGAAAATGCTATGCTAAAGATAGTCCAGGTTTTCAACAGCAATGGCATACCTTGAATTAAGTGGAACCTTCATCTTTTTCCCATCTTGTTGGGCACCCATTATAGATGCATCAAGCTCCACTGAACCATTACTGATATGCAAAAACTGTGCAGAATCATTAGAGCAAGCTTATAATAAAAATCAAAGTGAGAAAAATCCCACAGAATTAGACTATTCAACATGTTGGAAAGTAAACAAAGTCCTCTGAACTAACTCTCAAGTAAGAAAAGTATAAGTGTAATGTATTTTAGAACAACAACAATATGCTCATTTATTTTTAATTGTCAAAGAATGAAATATGAGAGACCAAAGTGCAAAAAGGATGCATGACTACCAAGACAGAAAGCATAGAATGCCATAATTATTTAGGATTAAGAGAGCAGATTGTGATCCAGCATGTCCTTTGATCGTGAGAAAACATATGTGATTACACATCTCCTGTCATTCCAGCCATTGGTGAAAGTGATAATTGGGTGACAAACCATGGTCCAATGGTACATAATATTGTAATTTAGGAGAGAGATACATTTCTGTATTTGCATAAACATACCTCATCAACTAGACCTTCGTATGTTAATTGAGTACACATAGGTGTAATCATGTCCACCTGCACCCAAGATTTAGAACTTCAGAATTTGTTGTTGAATCCTAATTGCGACATGGAATTGGCAACAAACAAGTAGGCATGAGAACTACAGAAGCAGTTGCACTGATGATGCTGTGTTTCCTGCTTTCAAGTGTTTGCAAATATGATCTTTTTTTTTTTCTTTCCTTTAGCTTCTACACATTATTAAATTCTTCTTTTCAAGCCAGTCCTTGCTGTTGAGCAAGACCTCAAAGAGAAAAAACGTTATCTAATGCATGAAATAGATTGTATGAGTTGGCTGAAGATATTACACAAAGGATTGTGAGCGAGAAAAACTTTTACCTCTCTATCAAGCAGAATGACAGTATTTATCTCTGAAGCTCCCATCTAAAAGATATGCAAAAGATTAGGAGATTGTAGAATTACATGGAAACTAATGAAAGCAATGTTTGTCTAGCCAAAATCTCCATGAAAAGAGGGTCAATGAAAAATACATCTGCGGAGTTAATTGGCTCTTCCACTTGCAAGTGATTCAAAATGTCTGCGACCCTTGCTGATGCTTTACCTTTAGCCCTCACATTAGGTATCACTCCAAATGTAAACTGTTTGCCACATATACATCTGAGGAGTTAATTGGCTCAACACGAGAATTAACTGTAAGATAGATGTAAATACTAATCAAAAGATAGCAGCTTAATTATCCAAAAAACTATAGCTCAAGATATTTGCATCAATATCCAAATTTATATATTGTATTATTCTGCAATTAGATTAGCTAGATAGGCAACCTCGAGTTTATGAATGGCTTTTGCAATATGCCAAATAGAGCTTGTATCACCATCGACTCGGGATTCCTGTTACACAAAATTTGTTACTGAAAGCTCAAATGAGAATATTTAGGACAAAAAATGAATTACCAAATTCAGCATACTCTGTAAGCCAAGTCCAATTCAAATGATAGCACATCCTCATCCAGTGGTATAATGTACAATGGGTATTCACCAATTGTCAGCAATTGATGAACCTTTTCCTCCTCAAGGATCTGCAGAAGTTACAAATCTTAGGTAAAGCAAAGAAATAAAAGAAGAAAATCTCAAGGTGGTCGCATGTACGGATTGCAAGGCAGCGGCTAGGCGATTTCCTAGGCAGGCGGTGTCCTTCTAAATACTTTTTAGAAAATTGAAGGGGTTGATTACTTAGAGGTCTTGAATTGTTATTATTTATTTATAGTTCCTTAACTAATCGAAAATTATTGTTAGTTAAGGACCAATAAATAAATAATAACAATTCAGGACCTCTAAGTAATTATTTTTTTAGTCGCCTAGGCTAGGAAAATCACCTTGGCACCTTGCAATCCTAGTTCCACAATGTAAAAGGATCATAAACAATCGCCTATTAGTTGAAACTCTAACTCAGTCTTTCGATTCAAAAATCATACCTTCAACTTTTAGTGAGACGACGAAATGGCTCGAAGAGAAAAAGTAAGGAAAAGAAACATGTTTTCTGTGTTTTTATATTTTACTACTATAGGAAACATGAGAGCATCACGAGTAGCTCAGCTTGCCAACAACTTACCATATATATATATGGTGCAGACTACATTAATAAGTAGGTTATGTTCATGGATGATGTTTAGACTAGACGTTATGTTTCTAATGAATCCATGGCTTCTAAGGATGTTCTAGATTTCTAAAATTAAAGGTCATTAGAAACTTAAAATAATATATATAAAACACAAAGAATAATGATTGGTAAAAGGGTAGCAATGAACCTAATACGAAGACTCTAAAGATAACCTAGCTTTGATCAATAGAAAACGAAGACTCTAAAGATGGCAATGCCAGCAGACAAAGATAAGCGAAAGAAGACTTAAAAGATACATAAACAATGAATTTGTTTATAAATGGTTAGATTTCCTCTATCCACCACCCATTGCCACCCCTACTTACACACTTACGAAATGCCAATCAAGTTACATCTATGTAGGGATAAGTAACAACAACAACAACAACAACATAGCCTCAGTCCCAAATTAACTGGGGTCGGCTACATGGATCAAACTTTTCCATTGTCCCCGATTAAGTGTATGTAGGAATAAGTAACCAATGAAAAAAAAAAAACTATCAATTCATCAAAACACAAAAAATCTCACCTTCTCACAGACGACCGTCCTTCGAGGCACAAAGTAAACAGAATACTCTCTCTGAACTCCTTTTGCAATATCATTATGAATGTGAGCAGATATAATTTTCATCAAATCAATCCGCGACCGAACCAGGTAAACCACTCTAGCGCAATCAGTTTGAACTGGCTCCGCACCGAGGAGACGTAACTCCACTCCATTATCCTACTCAACAACCACAAAAAACACATCTATTTCTTCAAAACCCTAACCTAACCCCCAATCCACACAAAAAACCCTAGCTTTTTCCACCAAATTAAGAGCTTTCACACACACAGAAACACAATTACCTTCAGACTCGAAGTCTGGATGATCAGCGAGAGCGATCCGCTCAGCTTCGGATCCACAACAAGGCATTTCTTTCCGCGAACCTAACAATCGACCACAACAACCGAGATTATGCTCACGAATTGAACTGAGAAACCGAGAAGGCGAGATTTGTGCTGAGAACTCACGTTTCTGAGAATGCTGAGCAGATCCTTCTGCGATTGCTCTCTGGTTTGATAGAGAACACGAAATTGGATCAAAAAAAGAAGGAGATGGAGATGTGTTGTGAGTGGCGATTGAATTCGTTCGTTAATGGAGATCGATCGATCGATCGATTGATTGATTGAAGAAGAGAAGTAGTACCTGAGAGAGGTGAGATTGAGTGGCGCGTTGTCCAGATTAGGTATCTGAGCCATCGAAGAAGAGCGATCGGGATCGCAGAGCTGCGACAGCTCCGGTGCTGTGCGTTCTCTCTCTGTGTTCCTTCTTCCCTGGATTTTCCTTTTCGGTTCATGCACATTAGTACATACATTGAATACACGGCGTAGATTTTATTAAGATATGTTATGAACGTATCTTAATGAATTCTAGATCATTGTGTATCAAATGTCCGTACTAAAGTGTGTCAAGAAGAATCATTTTCTTTTTCAAAAAGTCGTGGTGGAGATGGGCCCAAATTTGAGTGGGCTAGTATGACGAGTGAATGGACTATTGAGTTGGGCTACTCGAACAAAGCCCATCGTAGAATTTGGGGTCAATACCAACGTTTGGGTGGCCCAAGCGCTACGAATGGAAGAAAATTGTTATTTTTTAACTAGTGACTCGAATTTAATTCTTTTTTTTTTGTACCGAAACACCAATATATAGAGCTGCACCCTCCCTCCCTCCCTCCCCACTTTACTTATAAGGTGTGGAATTCAAAACGAACTTGAAGTGGTTGGATAGTTCAGAATACCGAATGGTTTAAGACCAAAAGGAAAAGAAAATTTTTTGGGAGCTTGGAATATATGGCGTAGTTGGTGCTCCCTTGAGAAACTGGAAAATAGAAGTTATTTACCAAGACAAATAAAATAGAGCAGAATGATGTTGGAAGTGAGTCTATCTTGGAGCTTGTTAGATTCACTCACTTTTGGCATCGAGACCGGACGTCTGCCCACTCAGTGCCTGTCTAATACATCTCGAGATGCGCATGCGCTTGAGGTGTATCGCATGAGCATCGAGTGGGCGGCGCTCAATCTCAATGTCCAAAATGGGTCAATCGATTTTTATCCTTCTATTTTTACCTACCGGAATATTCCAAGCCCTCTCATGTACTTTAAGTGAGCTCTTCCAATAATGTTTTCATGTATTCAAGTTTTCGGATTTGAAATAGAAGAGGATTGTGTCACTTCAACAGTTCTACTAAACTTTTATTAAGTTGAGTTTTACTATCTTTAACTATATTTTGTTTATACGTCAAATCAACGTTTATTTTATGAATTAACCAACTTATTTACAACAACTTTGACTCCAACGCGAATCAAATCTCTAATTTTGTTTTCCACGAGTTATGTTTTGTCTATCATACTAAAGATGCTTTGACCTTTAATTATATTTTTTTGAGCATAAAACATGTTAACAAGCTTTAAAGAAAATGTCTAGACATAAAATTGTATATTAAAAATGGCAAACTAGAATATTTATGAATATTATATTAAGCATTTTGAAAAAAAAAATTCAATTTAATGCAACTGATGCAGTGCCAGGATGGCTTAGCTAATCAACAAGTTTTGTTTTGTTTCTCTTAAGAAACGACTAATGGATAATTAAGTTAATTAATCTAGTAATGCTAATCCACTTTAAAATTTACAAACTATATATACTGGGGTGTCTTAATTAATAAAAATATTGTTTACAGAACAGTTGAATCGAGTCAAATTCTCTAATCTTACACTGATGTGAACATTCTATGTTGAACTTAATTTAAAGGTGTTGAACTTTAAATATTCTTTGAGTTTGTATTGTATCTAATTTTTAGTCTCACATGGGGAAGAAACTTTTTGTTTCTTTAAAATAAGAGATCTTCTACTTAAAGTAAGTGGTTGAGTAAATGTGGGGTCGGAGGAAAATAAGAGATCTTGATAGGTCTTTGATGGGCCTTTGGGGCTAATGATTATTTAACTTAGCCAATTCACAACACTAATTTTATATTTTTTACTTTTTTACATTAAGTTTAGTTAATTTCGTAGTTGGTAATTAGTGGTGAACAGTTACAATCTTTAGTTTTTTAAAAGGTGTTTAATTAGTATGTTAATTGGTGGTTAATGAACCACACCACTAATAACCTCGTTTTGAATAGTTATAACTATTCAAGAGAGGCAATTTTTGGTTTATAAATCAAAATGGTTTTAACTTTATTTGAGTACTAAGAAAAGGTTTTTCGAAATTGAGATTGTTTTCTCTGATTTTTTAGAGGATTTTGCTGTTGTAGAAGATATGATTTTCGATTGGCGTATAATCAAAGATCAATCCAGTTATATCCTGGAGACGAACCTCTTGCAGCGTTCATACATCGAATTGGAGGAAAATTTCGCTTTTGATATTATCATTAAGTGTAAGCTTCTGGTATTATTTTATTTAGTTCTTTGTAATTGAATTCAAGCATGATATATTATAATTTAGCAATATACATGTTCTTGTGTATGTCCTAACATTCTATTAGTGTAAACTAGCTTAATTAAAATAAAACTCTCTTATACTTTTCATAACTCATCTGGTAAAAGTCTTCAAATACAAGCCGCACTTGAAGACCATCTGATGAAACCACTAGATGGTTCCCAACATCAACAGCGTCTCGGTGCCGGTCAATGTCTTCTTCTCGGGTCAACCCGTTTGCCACTAACGGCCCCACGTGCGTCAATATCATACCATCCATGTACATGCATGCATGCAATGGGGGATGTCATGCATGACGCGTTCTTACATGATACATGCATTAATGTCGCATACACATCAAGAAAACGCCACGGACGAGTCAGTCGGTTCTGAGTCAGACGCAGGAATCGGCCATCACATTACATTAATTAAGCTGACGTGTCACATTATTTTCAATTCTTACCAAATCAACCAACAAACACAGGGACAAAATTGAAATGAAAAACAAACGAAATAAAACAAAAAATGGAATTTACTGATAATTCCAATGGCTAATTGTTCGTCCTGGTCGTGGAATTAATGAACTCATTAAGCATTAAACATGAAAAGAAACAATGAAATATGATTAAAAAAAAAAACAAAAACAAAACAAACGCATGAAATAGGATTTATACAGTACCTCCAATAATTTGATAAGCTTACTAATTTTATTTGAAATTAGATACGACAACCATAAAAAGCTAAGTCTTAAATTAGTTGAGGTTGATCATAGAATTAGCGAAAAATTAATGGCGGGAGAAATCAGCGACAGATCAGTGACAAAATACAATTCGTCACAATTGTTATCACAAATACTGATTTGTTGCTTTTTGGTCAACCAAGTCAAACGGTCTATCTGATCCAGAACTGTTGCTGATTTGTGATTGTTTAACAACATATTCAGTCTGTTGCAATTTTTTGATACTATTTCACATTATTCTTGTAGTGGAATTCTTCTATTCTGTCTGATGTAATATATGGACTTGATGATAAAAATCTGCATCTCTATCTTTTAATTTTACGTTGATTTGATTTATTTAATGCATGAAGCGGCAAAATATATTTTACATTGATTGTCAATTATCGTGGCTCTTTTCATTTATGTACGTAGATTTTAAGGCAACTTTATGATCACAAGAGAACACGTAAAGGACTTCTCAACTTGAATCTTCACGAAGTTGAAGATAATATATGAAAATGAAATTTGTGTCGTTTGTGATTTAAATCGAGTGATACATGACAAATGCATCGAATTATATACGAGTGAAGTCTGTGATGATGGAATTGTAGCACGCACAAATGGTAGAAAATGATGCGCACGGAGGCCAGTCAAGTCACCACGACTTGCCTTCTTTTGATCAGTTTATAATTTCCAGTTCTGTCTGTTCCAATATCAATACTATTGTAAAATTGAGTCGCAACTTGTTAAAAATTAAAGAAGGAAATAGAAGACTAAAAACTCACTACTATAAACTACTATTACAAATGAGAAGAGAATAAATGAGATAGTTGGAATAAAATGTTTTCATTCACTATAATATTTTTGGCCTTTAATAGAGGTTTTAAAACCCCTATTAAATAGAGTGTTATTAAATATCATGTGAAAATGTGTTATGTTTTAATTTTTAATACATGTATTACATAGAGGTTTTTTAAAACTCCTATCGATTAGATGTTATTTAATAACGCCCCCCTTTAATAGGAGTTTAAAAACCTTTATTAAATAACGAAATTGTTCTAGTGATTCAACTTTGTATATTTTTATAATGAGGTTAACACCCTTTATATAGGTCATTTGGTGATGATGATAAATGTACTTTATACAATGTGTACAAGTAACACATACACCCCATGTCATACAAAACATTACAAGTAATTTAACAATATATAGAAGAGTTGGTGTACATTGGAAATGATTACAAGTAACATGACGATATATAAACAAATATGGAAGTATTATTAAGTGAGAAATATAAATTACATGACTATACAAAATGTTGATACAATATGTTGATGTATATGCATGGTCATACATACTCAACAACACAATAATTATTACCAAAAATATCTCTACTGAAAAAATAAAAAGAAAAACAGAATGTATATTTTGATTTCTCATGCAAAAGTTTAATTTTAATTTGCAGAAGGAGCCGGCCCAATTGCCACCTTAGGCTGACAAGTCATATTCATATTAATTCATTTTTCCACATCATCAGACAGCTCATGATGAATTCATGGCTTTTGCATATATAACATTAATTTCATAATTAGCTTCATGCACCCTTCGAATATATTTGATGTTTTTAGCTAATATGTAAACTTACATATAATCAAAATATATATAGAGTACACGCACTACAAAAAAAAAAAAGGGAATATACTAATTAATTAGTCAAGATTTTTGTTTTATATACCACTTGTTGATATCAATGGTATAACTATACTTTTTTTCTGAATAATTAATTGTACATGTAATTCTATCTGCTTTAATAATGGCATATATATATATATATATATATACATACAGTTGAAACAAAAGCTTCGGACAAAGAAAACAAGATGATAATGGAGGAAATCAAACAAAGATTTGAGGTGCGTAATCACTTTCTTTTAGACAAGATTTTTCATACCAGTCAAAATCACGTAAACACAATGGAAAAATCGAAACTTGACTTCATGATACAATCAATTCTTTAATGGTTGTTGGATGATGTGTGTGTAACATATATATAACTCCAACTAAAAACACTCTTTGAAGAACTTAAGAGAGAATGATGATATGGACTCAAAACACACTTTGACTCAAAAACTTATGTTTCAATGTGTCTCAATGTGTATAATACGTACTAGATCTCTTTAATTTATAGAAAACTAAGGGATATAGTGTCTATTCACTAAGAGGTGAGTTTTGGTACGAAGAAACGGACCAAAAACACTCAAAAAATTTACACATCTTAGTTCGCTGTGGCTGGCGTTGAATTGGTGCCACAACGCCAGGCTCAACACCAGAAATAGCAAGTCATTTTTTTAAACCAACAATTTCCCCATTTTCAAATCATATGGACATATAAATTGAAAATTACACTTATGAAATAAAAATGACCAAAAACATATATAGCATCATTCCTAAATCGATACATAAATGATAAGTGTCATTTGGACTTGAACTTCTCACTTAGTGTAAATACTTTCAAAGTTTCATCATATACTATGGTAAACATATCTTGAACTAAGAAATCTTGCGACAAATTAAAACTGAAAATATCACACATACCAATTTCATGTAAGTAAGAGTATTTTGTTGATTGCACATTATGGCCTTGTGCAAATCCTGATTTTTTGAGTGCTCTAGAGTCAGTTAGGCTCATAAGAAGCGGACACACTTCTACATCCATATAGGTAAGTCTACTTAAGTGAATCTGCGAGTCACTCTATTCGACTTATTAAGACCTAATTGTCAACCTCCGTTATGCAGAACCAACACTAGAACCAACACTACAAAAAAATAGCAAATCAGAAACGGAATTTTCCGTCTCTGATTTGCATAAATTTCGTCTCTAATTGAAATCGGAAACGGAACAGAAACGGAATCAATTCCGTCTCTAAAATCGTCGTCGCTGATTCAATCAGAAACGGAAATAAATTCCGTTTCTGATTTAGAGACGGAATTAATTCCGTTTCTGATTAGAGACGGATTTAGAGACGGAAATTAGAAACGGAACAGAGACGAAACAGAAATGGAATTTTTTTCAAAATGGTACATTTTTAATTGCATTCCGTCTCTGATTCCGTTTCTAATCAGAAACGGAATCAGAGACGGAAATAATAAATTCATGAATTTCGTCTCTGATTCCGTTGCTAATCAGAAACGGAATCAGAGACGGAATCAGAGACGGAATTTTTGAATTCCGTCTCTGATTCCGTTGCTGATTCATGATATATTCCTGAAAAATTAGAGACGGAATAGCAACAGAATGTCTGAATTCCGTTGCTAATCCGTCTCTAATTTTCCTTTTTGTTTAAATTTCAAACATAAACATAATCCAATTGGTTCTCCAACCTATAACTTGTAATTACAACCATAGGACCTACTTCATCGCCTTTGCACCCTCCAACAACTCCTTGGGGTGCTAACATCCCCCAAAAAAGCAAAACTTGACATTCATACATCGACAAAATATATCAACAAATATTCAAATGAGAGAAAAAAAAAAAATGTAAAATTCAAAATTTAAAAAAGATTTATATATCCACGAAAAATTGTCTAGTATAACAAATGCTCCAAATTTCTAAGTATTCACAAAAACCACCAATCCTATTGTTCAACAACCACAAAAAAAAAACTTACAATCCTCTAAATATGCACAAAAAGAATTATCAATCTAAAAGTCATATAAACAACTATAAAAGTTACATGATATGTTTTAATTTCCTCATCTCTCACTTGGAAAAAAGATTATGGCAGGTATTGTCACAGGGATATGGGCAATCAATGGCACTAACTCCCACTCGATCGAAGAACCAATCACCTACTGATAGGGTCACGCTCTGCAAATATTGCAAAATAGATCAAACTCATGATAAAAAATACGAAACTGCAAAAAAACTATCTCCATTTACAAAGGTAAAAGAAAACAAGATATTTTACTATAATTGAACACACCATTCTATTATACAAATAAGTCTAATAACACCATATCCAAGAAGAACATAATTTAACAAACAGAACACATGAAATCCAATAACTTTTCTTTCAATTAGTTTATGTCAACTGTAAAGATCAAATTACTGTTTACCTAATAAATCAACCAACAATATAATCATGAAATGTCCACAAAGCAAAGGATTCAAGGTCATGCTAAAATAAAAATGTCCACAAAGCAAAGACTTCAAGTGCATAAGTTTCTAAAATGGGAAATTAGACATAATAATGATGAATATTTAAGAGAATAGGAATGTTTCATGCATGTGGGCCAACATGCTCGTGCCATTTTGTGTCAATCAACCATGTAAAAGCAATACAAGGCATAAGCATCACGTTTTTTACAAAAATGAAAAGGAACGCAGATTTTGCTTTTGGAAATTTCTAATAGAATTAATATAATTAACAGTTATTAAAATATAACAGAGTTCACTTTGAACTAGTTTATGAATGTAACTCATCATATGCCATGATAGCAATGCCAACCATCAAGATGCAAAAGTCAAATGATAAAACTTTGTAGAGAAAAAAAAATATCATCTAGAAATCAAGAGTGGTAAAGATTCATGTGTCACAACAATTTAAAATGAAAAAACAATATCTTAGTCATAGAGAGACAGATGACATTTAAGCTTAAAATGAAAAAGTAAAGCAATGACATTACAATGTTTTGCAAGGATTGATAATGCAAGTAGCATAGGGAGCTCCTCTTCAAGATTGATAAATAAACCTTCTTTTGCAGGGGTACCAGTGGTGCTACCCTATTAAGATGACAAACTATCCAAAGATTATCAAGCATGAAACACAAACGTACATAAAGTATTATGAGAAAGGGAGACACAAGTAAATATCAACTCGCATTGTATTTTTCGGGCTGTTTTGTGTAGCCATGAGAGTGTGAACACCTTGTCCACAATAGCCTATCTTTTTGTAACTAAATTCCTATTAATATATATATAGTCTCTTTCTCTAAAAATATACTAGTCCAGTCAAGGGTCCCTATTAATATACATAGTGATGTGGACTTTTTCTTATTGAGAATAAGAATAAGACATCGAAACAAATAGCTTTCGATGCAAATTTCAAACACTTTCAAGGTACATGTGAAAAAGATATAAAAGAGGAAAGGAAAAAAAAAAAATGTATTCTTGCCTCGATTTGACACATATAACCCGATCCATGAGTTGCTTGAAGCTTATCAAGTGTGCCTCCGGTCAAGAAGCCTCCACATCTCTAAAGCATAGTCCAAATTAGTACACTACAATGATTAGACATGGAAATAGCAGGACTATTTAAAAATAGATGTACAACGAACCTTCAGCAGGACTTTTTAAATCATCGAAAAGGAAACAATGAGGTGTGCCGATGGGGAAGTAATGTACGGAGGATTTAGCTAACTAATAGTCAAATATATGACATAGCAAGGAAAAGGAAGGAAGGTCGACAAATCTCTATAGCTAATCATGCACAATTAGTTTAGTTCTATACTATATCATTTCCTTTGTTTTTAACATTCATGTTCAATTATTAGGCCACCAAAGAACATACAACACATGTCCCTCCTCAATCAAAGAAGAAATAAACAACAATGTATTAAACTAAAGGAAACTTAAACACAAACATGCACAATCATGAGAAGAAATAAACAACAATGTATTATCTATAATATGGGAAGAAACACACATGACACAAACCTTTGATGAATTGGCGTGCTTCCTCTTTCTTTGGAAGGTTTTTCTCTCGATTTTCCTTCATAAACGACCACCTAAAAACAAATAATTAAGCAGAAAGTTATAAATTCAACTAAGTTACAAAAGGTTACATCTGATTCAAGCATGATGATTCAAACAAGAAAATGGAGAGGAAGGAGAATTCGGCAAGTTCTACTGCATGGAAAGAAGTAACGCTTCCAAGTATTACCATACTTACTTGGAATGAAGATAATTCATCCTGCAACATGCCATATTTTCCCTGCAACATTGCGAGGCTCTCTATCATTATAGACTTTTCTTGTTCAAGATATTCAAGGCTTGCTTGTATGAATCGCTATCTCGCTGAAGTTTGCTATTGTATTGTTGTAAACCGTGTTGTAATCTTGCGAATTTTTATATGAAGCATTAAGTGACTCAAATATGTAAAGCAATTTTGAAAATAACTTCATTTACCCTATAAGTAAAAAAAAAAACAAAAACTGAACCTCTAATTTTAAACAAAACTTTGCAAACTAATTGTGTAGATCTACTTACCAACTTGTACACCACCCCTAGCTTGATCATCTCCTTAAAAATTCTCCAAAATCTCTCTACCTCTAATATATAAATATGTATGTCATACTTACATGCGCCTGCGCTTGTCCATAAAACTTTCCGGGCGATCCGAATAAGCGCAAGTTCATATTTCCAAGTTCCAATTGAAAATTTCACAAGCCATGTTGAGAGCACAGTTGCTAACTAGCAAGGCAAAGATAAGCAATGGTAGAAATAAAATTGTCGAAAAAGAACATACGAACTAACATTATGCGTCCACTCAAAACATACCTAAATGCAATGTCTTCTACAAACATTCAAGAAGTACCTACAAGAAAATTGTTTAACAAAAAAATGGGAGGGAAGAAAATTGAACAAATTGAAACAAAAACTGAAAAACACAAAACCAAACACGAAAGATCGAAGCTTTCAAGACCAAACAAAACTCTACCAAAACCCCATTACCGAAAACACAAAAATAAACCCTAGACACCACAAAACCCCAAGAAACTCACATGCAATCTTCGAGAAACCAAACAATAAAAAAAATCTAAAATCGAAACCCTAGAAACCAAAAACAAACTCACATCGAGAATCCCCAGCAAGTCGTCGACCGAGCTGGGGGGGTCGCCGAGGCGCGTCCGGCTTCGTTGAGCTCGAGCTCCAGTTCCTGGTCCGTCATTTCTCCGAATCTACGCAGACCCTTCAAAACCCTATCGATCACGAACTCGATTTTAGACTCCACGCCTCATCAAAGAAACCCTAGAACGAACCCTAGAAACCAAGACGGAATCGGAGGGGACTAAATCTAGGGTTTGGTACGCGAAATCGATTCAGACGAACAACATGGCTATTGGTGAGAGTGAAAGTAGAGAGGTGCGAGAGAGAGAGAGAGAGCAGAGAGCGGCAGAGAGAGAGAGTGCGGTGACGGTGAGAGAGAGAGAGGAGAGAGCGGTGACGGTGAGAGAGAGCGGTGAGAGCGGTGAGGGAGAGAGGTTTGTTGAGAGAGAGAGCGGTGAGGGAGAGGTTTGTTGAGACATAGGTTTTGAGAGGTTTTGAGAGACAGAGAGACAGAGAGAGGTTTTGAGAGAGAGAGAGAGAGAGAGAGCTGAGTGATTTTAGGGAGAGACGGACAGTTATGGGTATGTAGATCAAGCATGCACGAATCTCGAGACATAATGAACGGTTGAAAAAAAATAAAGTTTTGGTGGGAATGTTAGCGCCATTTTTTAGAGACGGAATTTAATTCCGTCTCTAATTCCGTCTCTAATTCCGTCTCTGATCCGTCTCAAATCCATCTCTGAACGTTTCCGTCTCAATTCCGTCGCTAACTTTTTTATTTAGAAACGGAAATTATTCCGTTTCTAATTCCGTTTCTGATTTAGAAACGGATCTTATTTCCGTTTCTAATTCCGTTTCTGATTTGCTATTTTTTTGTAGTGCAAGAAGTGACCTGTTAGTACCACATTGAACTTATTCTGTATTTTCAAGAATTAAGTTGGGTTCCTATCAAGTGACGATCGAATTAAGCAAACCTAAATCTCATTCCTTTTAATGTCTGAGACACCATATCTCTAACAAGACCCTTTGTTAATAGATGCACTAAATTCTTGTTAGATTTCACGTAATCAACTGTGATAACCCTATTTTTGAGTAACTGTCTCAAAAGATTATGTCTTAAACTTAAGTGTCTAGACTTTCATTATAATTCTTGCTTGCGACTTTATAAAGAGTTGTCTTGTTATCACAATTGATTAATATAGCCGGACATGGCTTGCTCTATAATGGTATCTCCATTAACAAGTTTTTAAGCCATTTCACTTCCTTGTTTGCATCTGCTAGGGCAATTATTTTTTATGTCATTGTTGAATTAGAAATACATGTTTGTTTCTTTGAGCTCCAAGAAACAGCCGCTCCTCCTAGCATAAATATCCATCCACTAGTTGGTTTGGAATTTGACTCGACATTATTCCAACTAGCATCACTGTAACCTTTCAAGACTCGGGGATATCCATTAAAATGTAGATCATAATTCAAAGTCTCATTCAGGTATCTAAAGATTCTAGTAACTGCATCCAAGTGTTGTTTGTTTGGATCACCAGTGAATTGTCATAGCATATAAACCGCGTAATCTATATCGGGTCTATGCAATGCATATCATACATGAGACTTCCTATCACACTAGAATACTCTAGTTGTGATAAACACCTACCGGTGTTCTTTACTAGTTTTAAACGAGACTCGATAGGAGTACAAATTGACTTTTAATCAAAGTGACCAAATGAGATTGAGATAATATAATACCATTATTTCGCCGTAAGATTTTGATTCCCAAAATTAAAATTAATTCAGCCTCTCCTAAGTCCTTCATGTCAAAGCTAGTAGACAAAAGATGTTTAGTTTCTTCAACTAAGGCTAGCGAAGGTCCAAATATTAACATGTCATCCACATATAAACATATGATGACACCAACATCATTGTCAAACTTGCTATAAATACATTTATCAGCATCATTGACTTTGAATCCAAATGATTGCACAACTATGTCAAAGTTCTCATGTCATTGCATAGGAGCTTGCTTCAAGCCATAGAGAGATTTTACTAATTTGCAAACTTTCTTCTCTTGACATGGCATAACAAAACCTTCCGACTGTTCCATATATATTTCTTCCTCTAGATCACCATTTAGGAAAGTCATTATTACATCCATTTGATAGATAACTAAATGATGAATAGAAGCAAGAGATATCAACACCCGAATGGATGTTATTCTTGCAACTTGTGCGTATGTATCAAAATAATCAATGTCATGCTTTTGTCTATAACCCTTAGCTACTAGACTTGTTTTGAACTTGTTTATTGTTTCGTCGACATTTAATTTTCTTTTGAATACCCACTAGCACCCAATTGTCTTTGATCTCGGTGAAAGATTAGAAAGTACCCAAGTTTGATTCGACAAAATCGAATTCATCTCATTATTGATCGCTTCTTTCCAAAATGAAGCATCCCTTGATGAAACTGCTTGTTGAAACGAAATAAGATCATCATCAACATTAAGGACAAATTTTGTTTGTTCCTTAATATCACATCTATTTCCTTCAACCAAGTAGGTTATAAAATTCGGGCAAAAAGATTTATCAATCTTTTGTCTTTTACTTCTCCTTACTTCAACGTTCTCACCGTCGTTAGTATGAGGATTCTCTTGTTCATTAGAAGAATTTGATGACAAATCTTCTAGATTCACATGACTTTGTTCATTATATAAGTTTTGAGGCAACTCTCTAGATTCCTAAAATTCGGTTGCAAAAACATGTCATGTGTTTTGTTTAAATGCTCAAAGAGTTGTTGTACATCTATAGATTCAATTATATCATTACTTTCCAATTTCAAGAATCTATATGTCACACTATGCTTTGTCTAACTAATAAAAACACATTTATAAGTTCTATTTCCTAATTTATGTATCTTTGGGTCCAATTTTCTTACATAAGCTAAACAACCTCAAACTTTAAGTCTCTTAAAATTTAGTTGTTGCTTGAATCATTACTCATATGGGGTGACATTTGTGTTCTTTAATAGAACCCTATTCAGGATAAAGCAAGCAGAAATAATGGTTTCCCCATAAGTTCAAAGGCAAGTTAGAACTTAGTAGCATGGAATTAACCATCTCTACTAATGTTTTATTCTTCCTTTCCGCTACACCATTTTGTTGTGGTGTATAAGGTGTTGTTACTTGATTTATAATTCCATTAGTCTCACAAGATTTTATGAACTCCTTGGAACAATATTCACCACCTCTATCAGATCTTAAAGCCTCAATTTTCTTGTTATGTTGATTTTCAACATTCGATATGAAAACAAGAAGATTTTCATAAAACTCATATTTGTTTTTAAAAAGATAAACATAAGAATATTTTGAAAAATCGTCAATAAAAGTGAGAAAATATTTGTTTCCTCATAATGTAACGCGACTTTTCAAATCACATATATCATTATGTATCAAATCAAGAATTTGAGAAGATCTTTGAATCGATTTGTGTGATTGTCTTGTGATTTTTTGTTTGTGCACATATCTCACACTTTGTATCATGTTAAATTTAAAATAAGTAGATACGCCTAAGTTATGCATATTTCTACAACAACAACAACAACAACATAGCCTCAGTCCCAAATTAACTGGGGTCGGCTACATGAATCAAACTTTTCCATTGTGCTCGATTAAGTGCAATTGATGGTGAGCTTTGCAAACCATTCAAATCCCTCTTAATTAATGCATATTTCTAATGCAACAAAAATTAACATGGCCTAATCTACCATGTCATAATAAACATGAATCAACAATTAAAGAACATGAATCAACAATATACGAAGAATAAATAATTGTTATTGCATTCAAATTAATCATACCATTACATGAGTACCATTGCCAATATGAACACCTCTCTTGAACAAGATAAACTTATCTGACTCATAGACAAGACGTAAACCTCTCTTATTAAGGAGGAAACCGAATACAAAATTCTTACACATTTCGGGTACATAATAAACATTAATTAAATGTAAAACTTTTTTCGAAGTAAGCTTGATATCCACCATTCATTTGCTAACCACCTTAGTTTGATTGTTGTTCGTCATGCGCACTTTTTCAATAGTGGCAAGATCTTTGTAAGTCTTGAAAAGACTACGTTCCTTGCAAATGTGTATGGCTGCGCCGATGTCTAGCAACCATCCTACTTTATTTGCAACCAAATTGGCTTGACAAACTATTGCTATGAGTTCCATGTCCATGTACTCCATATTGTGACTTGTCTTGACCACTTCCTTCTTTAAGAATTTCTTCTTAGATCGACACTCTCATGCATAGTGTCTCAGTTTCTTCGACATTTGAGTATTTTCAATTCACGGTAGCTACATTATTTTTGTTCGACATTTGAGTCAGAGGTAGGGGGTTCTTTTTGTTGGGGCATGTGCCCTAGGTCAATCCATTAACTGTCTTTATGAATACTTTTAGTTAATAAAATAGAGGATTTCATTTGATGTTTATTATAATTAATTTGGATGTTTACATTATAATAAAATCCATGGGTATTTATAGAAATATCCTAAATGTCCCTAGTCGATCATTATACTGAGAACTATAATGAATTAAGACTAATGTGAGTCTTGATTGATGATCATATGATGATTATACGTATAGGGATACGAATCAAGATCACGAGTACTTGTTAGGGAACAAAGTACTGGACCGACCCGCTATGAGAACATCACATGGATTAAGTCATAGTTATTTCTCATGATAGGTATATTTTTCAGTCCTCTGACTTGAGATTACCAAAGACTTCAACATTAGGAACATAGTGATTTGACACTATCAAACGTTGTCTTTAACCGGACGATTATAAAGGTTGTGATTGGTTACTGTGTGAGCAATGTGATGAAGTTGTGTAATCGAGATAAAATTTGTCCCTCTCATATAAAGAGAAATATCTAATGGATCCCTCGATGTATTAGACTGTTAAAAGGCTTAGTCTAAATGAATCGATATTGATCAATGTCACTTGGATGTTTTCAATCTACCTAGAGATCGAGACTAGTACGATTGAACATGTTGGATGACAATTCCATGCCTTATGTTTGATCAAAAGGATATCGTTTGACAAAGGGATTTTATATACACTATTGATTAGGTTGTATCGATTTTGATATTCGTATAACTTGGGTAGTCATAATGTCTTGCTTGAGGCCGCTTATGACTTGTATACCAAAATGTGTTTTTGTACACTGCCAACGTTGTATGAGCCTATTGGGTCGAACACTAAGAATAGTTTTGTGAGATTTTAAGATGGTTCAGAAAAACGAATTTTATATGATAAAATTCATGACAGAAACGTCATTGTGGTGTATTACACTTATACTTCTTTAAGTAGGGGTATATGTGTAATTTACTTAACCTTCTATATACAAGGGTTGTATAAATAGACGCGTTAAGTTAGAATACACATACGAAATATTAAAGGCCAAAACTCTATTTTCTTTTTAGAAATGACTTAGGGTTTTTGGTATGCTCTGGATCGTTTTGGAGAGAAACAAAAGGTTTGGTATTCTCTCAAAGCTAGCACTTCGAATCTCGGCCGCCGTTCGTGTGTGGACTACTGGTAGAGGGCGTTCGTCGTTGGCAACGCCTTAGAGATCGATCAACCTTCAGAAAGGTATATTGCGACTGAGGTATGATTAATTTTTCATGGTTTAAACGTTTTTAATGGAATTAGATTCGGATCCTGTTGGGGTTTTTGTCAAAATTGTTTTGTAATCTCCTCTGCGCATGAACCCCAAAACCCAACACTTTTAGCTCCTGTGAAATTAGTCAAGTTTAAAAAGGGGTCGAGGCAATTCAGACTTCTATGTCATCAAAAAGTATAAAAAATAATAATTTAAATATTGAACCTTAATAAGTTTTAAATAAATAGCTAGTAGGTCTCAACCTGTCACGGTCCAAATCTCTTAATTTGACTTTAATCTTTTAATCAGGATCAAATGACCCATGACGTGGGACCTGCTTCGATATACGTGTCACAACCGATGCTAGATGATCGAGGTAAATGTTATATTTTGTACTGATGAATGCCCAATGTATTGTATATATGTAGAGTACTAAGTCATTCCTGCTTGTGAATAGGTGTCGAGACGCGCATGGGAACGAGCCTCGAGTTGTGTGCCAACGTGGGACCGAGGTAAAGAACAATATGGTGAGTTGGTATAAGCTTTATATTGCTTTTATAAGTGAGATAAGTGGGGCTATGGTTGATTAAGTATCAAATACACTTAAGTTAGTAAGTTAAAACAATAGTTGCTTAATATTTCAAGAGACACGTATTAACCCATCTCAACACCAATTGAGTTACTTATTGGTGTCATTTGGCAAAAGTTAGTGGAACATGTGTGAATAAGTGTACAATTAAATAGATCTCGAGATACGTGTGCATATTAGGATCAATGACTATCAATCAACTATATCCAATTCAAAATTATGAAGCTCGTGGTCAACTCAAGCAACTCAATTCTTTCATATTCATTTGCTTAAGAGAGAAGCAAAGTTGTTGGAGAAGGATGAGCTGCTGGAGAACAAGAATATCAACAAAAACTTGGTGATTTAGTGAAGGAAAGATCAAGTATTTGTCATGGCCTAAATCTCTAACCCCGTTTTAATTCCTTAATCAGGATTATCGACCCTTGACGTGGGACCTACACTGTGATACGTACACCGACCGAGGCACGTAGCCGAGGTATATGGTATTTTTGTATTGATGTATGTCTAGTGTTATGTATTGTGTAGACTTACTAAGTCATTTTGTACGGTTGTAGCGTCGAGACGAGAGCAGGGACAAGCCTCGATATGCGTGTTGATGCGGGTACTGGGTAGTTGACGAGATTGACTATTAGGTCGAGGAAACGAAAACACACAAATTGAATAATCAAATAGATATTTCCACATTATTAATGTCATTTGATTTATGACGACATTCGTTTTAATGTGTCTTATATATTCCAGAAGTTAAAACCGGGAATATTATACTAAGATTAAATCATATAGATAAATTTTCTATTATTCTGAGTAGATTTCTTCTGAACAAGACATTAACAATAAAATTGTTGTATTAGATATTGTCTGAACATTAGCCTCCGCTAAGTTCGAATGCGAGAAATATTCACTTTTACATTATAATGTATATGTACATATGCACAATGCACATGACATAAACTCATTGCCCATATTTAGGTCACGATTTAAACACATCTTGATGTGCATGTTTTATCAAGTCATTTTTAATGATAAAATTCAAAATATTTTGCCTTTGATTTTGAAGGCATGGTAAAGGTCACAAAAATATTCGGGTATATATATGACAATATTTAGGTAAAATAGCCTTTCATATATGACAAAAAAAAATGTCACAATTATGAGCGCTCATTGTCAATAATTATTTGTCATTTGTAGTGGTGCACCACTTTTGTTCCAATTTTTAGTGAAATTGTCAATACAACCTTTACCTGATATTTTCACATTTTCACGTCCATAAATTTATTATTGCGATCATGATCATTATATGCAACATATGCTTCTTAATTTGAAGTCGAACTAAATGGACGAGAGTGATATTATATTTATAATATCTCATTATTTTACTTAGCTACCATGAGACAATAAATCAATCCTTAATATTTATTAGATCGATGTGCGCACTCGATATTTATAGCAGCAATAAATCGAGGCGGATCATGTGACCTTATTTTTATTATCTCATTAGTCATATTTCCACATAGCCTCAACATAGAGGTAATTAAAATTATGGAATTATAATTAATATTTGACTGATTAAATTTTGTAGCATGAGACCCAGCCGCTCATTTTTGAGCTTTTGGAGCATTACCCTTTTGGTATGTATATATATAACTTCCATAACGTGAAAATATATATAAAGTAAAATATTCACTTTTCAAATCTCTAAAGAGAAATTGGCGAATGATTATGTATAACACAAAGTTTTGCATATATGTTTTATTCACATACTGTAGTATTTAATTGTCATGACAAGTGATTATTGTCGGTAATATAATAAGGCAACAAGTTCAACTATGGTTGAATAATATTTTGAAAATAAATTTAACAAAAATAGTTTTCCTTTTTTTATGTAAAAACATAACATATGATTAAATATATATTCACAACTTGATTCATTAATAAACAAAATATATTTCTTCTTATGAGTTGGTGGGACAACCTCCACGTTGGGTGGCGAGACATATTCTACTTAATACCATGCCTCCTCGAACGGGATAACTCGTCTCCCTTTCAATGTTTAGCTTTACTGGGGACAAGACTTACCCACTATCAACTCAAACTTATAGCATTATTTGTATTATAAAATTAAGAATAGAACAATAACTAATCGTTTGTAGTTTTAAGAGAAACTACATGTCACACATTGACTTTTGATTTCTGATGTAGAAGATCGTACAAGACGCAACTACAGAGCATACTTTCGTAGTCGGTGACGTTACAATGCATAATGTATGAATAAAGTACATTTATATAATTAAATATGCATGTAACAAAAAAAAATTAACCATGACAACATGGAAATAAGTTGAATTTATTTAAATTAATAAAGATTATACCTTCTTAGCTTTATATCTTTGAAAAGCTTCTTGATCTTCAATACCTCCTTTTGTAGAGCAACTTCGTGTTGATAACGTGTTGTAAATTGAGTTGAAACTTGCTAAGAACTAGAAAAGGAAAATAGAAGACTAAGACTTTCTACTACTACAAAGGAGAAGAGAAGAAATGAGATAGTTGGAATGAGAAGTTTTCATTCAACTTGGTGTGTGAATGACAAGTTTTAGAACCATTTAATAGGTCTTTGGTGATGATGATAATTGTACTTATACAATGTGTATAAGTTATACATACACCACAAGTCATAGAACACATCACAAGTAACATAGACAATACATGGAAGAGTTGGTGTACATTAGAGATGATTACAAGTTACATGACAATACATGGATAAGTGATTATACATTAGAGTTGAATACAAGTTATGTAGAGTGTATAAGTTACATTCAATGTAGAAGTCACGCTTGATGTTACTATTCAATGTGAGAGTCATGCTTGACAATGTGATCATTCATAAGCTTGGTTAAAGGGTTATCTAATTTACAACATGACCATGAAGTCTTAATTGAATAAGAGAACCAACAAAAATTAGAAGTCTCTAAAAGTTTCCGCGTTGAGGTGAAGAGAAGTTGAAGATTTCTTCATGTGTATTTTTATACAAAAAGTCTATAAAAGTCTAGATTTGTAACCAAACCACAAAAGTCACCAAAATATTAAATACACCTTACTTTTATAAACTCTCTAAAAGTTTAAATTGAATACCCCAAAACTTTTATAGACTTTTATAAAGTCTATATAAAAGTCTATAAAAGTTCACATTGAATACACCTTACTTTTATAAACTCTCTAAAGTTTTAATTGAATACACCTAAACTTTTTTAATAATTAAAAGTAACCATAAGTCCATTAAAATCTCAATTGAATACACACTGTTAGTCCTTTTTTGTTACAAGTTATAGTCATTTTGAACATGCATCAAAATATATATGTGCATTACACAATTCAACTAACCAATTAAATTAGTATTTGATAAAAAAAACAATTAATTAAATTGGTATTGTATGAGATCTTGTGTAAGAAGATGAGGGTTCAAGCCTCAATAACAATTAACACCCCGATTGAAAATGTAATTTAAAGAACTTGTATATAGATAATTAATAAATCTACTAGATTCATGAGATCAGACTCGATCATAGGAGGTATTTAAATTTTTTACAAATATTTAAGAAGTATCAAAAACAATTTACAAGTCATTATATTTGCTTCATAAATTGCTTGAAGATGACTTAAAAAAAAAAGTTTGGACTCACGAGTCCAAATAGCATCCATATATAATTAACATTGTTTTGCACTGAAAATTTGAATTAAACCTGGCATAAGTAAAAATGAGTCATCTCATGTAACGGCCCAAATTTAATTTACCGTTATTAATGACGTGGTTGCAGATGTGGCTAACAACTTAGACTCTCATGGGACCCGCAGTTAAGCTAGGGCGTGTCTGGAGTTATGTAAATAGTTATTTTGATGTGTGTACTTATGTTACGTTTGACGTGCGAGAATTTGTGATAAGTATTCGCCTCGAATACGTATCGATGCGGGTACCGGGTAGGCTAAAAGACTAAATACTAGGCCGGAGAAAATAATATACACATGAAATAAATAAAATGGGTTAAATAATTAATATGTAATGCCTATTTGATTGCTAGGGTCATGGTAGTACACGTATGTCACGATTTGGGATGCGAAAATGAGCGTCCGAACACTCGATAGGCAACTTATTAAGTTAAATACAAGGAAGAGCGTGCTATTGGAGTCACTTTAGAAGTCATTAGCGGTTGGGAAACAGAGAAAAAGTGCTCATTAGATGGCATTGAGATGCACGTGAGAGGAGAGATCATGTGAGAGTATAAAAAGTCACATTGACTTTCTTTTCACCACCTTTTCTCTTTCTCACAAGAAATCCGAAAATTGAGAAGCAAAAACAAGGGTTTGGAGCTACAAATTTGATGATTTGAAGACCTTGGATTGGTTAATTCATCAAAACAAGGTAATATTCACTATCACCTCAACTTTCTTTATTTTTTGGTACCATTTTTTTGGGGTGTTTGAGTGAATCCAATATGGATGGTTATGGGGCTGTTTGGTGGTCGTTTTAATGAGTTTTTGATGCCATGAAACTTTAGTAATATAGGTTGTTAAAGTCGTGGAGTTTTATTGGGGTTTCGCCAAGTTTTTTCAGGGTTTAGGTTTCGATTCGGCCAATTGGGGGTTTATCCCGGGGATCGATACCGGGCATAATATGAATTAATATGATGGGTTTAATACTCTAATGTGAAAGTTTGGAAAATTGATAAATTACCGAATATTAGGTACTTGGATTTGATCAACGAGTGTTGGGACACGCATTTGGAGGCGCGGAGATTTGCTTTTGTATTTGTGGAGCGCGGTTTGAGGTATGTAGTATCCCAACTAAAATTTCTTGAGCATTTACTTACTTTGGCTTTTGAGTTCAAATTTTGTCTTTCAACACTCTATTCTTGGTTTTGGTTTAAATGGACGGACGTTGAGGCTCTCCCTCCGTACCATTCCTGTGTATATGTCCACTTGGTCATAACATGTGTATCATGGATCTAGGTGAATAGTTCGACCCGAGAGTCGCGTTGGGGCATTTGTAGGTGCGTCGTAGGTTTTACGCCGACCACCTAGCTGATCCAGATACTAGCCTTGCTTGAATGGTACCCGTCAGCAATATTCTGTAGAGAGTCCGAAGTATGGCACAAGTCCGACCCTAGGCACTAGAAATACACTTTGAGTTTTTACTATTACTTATTCATGCGATGATCACAGTTGCCTGTATTTATTTATGCATATTTATTTAATAATTTCATTTAAATTTCAGTATTTACTTTCAGTATTACTCACTTAATTTCCTTGCGAATACTCATTCTGGACTAGTCATCTGCCTTTTGTGATGACTTGAGTGCAGATCCGAGTACGAATCGTGGCAAGGGCAAGTATGCAGAGTACTTGTGATTCAGAGTTATTGAGCGAGACTAGTATGTTTGTATTATATATATTTTGTTTTATTTTAGGGATTTAGGATTGTTAGACACTTCAGGACCCTATATTTTTGATATTTTGAGACCTTTGAGGTGTATTCTCGATATATGATGACATATGGATTTTTCACACTAGGTATTCGAGTTAAAAGCATGACTTTGATGTTTAATATTTTATTTTGTCATGTTTAAAGACTTCCGTTGTGGTTTATTAAGGATTAAAACAACATTTTAGCAGATAACTTGAGTTCGTTAACAATTTAAACAGTAATTTTTTGTTCATTAAGGTTAATAATGTTTTAATGGTATATGAAATTGCATGTGGGACACACCTAGCGCTAGTAGGCCAGGTTGTAGGCCCGCATTGGACCCGTGGCAGTTCATTTGGAAAAGGGGCCGCTACATCTCATATAGGTTTTTCAGTAGATATGAAAAAAGGCAATTTATTTTTTTTTTATTTTTTAATTGGAAGGCAACTTAGTTTTTGAAGTTTTTGAAGGACATTTTATATAAGCCTTTGAAAAAGTTAATTAGCTTTATGTCCAATAATATAAGCTAGTTAAATTTCATATATAACTTACACATTTTCTAATTGGAAAATACTAGAATGACAACAACAATATCACACCACAAAACACATTAGCTCACAAGTGTATTCTATGTAACCTCGACCTGCGTGTTAAGCATCTAGATTTGTGTATGTATGCATCCCAATGCACGCCTGGATGTCTCTTGTGAGTCAACGTGTCTTGCAAATCAATCTTGTTGCCACAACGATAAAGGCGAAGTTATGATTTGTGTAAGTTAAGTGCAAGACCTAAGTTTTGATTCTCCAGTGTAGTAAGATCGTTCAGGCCACTGAGTTTTCACTACCGATCGATAGAGTCAGGACCTCATGAAAATAGTGAAGGTAACCTCAACTCCTACAATAATAATCATAATAATAATAATAATAATAATAATAATAATAATAATAATAATGTATGCAGTGTGACATGTAGTTGCACTCCTCTTTCTAATTATATTCAGCGGCGTGACATTAACTTGTTGATCTTATCAAAAAAAAAAAAAAAAAAAAATATTAACTTGTCGAACAAGCAGGTTTTAGAGAGTACTCCGAAATTAACAATAACTTTAATTTCTGAAAATAGACTGATCTGATAATTTAATAGTTGGAAAGTGACAGCAAAACCTCCAATAATGTAACGAGCTTTCCACTTCATATATTGGGATTAAGTTCAGATAGATAATGCATGAAAATTAAAATTAATTGGTACCTCAACGATTAAGCATGTGGCCTCATATAATTAAAGTTCGTTTTTCTATCTTATCATATAAAAAACTGATAACATCAATATATACGTATAACAAGCTCTGGATACAAAATAATTCACATATATTATTATGAAATCAATTGATTGGCTTAATAGTTTAGTATAAAATTTAAGAGTAAAAGGTCATGAGTTCAAACATTTATGAGGACAAATCATGTTTCTTTCTTATAAAAATAAAAAATAAAAATTCATATTTATTATGATAAATTTTCATCAAAAAAAGTGGCAAAAATGAGTTTTTTGGGTCCTAATCACAAATATTTATGCTATTTCACGAATATTCATCAAATAGTTATATAGTAACTAGTCAACCGTCACATAGTTATATAGTAACTAGTCAAACGTCACGTGCACTGAGCCATGAAAAAAAAATTGTTTTAAATGTGCAGCATTGAAATGAGAACTGACGATTCAATTGGATATATTTTGAATATGCAGTTTTAATTGAAACAATTTGAAACCACGTTTTAATTAGATTGAGAAAAAAGTAAAGTGAAATAAGGAAAAGTAAGATAGACTTCCCTTTTGAAAATTAATTAAAAATAAATTTAATTATTTTCTAAAAATGCACTCATTATTTACTTTTTAAAGTTGTATTGAGCGAATTAAAAAAAATTATATTTGAGGGTATTCTTAGAATTATATATGATAAGTTTTGGACTAATATGATGGCAAGGAGGATTGACATTATATATGTGTCTTGTTTGGTTAGGAGTCTGAGTTATCTCCCGAGAGATAACTTACAAGGAGTTGAGAATAATCTCGTTTGATTGTCCAACTTGCCTGCAAGTTATCTCACTCCCAACTTACACGGTGTGAGAAATCTCTCCACACCTCCTCTGGAAAGTTATCTCCCGGGTGTAGACACAATTACCCTCATTAATAACTTATTTACTACCCATCTATCTCTTGTTTGGAGACTCTTTATGTCAATTCATATTTTTTATTATTTAAGATTTTAAAACTTCCCTACAAGTTTAAAGTTGAACCAAACATGAAAATATTAACTTCAATGAGTTATTTCCTAACACTGTAAGTAGGTAAAAATAAACCAAAAGAGACCATAGTATAAATTATTATAAACTTGAACGGGTACTTATCCAAACAAATAGAGAACTGGATCTTCATGAAAACGAATATAATTAAACAAATCATGTTGAATATAATTGTAAAGAAAGTTGACAATCTTCGCAAGAAATTATTCTTCTTTACACAAAATCCAAATTTGTATAGTCACTAGCATGATGAGTGCATGTTTCACCACGAGAGACTAGCATTCTGCTTAGAAAAATGTAGGAAATAAACGAATGAAATTAATGGTTTGTGCTTAAAATATATTTTCATTATTGTAAGGTTTTGGCAGGCATGCTTCATGTCATCAGCTTGTCACACCTGGCATGCAATCGTACACATATTAGAAGTTGTATTAGATCGTTAAAGATTCCATTCATCCATCCAGGGTTGGTTCCAATTAATAATAAGATGTATTCCTTTATTATTATTATTTTTTTGTATTGTTTGGTGCCAACCGCACCAATTAAACTACGCTTGAGCATTGTCCGAGCTTCATATATGGCGGCTTTTCCAACTCAATTTAAAAATTCACGAGACTCAACTTGAGATCTTATTTTAAGAAATTAAATATCTTACCACTTAGACTAATTGACTGTTAGATGATATTCATGTTTATAATTATGTACATAAGTCTACCTCATTAGTAGGTTTGTATTTGGGGATACAAAATTCATTTGGGTTGTACATAGTTTGTTTGCATTAATAAAATTTGGAGCATCGTCTCCTTTCTCAAAAAAAAATCTTAATAATCAAAGGCGGGAAGGAATGATAAAAAAAGGCTGGGCCGAAAAATTATGTGTACAAATTATATATATAAAGATGATTCTATCATTGAGGAAAAATCACCATACATAGTGATTAAGGTGATTCTATCATGGTGATGAGGAAAAATCACCATACATAGTAATTTTGATCATTAGATTTCAATCCAATGAATAATATAACTTATTGATACTTGTGCACATATTGTGTGTCATTAATATAACTATCAAATTGACAATTAAATTTAAATTCAATTGATCAATAATAAAAATCACCATAGATAGTGATTTAAAAAGATCACCATAGTAGAATCTTGTGTATATATATATATATACACACATACAAACACACATATGCATCCGAGAGGTGTGGTGTACAATGATCGCGAGTTCTAGTCGCAACAACTACATTATATTCTTCAACTACTTCAAAGTGTTGGGAATATACTCTCAATTATCTTTGTGGGATTAGTCATACTTTAATCAAAAAGGGATCAACAAGGTTTGAACATCATGAATCTCAACAAAACAAAAATTCTAGAACTTGCTAGTAAATTTTTATGAATTAATTTTATTTTATTTTTTTTTTGATAGGGATTCTTAATAATTTTGGAACTAGAACTTGCTAGAACCTTCTCGCGCCCGCATCTCCATCGTAGAGCCATTTTATAACCATCTCGGATGCACCCCTTGTTTAATTTAAAATTTAAATGAATGGGTGGCCAATGGAGTATCTCTAACGTCGAATAATCGAGTCAAACCAATAGATTAATAGACTTTTTGATTACTCTTAACTCGCTAATTAATCAGGCCCCGTGATCTATGGAATCAGAATCTCCTCTATTTTATTGTATTGCCAATCATATCCGTGCACCATCTCATCAACCAACTAATTAATTAATACGAGTATAATTAAGATGGGCTTGTTTAGGTGGAATATGCTACCACCTCTATTCCTCACATGTTTTGTCTCTATATCTTGTGAAACCTCCACCCACGCCTTCACCATTTGTGACAAAATTTGGGATGTCAAATTAACAACGCAACGTACACCTTAAAGATGAACAAGATTGGTGGTTTCTCAGTACATGTATACTAATTTTATTGGCTATATATAAAATAAAGTCTTGTTCTTACTAAAAAAAAAAATGAACAAGAATACAAAATTCACATCTCAATGCACATTTGATGGCGTAGATTTGTCACATGTGGTATCCTTATCATGGTTAGGGGTACAAATGGATTACACTAATCTACGGATCCAATCAAATCCAGACCAATTATTATTAATTGGATCATTTTTTATCCCTTAGATTGTATTGGACTGAGAAATCACTAATTCGGTTTGACTGAATCGAATTGCATATCCTACATTAAAAAACCAAATTCAATCCGTTTATCACATCAACACATAAACATATCTAATCATATGTACTATATCATCTTGAAGAGCATTAACCCAAACTATCGACTCTAAATTATAGTATCTCAATAATTCTATGCTAGTTCTTAACTCTTTTAGTATGCTTCAAACCTTTTTTTATTAGGTTGAATGTTGCGACGTGCACATTTTTTATGTTTTTGTGAGGGTATACGGTGCAAATTTGTAGATGAAATATTTGTTTATGTAGAAACTTACATTTTAAAAGTTATCATGATGACAAGTTTGTGAGAAATATGTTATATATAAATTTATGGGATGTATGTTGTAAATATGTCATTCATGAAATATATAATTTTTGTAATTCATTTAATTAAGTTTAATTTCATGAATCTTTGGATAGAAAATGTCAATCTATGGAACTTGATCCAATCCACATTGTGCTAATTGGATTGAGTTGAATTGATGATGCATTTGAATCGGATTGGATTATGATTTTCAATCCGCTATAATTGGATCGATTGCAGATTAACCTTAATTGAATTATATTTAATTCGTGTGCACCTCTAATCATGTTAATCAAACACATACCATGCTCGAGATATCTAATAAAACTCAAAAGTAGGCAACTAATCAAGTGAGTAGCTCACTGATTTAGTATTGGGAGTCGAGTTTGAATAAAAGTTGATTTTTTTATTAAGGAAATTTAAAATTTTAGGTAACTCGGAATAGTTTTTATTATAAATTAAAATTCAAAGAAATTTAAATATTCGCACAAGTGACAGTGACTTCATATCAAACCCATTGCAAAAATGACTGAACCAAATGTCACAAAAAAAAAAAAAAAACTGTGTCGTACGTAGCGTCGCAAAAAAATAAAACCAAGCAAAATTTATGCAAAACAAGCCAACACAGCATTGCATGTCAAACGGTTGCTTAACTAACCATTTTCACCTCGATTGGACCTGCTTAAAACTGCTAAAACCACACAAGCAGTGCCGCTGATCACGGCTTTCAAAATCCCCCACGAAGCCTTGTCCAGTATAAACAACTGAATTACAGGTCAATTAAGGGGGGCCACGATCGATGTAACAGTTAGTAATAACCACCAGTAACCTCCTCCACACATCATCATTAAAAAACGATTATACCACTAGTCAGCTAAATTAGACTACCAATTCCACATGGCACATTAATACCCACTTGATTAAAAAACCGAAATAAAGTAAAAAACTCCATCAATAATAAGGCCAAAATTGAATTAAAAAACAAAGATATTAAAAAACCAAAAAAAAAAAACTACATACGAGTTACGAGTACGACCAGACCACCCACCACTACGGTCCACAGCCGTCCTGTCAAGGCCGGACCGCCAACCGTTTCTGTCAGCTTTTGCTCTCTATATTTACAATTCTCCTACTCTCTATAATTACCCATTTTACCCTTGTTAAACCTCACATTACCGAACACGCATTCGGGTTCTCGTCGCTGAACATCTGCGGCGCATGCGCGTGCGTGTGCGCGTACTCAGCCATGTACCCATTCCCGTACCCGTGAACCGGGCCGCCCATCCCCGGTCCGTACCCGTGAACCGGCTCGGCCGCACCCGGTCCGTACCCGAACCCATACCCGTGAAACGGGCCGGGGCCGGGTTGTACGAGCACATGCCCAGGCCCAGGCCCGTATTCGAACCCGTATCCGGGACTGTAATACTCCATCCTGTTCGCCACCTTGTTCTCTTCCTTCTTGGCACCCCCGCCGTCTCCGCCACCGCCACCGCCACCGCTTTTCTCCTTCTCCCCGTCTCCACCGCCAGCAGCGGCAGCGGGGGCTTTGCCTTTCTTGGCGTCGGCGTCGGCGGGCTTCTTGTCGGTGCCGTCGGCGGGCTTGGGAGGGACGACGTCGACGCTCCTCTTGAGCTTTTCTTTGAGGGTAGGGAGGAAGGACTTGGGGTCCATGGTGCCCTTTATTGTGACCAGGTCCTTGCTAGCATCAATGGTGACTAATTGGACTTCTGCATTAATTGACAACATTAATCAAGTTTGAGAATTTGATTAGTGCAAAGACTCGTGAATTGCTGGTGTACGTAGTGGTGTGTGTTTACGTACGTGTGAGTTTGATGGAATTAAGGGTATTGACGATGCGATGAGATGTTTTGGAGGATTAATATATAGTTTGATGAAGAACCAAATTATATACTGTATATATGAATTAAATCAAGTTTAGGGAAATTGATATTAGTTAGGTAGTTGATTAACTCACCTTTGTACTTGGTAATGATCTTGCGAATCTTCTTGATGCATCCCTCGCAATGTAATGGGATCTTCAGAACCAATGTTACCACCTGTGGCTGCCATTAAAAAGTCGATATCAGCACCAAAAGTTTAAAAAATCATTATAGAAATTACTTAATTCTATACTAAGAAAATAAACGAAGTCTCGTTACCATAAAAAAAAAATTATACTAAAACAACATAATTAATTGATAATTGTCTCAATTCCTCTTAAGTAAGGTCTTAATGACAACGTCAAGTAAATTGAGTCAGGAGGACCACTCGAATCGGAACTTGACGATATCCTAATGCAAGTAATTTGATAATTGCTTCGATTCTTAATTTCGAGTTTTAATTTGAGTTCAAATTAGTAGTCCTGATTGTCTCTACTCACCTTAAGTAAGGTCTTAGTTTGAGTAATTAGACTCTATTCATGAATAAAGTAAATTGAGTTAGAAGGAGTGAAAATTAGTCCATGTCATTAGTACCAAATACTGCATGACAATCAGTTAGTGGAGGAGAAATACTGAAATAGTAGTGGGAGAAAAGCTGATGATCAGTGATTTGGTCAGAGCAACTGTTCTGACCAGATCACGCACCACATGAACAGTGGAGTACGCGAACCAATTCGACTCCTGTTCCACAGGATCAACACGTTATACACTTCTTCTTTTTTGTTTTTTGAGTTTTTCAATTAAAAGTCAATTAATTTGAAAAACACACATTAGGAGAGAAGTCCAATCCGCAACAGCAATGCATTCTCCTAATTCTGACCAACGCTAAATTGCGCCGAGTGCGAAGTTTCCAGATGGGTATCTAACTTCCCTTCCTAGTTCCTACAGTTTCCTGAAACGGTTGTACCCGCAGAGGCAGGCGCACGTTAGAGACGACCACTATTGAACTGTAAAACATTAATTGTTACCTCTTTTTTCTTCTCCTTGTCGTCGCCGGCCTTCTTCTCCGACGACTTCTCCTCAGTTTTCTTCTCTCCACCGTCCTTCTTGACCTGCGGAGAGACGAGCTCGACCTTCTTCTTCGTCTTGTACTCGACCCTCTCTCGAAGCTTCGCCGGATCTACTTTTCCCTTCACCGTCAACTTGTTCGTTTCGCTGTTCACCTCAACAGACTCCACACCTAACACCACCACCACCACCACAAAAACAACAACAACAACAACTAATTAACACACCAAACGCATTCAACAACAAACGAACCAACGCTAATGTGCGCCGCGATGCGCAATTTACCTTGGAAGTTTTTGACGGTTTTCCTGACTTTCTTGGCGCATCCTTCGCAGTGCATATCCAACTTCAGAACCACAGCGATCGAACCGCCATCGCCGCCGCCGCCGCCGCCGCCTTTCTTCGCTTCTCCTCCTTCGCTCTTGCTTTCTTTCTGCGACGAGTCACAAACAGTACACAATCAAACACAAATCAAACACAAACCACGTACGATGAACAACAACACAATCAATCGAAGACAGTTCCACCATCGAAGAAGAAGAGATCCGAACTCACCTCTCCCATTTGATTTTGGACCGATTTGCAGAAGAGGGAATTTTTTTATTTTTTTATTTAGTAATGTATTGAATTCTCTGGCGAGGCGGAGCGTGGTGGAATGAATATATAGGGTGCGAAAGATGATGTGTGATGTGTTATGTCATGTATGTGTGTATGCATGTATGGATGGGTGGATGGATGGATGGATGGATGTCTGATGGTGGGTATGACGTGTGCACATGTGCCGTCGTGTTGGACATCAGTTTTAGAAGTGTGGGAAGGCGCATAATGAGTTTCGTTTTGGCCGCCTTGTTTTGAAAACCACCTCTGTGAAATTACTGAACACCCCTTTGTGCTGATATTTGTATGTATTGTTCCGGGAAGATGGTAGTATTTATTGTTGATGGACTGCGGAGTTACATAAAATATACTAATGAAAGTATATCCGTTGCACGTTTTACATTAATTACATTAAATAATAAGAGCTTAATTCGGGATTTAGTTTCCTTTTTATTTTATTTTAGTGTGGTACTAGCCTTCTAGGATATCTAAAAAAATCGAGATTAAATGTTAGTTATGTTTATGCTTACTAATTATAATTTGATGGGTGAGAATTTTTGGAAATTGAATACTTTATTATTCACACAAGATCCCTATTTCTAAATATATAGGGGAGTATAAAATTCAGAATCACACAAGTTTTTGAAACTACGATATCCAGTAAAAAATCATAAAAGGATTTTAATGCAAATGTGGATTGAGGGGAGAATGCAAGCCTTTTCCTGGTTAAAAGTTTTTTTTGTTGTTTATGTATTTGTCAACGTGCTGTTTCATAATTACACTTGCAGTTTTTTACATCAACTTTGTAGCAGTTGAATATTCTTATGAAAAATTATTTTTTTTATATGAAAGAAACAATTATTGCTCATACCAAAGTTTGAACTCATATCATATTACTTTCAAATCTCATACTAAATAATTGGGTCACCAATTGATTGGTTTATGAAGAATTAAAATTAACGAATCGATGTGCTTTTGTCAAGATAATTGATTATTTTGTTTGTTCAAGACAATTGATTATATCTATTGTCTTGTTCTAATGAACATATTGAGTCATATAACGATTAATGAAATGTCAATTTTACTTAAAAAAGTAAAATAAAATAAAATAATTAAGCCAAAATTTCATAATCACCTTTCAACTAATAACTTGTACATCAACCTAGTGCCAAGTTAAACCAATCAACCTCACTTCAGTGTGTGTGTGATTTTTTACTAGGAAAATGTTAGGATGACCCGCTAGAGAACACCTAACAAGACACCCACTGTATAACAACCCGCTTTAATTAATCCTATTAATTGACAAATTTCAAATTATGACCCTAAGCTCATACTCACGTGGACGTCGCAAAAAAGTTTAAAGCACGTCTACCGAGGTAAATTTTGTTATTTTGTGTGACGCGCGCGTGTTTATTTATTTTATTATTATTTAATAATTCATGTAACACTAATTAATAATTACATTTGATCACGTTGTGCGTATGTAGTAACGAGAGTGTACGACATCTCGGAGTGCGCGTAACACGGGTGTATGAGATAAGTTAGGATTTAGATGTCACATCACCCATCAAATCACAATACTCACACATATACCTCACTTTCTCTCTCCTCTCTCATTTAAATAAAAAAAAGGAAAATCTCTCTTATTCCTCCTCTCCACTCGAACTCTCATTTCCCTCCCTCATTTTTCTTCTTTTCTTCCAACTCCCCATCACCAAACTCTCCATCCTTCTCTCAACTCGATTTTACATTTCTCTCTTCCAGTGCTTTCTCTTCTCGGCGACTCTCACGACGATCTTCAAATCGAGGTAATTGTTTATTGATTTTGTAAAATTTTGGTGGAGGAATTAAGACTTTAATAGTGATTTGTGTAGTTGTGTTGTTGTTGTTGTTGTTGTTGTTGTTGTAGGTGTTATTGTTGATGTGGTTGTTGTTTTGTTATTAAAAAAAATGTCCCTCTCTGGAGATGAGTTTGTGGGGAGGAGACTGGCTGCCTAGGCCCAATAGACCTGGCCTAGCTGCCTAGGCGGACGAGTCAGGCGGAGTCGACCTAAACCCAGGCGGGTCAAGTTGAGCCGGCTTGGACTTGGATGACCTGTTAGGCCGAATTGGAGCCGGTTCAGGCTCAACTCACCCTTAAATTAATTAAATAAAATAAAAAATAAATAAAATACAAGTTTAAATAAAAAAAAGAAAATAGAAAATAGGAAAAATCCAAAAAATAATAATAAAAATATTAAAAATGGGAAAAGGTAGAAAAGTAGTTTCTAAGACATTTTCGAGCATGTGGAACCTCAGTATAACCTGACAAGTGTGTCAAAAGACTAAACTCGTTGGAATAAAATCTCAAATTTTTGGTCCCACATTAAACTCATTTAACGTGACTCTAAAATAATTAAAGTGGTGCACATCTCGAGGCATGACCATGACATTTTGGAGGATAATTTGCGATTGCTCGAGGTAAGTAAACCCACGAGAAAATCAGTTTATAATTTACTTATTTCATTCGTAAATTTATTTATTTTACATTACTTTTCACCACTTCGGCTTGTAGGTTCACTCTATTCCTCGTGTCTGTCTACGGTCGAAAAGACGGTATGACCCCTTTTCGGCTCTCTCGTAGATGACGATCTGACTGTTGCTATGGTGGTAGTAATACCTTATACTACGCATGAGATTTCTCTCGCGAGTCGATGATCTCGAGAGTGGGTTGACGTGAAGCTCGCCTCCGTCACAGAGTTCCTCTCATGTCTACCTTCCGATCAACAGATCTCTTCATTTCGTCTATGAAAAGGGGGCGAGGATTACCTTGCCTCCAGGACCTTCTCAATTTAGTATTACGTCTCAGGGCTCAACGGCTATACACCACATTTGCGTTCCATATTTTTTATTATCTCGATGATGATTTATATTCATGCTTTACATTTCCATTTTATTTAGTTTATCCGCGTGAATTGTAGCCGTTTTTCTTGGATTTCTTATGAATACTAATTGAATTTCTCTATGATTTACTTACTGGAACTTGTCATTATTTTTGTGGCAAGTTGCAGATCATACAATTAGCTGGGAAGGGCGGTGCTTGACGACTACTTTTGACATAGAACACCCCCACTAGATTCACTCGTAGATATTTGTATTTATATATATACTGTTTTTGTGATCATTTTGGGAGATTTACTACTTGATACATATATATTGACACTTACTATACTTTTGTCACCATTATTGATATACATTATATTGTTTTGTCGGATTTCACTCCATAGGTTGTTAATTAATGCAAAACTCGTTTACATTATTTATTTGCATATTATTAAGACTTTCGCTACTAAAATAACTTAAATGAATCAAAACTAATAAGTTAAGTTATAAAATTTTACTACTTAATATATTTCGAAAAAAAATCATTTAAATATCGAAATTGACTAAGTCATGATATAATATGATTAGTTTGCGGACCGTCATAGACAGATGTGCAAATGATGTGACATGATCTAGTGACGTATCCGATAATGTGGTGGTGGTTGGTTTGACTTGAAATTTTGGGTAGTCACACACTGATGTGGGCGCAGCGGATCATTCTAGCATTTCCCTTTTAACTATGCAAGCAAATGTTAACAAAAAAACATAGCGCCGCCATTCTTTCATCTCATTTGATAGTTGATTCTCGACCACCACCATAGGCCACAAGCGTTGACACGAGCTGTTGATCGTGCCGGTGGCCCTCCTTTCTTTTTTTTTTTCACTTTTGCTTGCCCCTTGCTCTTCAGTCCCCTCTCTTCTTCTTGCACACCCCTCAACCCATTCGCCGGGCTTGGAGGGTTTGGGGGAGGTGGCGATGGAGGGTTTGTGCGGGAGGGTGACAGAGTTGCATTCATTAGAGGAGAGTTTGGCGGAGGAAGGTTCAACCGGTTTAGGGGAGTGGGCGTCTGACTGTCTGAGGGTTTCATGAAGTTGCCGATGGGGAATGTTTTTGGGGTGACATTAGAGAAGGCGAAAAATGATTCAAGTATTTTGTTCTTGTTGGTGGGGAATGCGACGGTGGCATAATTGGTGAACTTGAGTAATTTCTTGGTCACCAAGTAGTGTGTTCGAGTGCGTGGAAAGAAGGGAAGTCAGGGAATGTGCTTAGAGTTGTGCTTGTGGTGACAAAGATTGATCTTCTACCTTCGTCTTTGTCGCCTACTAGGTTGGAGCATTGGGTTGTGCTTGTGATTAATGCCAGCCATTGCTAAGCATATCAGTGAGAATGTTATTCAATTGACTGAAGCTTTTGGTGGCATCCTCTGTATTTTTGTCATCGTGGAGTTGTTTTCGTAGGGATATAGAAGAGGGTTCACCCACACTTTTTTTCGTATATATATTTATAGATACTAGTTTCAAGACGTGCTACGCGCGATTCACCTTCTCGCTTCGCTCGCGGGAATCAGTTTTTAAGAATTTATTAACAAAATCTAAAATTATAATTAAAATTTAAAAATTAGAAATACAAGTACATTTCTTAGCTTATCAATATTCTCTACTGTGATTGAGATACAATGTGAATGGAAAAACAAGCTAATCATGTTAGAACATTACTTCCTCAAAAAAAGTGTATTGGATTGATGAGAATGAGTTCATGATTGAATTGGAAATGAAGAAAAAAAAAACGTGTCGTGGATTGATAAAGAGTTAGAGTTTGATTTGGATACAAAAGAAAATGTTGATTTGGAGATAAAAAAAAGAAGTATGGGCAAATAGGTAAATTTCATTACCACTCAAAAATTTGTGATTCGTGTTTTTATATATATGATATATATATATATATACTAGTTTCAAGACGTGCTACGCACGATTCCGCTCGCTTCGCTCGCAGGAATTAATTTCTAAGAATTTATTAACAAAACTTAAAATTGTAATTAAAATTTAAAAATTAGAAATACAAGTACCTTTTTTAGCTTATCAATATTCTCTACTGTGATTGAGATAAGATGTGAATGGAAAAACAAACTAATCATGCTAGGACATTACTTTCTCAAAAAAAGTGTATTAGATTGATGAAAATGAGTTCATAATTGATTTGGAGATAAAAAAAAAAACGTGTAGTGGATTGATAAAGAGTTAGAGTTTGATTTGGATAAAAAAAAATGTTGATTTGGAGATAAAAAAAAGTAGGGCAAATAGGTAAATTTCATTACCACTCAAAAATTTGTGATTCGTGCTTTTATATATATGATAAATATACTAATAAAAGGAGTATAGCCTCCATTTCATTAAAAAAAAAAAAACTATGTTAGCAAATGGTCAAATGATAAAACTCGTAGCACTGCTCTTTTAAGTGAGAATTATGACAACAACAATGTCACACCATAATACATATATTGGCTCACAAGAGCCTTTTATACGACCTCGACCCGCATGTTTGCATCAAAATTTGTGTATGCAAGTAATTCAAAACGTGTATGAATGTTTATTGTGAGCTAATGTGTCTTGTGGTGCGATATGATGTTGTCATTCTAGCACTTCTCATTATGCAAAGAAAAAAAAATTTATGTGATCGATGCTAATAGAAATTGATAGGGGTGACAATTCATGTTAACGGGTCATGTTCGTATTGTGTTAAAACGGGTCATGACCCATATAAGGCAAATCCGAACCCGACTCATTTATTAATCATGTCAATCGTGTTTGTGTAAAATGGGTCGTGTTAAATATGTAGGGTATTTGTGTCACCCATTTATTAAATATTTTTTTAAACTTGTATAACTTGTTTACAACTTTAGATAAGTTTTAACAATAGAGAGGAAATGACTCATAACAAATAACATATCATCTTAAAAAAAAACATATAAAAACATATAAGATCCTTCAAAAAATTTATATTTTTATTTCAGGGCAAAATTTTATAATTTTTTTAATAATAAATAATTATTAATAAAATGTAAAACATAAATAATATATCAAAGTAAAATAAATATTTTCTTTAAAAATAAAATAAAGTATGATATTAAAAGATGTATATACAAATAAAAAATAAATTATATTATTAAAATGTTATATAAGTAGATGGAGGAGTTTTTGCCTGATTAATAGAATTTAGAGAAAAAATTCCCAAAAAAACACATCTGCTTAAATAATTCCCAATATAACACACTTAGTGCCACGTAGGATGCCACATGGGACTGAGCGAGTGACTGGGTGTGGGGAAAACGTGAGTGGAAATCACGTTTTAAGGGAAGTCGTGATTTCCACTCACGATTTTCCCAGAGTGGAAGTCGTGACTTCCAGTCACGACTTGCACTAGGGTAGAAAAAAAGAGCACAGAGGCCTCTCTCTCGTCCCTCTCGTCCCTGTTTTCTTCCCCTCTGCCACCGAGATCTCTCCTCTTCTTTGCTCACCTCTGCCTCATCGAGATCGTCCCCGCGACCACCGTCCCCGTCTCCACCGTCCCCGCATCCACCGTCCCCCGAGCGAGTGATCGCTTCTCTCCGGCTCCACCGTCCCCGCCGCCCCCCTCCTCCACCGTCCATAGACCATCCTCGCCGCCACCGTCGCCGCCTCCACCGTCCTCGACCGTCCCTGCCTCCACCAACGCTGCCTTCACCGTCCCTTGCCGCCACCAACGCTGGTCCCTCGCCGGTCCTTCGCCGGTCCTTGACTGCCTTCCCGCCGGTATATTCTTTTGTTAATTTCATGTTCATATTTGGGATTAATTACAAATTATATTCATTAAATGTGAAGAAGCTATTTACCAAATCCAAAGATGCTTTTGACAAATACTAAACCAAATCCCCTTGAACATCTTCAATTGAATCATTAGAGATGCATTGTCGTGTCTTGAATCATTTGCAATGCATTGTCGTGATAAGGCCATTTCCTATTTAGCTCATCTAGAAATGAACCCCTTGAACATCTTCAATTGACTTTGAAATCTCTATAAGACATTTATAGCAGTTACATAGCTTTGTTTCCAAACAAAGCTAGTCTAGTGACTTTTTTGTTTTTTATTTTTGGAAAAAAACAACAACAACTAGTCTAGTGATCAAACCGTGCTGTTCGTAATTGATCCATTATGGTAATATGTTCAGAATTGTTCCATCTAGGTTTTAGAATTGTACTTTTGATATGGTATTGATTGATATGGTATTGATTGATATTGTTGCATTCACTTCTTTTGATCATGTTTTATATTCTACATATATAGATTCAATAATGACTGATCGAAGAGTAAGTTTGTTGTGCTATATGAATGGGGACATGGTCGATGGACCATCGTAATTTCATACACTAAACCGCCCGTTCGACATCTTAGAGCGAACATGGGTTTAGGGTACGAGGAATTTATGAGTTTTGTCTATAATTCTTTGGAGATAGACAATGAAAAGATGATATCGACCATCACATATCGATATCCAGCGTACATCGGTAGTGGTACTGCCAACTACGTCCCTGTGCGAATAGATGATGAGGCGAGTCTCAAAGATGTTTGGGAGATTGTGGCAGAATTACCACCACCAAAATGCATGGAGTTTTATATCGATTTGAGAACGAGAGATTCGTATAATAGTACAAACTGTAATATGGCGTTAGATTCTGTGGCTGGACCTAGCACTCAACCAAATATGGAGCAGAGTCATTGTGCATCGCCCTTCATGACTGGAAATCCCGAGATGAACGAGGATCCTTGTTCCTGTGATGAGTTGAACACTAGTGAAGACGGAGACTATTGCGGTAGTGACGAAGGTACTAGTGAAGAGAGTAGCGATGATGATACAGATGATGAAGGGGTTGATGCACATCATGTTGATGATGCCATGATTCGCTACACATTAAATCGAGTCATTGCCGATGATGGCTCATTATCTTGTCCTCCAATTCCGAGCGAGCTTGGGAACGATGATTTTTTCGACGAAGAGGCCGCTTGGAATTGATGGTGCGCCCGTTGGTGTACGTGAATTTGTCGTACCTTCTCCCCGCATTTATGGAATTGAGTAGTGAGGCATTGCAACCCCTCAATGAGAATGCTATGATCCCTTTAAGGTCTATATGGAATGAGGGAGCAGAATTTCAAAAGGGCATGCGGTTCATGTATAAAGTAGATATCCAAAGATGCCGTGAAGTTGTATAGCATAAAAGAACACAGGCGATTTGTGGTGACTCATTCTACACGTAATGTATGGATTGTTCGATGTAAGAAATATGTAGATGGATGCACTTGGACTTTTACGACCCGTATATGCAATGGTATCGTCGCATTACACGTCGATTCATGTCTCGTCGTGGAGCTATTGCTGAGGCATTGGTAAGTGCAATTTCATTTTTTCCCTCCATGAAGTTTCATATTGTTGTTTTCATTTTACTTTCACATACAAGTTCTTACATAGTTTATATGTAGGCACATGGAATGACATCGATCCATCAGTTGACATTGGGTGATGACGTGTCGATTGCACGCATTAGAGGTGTAGCTGCATCGACTTTGACTGCAGTACGAGTAGATTATCGCATGCATAATGTGCCCACATCATTTGAAGCCTCTCATCATACTTCTCACGATGATACGCGTTCGAGGCATGGCACTCCAGGTGTATACGTCTTCGCACCTCTCAATGAGCGTGACACTCCACATACTCCATCCGTTCCTCCCTACATGGCATTCGAGCTCGCGGAAGTCGTTCCATCTTCGCGCCATTTCAATACAACTCCAATAATGATGAATTTCTCTAAGAGTACAAGTACACATGAAGGTGGAATACGTGATATCGATGATATTCGAGAGAAGATGCTCAAAATCCTAGTGATATGGGCCGCCGAATGTCCCATTAGCGTTGAATCGTAATGTTCGAGTTGTAAAGAGAACACGTTGTGGACCGGAAGTCATTATTTGGGGTCGGAGTAGGACTTGTGTGTAACATTAACAAGACTTCTTTTATTATTGCTTTGTACTCAATCACTTTGCAATTTTATGTATGTATGTTATGTTTGGATGTATGTATGTACTCATGCTTGTTTTAGTACTTCTATTTTGATGAATTGTTTTTTTTTCCTTTCTTGCATTGTTTGAAATAACTTTTTTTTTCCTTCGGTTTAAACACTCCAAACTTATTTTTCCAATTAACATTTCATTAATTGTTTAGTTATTAACTTGGCCTTTGATTTTTATGATGTTAAGTCATTTTAAATAGCCATTATCATTCTTTGAATGGATTATGTCCAACTCTTTTCGGGTTTTCTGGTGTATAGAGGAGGCCTCTGTTTTTTTTTAACCCTCAGAGTACAAGTCGTGACTTGCAGTCACGACTTCCACTCTGGGGAAATCGTGAGTGGAAATCACGACTTCCCTTAAAACGTGATTTCCACTCACGTTTTCCCCACACCCAGTCACTCGCTCAGTCCCATGTGGCATCCTACGTGGCACTAAGTGTGTTATATTGGGAATTATTTAAACAGATGTGTTTTTTTGGGAATTTTTTCTCTATATTCTATTAATCAGGCAAAAACTCCAGTAGATGGATTTGTACTAATATATTGATTATAATGTATTAATTACTTACACATTTTAATTGTGTCAAACATGTCATTATCGAGTTAAATATGTTAACCTATTAATGACTCGCATTTTAGTCGTGTTTAATGTATTGACCTGTTATGATCCAAATTCATTTATGTCAAATCTTAACCCATTAAAAACATGTCACGTGTTCTTGTGGTAATTCAAATTGTCATCCTTACATGTAAGGACCAAAACTGACCTAACCATGACTATTCTAATTTCGAAGCAGTAAACACGTGTGCCGAGTACATTTCCCAGTTTGTGTCCCGGCCATTGCAGGTCCAAAAATTTCCCCACCTACTTAAGTCCTTATTGAGGCTTCTTTTTCCTTCTCATTCTCAACACCCACGTACCTTAACCTTATCAACTCTTTAAAGTGCCACCAATTATACAATTCGTACAAAGACTTTGGTTTTTTTTTTTTTTTTTTTTTCAGTTCTTTTATGTCAAATAAAGGGAAGACTTAAAAGTTCAATCTGAATCGTTTTATTTGACATATTGGTATATAAATCATGTCCTCTAAAGCATTAACAACAACTTTGTTGACCCATAATTCTAGTCTAGATAAGGATGAGACGTGTTGAATCCGAATTGTATTACTTGCGAAACGGGTTAAGTTGAAATTTATAACCTTACGTACTTGGGTGGTGTTACACCCCTAAAAGCGAGACCCAAATAGGCTGGGCTGGGCAGCCGGTAACCTAGCAAATGACCAAGTTTCGGAGGACTTGGGTGGTTCTATGGAGGTTAGATGCTGGACTTCGGAGGGTTGCAGCATGGCCTACGATGATGCTTGTGTGCAGTTGGGAAATTGCATGCGTGACGCAAAGAAGTGTCTAAGCGCGGGCTTAGGCACGGCGCAAAGAGGCGCCTAGGCGCGGGCCTAGGCGCAATGCACGAGCAGCACCGAGGTGTGACGCGGTCGTGCCTTAGTGCGAGGCGCATGGGCGCGGAGCACGGGCACTCGCGTGGGATGCGGGCACGCAGAAGTGCGTAATGCAAGCACGCAGCGCGGAGCGCAGATGTGCATGCGCGCGAGACGCGGGCGAGCGCGTAGGACGCGCGACCGTGCGCGCATAGGCGCGCGCACTCGGACGGGCGAGCGCATGGACGCATGCGGACAGACGCGCGCATATGGTTGAGCGCGTATGGATGCGTCACATGGGCGAGCGCGCGGGACGAGCTCGGGATTTTCCTTGGCACGACGCCTTGGCACACCTTGGCACGACGCCTTGGCAGACCTAGGTATTCCTTGGCAGACTTAGGTACATTCCTTGGCACGAGCAAGGCTCGGGCACATTTCCTCGGGCGCGGTGGTGCCTTAGGCATGAGCAAGACTTGGGCAAGGCGAACCTTAGCCAGAGTTGACAAATCTTGACCTGGGCGTTGACCCTGGTCAAAGTACGCTTGGTCTCATTTTGGGATGTTTTCTATTGGAGCGGAGGAAACGGCTTAACATCTACTATAAGGGGAGGTGGTCTCTCCTAGGGGTGGTGTGTGCGCGGTAGCAAGATGGTCCCTCGAGCATGCCTTGGGCATCATGCCAAGGTAAGTCCCTCGAGCCCATGCTCCGACCACCCCGAGCCGGTGGGACTCGTCCGAGCCCCGGCTAGCACCGACGCGTCTGGGCGGACCTAGGCACGGTTAAGCAGTTCTTGTCCCTTAGAGAAACATGAACCACGAGGCGTGGGGAGATCAAGTGCAAGCGTTTATATGAGCAAGCAAGTAGTAGCGGTTACGAATGGCTCATTAACTACCTTGGTCATGGGCATGACCAAGGCAAGTCCCGAGTTAGGTGGCTGGGACGAAGTGGTGGCTGTTACAGGGGGTAGCGGTTACAAATGGGAGCGGTTATGGTATTGCTCATTGATTACCTTGATCATGGGCATGATCAAGGCCCGTCCCGGAATTGTGGGCGGTTTAATCCTAGTGGCAGCAAGGGGGGCGGACAGTTTGGTAACTGTCGCGCACATTAAGGGAGTGGTGTTTAATGTAGGCTTAATTGGTTTTGTAACTGCCGAACTGGTTGGGCTATAAAGCCAGAGGCAGGGATGCTTGGGAGAGGCATCCAGGGGATCCAAGATCATCCGGGGATGATCAGAGAGAGCATCCAAGAGGGATCAGTTGTAATTCCATAGAGAGCTAATACACATTTCCTTGTTGTCCATTGCATTGTTGTTGCTAGTGCTTGCTGTGTGTTATTATTCCGCATTGCGCATTGGTTGTGCTGAGCTAGGGCGGTCCCTAGGCATCACAGGGTTGGTTGAGTGCGAAAAATTCCTTAGGGAAAACCCCTCTTCAATTGACCCCGTGACAGGTGGTATAGTGGCACAAGTATTATTTTGGGGTTTCTTCACATGAAATAAGGTCGCGTGTTTGAGTTCTTGCATTGATAATGAAACTATTTATAAGTGATTTTTTTCTATCAAATAGTTTAATGAGACCGACTTGACCTTATGAAATTATTCATATCCGAAGGATACACATAATCATAAAATAAATTATAGCGGTAGTGCTATAGACTATAGGGTGTCGGATCAGTCGCGTCTCCTGAAGCCATGATCATTTCAGATTTATTTTCCCTTGTTTTGAAAGATTAAGATAGATGTGTTAATAGAGACATATTACTTGATATGAAACATTTTATTTCGCTAGCTGATTTTGGTAAATTATGGCTTCTGTATTGGGTGATCAATTTGCTATATATTGTTGTCCGGAACAATAAATAATGATACTAATATATATGAATGAATAAAGTTTTACAAATAATTAATAACAGAATCAATCAACAAAATAAATTTCTAACCTAGAGGCTTGCAGAAGCAATGTCCTAAGACAGAAATTTCCTTGAATTCGGTGATTGAATTTTCTTCAAAGATCTGCCCCCAGGATACAACCGGATGCTCTTTCGAACCAAAAATCACCAAGTTCAAAAGTCTGCCAAACTGTGATTTTTTTTTCTTCTCTCTCAAAAACGAAATTCGAAAATTATATTTATTTCCAGTGTTTTAGTTCTACTTAAATAGAACTTGAGGCACTGGTTCAAACCAATGTGTCTGTTCAAAACAATATATTCAACAGTCACACCTATTCTCAACAGTTGCACTTGTTCTCAACAGTCGCACCTGTTCACAAAATAACTAAATTAACTACCAATAATTAATTTCGAAAATACAAAATAAAAGAAAATAAAATAAAATAAAATTTGATTTTACAAGGCTAACAAATGTAAGCCCAAAGGCCCAAGGCCCTATCTTTGATTTTAAATATAATTATATATATATATATATATATATATATTTATTATATAAATATATATATATTTACACCAATTACCCAATGGGTGCCAATTTGGACTATATCCATTGGGTTTCTCTAAAGCAAATCTTTAGAGTAGATGTTTGTATATAAAGAGTTTGTACTCTTTGAAGTGAGCAATGTGGGACTAAAGAGGTTTTCTATTCAAACTCACTTGAAACATTTTTCAAGTTCTAACAATACCCCACATTTGAATAGAAATATCACTATACCCCGCATTTCTGTTCAAATTTGGTTTTTTTTTTAAAAAAATTATAACGAAAATTATAATACACGAAAGAGAGAGAAGTCTCATGTCATGTTGTCAGGAAAAGTATCTCAAAGACTTGAACTTACCATAGTAAAACATATTGGATTTACTTTGTGACGCAGTGGATATGGAGGATCTTGAACTGTTCACGTTTTGTAGTAAACCAAGACAATATGTATTACGCATGACACGATTATCAAAATTCGCTTTATACGTTTTTGTCCATTTTGGTCCTGGACATATCCTGGTTTCATGATAGATTTAGAGAATTTAGCTTTGTCTCGTTCTCATAAATGCGACCCACATTTACTATCATATAGGTGACAATTTTATTTGTCATTAAATGTTTAACATATCCTTGAACTTCTTCCGAACACGCTTTTTATCTTAGGAATGAACGAATATGTGTTCTTCTCGCGAGTTTCATCTAATCGGTTTGCCTATTGAACCTAGTACATGGGATCTCCAATCACCTAGGTTAGGTTTCCACCGAGACTTAACTCATTTATAGGCTTTAAACCCATTCCCCTCGATAACAATACAACTTGATTTCTCGGTAAGCCCTTTGTCATAGGATCTGCAATATTCTCCTTTGACTTTACATAATCTATACTAATTACTCCACTTGAAAGTAATTGTCTTATAGTATTATGTCTGCGCCTTATATGTCTTGACTTACCATTGTATACATTATTCTTAGCATTAGCTTGTGCTTTGCCATACAATCACAATGTATACATATTGCTTTGCACTTGGTTTTGGCGAATGGAATATCTTCTAGAAAGTTTCTTAGCCATTCTCGCTTCCTCAATGACTTTATCTAAGGCTACAAATTCTGATTCCATTGTCGAACGTGCTATAGACGTTTGCTTAGTTGATTTCCAGAAATCGCAGCTCTCCTCCCAATGTAAAAATATATCCACTGGTTGACTTTGTTTCAAGATTGTCGAAAATCCAATTGGCATCACTATACCCTTCAAGTACCGGTGGATGTTTTGTATAATGCAATCCATATTCTAAAGTATGTTTTAAATACCTTAGTATTCGTATCAATGCTTCCCAATGATAATTATTTGGATTGCTTGTATATCTACTAAGTCTGCTCACTTGCATAAGCAATGTCTCGGTCTTGTAGAATTCATCAAATACATCAAACTTCCAATTATTTGGGAGTACTCTAATTGAGAAATTGCACTTCATCAAGATTTTTCTTAAGTATGCAATTTGGCTCAAATGGGGTAGGAACAGTTTACAATTAAATTGATTAAACCTCTTCAATATTTTTTCTACATAATGTGATTGAGTAAGGATATATCCATTATCATTTCGTTTGATTTGAATACCCAAAATGACATCTGCTAGACCTAAGTCTTTCATGTCAAAATTAGAATTCAACATCTTCTTAGTTGAAATGATTATATCCTTATTAGTCCCAATTATCAACATATCATCAACATAGAGACATACTATGACACAAGAATTTTTCAATTCTTTGATGTAGACACATTTGTCACATTCATTAATTTTAAATCCATTTGCAAGCATAGTATGGTCAAATTTCTCATGCCATTGTTTTGGTGCTTGTTTAAGTCCATATAAAGACCTAACCAATTTGCAGACTTTATTTTCTTGACCTTGGACCACAAATCCTTCGGGTTGTTCCATATATATCTCTTCATCTAATTCTCCATTTAAAAATGCTGTTTTTACATCCATTTGATGTATTTCCATATTATAAATTGCAGCAATTGAAATTAACATCCGAATAGATGTAATTCTAGAAACTGGAGAATATGTATCAAAATAATCCAACCCTTCTTTTTGTCGAAAACCTTTAGCTACTAAACGAGCTTTATATTTATCAATTGATCCATCAAATTTTCAATTTTCGTTTAAAAATCCATTTATAACCTATCGGTTTAATCCCGGGAGGTAAATCAACCAATTCCCATGTGTGGTTAATTAAAATGGATTCTATTTCACTATTTATGGCTTCTTTCCATAAAATAGCCTCAGTAGAAGTCATAGCTTCTTTATATGTTTGTGGTTCGGTTTAGGTCAAAAAACTTATAAAATTTGGCCCAAAACTCTTTTGAACTCTAGATCTTTTCCCCTTCTTGTTCTTCATCTAATGTTGGAACATTAGAAGTGGATGTTCATCTCGAACTCTCTTGTTTGATGAACTTGATTTCTGCTTCTTTATAAGGAAAAATTCCTTCAAAGAATTGCACATCCGCATGATTCTATAATTGTATTAACATGGATATCATTAATCTCGAATTTATTACCAAAAATCTATATGCAAGACTATTGTTAGCAAACCCAATAAATACACAATCTATAGTTTTAGGCCCCAATTTTGTTCTCTTGGTGATAGGAACTTGTACCTTTGCTAAACAACCCCACACTTTTAAAATTTTAAAAGTAGGAATTCTTCCTTTCCACAATTCATAAGGAGACTTATTTGTCTTCTTAATTGGGATTCTATTTAGGATATAATTTGCTGTAAGTAGTGCCTCTCCCCACATGTTATGTGGAAGTCCAGAACTATTTAGCATAGAATTTATCATGTCTTTAAAAGTTCTGTTTTTCCTCTCCGCGACACCATTCTCATTGAGGTGTGTATGGTGCCGTAGTTTGATGTATAATTCCATGACTACTGCAAAATTCAGCAAATTCAGAGGATTCATATTCTCCACCTCTATCCGTTCTTATTGCTTTGATCCTTTTATCTAATTGATTTTCAACTTCAGCTTTATATGTCTTAAACATATCAAAAGCTTCATCTTTAGTTTTAATCAAATAGACATAGCAATATTTACTACAATCATCTATAAAAGTAATGTAGTAATTTTTTCCTCCTCTTGTAGGGGTTGATTTGTAGTCACAAAGGTCACTATGTATTAATCCTAACAATTCATTTGACCTTCCTAGGACAGTTTTAAAAGATTTCCTAGCAAACTTAGATTCAAGCAAGTTTGGCATTTGTGCTTCACATCAAAATTAAATTTAGGTAATAAATTGAGATTAATCATTCTACTAATAGACCTACTATTTACATGGCCTAATCTAGCATGCCAAATATCATAGGAATCCACGATATAAATAGAAGCATTCACTTTATTCATAACATTAGTAACCATTACATTCAATTTGAACATTCCATCTACTAAATACCCTCGTCCTATATAGTCTGTAGCCTTACATAGCACAAACTTATCGATTCGAACACTAGTTTGAATCCCCTTTTAGTAAGAAGAGTACCGAGACTAAGTTCTTTCGTATTTCGGGAACATAAAGTACATCAATCAAAGTAAGAGTTTTTCCGTAAGTAAATTTCAAGCAACACTTTCCTTTTCCTTTGACAAATGAAGTAGATGAATTCCCCATGTAGAGTTTTTCATCATTAGTAACATCTTCAAAGGTTGAAAATAGTGCCTTGTCGCCACAAATATGCCTAGTTGCTCCTGTGTCAATCCACCAACCTTTAACATTGTCAATCATATTGACTTCGAAATAACAAGAACCAAATCTTCTTCGGTAGTTGTGACATTGACGTGATTCTTTTGAGAAGAATTTCTTTGCAGTTGATCTTTCCTAAGTGACGACATTCTTGAGCCTTATGGCCGCTTTTTCCACACACCCAACAATTACCTTTAACTTTCTTAAAGGGTTTGCCTTTAGGTGCAAATTTGTTGGAGTGTTTCACGTAAAACTTCTTTGCTTTGTTCTTCAAATCTGGATTTTGAAGCCTCTCCTTCAACCACATTTGCTTTTGCAAAGAAAGGTAGGTACTTCAACTTTGTCTCCTTGCGATGATCTTCTTCAACTCTAAGCCTCAAAATCAAGTCCTCCATAGTCATCTCCTCCTTTTGTGCTTTAAATAAATCTTAAAATCTTTCCACGAAGGAGGTAACTTCTCAATAATTGCACCAACTTGAAAGTGTTCATTGATAGAACATCCTTCGCATGCGTTCATGAATCAAGACTTGGATTTCCTCTACTTGCTTAATGACAGTTTTGGAGTCCACCATGAGAATTTCGAAATTTACCAATTACGAATTTCTTCGCACCGCATCTTCAATTTTGTATTTCTTCTCAAGATTATTCCATACTTCCTTTCTTTGTGTCATATGACGAATATATGTCATATAAATTGTCATCCAAACAATTAAGGATGTAATTGCGACAAAGAAAGTCGAGAATTTCTCCAATTCTCAATGGACATAATAGTCTCCTTCGATAGAGGATCCTCATCTGTCTTAAGTTCATCCTCTCTTACAATATGTGCAAGATTGAGGGTTGTCAAGTAGAACAACAATTTTTGTTGCCACCTTTTAAAATCCACTCCTGTGAATTTTTCAGCTTTTCTTCATGCCTCTTGAAATCCACTCCTTGGACTTCTCGACTTGTCTTCCGACTTTGTAGAGTTGTTCAAACTCGATTGTCCCACCATTTTCGAATTTCGAAATTCACAAAACAACACAAAATCTCGAAATTTCGAAATTTCTGTCTTAGATTGTTGTCCTAACAATAAATAATGATACTAATATATATGAATGAATAAAGTTTTACAAATAATTAATAACAGAATCAATCAACAAAATAAATTTCTAACCTGAGGCTTACGAAGCAATGTCCTAAGACAGAAATTTCCTTGAATTCGGTGATTGAATTTTCTTCAAAGATCGCCCCTGGGATACAACCGGATGCTCTTTCGAACCAAAAATCACCAAGTTCAAAAGTCTCGCCAAACCGTGATTTTTTTTCTTCTCTCTCAAAAACGAAATTCGAAAATTATATTTATTTCCAGTGTTTTAGTTCTACTTAAATAGAACTTGAGGCACTTGGTTCAAACCAATGTGTGTCTGTTCAAAACAATATATTCAACAAATCACACCTATTCTCAACAGATTGCACTTGTTCTCAACATGATCGCACTGTTCACAAAATAACTAAATTAACTACCAATAATTAATTTCGAAAATACAAAATAAAAGAAAATAAAATAAAATAAAATTTGATTTTACAAGGCTAACAAATGTAAGCCTAAAGGCCCAAGGCCCTATCTTTGATTTTAAATATAATTATATATATATATATTTATTATATAAATATATATATATTTACACCTATTACCCAATGGGTGCCAATTTGGACTATATCCATTGGGTTTCTCTAAAGCAAATCTTTAGAGTAGATGTTTGTATATAAAGAGTTTGTACTCTTTGAAGTGAGCAATGTGGGACTAAAGAGGTTTTCTATTCAAACTCACTTGAAACATTTTTCAAGTTCTAACATATATGTGCCGCAAATTAGTGTTCGGTAATTATTAGACCTTGAATTATATTTTAAACTAGTTGGCGTTCCGCGCGTGCAGTCAAGAATAAGTATTTACATATTGGATAAAATAATTTTGATGAGAAAAAAAAAGTGAAAAAAAAAACTTATGATGTTCTCCATCCATTCTCAAATATTTATCACGTTTTAAGAATTTTTCGTTTCAACTGTAATCTTAAGAAATCAAGAATTACTTCATTTCCGATTCTAACATCACTAAAGACAAAATCGTATCTTTTACAATAAATACTAATTGAATTTGTGTTGTAATGAATATATAAAAAGAAAAAAAAAACTTGTGATGTTTGCGTTACAATTTTTTTGTCAAATACTTTTGTGTTACAATTAAAACTCCCCAAAAAAGACTAAAAAAAACGTAAATTATTAGAAAAATCAAAACCAAATATAGAAACTTATTTAAAAAGATAGAAAAAAAAATCCCCAAAAAAACACCGAAAAAAAGGAAAAATTTAAAAAAATTGAAAAATTAAATTTTATCATCCTACCCATCACTTAAGTACGAGAAATATCAATGACTTGTGTTTTTTTATTTTTTCTTATAAAATATTAATTATAACATCATAATGCAACATGTAACGTTGTTAGAGCTTCTTATATTTCACGTTTCGTGTTGTGAGAGCTTTTCATAGAAACAATTCTTTATATATATATATATATATATAAGTGATATTAAATTTTGCCTCAAGGTAACTAATCCATCCTAAGTTCCAATTAACCCATCAGATGGTTTCCTATTTTACTTTTTTGTTATTTTTTTAGGACTTCCTATCCATCAGTCAATTAGGTTCCTACTACTTTATAGAGGAGCCGAATTGGCTCGCGATAAAATGAAAGCTCTTCTAATGGAAGCAACTCCATTTATAGGTTTCAACGGAAGCCCCAAATTACTAGTTCTTGATTTCTAAATTCTAGACTTCTATATTTCTCCTTATTTCATCATACCGATTGTTAGACAACTATACAAGTTGCTATATTTGTGTATTACAGTAGCTATTATATTTATATGTTTTTGATATTTAGCTATTGCTATATTTGTGTAGTTTTTTGTGGCACAAAGTGAAAGAAACTGCAAACACTTAAGGTCGCCTAAAAAGCACTCCCATGGCGTCCGCCCGCATAAGATTTCTCAGATTGGTGGGTGTGTCATCTTGGATGTGAGCTTCCCCAGTTAGAGTATGAAGATATTGGAAAGTCTTGTTCGCTATCCAGTCCGCACATTGGTTTCCCTCACGTCAGGTGTGTTTAAAAACAATGTAAGGTGCGACACCTTAAAATAATTCACACTTAAAAAAAACACAAATAAAACCCTCATAATCGGTAAAAAATGGAAAAGTGTCTCTGATACTATGACAACTCGTAACGTCTTAAATTCTTCGTTAATAAAAGAATAGAATGTTCGTCAATCCTTATCTTATAATTTATGATTGAAAATGATGTTTCAGTCTTTAAGAAATGAGTAAGAAGCTTCCTTGACATTATGACTGATAATGACTCTTCAACATAACGATTTCGTTATAACTAAACGAATCATTCATCTTTATCTGATTATTTCGATCGATAACAACATTTAAATCAGATTTATTATTATTTTATCATGTCATTATAATAGAAAACGACTTTAAGATTATTTTAATCATTCTTAGCATTATAAATAGGAGGATCGAATTAATATTAAGGCAAAATCAATCTTTTGGTCTCTGAACTTAGAAGGTTTTACACTTTTGGTCCCTCAACTTTGAAAACAACACATTTTGTCCCTCAACTTTTCATATAGTGTAAATTAAGTCATTTTGTTAGTCCAGTCATTCTTTTTGATGACGTGGCGAAAGTCTATCGCCACGTGGCATCAAGAGTCGGTTCAATGAACCAACTGGTTCAAGTGAAAATCAAATGCTTGCCCGTTCTCTTCTCTTTCTCTTGCTCTCTGTGCGTTCTCTCCTCTTTCTCTCTTCTCTTTCTCTCTTTCTCTCTTGCTCTTTGCGTTCTCTCATCCTCGTCGTGCATAACTGTCCCGCTCTCCCTCGCGCCTCACTCACGGCATCACTCGCCGTCGCGCTCACGCCTCGCCTCTGCCTCGCCTCGCGTTTCGCGACAATGGCGCGCGCGACAAGACCGCTTCACGACCGACGACCGGCGACGACTCGCGTTTTCGCGACGGCGCCTCTGCCGCGCGACCGGCCTACCGCGCTCGCGTTTCGCGACAGTGCCACACGACCCACCCCTCGCGATCGGCCGTTGTGCGCTTGCGCCGATCGCCTCGCGACCGCCCTCTTCCTCGCGACCGGCGACCGCTCTCTGCATCGCGACTGGCGACCGCCCTCTGCCTCGCAACGACGACCGCCCTCGCGAGCGAGTCCTCTGCCTCGCAACCGCTCACGCCCTCGCGCACGTTTGTGCTCCTCACTTTACGCATCTCATCCTTGGTTTTATCTGATTACATTTATAATTCTCATCACAATTTCAGCTAATTAAGTGGTCCTATAAGTTGAACTCCTCATATTAAAGCTTGTACCTCATATATTAATAGTAGAAGTTGACATTTATTGTTCTCATTGTTCTCTAATGTTGAAATATAGTGTGGGATAACGGCTAGCTTAAGACTTATGCTTATATTTTTTTTTCTTAATTTGCATAAATATTTTAATTTTCATTTATAAGGGCGACGACAACTTTAATTGCCCTCTCAAAGAAAAGTGACAAAAACGCTTGTAATTTTATGTTTGGCACATATTATACATTTGTTAATATATTGTTGTGTTTTTTATAACTTTTAACGAATGATTGAGTTTCGGTTTTTTTTTTTGTGATTGCAATGTGGACAGGGTTTAAGAAATGGTTGAAAAGTTGAGATTTTTCATATCTTATGGGGGTCAGTTTAGAGGCGATCAATATATTAATGGGAAGAGAAAACTCATTAGTTCCCATTTTGATGTTGACCTTTTGTCGTATCCAAACGTCATGTCTTACGTGAAAGACTTGGGCTACACCATTATTAGCGCCTTGTACTATTTTAATTGTGGTAATAAAGAATTTGTTATAGCGAAAGACGATGTTGATGTTTTGAATGCTTGTGAAGGGAAAAAGACTGGGGATTTGCTAGAATTTTTCATTGAATATGTGAGGGACATAAATGTTAGTGGCGGGGTGCAAAATCAACATTTTGTTAGAGCTGTAGGCAAAGGAAATGAGGTCTGAAAAAACAAAGGAAAGACAATTGTTACAACACAAGAGGATCTATATGAGGAGACAAATGTTAATGCAAGCGATACTTTTTTGCTTGAGGATTACGAATGTGATGACACTACTTTTGATGACTATTTGACGTGCCCATCTTCACAGATGATGATGATGATGATGATGAGTTACAGGAAGCTCGAAAAAAAGTTAGGGAGTCAAGGAACAAGAACGAGAAGAAAAAGAAGACCAAAAATGACAATGGAGACGAGATACATGATGAAAGGGGAGAATCTAGGGTTGAAGGGGAGAGTTGCAGGTTTATGAGGGATAACTTGTAGGAGACGAGATTGATGAGTGTGAAAGGGATGAAGGGGATGAAGATAGTGAAGAAACAACGAATGATTATTTGGTTGGAGAATTTGCAAGTGACGATGAAGTTGTAGGAGCAATGAATGATTATCAGATTGGGGAATATAGTGATTGTAATGAAAGTGAGTACTTTGAAAGTTATGATACGAGGTCATATTGTAGTGACATTGGTTCTGAAGATGAGAATAGGTTTGTAAGGAGGAAGAATCGTAGGTTGCGATTCGACACTAACTCGGATATTCCGGTTTTTTGTTTGGGAATGATTTTCACCTTTATGGCTGAGGCACGACAAGCCGTGAAGAAATATGCCATAAAGAAGGGGCTTGGCATTAAATTGGTGAAGAATGATAAAAAAGGTTGAGAGCAAGGTGTAAGGAAGGGTGCCCATGGAAAATTTTGATCTCTATGGAAAACAACGATAAGACTCTTACCGTGAAGACTTATGTTCACACACACAAGTGTCAAAGAGTGGAGAAGGTGAAGTTTGTCAATTATAAATATGTGGCTATCCAACTAAAGGATCATGTGTACAATCAACTTGGCATTACATCGAAAACGTTGACAACCATATGTCAAAAAGATATGAAGTTGCATGTCAATTTCTCTGTTGTGGCCAAAGCAAGACATATTATTCTCACGGAATTGATTGGTGACTACCAACGTGAATACGCTTTGTTGCATGACTATGTAGGAATTATTTGCACCTCGAATCCCGGGTCAACTTGTTTTGTTAAGTCTAGTATGGATGAGGGAGGTGATAGACCAACTTTTACCAAATTTTATGTATGCTTTGAAGCATGTAATAAAGGTTGGCTCGAGGGATGTCGCAAGATTGTTGGACTTGATGGTTGTTTCATGAAAGGTCTATGTAAATGCCAACTTTTATGTGCAATTGGGAGAGATGGAAACAACCAGATGTTTCCAATAGCATGGGTTGTTGTACAAGTTGAAAACACGACCACTTGGACTTGGTTCATTAGGTGCATACGACGCGATATACAACTTGGTGATGGAGAAGGCATTACTATTATGTCCGACATGCAGAAGGTAATTTGTGGCTCACGTTTACCTCACTTTTCAAAGTAGTTTTATAAGCTTTTTTTTTGACATTTGTCATTTCTCATTAATGTTTGCAGGGTCTAGAATGTGTGATTCAATTAGTTTTACCGGAGGCAGAGCGTAGGAGGTGTGCGAGGCACGTCTATGCTAATTGGGCAATGAAATGGCGAGGTGAAGAAAGAAAGATTTCATTTTGGAACTGTGCACGAGCTACAACTGTTCCGGAACTAAAGGTACTCTGTGTGTCTCGACTCGCTTAATTATCTTGTATCGACATCCAATTCTATTTATCTTATTATAATTCTATTTTATATTATGACGACATGATAAAATGCGTGCTTTGGCAGATTTAGGCAGCGCTTGCGAGAAAAATGCAACGGGGTATGAAGTTGAGAAATGGTCAAAGGCATATTTCAATGAAAAGGTGATGTAATGGTTGTATTACACGTCAACTGAAAACTATTATATTAATTTAAATAATTATGTATTTGAAGACTTTGTATGTAATCATAGGTTAATTGTGATGTCGTTGATAACAACTTGGCCGAGACATTCAATGGATGGATTCTAGAGGCGAGATGCAAGTCCATAATATCGATGTTAGAGGACATACGGCGTAAGGTCATGAAAAGGTTGGTGAAGAAGAAACAAGAATCAACCAAGTGGCATTGTGATGTCTCTCCTCGGGTTTTGTCAAAGTTAGAGAAAAATAAGGAAAAATCTTTCGATTGGATGGCAGAATGGAACGGACGCAACGAATACGAAGTGTCTAGTGTGTACAATGGAGTTGACAAACACAAGGTGGACACAAAGGCAAGAACATGTTCATGCAGAGAATGGAACTTGACTGGAATTCCATGCCCTCATAGTATTTGTACTATATACCATAAGTCTAAGACACCCGAGGATTTTGTGGCTCATTGGTATCACAGAGAAACATACATAAAGGCATACAAGCACATTATGGGTGTAGTTCCAGGGAAGAATTTATGGCATGAGACAGATGGTATTAGAATTGAGCCACCTATGTTCAAGAAAATGCCCGGGAGACCAAAGAAGAATCGACGCAAAGATAAAGACGAACCCCGGAAGGTTAAGGACAACGAATTGTCAAGGGAAGGAAGGGTCATGACGTGTCGAATATGTTACTCAAAAGGGCACAACAAACGGACATGCCCCTTTAGAGCTAATAATGTTGAGGTGAGTTGATGCCAGTTCTTGTTAGCTTATTTCCTATTCCATGTTTTATGGCACCCAATTTTTTTGGAGAACGTTCAACAGAAGCAAAATGGCAACAAAGAAAATGGACAAAAGAAGAACAAATGCAAGAAAGAAATTCAACAAAAGATGAACAATGGAGATAAATCTCAAGGAAATACTCAAGGAAATGTTGAGTTAACTGAAAGGAACCACAATAAAGATGTTCAAGTGCCAAAGAAAAAAAGAACAACTCCACATTCTGGCTGTAAGGGATTTGGAGTATGTTACTCCAAGAACGGAGTCGTTACATGGCAGGTTAATGCTAACTCCAATCTTGCGTAGTTCAATGTTTCATTTACAGTGGCTAAATTTTATGTGTTCTGTATGTCCTATTTGTTAGATTATCTTTCCCTAATTAATCTCTATTATATGTGACCCATATTATGTTATTACGTACTTCATGTTTTGGGCCTACAACTTGATGGTAGTTTGGGCATAATTGTTTTGAGTACGGGGGTTTTAATTCCCTCCCCTCTCTCTTCAAATTAAACGAACCCCAATAACTGTAAAACGGTTATTGGGATATGATTTATTTAAAACCGCATTGAGATCTCGCCATCAAGGATAAGTGGTATTACGGAAGAAGGTAGAGAGGGGAAAAACATTCTTAAACTTATTGGCAATGAAAGGAGGTATGTTTATCTTTTATAATTAATGATTGAATTAAAAGTGTTATATAGATCAAAATAGACAACATTGGTATCAGAGCATGGTTGAACACTTTTATTCTTGATAATAGTTTCCGCATTATTGTTTTAATTTTGATCGACATTATTGAAAATAATTCTTGAAGTCGATTGTTCAATTTGGGTATAAAAGGGTATAAAAGGTAATTTATCTATTTTAAGTTTTACCTATTCCGGTGCCAAAATTGTTAATTTTGGATTTCGGCAAACTTCCCAATTTTCGTTAATATTAATATTAATATTAATATTATTTTTCGTTGAATGCATGGCTTACTTGGCCTATTTTTTAGGTTAGAAAATATTTTATTTTATGTATATCCACACAAGTGTTTGTAAAGTCTACAAATTTAGAGTCTCTAGATAAACACGAATTTGGAATTCATGTAGATGTCATGCTTATCATGTTGTTTATAGTGGTATCAATGAATCAATGATATATATTACATGATATTTATTGAAATATCATATGATTACATTGAAATTAAAACGTACACAAATTACATGATATGCACAGTACGTATACATATTGCATGTGATTAGAATCTGTGGATATGCACAGTACGTATACATATTACATAATATCAATTGCAATTTGTGATATATGTATATATATTATTTAATATATGCATATTAATGTATGTCACATTATTAATTGATTAATTTATTGTCATGCATGTATGCATATGATTGTCATGTATATCTTGATTAAAATAATAATAATAAAATTAAAGTATGCTTAATTAAATATTTATTTAATGAAAAGCTTGTTAGTCATCAAAGTGGCCTAGCTTGAATAGATGTTAAATATTTAATTAAACCTAATTAATTATAGCGCTAGGAGATCACCCAAAGGTGGACCATTGCCTATAATTAATGAAACTTAAGAGATTTATCTTCATACTTAATTAAAATAGGTATGTTTTATCCAAAAATATCTTACTTATTTTCTTAAGTATGATTGATTGTCTATGAAAGTATGCTTATTGAGAATTTGATATAGCATGAATTATGTATTAAAGTATCACCCAAAGGCGAACTTAAATACATAGTAAAAGTATTGTATGTCTGAATCTATTAGATTTAACTCAAAGCATTAATGTGAATAATTTTGTTACATTTGCAGCGTCCTCTAATATGCTTGCTTTGGGTAATATGATGGTTAAGTTCAATGGGCTTAACTACAATGATTGGTCTGAACAGATCCAGTTTCAACTGGGTGTAATGGACCTTGACCTGGCAATCATTGTAGACGAAAAGCCCGCGGCCATTACCGAGGCCAGCTCCGAAGAGGAAAAGTCTTTATATGAGGCTTGGGAGCGGTCTAATAGGCTAAGTTTGAATTTGATGCGAATGACGATTGCAGAAAATGTCAAACCATCTAGCCCAAGACAAGCGATGCAAAGGAATTTATGATCCAACTAAAAGAGTACTCACAATCGGACATTGCTGACAAGTCCATTGTGGGAAGCTTGATGAGTGAGTTGACCACTAAGAAATTTGAGTGGTCACAACTCATCCATGATCATGTGACTAGTATGTCTAATTCGGCAGCGAAGCTCAAAGCAATGGGTATGGACGTGAGTGAATCATTTCTGGTTCAGTTCATTATTAATTCCCTTCCACCTGAGTTTGGTCAGTTCCAGGTGAATTACAACACCATAAAAGAAAAATGGAACTTGCAAGAAATCAAGGCCATGCTCGTACAGGAGGAAGGGAGATTAAGGAAATTGAAGGGTCACTCAGTTCATCTCACTGTGCATGATGGAGCTAGCAGCAGCAAAGCTATCCCAGGAAGGAAGGACAAAAAGAAGGACAAAGCCCCAATGAATTTTCATGAGGGTCGAATCCATAAGGAGCCGAGGTGTCACTTCTGTAGGAAGAGTGGACACTTCAAGAAAGACCGTCTGAAACGAAAGACATGGTTTGAGAAGAAAGGTATACATTACATTTCTGTATGTTTTGAATCAAACTTAATTGAAGTGCCTAATAATACCTGGTGGCTTGATACCGGTGCAACTACTCATGTTTCACATATTATGTTCCTTTCAATCCATCCCATAAGCGGAACTGAAAAGTTCTTATTTATGGGGAACAGAAGGAAGGCACGCATAGAAGGGATCGAGACTTATAGATTAATCTTGGATACCTGATACTTTTTGGATTTAGAAAAGTGTCTTTATGTTCCTGAATGTTCAAGGAACCTTGTTTTTGTATCAAGATTGGATTGTGTAGGCTTTAATTTAAAGATTGGAAACAGTTGTTTTAGTTTATTTAAACAAAAATACTATTATGGTTCTGGTATTTTAATTGACAACTTATATCGTTTCAATCTTGATAGTATGTTTGTTGAATCCTTGTTTAATGTTGAGCATGTTATTGGAAATAAACGTAGTGCACATGATGAGTGCTCTGCTTTTCTTTGGCATCAAAGATTAGGTCACATATCCAAAGAAAGAGTAAAGAGGTTAGTGAAAAGTAATATCTTACCTCAATTGGATTTTGTTGACTGGGATGTATGTGTGGATTGCATTAAGGGAAAGCAAACCAAACATATATCAAAACATCATGCCACAAGAAGCAGTGAGCCTCTTGAATTGATACACACCGATATTTGTGGTCCTTTTGATGCTCCATCTTGGAGTGGTCAAAAGTATTTTATCACCTTTATTGATGATTACTCACGATATTGTTATCTATACTTGTTGCATGAAAAGTCTCAGTCAATGGACATTTTAGAAGTGTTCATTAATGAGGTAGAAAGGCAGCTAGATAGAAAGGTAAAAGTGGTGAGATCTGATAGAGGTGGCGAATACTTTGGAAAGTATGATGAAAGTGGACAATGTCCAGGTCCATTTGCAAATTTCCTTAAAAGTCGAGGTATTTGTGCACAATACACAATGCCTGGTACACCTCAACAAAATGGTGTAGTTGAAAGGCGGAATCGTACTCTTATGGATATGGTTAGGAGTATGTTAAGTTGTAACACTATACCTTCATCATTGTGGATGCATGCCTTAAAGACTGCTGCATATCTGGTAAATAGGGTTCCTAGTAAATCAGTTCCTAAGACTCCTTATGAACTTTGACTGGTAGGAAACCTAGTTTGAGACATCTTCATGTTTGGGGATGTCAAACGGAAGTACGGATATATAATCCACATGAAAAGAAACTTGATGCAAGGACTATTAGTGGTTACTTCATTGGTTACCCTGAAAAGTCTAAAGGGTACATATTTTATTGTCCTAACCATAGTACGAGAATAGTTGAGTCTGGTAATGCTCGGTTCATCGAGAATGGCCAAAACAGTGGGAGTGAAGAACCACGAAATGTGGATATTCATGAAATTCAATTGAAAACTCCTACATCTAGCATTTCTCCTCGAATTTTTGTTCCTCTTGTTGTATCAAGGTTACGCAATAAATCCGGACAACAAATCATTGTTCCAAATGAGGAAAATGAACTTATTGTTAATGAACTAGCTAATGATGCACAAGTTGTAAATGATCAAGTAGAACCACAAGAAATAGCATTACGAAGGTCTGTTAGGACAAGAAGACCAGCAGTTTCAAATGACTATGTGGTTTATTCGCTTGAACATGAATGTGATTTGAGCATTGACAAAGATCCAGTCTCGTTCAAACAAGCCATGAAAGGTGATGATTCTGAAAAATGGTTTAGTGCCATGTTAGACGAGTTGAAATCAATGGATGACAACAAAGTCTGGGAATTAGTCGAGTTGCCTGAAGGTGCAAAGCAAGTTGGTTGCAAATGGGTCTTCAAAACAAAACGAGACTCACATGGCAATATCGAAAGACATAAAGCCAGACTTGTCGCCAAAGGTTACAATCAAAAGGATGGCATTGACTATAAAGAGACCTTCTCTCCAGTTTCAAAGAAGGACTCTTTAAGAATTATAATGGCTTTGGTAGCTCATTATAATCTTGAGCTTCACCAAATGGATGTGAAAACCGCCTTCCTGAATGGAGACTTAGAAGAGGAAGTTTACATGGACCAACCCGAAGGTTTCTTGACCACAGGAAAAGAAAACTTGGTGCGTAAGTTGAAGAAGTCAATATATGGATTGAAACAAGCTTCCAGACAATGGTATATTAAGTTCAATAATACCATTACTTCTTATGATTTTATAGAAAACACTGTTGATCGGTGTATATATATGAAGATCAGTGGGAGCAAGTTTATTATATTGGTCCTATATGTTGATGACATTCTTCTTGCTGCGAATGATGTTGCTTTGTTACATGATGTAAAGAGATTTCTCTCTATAAACTTTGAAATGAAAGATATGGGTGAGGCATCCTATGTGATAGGAATAGAAATATTCCGTGATAGATCGCAAGGATTGTTAGGTTTGTCTCAGAAAGGATATATCAATAAAGTATTAGAGAGATTCAAATGGACAAGTGCTCTGCAGAATAGTTCCAATTGAAAGGGGACAAGTTCAGTTTAATGCAATGTCCTCATAATGATTTGGAACGTCAGCAAATGCAATGCATTCCTTATGCGTCATTAGTTGGGAGCTTAATGTATGCCCATACTTGTACTCGACCGGATATCAGTTTTGCTGTTGGAATGTTAGGTCGATATCAAAGTAATCCTGGAATGGATCATTGGAAAGCCGCAAAGAAAGTACTTAGGTACTTACAAGACACCAAAGATTACATGTTGATCTACAAACAGTCGAGTCATCTCGAAGTGATTGGGTATTCTGATTCAGACTATGCCGGATGCGTGGACTCGAGGAAATCTACATTCGGTTACTTGTTCCTATTGGCCGGAGGAGCAGTTTCATGGAAGAGTGCGAAGCAGCCTGTAATTGCTACTTCCACTATGGAGGCTGAATTCGTGGCATGCTTTGAGGCCACTATTCATGCATTATGGTTGCGAATTTTGTGTCAGGACTTGCTATAATTGATAGTATAGCTAAACCTATAAGGCTATACTGTGATAATTCCGCAGCAGTTTTATTTTCAAGAATGACAAGTATTCGAAAGGTGCAAAACACATGGATTTGAAGTACTTGTCTGTCAAAGAAGAAGTACAAAAACAAAGAGTGTCGATTGAGCATATTGGTACTGATCTAATGATAGCGGATCCGTTAACTAAGGGATTACCGCCCAAAACGTTTATTGGCCATGTTGAACGTATGGGCATTATAGACAAGTCCTTGTTAACATAATATTGTGGTATGTATACATACATTTATAATTGTATTGCTCATATTATTGTCATGACACTTGTGAATTCTATTAAAGCTTTGTTTTTGCTTATGTACTTGTTATCTTCATTATATTTCAGAGAGATAACATTATAGTTAGAGGGTTGAATTGTCCTTATTACATTTATACTGGTTGAGTTGGTTGTGATACATGGAAGGAATCATGTCGATTAAATGACTTGTGACCACCATGATCTAATCATTTTAATTCAGTGGAAAAGTGATTTGATAGATTCAATAAAAGTGCGCAATTATATTTTACTTTGAATCATCAAGTTATAACATGGGTCAAGTGGGAGATTGTTAGATTATCTTTTCCTAATTAATCTCTATTATATGTGACCCATATTATGTTATTACGTACTTCACGTTTTGGGCCCACAACTTGATGGTAGTTTGGGCATAATTGTTTTGAGTACGGGGGTTTTAATTCCCTCCCCTCTCTCTTCAAATTAAACGAACCCCGATAACTGTAAAACAGTTATTGGGATATGATTTATTTAAAACCGCATTGAGATCTCGCCATCAAGGACAAGTGGTATTACGGAAGAAGGCAGAGAGGGGAAAAACATTCTTAAACTTATTGGCAATGGAAGGAGGTATGTTTATCTTTTATAATTAATGATTGAATTAAAAGTGTTATTTAGATCAGAATAGACAACATTATTTATTTTTGTCAAAATAGTGGTTAATCTTTCTTACATGCTGAGAGATATTTTTTACTTGTTTGCAGACTTTTGGCAAGAGACCAAGATATTTGTATGGAGGAGTATGGAAGCAAGTCAACAGTGTGCCCCCAACTGAAACTTCTACACCCACCACAGCACCGACGCAAAGTTTATACACTCACTCCAAAACCAAAGACCTTTAGGCTCTTCACAACGTTCAAGTGTTAACTCAAAAATCTTTGACATTTTTGTTAGTTTTTTCATATTATTTTGAAGATACTACTTGTAAGTGAAGGCGGGGAAGACATTGATGGAGAATTTTTGTTATACTACTTGTAAGTAAGGTAGGGAAGAGAATGATGGAAAATATTTGTTATAATTCCAATCATCAAATTTCATTTATAGCACTCATCTCATAGTGATTATAGTATATATGTTGAAACTCTTGGCTTTTAATGGTTGCATGATATGTATGAATGTCACACATGTGACCCTCTTTTGTGCGACGCATGCATCCTTCTCTTATCCAATATGTATGACATGTCTCCATCTCTCTTTGTGTAGGTATATTATAAGCAATTATTTATATTTTCCCTAATCCAACGACAATAAGTAATTATAACATAGAATATAGTGGAAGATACGTATATAAATAACGTTAAGTATATAAAATCTTAAACTAGTACATATGAGGGTTCAAAAAAAAAAAAAAAAAAGTTCACGAGTAGTTCATGATACTAAACTATTACATCTTGACCCTGACATTCAGCAAATTTAATGCAATTAATTTTGTGATAAAACTCAAATACACCATCCAATCGCAATTAGTACAATTAATTTTAATACAAAATATTGTCTTTTCGGTGCCTCATGTTCTTGATACAACTTCGCAACTTTTGACCACAATAAATTTTTCTCTGCTAGAAGCTTTACGACCTCATCCACATCAACCTGGTTAGTTCTTTCCACGAAGCACGGAGCAAGGAGATCCAAGAGAGAAGAGGGTTCGGTTTCAGAACCTGAAGCAAAATACAAGAACATTCATATAGCAAGAACAATTGCAACAAACAAGAGAAGAAATATTTATTTCATAAACATTAATGATGAACCTCTACAATAGACTATGATCCATCTGAATTTGATACTCATATTAATTTGTGAATAATCACGCTTACAACTACTTTGTCTTCAATGCTGCATTTTTGAGGAGTATACCATTGAACAAAAAAAAAGCTACATTACACATGTTAAAGCAAATGTTGAAACAATGGAAGCATAAAAGAACAACCAACTTGAAGCAAACCTTAAATTTACAATAAATGATGAAGCTCTAAACTTCAGAATAAGGAGGAGAATTCATCAATGTCAAAAGATCTTTCATTCTACAATGTTAAAGCAATAGCTTGTGAAGATAAGCATCCGGTTTTGAAGTCACTACTTTTCTTAAGGATTACAAACTCCATGAAATAAAAAAGAAATAAACTTGCCTATTTCCACTCTATATCACAAACTGTAATTAGAACAAGGCCGCCCTTGTGCACGACACGAATAAGCATCCAGTTTTGAAGATAAGCAATATTTGACGGTCTTCAACTTTCCTCTTGAACAATCTTAGCCCCTATCACCAATAAATAAAAGCAATCATGAAATACCCGCATATATATGTATAAATTAATGTGGTCGAGGTAGTAGATATTTACCCTCGCTGATCTAGTAGATCGGGGAACATCAGGAACTTGGAAGCCACTGAATCTATATTCTAACTTCTTCTGCAACACCATATCTTAGAAAAACATACCAAAAGGGAAAATCTCATTCAGCACTAAGAAATTGCATTCTCAAACCCATTCAACTTTACGTATCCCAAATCAGCCCATTTCTCAACTAATTTTGCATGTCCCATAAACAATCGAAGAAAATAAATGGAAACAAAATAGCACGTGAAAATGAAGGGCAAATATAGATGAATCCATAAAGTTATATCTCACAAATAATTTCAAATGATCTCAACCCAATCAATAAAATCAAAGAGAATTTTCTAAAGTACCTAAAACCCTACTCTTCCAAACTCCATCAAATCCAAAGAAAAGGAGAAAAAATTGTAGGTAAGATAAAACGGTTAATTAGAACTAGCAAAATTACAAATCACCAGCTGCCACTTATTTTAGTCATAAGAGGAGCAGAAACGAAGAAATAATCAAGCAGCGAATGCAAAGTACCGATCACCAAAAATTGGCGGTGACCGCTGCTATCGGCCGGTCACGCGGCAGAGGGCGTTGTCGCGAAAACGCGAGGTTGCCGGTCGAGCGGCAGCGGTCGCGAGGTCGTCGGTCCCGAGGCGGTCGGTCGCGCGACCGCTGTCGTGAAAACGCGAGGCGAGATGCGAGAGGCGTGAGCGCGACGGCGAGTGATGCCGTGAGCGAGGCGCGAGGGAGAGCGGAAAAGTTGTGCACGACGAGGAGGAGAGAACGCAGAGAGCAAGAGAGAAAGAGAGAAAGAGAGAAAGAGAAAAAGGAGAAAACGCACAGAGAGCAAGAGAAAGAGAGAAAAAAAAAGAGAGAGAAGAGAACGGGCAAGCATTTGATTTTCACTTGAACCAGTTGATTCATTGAACCGACTTTTGATGACGAGGATTGCCACGTGGTGCCACGTGGCGATAGACTTTCGCCATGTCATCAAAAACAATGACTTGACTAACAAAAGGACTTAATTTACACTATATGAAAAGTTGATGAACCAAAAGTGTAAAACTTTCAAAGTTCAGGGACCAAAAGTTGAGGGACTTAATTATAATTTTAAATTTTGTTAATAAATTCTTAGAAATTTATTCTCGTGAGCAGAGCGAGCGGGGGAATCGTGCGTAGCACGTCTTGAAACTAGTATATATATATATATATATACTAGTTTCAAGACGTGCTACGCACGATTCCCCGAATTAATTTCTATGAATTTATTAGCAAAATTTAAAATTGCAATTAAAATTTAAAAATTAGAAATACAAGTACTTTTTTTAGCTTATCAATATTTCTTTACTGTGATTGAGATAAAATGTAAATGTAAAAAACAAGCTAATCATGATAGGACATTACTTCCTCAAAAAAAGTGTATTGGATTGATGAGAATGCGTTCATGATTGATTTGGAGATAAAGAAGAAAAAACGTGTAGTGGATTGATAAGGAGTTAGAGTTTGATTTGGATACAAAAGAAAATGTTGATTTGGAGATTAAAAAAAAAGTATGTGCAAATAGATAAATTTCATTACCACTCAAAAATTTGTGATTCGTGCTTTTATATATATGATAGATATGTATGTTGCTTATATGTTATTGGGAGAACTCTAGATAAATACGTTGCATATATATCATTGGGAAAACTCTGAGTTTACAATTTGTGATATTTAGTTGCTTTTTTATATGTAGTTGTTTTATATATATGATAGATATATATGAGCAAATAAGTAAATTTCATTACCACTCAAAAATTTATGATTTGTGCTTTTATATATATGATAGATATAAAATTCAAAATTCAAAATTGTAATTAAAATTTAAAAATTAGAAATATAAGTACATTTTTTAGTTTATCAATATTATCTACTGTGATTGAGATAAGATGTGAATGAAAAAACAAGCTAATCATGCTAGGACATTACTTCCTCGAAAAAAGTGTATTGGATTGATGAGAATGAGTTCGTGATTGATTTGGAGATAAAGAAAAAAAAAACGTGTAGTGGATTGATAAGGAGTTAGAGTTTGATTTGGATACAAAAGAAATGTTGATTTAGAGATAAAAAAAAAAGTATGGGCAAATATGTAAATTTCATTACCACTCAAAAATTTGTGATTCGCGCTTCTATATATACTAGTTTCAAGACGTGCTACGCACGATTGACCCGCTCGCTTCACTCGCGGAAATTAATTTATAAGAATTTATTAATAAAATTTAAAATTAAAATTAAAATTTAAAAATTAGAAATACAAGCACCTTTTGTAGCTCATCAATATTCTCTAATGTAATTGAGATAAGATGTGAATGAAAAAATAAGCTAGTCATGCTAGGCATTACTTTCCTAAAAAAATGGGAAACAAGGAAAAAAAGTTCAAGTGGTTTGACCCATTAATTTATGAACACTTGCTTGTGGAGATTCCGTAAAAAGTACATAAAGTTTAATCTTTACCTCAAACTCTATAGATAGAAAGGATAACTTTGAAATTATGAATGTAAATAATTGAATTAGTTGAGATTCAAAAATTGTTGCTCTATTAAACTAAGTACACCACGTGTACATAAGACTGCTACAAGAGACCAAATAATCACATATAGAGAAATGTTTTGAAATTTAAACTCCAAAATTTATCTATGTTTAATCATGACACTTTAAAGGAATACAAAAAACATACCTTATTGAGTGCAAGTGCGCGGGACTAAAACAAAGAGAAAGTAATATGAGAAAACAAGAATTATGAAATCCCATTGAGAATTCATGGTTTCAATCACTTTTTTTGTCTACTAATGAAGGTGAGAGGTAACTATATTATATAAGAATGAAATAACTTGGTTATATCAAATATAGAAACAAATAAAAAATTGAAAGAAGAATAACTTAAAATAAGAAAAAAAAAAAAAATTGAATCACAAAACCTAATACAAAACTCATCATCAATGGGCAATAGGAAACTAAAGGGATGATAAATTGATGTTTTAAGAGGTCGTTTATGTTCAAGAAAATGGAGTGGACGTAATATAAATGATTGTGAACAAGAAAATGCATCAATATATTGTCATAAACCAATAAAAAAATCAATAAAAAAAAAACACAAGTGAAGTTTCCATGCTTAACAGAGATGTCAATCTTGTGAGTATGTATGGAACAAGACATCAATAAATTGTCATTTTTCATAGAAATAACCAATGCTAGAATTCTTGGATGCGATCTAAAAAGATGAGAATCATGCCAAACAAAATCCTAATCATGATCTAGAAGAACATCGAACTTAGAAATTGCAGACAACTCAAGTTTCCCTACAGTCTAATTAATGATAGATAGATTGATATATAACTTTAAAAAAAGATTCTAATAGGATATGAGTCATTCATTAGAGTTAAAACAATGTAAATTTAATGAGCAACCGAATGTATAATAAAAATTAAAATAATATTTATGAGTTTGAACAAACTATGTAATATAAATATAAAATATAAAATTTAATATACAATGCTAAATAAATTGAAAATATGATAATGAAAAAATAAAATATTACTGCTAAAAATTAAATATAAAACAGGCTCATTAGATGAAATGAGAATAGATCCACCCAAATGATACTAATGATAATTAATTGGGAAAATATCACAATCTTGATATGTTGAGAGACTATTGAAATTCAAACGAGTGAGATCTAAGTATATGACCTTTATACCAACCGCGGTGGCTTAAACTTCCGCTGATGAATCGAAGGTCATGAGTTCCAAGTCTTTAGATGTTGAGCTCGGTGGTTGATTTGTGCCAAGATATATGTGCCTTCGAGGGAATAAAGGACCCATAGGATCCTTCATGCCTGACAATCTCGCTTTCGTGTTAAGATTTAATTAGAAAGTTTGTGTTCTTATATAGAATAATGTGATGAACTTTGTTGAAAAATATTTTTAATCAATAACTTTTGCTTGATAATGCGAAATGGGACTTCCTCATCGAGGCTCTTCTCATTAATATTGCCGCATGTGGCTATTCCAACAGTAATTGGTGCTATCTTTTTCATTGCCGTTGTTGTATATTTGTTGATAATCAGGAAGAGAGAGAAAAAAGCTAAAATGAGTGGTAAGTATTGACAGAACTATAAAATATGGTAGTTGCATTCCAAACTAATAAAGTCATCTAAATCAGTTTGTGCCTATTAATATTTGGATCAACTAACTGAGCATAAATTGTTATGTTGGATTGCAAACTCTTTTCAGATGCAGATCATGAGATGGGAAACGGGGAGTCTTTACAATTTGACTTAGATATGATTAAAGTTGCTACAGGCGACTTCTCCTCTGCTAACAAACTCGGAGAAGGAGGATTTGGTGCTGTATATAAGGTAAATAAAGTCTATGCCGTCAAATGTCATTTTTCTTGTAGTGTTTTTACATCTTAAACTTAATTGTTTTTGTATATATTATTCTCAATCAAACTTCTACAATTAAAAGTAGTTCTTTCTTACAAAGATGAAAAAAGCACCGATGAATAAACTTAATTTAGAAATATATGGTTTCTTCGATCGACGTAGCTAATTATAAGTATTTTTGCAGGGTGCGCTTGTTGATGGACAAGAAATAGCAGTGAAGAGACTGTCTGTGAATTCTGGCCAAGGATCACAAGAATTTAAGAATGAGGTTGTACTGTTGAATAAGCTTCAACATCGAAATCTTGTTAGGTGGTAATTACTGCTTAACAGGGAAGGCCTTGTCACTATAAATTTTTCTATTTCTGTTTGTATTTCGATCATCATCTATACTTGAAAGCATCACAGCCACCAACCGGCAGTCATGCCATTAATTTTTCATATATTGCTCACCATCAATTGCTCTTACAAAAAAAAATAGTTGGTGTTGAGGTTGAGGAGCAGTGCCAAGAAGATGAGCGCGAGAAAGAGAGTGTCGCCACGAAGTAACAAATTGAATAGGGTCACGAGTCGAGATAGGAAAGCAATGAAGAAGAAGAGTTATAAGGGCGTCGATGATGTCGAGAAGAGTTGTGAGATTGGGGAGACGGTGAAGAAGAAGAGTTATAATGGTGAAGAAGAAGAGTTGTGAGATTGAGGAGACGAGACAAAAAAGAGACGTGAGAGAAGACGAATGAAGAAGAAGAGGAAAAATAGAAACATGAGAGAGAGACCTATCGAGAAGAGTTGTGAGATTGGGGAGACGATGAAGAAGAAGAGTTATAATGGTGAAGAAGAGTAGTGAGATTGGGGAGACGAGTCAAAAACAGAGACGTGAGAGAAGAGGAATGAAGGAGAAGAGGATGAGAGAGAGACGTGAGAGAAAAGGAATGAAGGAGTAGAAATCACGGAAGAAGGAGATAGAGTTTAGAGTTGATGCGGAGATTAAACAAGAATGTGGGTGAGGGACAAAAAGGTAAATTTGATTACGACTCAAAAATTTGTGATTCGTGCTTTTATATATATGATATATATATTTGTGTAGTTGCTTTACTTATTTGTGAATTAGTAAACTCTATAAATACACCCTATTGTAATCAATTTACCTTGATTTGCCCCGATTAATATAATTTCAATTGCATTAACACTTATATTTGCTAACTGCATATAATTCTAATTATTTATGAATCTAACTTGAACTCAAACTTTTTGCTTAAATGACTTGAAATTATTTCCATGAAAACGCCCCTGAGGTATGTGCATCATGTGGTGCAATGCATAGAATGAGCACCATAATCAGCTTCGACTATATCTCATTGGTTTCTCTTAGATTATAAGGTTTTTGTTCGGGACATTGACTGACTAATCAACAAAGAGGTTGAAAAAAACTTCTATTTCCATGTAGGCCATCACTCCACTGTTTTTTTTATATATATTTTATTTTTTCTAAATTTCTCCATACGGCTTTCCTTTATATTTTTATTTCATCTCATGTGAGGGCCCGGACCACCTAGCTTACTATCCACATAGGTGCCGAACCGCCCCCAAGAACGGGCGGCTCAGTGGTAGTGACTCGATGAAATCTGCGCCTAAGACCCCTATGGGACAGGTTTCGAGTCACGGGGTTGGGGGTGCGGGTGGTATTTAAGCCCGTTCTTGGGGGCGGTTCGGCACCTATGTGGATAGTAAGCTAGGTGGTCCGGGCCCTCACATCTCAACCATCTAGTACCTTACTATCCGATTACTCTGAATTCACTCTGAGTCGCGCAACACATAAGTAGAAAGAGCTTTCAATGTTGGTATTTTTACTTTAAGACTCGAACTCAAGTCACTAACTAAAAACAACTACTTGCATGGAGAACTGTTTGTAATACAACTTTGTTATTGGGCCTGTCACTAGCCAAAGGACCACATAAACGATTCAGGCCTACGGAGGCCCAATTAAGTCCGACCCACTTCATCACAATGTCCACACCATACGCTTCAGTCACCCACTCTCGTCTTCTCTTTCGTGATACAAACCACGCCAAAATGGCTTCCACGCCGACTCACCTTATCCGCTTAAACCCTACTCTCATGCACTTCTCCAAACCCTCCCAAACCCTAATTCCCAATCTCTCTCTTCTCCGCAACCGATTCTCTCGCGCGAACTGCTCCTCAATCTCGTCTTCTTCCTCGCTCGCTCAGTCTCCGAGCCAGATCGGCGGCGGCGGCGGTGGTGGAGGCGGCGGAGGGAGGTCTGGAGCCCTGTCGCCGGGCCCCGAGGCCGAGAGCTCTCAGAGGATCGATGTGAATCCTCCCAAGGGGACTAGGGATTTCGCTCCCGATGAGATGCGGACGAGGAGCTGGCTTTTCCACAATTTCAGAGAGGTCGTTGGTTGTTGAAATTGATTTGATTTGGTTTGGTTTGGTTTTTGTTGATTGATTGAGAGATTGGTTGTGTTTTGTTGTTTTAGGTTTCGAGGGTGTTCGGATTTGAAGAGGTTGATTTTCCGGTGCTTGAGTCGGAGGCGTTGTTCGTAAGAAAGGCAGGAGAGGAAATTAGAGAGCAGGTGCGTTTGAGTAGCAAAAGAAGAACTCTTTCATGGAACAATATTTTTACTATGGATCGTTGATAAAGTTGTCATTTTATTTTTATTTTTATTTATTTTTTGTTATAAAGTGTAAACCACTTTTATCCGGACTATCCAACCACTCTTATCCGGACTCGAACTCGATAGGTGAGGGAGCTTAATTTTGCTGTTTCCATTTACATTGATGAAATTATTAGTTATGTATTAAATACATCACGAATAGTAGAGAACAAGGTAATGGAGGAGTAACATTAAGAGAAATAAGAGTTTTCTCGGGTGAACCATTATTGATATTTGGAATCAATCATACAAAAGGATGGTCATATTGAAGATGACATTGCAAATAAAAATTTGAGGTAGGTGGAAGAAGTGGAGTGCAAAAAGTATGACATGCAATCGAATTACCCGTGTTAAATTGAAAGGGAAATCAATAAGACCAAAATTAGGCCAGCTATGCTTTATCACAATGAATGTTGGGTGGTAAAAAAACAAATATACTAGAAATGAGTGTAGCATAACTGAAGATGCTCGATGGGAAACTCATTAAGGTATAATGAAAAATATAGAGATTCAAAGAAAAATAGGAGTATCACCCATAGATGCGAAAATCTTGAAAGAGCGAGTATGTTGATTTGCACACATTCAAAGACAACTTGCAAATGCCTCAGTTAACGAGCTTGACATAATAGAAATTGAAGGAATTCAACAGTACAGACTACAGAGGTAGGTAGACCCAAGATAATTTGGATGATCTAATGATGAAAGATTTAAAAGCTGAGTGGAAATGTTTGATCCATGTTGCTAAGCCCAACTAATTTGGTGTTGAGGCTTGAATCTTGATTGTTATTGTATATGAAACTAAGACTCTGATTGGCAGCTCATAAAAAATGCCATTTTTAAGTTTGTAGAGTTTCATTAAATGGATTTCATTCTTGTAATTGCTCAAGACGTTTATGATTATCACTACTTTGTCATTGGAATGACAATGCAATGCAATTTGGTGCTTTAACTATCAATTCGTCTGATGCAATTTTTTCCCGCACCCTTTCTTTCTTGACTCAGCTGTACAATTTTGAAGACCGGGGAAACCGTCGTGTTGCATTGAGGCCTGAACTCACTCCTTCTTTGGCAAGACTTGTTATACAGAAGGGGTACTGGACCTCTTGACTTTTCTGCATGCTATTTTTTTGCATTCTTTCTCTTGTCGTTTGTGTGTTGCATCTTTTCCAGTTTATGGTTCTATTAGTAGTGGGGCTAGGCTTATTTGTCTTTCTTCATTTATTTATTTTTTATTTTTGTATCCAGGTTCAAATCGGATACCAGAAATTGATCACAGTTGTTTTTTATGTTCAGAAAGTCTCTCTCCCTGCCATTGAAATGGTTTGCCATTGGACAGTGTTGGCGCTATGAGAGGATGACAAGGGGGCGTCGACGGGAACACTACCAATGGAATATGGACATAATTGGGGTTCCTGAAGTTACAGTATGTTCTGCCCAACTTTAGGTGTGGTTTTGCTCTGCTATTTTTGACTGCTATAATATTGAATTTATCAGCGCACTTCTCTATGTATGCTGTAAAAGTATCTAAGTAGTTCTGTTTATGTGCGTATGCATATTTGCTGTACCTTTTGATGGCTTCATTTGAGTGGTTTCCTGAAGATTTGATTGGTAGATTCTTTTCTTTTTCTTTTAATATCTATACGCTACCATACAACAACAACATAGCCTCAGTCCCAAATTAACTGGGGTCGGCTACATGGATCAAACTTTTCCATTGTGCTCGATTAAGTGCAATTGATGGTGAGCTTTTCAAACCATTCAAATTCCTCTTAATTAATGCATCTCATGTTAACTTTGGTCTGCCCCTACCATACAACAACAACACTACCATACACTACCATATGTTTTGTCATTTATCATTTGCAAAGAAGTCTGTTTTGATCTAAGGAAACATTTTCAACAAACTCAGAACTTTGTTAATCAACTCTAAGAAAATGTACAATCATGGTTGCTATAAAAACTGGAAATTTGATTATATGCATCAATATGTAGTTAATATGTTTTTTATTCCAACAGTGTGTGTTTTTTCTGCAATTATTTTCGAGCTTATCTTGTTCTCTTCTATGATACAGGCTGAAGCAGAGCTTATTTCTGCTATTGTAACTTTTTTTAAGCGATTGGGGATTACATCCTCTGATGTGGGCTTCAAAGTTTCCAGCCGAAAGGTGAGTAGATTGTTCTGGGTTGTCCTGTGGTTCTGAAACAGTTTCTGATTATGTGATTTGACTCCATTTCCAATGAAGTTGGTTATTTATTTCTAGCCATTATTAGCATGTGATATTATCCATTCTCCAAGTTCTCATTGACTATTCTAACTGTGTTGAAGTCCATAGTTAGTTATATAATGACCACTAGTTCAAGTTTTTGTTGATTTAATTATATGGTCAACTGTACTAGTACCATACCATTTCTTGTTAAGTTTTAGCCTTTTAGGACATTCATATAGTTTCTTAGTTGCCTTTGTTTCAGACGAAACGATGCACTTATGAAAAAGACAAAACCTATATTGATATATTGTTCGATCATTTGTGTGTAATATACTACTGAGTGCAGAATTTAAGCCCTTAAATCAAGGAGGCTGTTTCATTTTGATTTTTCTTATCTTGCAGGTTTTGCAAGAAGTACTCAGGTGCTATTCCGTGCCAGAAAGTTTGTTTGGCAAAGTTTGTGTAGTAATAGACAAGGTTGGTTCAGTTAATTTCACCCGTGACTCGTGAGCCTCGCCACCTAGCTTTCATGGGACTAACTGTTGCATATACTTCTTCCCAAATTCCTTTCGAAAATACGTGAAATCAATCTTCTTTGTTCTCCTGGCTTAATCCTCAATCATTGTGCAAGTCAACATTTGTCTTTATCTCTATTGCCCTCTTATCTCATTTGTTTGAAATTTATCCATCCACAATCTAGTTTGATATGATATTGAATTGTGGAAGTTTGGAACTGGATTTTGAAGCTGTGTCTGAATGTCTAATGGCTATCATGTTTGCAACAGATGGAAAAAATTCCCCTGGATGAGATTAAGAGTGACCTAAAAGCAGCTGGAATATCAGAGGATGCTATCGAGGAACTTTTGCAAGTTCTTTCTGTTAAGTCATTGTCCAAGTTGGAAGGTTTGTTATTTAATTATTACCACTTCTGCAACATATATTTTCAGGAAAGAATAAAGTGAGTTTTCTCAAGGGAAAAATAAAGAGAATGAATGAGAGTATAGATTCCTCAATGAAAACAGGTTTTATGATAAACCAATTTGAGCGATCTATTTGATTATGATGCTAGCTTGGGTTATACGGTACATGTTGTCACAGATGAACCTCTACTTACTGACTTGTATATTTGCAGGGAATGACTTGTGCGGCATTTTCCATATATGATAACGAACGTAGCTAACTCCACATATGTAGAACACGGGAGCTTTTTTTTTGCTCTACATAGTCGGTCCCAAGTCCGAATAGAGGAGGGTTGCGATAGTTTGTAAACCAATGTAAAAGTTTGTCATCATTGTTATCAAATGGATTAAACGGATATAAATATTAGGGCATTCCCACCTAGCTACACATTGCATTTGAGTCCAGGTGTGGTGATAATGAGCAAGGGTTTGCTGCACATCTCCACTTAGTGTGAAGAAAAATGAGCGTTGGTTCCCATAAAAAGGATGGGTATAGGTAAAATAGCTAGTCCAAGAGAAAATAATTTGGAATTGAGGCTTTGTTGTTGTTGTTTTGACAAGGAATGTAACTGAGGAACCTGAATTATGACTTCAGATAATTATTGAGTGTTTGCACCTTTATAAGACACAATAATAAATATGATTTCGATCGAGCAAATTACCATTTAAAATTGTAAAATATTATTTCAATTTCAAGTTTTTCACTATCACGAGGTGAAGACAAAAGGTTGGATCTTCTTCCCATCTTTCACTAAGAATGAAAAGTGTGGCATTATAATCAATTAAATAGTTAATTATGGGAAAAAAAACCATATTTGTTATTTAAAGATGCTGCCAATGTCCATTGTTGATCAATTTCGTACAAAGTCTAGTAGATTATACATATTTATAAAATTCTGTATTTTTTGAGGAATCTAAAGATGCTTCTTATACCTTGGAAATTGCAGAAATACTTGGAACTGCTGGTGATGCCATTGCCGACTTGAAGCAGCTCTTTTATCTTGCTGATAAATTTGGCTATTCTGATTGGATTCAGTTTGATGCATCTGTTGTTCGTGGTCTTGCATACTACACTGGCATTGTCTTTGAGGTAGGTCCATTACCATCTCTTAGTTTCGCTCTTCTGGTTTATTCAATAAGCGAGACATACAGTTCGTGTGTGAACCTTTTTGGGGATTGTCTTAGTAACGTATTTACATGACATTGCAGACAAAATATTAGCATATTTAAATAACACATATTTGTCGTAGAGGAAAACCTGGTCAGACATTTTTAGACTTTGCACCTGTTCTCTTGGGAGTTGGGACTGCCTGCTCTTTGATTGAAATGCTAGTAGGTACTACATATAAATCATACTAGTGATTAAAATAATTGGCACATTTGAATGTTGTAAATGCTAAAGTGAACCACTTTTGACAATTAGTTGTTGTGGTCCTTTGGATACACATCAAAACACATGCTCACATATCTCAATGCAAAATTCAAAGAACCACAACAACTTGGTGTCAAAAGTATGTCCGATCAATCATTTTCTTTGAATGGTCATCAACTCATCAATGTTATACTTGTGATTGGCTGAGAAGCAACTTTCCTAGTTATTTTAAGATTTTGCAAGCACTGGAATCTAAATGGTGGTTTTTCTTGGGGACTGTCCACTGCATGCGCAATATGTGGAACTGTTGTAAATATTCGTAGTACGAACAACAACATAGCCTCAGTCCCAAATTAATTGGGGTCAGCTACATGGATCAAACTCTTCCATTGTGCTTGATTTAGTGCAGTTGGTGTGATTGGCTAAGAGAAAACATGGTCCTAGAATTTATTATGTAACCACTGTACCCTGTCTGGTTTTTCTTGGGACTCACCACGCCATGCACAATATGTGGGACTGTTATGAATATAAATAATACTTCTAAAAAAAGTCGTTCTTTTTATTCATCCGTATGATTGGCTAAGAGAAAACATGATCAAACAGTTTATTATGTAGCCAGCAGCACTTCGTCTGGTTTTCCTGGAGCCAGAATCGTAGGAAGTGCCAGGGGAGAATACTTTTGAATGTCGTGTTCTTATGTCATTCATCTGAACAGGGATTTGACAGAGAAGGGAAGCTACGGGCAATTTGTGGCGGCGGAAGATATGATCGGCTGCTGTCGACCTTTGGTGGTGATGACCTTCCAGCATGTGGATTTGGGTTTGGAGATGCTGTTATATTGGAAGTAAGAATCATGCATTGCGCTATTATATTCTTTCATCAATTGCAAAAAAAAAAAAAAAAAAAAGATCAGATTTTGCTGTTTGTACTTTTTGATGTTTATCAGATTCTGTATTCTATTTTCAATTTTGCTGCGGTTGCTGCAGTTGCTTAAGGAGAAGAAGCTTGTACCGGAACTTAACCAACAGGTGGAGAATATTGTGTGCTCGCTAGACAAGGAGCTCCAAGGAGCGGCTGCTAAAGTTGCGGCCGTACTTAGAGAAAAGGGAAAAAGTGTTGACCTCGTCTTGGAGAATAAACCGCTGAAATGGTATTTTATCAATCCCGATTCCCATCTTAAGAACTCTGTTGGTTCAAGATTTCCTAGTTGTTTCTTTTCCATTGAGGTAAATGTTTTATTTTCTGTGTCCCTTTTCAATTCTGATTCCTTTCAGGGTGTTCAAGCGCGCAGCTCGGATAAATGCAGACAGACTGATCTTGGTTGGAAAGTCAGAGTGGGAAAAGGGTATGGTCTGCGTAAAAACTCTTGCCACTGGCGAACAATGTGAGGTTGAACTTGACCAACTGGTTTGAACCTGGTTTTCTCTTTCCTGTAGTCTATTTATTTTTCTTTTAGTTTATATAGTTGGTGTACATCAATTCTTCAATTTTTTTTTTGGCTTCATAGAATTGTTGAGAAAAAGAAGTGTGTAGCATAACTGGTGATTGTTGTCTCTATGGTCCAAATCAACCGGTAAGGAATGATTTGTGAGATTTTATCACTTTTACGCGAAATAGTAATGTCCAGGATGTCTCAATCAAATAAGAGAAAGTAAAATGATATGCAGAAAACAACATATCATAGCATTAGAGACTCCCAATACTGGATCCATCATTCGATAAGTATTGTTTCCATCTTTTTGTACAATATGAATCACTGGAGTAATTATACATTATGTTATATATCAAGGTCAAACTTCAAAGAGCAAACAACGGTAAAAAAAAAAAAAAAAAGGGTCAAAGAGCAAACAAGTTTATAATTTGTATGTTTATGCATCAAATTAGATCATTCTCTGCAGGTAGTCTATGCCTTGGAATCCCTGCATCCCAGGTTTGAGCATATCTTCATTTGCACCTTCCAATTTTTCTTAAGCTTTCCCCTCTCTTTCTTAATTTGGAACCCTGACCCTTCAATTGACTATTTGGCTTTTGTGGTTGAGAGTAACCAACGAGGGCATTTGATAGATTAGCCTGTTTGGGTCGCCTTTGATTTGCTTTATAGATGTCCTATTCATTGTTGGAAACAATCAAGCAAAAAAGGGTAATTAGAAAACATCTTAGTATTGACAAAGCATCAGATTTAGAGAACAAGGAAGTTATTAAAATCTCTCCTTTTTCATTGGCCCTCTTTTGATTTTAATTTTTGAACTATTGTTCATTCGTGTTGGGCTTAAGATTGACACCAGTCAAACCTTCAACTGTGCATCTTATTTATGCTTGTGTGTGGATTTGCGCTTGCGGCTATTGGATTTATTCGATATTTTTTTGTTAAATTAGGTTTTTTTCTTTTTTTTTTTTTCTTTTTTAGGGGTTTAGAATTTGTGGGCAAGCAAATGTGGTTGCTCATGTAATAGTGCAACTTTTTCATATATATACTAGCTAAATGTATGAAATCTCTTGATGAGGTAGATATGATTGTATTAAATGATCTCAATGTACGATCTTTTATTCAAAAAAAAAAAAAAAAAAAGATCTTAGGGTGGCTTGCAGCATGGCATGTGATATTTTGCATTAGAGTTTATGGTGTTGAGGTGGGTTTTGAAAGACCATGTATGCTTGTTTGACGGGCTTCTGTGAGAAGTTTCTTGTTTCAAGGGGCCATTTTTTGCCAATTGATAGCTTGGGCTTCATTAAAAGTTTGATACTAGCAACTAGCAACACTTGGTAGCAGCATTCGATCACATGTAACTGACCAAGGTCTAGCGTTTTCATTGGAACGGACAAGGTCAGTATGCTGGTGGAATGTAAAATAAATGTTTAGATCTTTAGTTAATATTTAATTTAAATTCATTATGGATTGATAGTTGGTAGGATAATTCAGGTTTGATGTGGATCTTGATAGTTATACGCGGTTCCTAGGCTTTATAAGGTTCTATAGGCTTGTTCTTGTGGTCTATATATTTAAGTTATATGGGTCTATTATGATCGATTAGATTTACTCACTCAACAGTTTTTTTTTTTTTTAGTGGGAGTCGAACGCACGATCTCTTTGAACCTTGACTTTTGTAAGTGATGTTGGAACAAACTTTTTCAGGCAGAGAATACAAAATGAAAATGGAGGAACCAAACAAAAACTTGATGCACGTAAGTGTTTTTTTTTAGACAAGGTTTTTCCTTACGAGTCGAAATCTCGTATTACAAAGGGATTAATCGAAACTTGTCTTTAAAATACAATCAAGTTTTTAATGGTTGTTAGATAATGTGTGTGTAACAACTACAACCAAAAACACTTTTGTAGGATACTTCGAGAGAATGATGATGCTATGAATAAGAAGACGCTTTGATTCAAAAGCCTTTTGTGTTTTAATGTTTCTCAATGTGTTTAATACGTAGTAGATCTCTTCAATTTATAGAAACCAAGAGACTTAGCGTCTATCCATAAAGAAGTGAGTTTTGGTGCGAATAGGTATAAAAAAATAGACTAAGTAACACCCAACAATTGTACTTATTCGGTTTGGGCACTAAGGCGTCGAGTTGGCGCTTCAACGCTAAGAGACATAAATATTCTGATATCGTAGTGTCAGGTTCAGAGCCCAACAACAAAACACTTTTAAAAAAAAAAAAAAAATCTTACAAGTGAGGTTTTGTCCTTCTCATCAGAGATGCTATGACTCTCATTCAACGTTAGTTAGCTTGAAATTGCTCTCACAAACTTATAATTAATGATACAAAATTATGTCTTAAATAAGTGAGGTTTGTTCTATGATATTCCAAAAAAAGAAAAAAAAAAGATAACTTCATCTCAGTTTTTTTTTTTTTTTACCAAAGTAGTCATATTGATATCATTGAGCTCACTATTTAGAAAAATACATTAATGAATCATTACATAGGAGCTTCATTCCAATATTTGGAGTTTTCGTGACATCGCGAGAGCCTTGCTATTTTATGGCAACCTTATTCGCTTGTCGATAAATATGTTGTGTCTTCCAACTCGAGTGATGCGCTAACACTTCCTTACAATCCTTCAACAATAGACCTAATTCTAATTCATTTCACCCACTCTTGGTGAGACCCTTTATTGTATTAACTTCATCTCAGTTAATTACATCATTAGCTCCATTGCATTCCTATTTTAGGAAAGTGGCCAAAAAAATATCAAAGAAAGGGCGAGATGGAAAAAAAAAGGGATGAATAAAGCTCATATGGAAAGGGAAAGCAGATCAACAAAATCAACCCATTGCATTGTCCTTTCGGTGCACCAACAAATCAAACTTCACTTTCCAATTTATTTAAAAAAAAACATAAAAAACAAACTTTCTTCCCCCCCAAAAAAAAAAAAAAAAAAAAAAAAGACAGAAGCCTACACAAAACATTATTATTAATAGTCTCCATCTTTTGAATGATGAGACTATATATATTATAAAAACATTAATGAATCAAGATTCTAGTGATGATGTGAGCTTTTTTTCAATTTTGGACAAAGTGGCACGCGAGTGGTCCGATCACCCAAACTGCTAAAGCACACGTGTCCTCGTCCCATTAGCCCACCCCCAATTCCTCACGTGCTGTTCACCACCCCAATCACGTGGCCACCACGTACGGTGTCGACCACGCTGTACATCTGGATGACAACACCTCTATGTTGTAGGTGTCCCCACTTCACTTGTGCACATACATGTTGTGTTCACACTGTCACACTGTCACACTGTCTGTCACAGATGTGCGTTACGTGCTATAAATACCCATGTATTTGTGCTTCTCTCTCTCTCTATCACACATACTCATCACACGTGGTTAGGGTTTTGAGAAGTTAATGTTGCATATCTCTGCAATTGCACCTGCACTTGCAACTGCATGTATATGACTAGCTAGCTTAATTAATAAGAACCTGTTTGGCATCATAACATGCAAACTCCAAAACCCAATTATTTGATCACAAAGTGAAGCTGAGTAGTGTAGCTAGTACTACTAAGTGTAGGTGCAAGTGCAGGTGCTTGTGCAAAAGTATGCCATGTTAGCTTAATTAATTAATTATGAGTTATTTTAATCATATTAGATCCATATCTCTCTCTCTCTCTATGTTTATGTGTCGTTTGCGAAGGTTCTGATGATCAAAGATGGTTTTGACATGAAGATTCAACTAGTACTTCATCTCATGATCGATGATATCAAAGGTGAACAAAGATGCATGGTATCTTCTCTTCTTCTTTTTTTGCCTATTATTTTGATGATTTTTGCTTAGTTTGTAGTTCTTTTGGGATTTCATTGTGCAGGTTTTTTTTTTTTTTTTGTTCACATATATATTGTTACTGTTTAATTTAAGAACATTTGTAGTTTATGTGTGACTGAAATTCTATGTATTAATTGTACGTTGGGTTCTTAATAGTAATATAATTTGATTGAATTAACTTAAGAATCAAAGCCTTTAAGAATGTAGGAGAGGAACATCGAAAAAAAAATAGGGATAGTTACATGCAATTAACCATTTCAAAATGAACTATATTTAATACTTTTATATATTTAGTATAAATTAATTAGGTATCGTATGGCTCTATTTTTGTCCCCAATTCCCCATTCAAATAACTATTTTCCATTCTAATAACTAGGGCAAGGATGATTAATGGGGTTCTTCAAGATGTGCAAGTTTTGTATTTATTGATTAATTGTCTTCAAAACTACTCAATTAGTTAGGGGCCTTTTTCGCTTTTGTTGCAATTTTTTTGGCCATAATTTCAAATTTTAATATTTGAAAATATTCTAGTAATTGTATGTATGTGTATTCCTTGATGGGGAATATAATTAATATTTAGATATATAATCCTAATTGAATAAGCCCTAATGAAGTTTTTGTTTTCAAATTATTTTTCCCAAGGGTAAAAACCACGCTTATATATAGCTTTCAATTCACCTCTAATCGGCAAATGAAATATGAATATAATTAATTAACCAAATAGTTAAGATTGACGAACTCATTTGTGCAAAGGCAGCGTTGATCATTAAGTCCTTACCTCTTGATCATCCTACATTCAATATATGAGAATTTGAAGGTGAACCTATATAATTGATATCATGGCCGGGGATTTGATTATATCCATGTAAAATAAGGGGTAAATTCATGTAAATTGAATTAAGAACTATCAAAGGATTCTCTTAAATTAATGCTTAATTTGTTTTTGCAACAATGTTCAGAACATTGATAAGGGTTGCTATTGTTGATCATTATTAAAGGGAAATGAAGTGAGAAATGAAATATGAATTAAACCTTCAAAATTTTATAAATGCCATTCACATATAACTAGCTTGGTTTTGCAAATTTCTCATTTGTATTAATTGTAAAGTGTTTATATATATATATATATATCATGCTTAATTAGTTATAATTCACGTTTAAATTTTATATCTTTATATAAATTATTTTGACAGAGAATTTCATGTGGAATGGAAATGTTAAATTCATTTGGTAGTCAATTACCCGAGCTAGCTAATAATTATTTGAGACAAACCAAGGTGGAGAAATTAGCTAGTGTGAGATAATTGGTGAACCCCAATTTTGCATGGCATTAATTAATTAGGTCACATAATGAATTGTGGAGAGATCAACCAATAAGTGGTAGCTCTATTGATTTAATTGGTATGTTCTCATCTTTAGTGTTAGACAATGTTGTTCTCGTATTTAGGCAACTTTTACTTTATTAGGAAACTTATGCAATTTCCTCATTAGCTGTGAATTTCCTAATTTTGTATCATCCTTTGAGTATAAATAGGGTTCTTGTATACACACTCTTTAATTTAATTTAACAATACTTAGACTCATGAGTCCGGACTCATAGGGGTGTTTTTAAAATTTTCATAAATATTTAAGGGATATCAAAGTAATTTTACAAGTGATCGTGTTTGCTTCATTAATTACTTGTGGATGACTTTGAAATTAAAAAAACTTTTGAGTTCGGACTCATGAGTCCAAATATCACTACCCTTAATTTAATACAGTTGATGATCAATTGATCATAATATGGTATGATCATAAATTAGGGTTTAATTACCCCTCTTTTAACTCAAACATTTAATTATAGTTCAACACTTGGCTTTCTTTCATTGGATGAAATAAGAAATTAAATGTGGGTGAGAATGTAATTTAAACTCACAATTAATGCTTTCTTAATATGTGTGTTTTGAGCAAAAAGTCTTATATTTTTTACTAGATGGAGTATTTTCCTTTCAAAAAATCTATTTGGACTCTTTGAGTCCGGACCCAAAAATTTTTTTGTTAACAATTTAAAATATCTACCTAAGTAAAAGACCTAATTACCCTCTACCCCAAACACCAATAATAAATTTAAATTAAGGGTCTTTATGTATTTTTGATTGTTTGAGTCCGGACTTTTTGAGTCCATCTAGCACTACCCTTTTCCTTTTTGTCTCTTTTGGTCCCAAATCGATTATGAAAACTTCGTAATTAAGTAAATAAATGATCTCTCCCATGATAGTACCAAAACCTTTAATTTTGAGTTAACACCTGACACTTATAAATTGAAGGTGGTTAAGTTGCTTTTAGTATATACTCCCTCTTTCCATTTAAAGCGGCTTTGGTTTAATATACTGCTGTAGTATTTGTTTTCATGGATATACTTATTGAATGAATGAAATTTACACAAACATAATCACCTTTGGTTTAATTATTTTTCTCAAATTGTTGTTCTACAAATTCGATTCCCATGGATGGTGATTGGTGAATAATGACGGACACTACAATTAATTGCTGACTTTTCACTCCTTTGGTTCTTGCATGTTGTTTTGGAAGATCGTATTCAACATATCTGATCAATATTGTATTAATTTAATTAATTAAGTTGGGGAGTGCCAGCGGTACATCACAAATGCACATCGCATTCTAATGTGCGTTTGTTGACGTGCATCTAGAATTTTCCAATTTTTGGATAATAGGAGGCGAGACTCTTTTTACTATATATATATATACAAAAATGGTAATTACAAAATAGATACAAAAGAATAGGGAACGCAAAAGAATTAGCCCCCATTTTCAAAACAAAAAACATCAGGTTTTTGTAGAAGAAACAGGCTATCAAAACAGCAGGCTTTTCCAATTAAGTTTGCTTTTCCTCTTCTACTGTATGTATAGATGATGTAGCGAGTGTACGTAGCACTGCACTCACAAACTTGAAGAACATAAAAGCGATTAAGGCATGTTGTTGTCTTCAACATGTGTTTGTATTTTCAAGTGGCAAACTAATCTCTATAAAAATGTTTCGTATATAGAAGTCATGAATTCAAACCTTGATGGGAAAAAAGTTATTTTTTTCCTATAAAAAAAAAATTAGTATATAGAGAGCTCTTGTGCTTTGTATCTATAATTGCACGGAAGAGACCTCCATTAAGGTAATTCATTTCCCCTTTCTTTATCTTTTGGTTGCTTGTAATTACCAAGGATTGAAAGTTTAATTATAAATTATAGCACATCACTAGCATTAAATCAAGCATTGTGGAAAACTTTGATCTGAACTTGTCATGAGATGTGTGGACTAAAATATAGTCCTAATTAAGTGTGACTTCTTAAAGAAATGTTTAAGTTGTGATTCCCTTCCCAAAATATAGTCTTAATTAGTTGCTGATCTCAACTAATTTGAGATATTGTTTCATAACACTTGCATGTTAAATTGATTCCTCTCATATTTTTCATGATTAATTTTTGGAATCTCAGGCACTTTGGAATCGTTCACGTTTCAGTGCGTGTACTTGATTTTTTTTGGGCTCACAATGTATATATATATACCTTGTCTTCTTTGATCAGGTCCTTATCAAAGAGTAGACTGTCTCCTGTATGTTAAACCAAAGCCTTGATGCCCATGCTGTGAGCTGTGGGGGACACTTTTTAGTTTCTATAGCTCTAGTAGTAGTCTATTTCAATAGCTAGAAGCCGCGGCAACTTCGAGCTGTATATATATGCAAAAGAACAAATTTTGTCCATGTACACAAGAAATATCAACAAGAACATATTCTTTTCTAATCTACATATATATATATATATATATATACATGTACACATCACGATTTATGGTCCCTTCCTTTGATAGACACGTGTATGTGAATCTATGGTTTGGGGATCCTTCATGTAATAATTGAATGAAGCTGAGCAATTTTTATACATGTACTCTTGGAATGCTTAAAGGTTCGAAGTGAAGGACATTATTAAATTTCTAGTTGTTGGGGGTGACTTTCGGCCCTTCACGAACTTGTGCGCGAGGAAGCTGGTGGTATATTTTTTTCGGGAAGTACTTATTCTAATGAAGTAAAATGATTCCTTGCGGTCTCCACGGGAAATTAACATTATAGGGTCAGCATTACTAAGTTGGTGGTAGTATAGTGTTGACCTAGCTGATTTGTACTCATTTTCATTAATCGATTTTTTATTTTTTATTTTCTTTTTTTGTGAATGGATTTCTTATGCTATGAATGTTTTGGCATTATGGCGAATGGATTTCTTAAAAATATACTATGATTTTTGGGTGGGCTAAAATGTTTTTTTAAAATTTGGCATTTTGCCCTGGTGCGCATTATAATAATTAATACACATATTGATTTGTGTTGAATGATGAAAACTACGAAAACTACTAAAACTATTCATTTTCATTGAATGTCTAAATATTTTTTAGAGTTCGGTTAAATCAAACTCTATCTATGTTATAGTAACCCCTATTATAAGTTTACTCATCTTTAAAAAAATTAAATTTAAATTTTTTAAAAAATTATTCATCTCTAACGTCTTCCTTACATATGCCTTAAAGCTAACAAAATAGGAAGACTGCATTACTTTCAAAGTAGATTATCAACTTTAAAAAAAAATATGCCTTAAAGCTAATAAAATAGGAAGATTGCATTACTTTCAAAGTAGATTATCAACTTAAAAAAAAAAAGGTGATGTGAACTTATCAGTAAAAATTGTTATAATATAAATTGGGTTTGTTGTAACCAAACTCTATTTTTTATCTATTGAATAAAATTGTCTCATTTTTTACTTTCTATATAGACAATTAATAATGGGTTCCAACTACAACATTAAGGCAATATTTAGCTTTTGCAGCGGCTCCCAAATATGTTGACCAAAAATATCTATTGATGGTGAGTAAAAAAAAAAAAAAAAAAAGCGTTGTTGAGTCTCCAAATTGCACATGGATCGATGGTACAAAACGGTGGTACTACATGCCGCTGTCGAAGTCAACCCCACTTTGTGGTGTCTCATTCAACTAGATATTTTAGATTCTCTCTCGACGGACTATATGCTACGCAACATAACAAGTTGGGTGGCGATTAGACAACTGTATGGCCGACAATATAAAATATAGTTTTGTTTGTATCTTGTGATCAAAATTGAACTTGTATATACTGTACACAATTGGATGATTTTTAAAAAAAATTGACACGCATAAATAATTTGGTTATACCATATTTCAATTGGTTGCGTCTAACTCTAATTCGAGATATCTAGTTAAACTAGGTACAAAGTTGACAAGAGCATTGCTCAAAGTGATAGGGTACCAATGTTGACAAGGAGCATTGCTCACAAACTTTTTATCAAGATAGGGAAATGCGTGGTTCATATCACTAGGATGGCAAACTATACTACAATGGCATTAAACTTTTACAGGATATAGTACCTCATTACGTGTCGACTTTGTAACCGGTACATAGCTCAACTATATATTGTGCAACTACTAATTATCGTACGTTTAGTGATTTTTCCCGTGATATGCCATGTATATGTACTACTCAATTTATTTTTGTGTAGGCGTTTAAAAGTTTCAACCGTTCAACTATGCATGGCCTGATCGATAAGTAGCTTAGTATGTTCAAAGTGGGCATATTGATTGGTGAGTGTGGTACCAAAGCAAGCTTTACAAAATCAAACATACATCCTTTTTAAAGAAGAGTGAGTGCTTATATAAAAAAAAAAAATAAAAAAGAAAAAAAATAAAAGGGCCGGGAGTGATTACATTTACCAATAATAATAATAATAATAATAATAATAATAATAATAATAATAATAATGATAATGATATAACATTTGCTACATTTGTAGAAATGACTACAACCAAGTTTGAAAAAGCTAGGACATGGCACCAAAATGATTGAAAACACAAAATAGAAGGGAAGAACATTTATGATGGTTTAATGATGTTTTCGAAGGCGGGGGTGCGTCGGTTGGAAGAAAAGGGCACATATTTAAAAGAGATTTATGGGGAAATTGGGGTGCCTTCAAACAATTCATCTTGAATTTGTTGTACCTTCAAAATTGAGTGGATCGGTGCCATTATATTAGCGCAACTCTTAAAAAATCATTACAGGTCGATTTGCTCATCAGACTGAACTCAAAAATTAATTATTTTTATTTAAAAGACATCATCAAGCAATTAATGAATCAAACACAATCATTTGTAAAAAATTTTTAATATCTTTTAAATATTTATAAAAAAATTTAAAATCACTCTTTGAGTCCAGACTCATGAGTCATAATTAAAAGGTTTTTTAAATATTTATAAATATTTAAGTAGCATTAATTTTTTTTTACAGGTGATCGTGTTTCCTTTATTAATTGTTTAGAGATAATTTATAAATAAAAAAAAAATTTTTGAATCCGTCAAAATAAAAGTCAAATATCATAAATTAAGTTATTGTATTTACTTTGTTAATGGGTGAAAGGTGGAAGATGACTTTTAAATAAAAAGATTTTTGAGTACTAGGCTCCTAGCACACTCTTATCCTAATTGTTTATTGTTTAGTTAGTCCATGTTTAATTTATTAGTTTTTGTGTGGTTGCAGCTTTACTGGTGTATATCTTTCCCGAGATAGTAATTAGGACGTGATTAAGCTTTTAATTTGTACTACACATCACAATCACAATCACAATCTAATCTGGCGAGTACTAGCTAACCTCATATACGGACCTGACCAGACCACCTAAGCAATGGTAGCAGCACTTGTAGTACAAGTCACGAGGAGGGGATGCTCTCTTCAAGTGCCGTTCATCACGCTTAGTCTACGTGTCTCTCTTTCATTAGTCCAAGTGTCATTTCCCACGTGCTTCGGCGCTGACAATCACGTGGCCAATTCCAGCTCCTCCTCCTCACCCAATCAACTTTCTCCTTTTAAAATGGAATTCTCGTCTCGAAATGCGGAAGTGGATGAGCAGCAATGGCCGGTGATGCACGTGAAGATGCTGTGTTGTTGTTGTAGCAGCTGAGATGTGGCGTTTGTCTGCATTTGCACCTGCACCTGCACCTGCGCCGAGTCTCTCCATCACTCTCACTCTCACTCTCACTCTCTAGCTTTTCGGTTTTATTGGAAACCCTAGCGAGCTAGTTAGTTTGTTGGTGATGCGGAAAGTGCAAGTGCAAGTGCATGTGCATGTGCAGACAAGCGCCATCTTGGTTTCCACGGATCCGTCGATTTCTCATTGTTATTATAGAGATCGGTTCGCTTTGTTTCGATCTGCGTTCGCTGCTGAGGCTCAAGGTTTGAAGATGAATCTCTCTTATTTCTAGCTCGCAATGATCTTTTGATATATATATATATATGTATCATGCACGCTCTTTGATCGATCACTGTATTTTCTCAGATGCATGTGTCGATTGATACAAGGAGACGGCGGATCTGCGGTTGTGGAATCCAACTTTTTCCGATCCGGATCGATGAATCGGTCGAGGTTTTTTCTTTTTAATTAAACTATGGAATCGTGGTTGTTTTGGATGTGCGATGCATGTTGTTGTTGTTGTTGATGATGATGATGATGATGTTGCTTGTTGATCTATCTATCTAGCTAGCTTAATATGTTTCTTTTTTTAAAATTCTAGTTTTGGTGTTTTTGCTTGTCAACCTTGAAAACTCTTGATTTGGTTTGCTGAGTTCTTGATTATATGTTTTGTATATATTCTAAATATTATATATATATAAATTATACAAATATATATCCATGGCATTAGAACCTCTCAAAATGTATGGTGCGTAAAATATTTTATGCATTTATGACTCATAGGTTAATGTGTTTTGTACATCTTATTGCCCAAATATTCAACACTTTATTTGATGTTACAAATTGTCTTTTTATAGGTTTGAGGAAAAATTATTGAGCTTCCATCATTGATATTAATTTTCATCAACTTAGTCACGAAATGCTCAAAAGATTTAAAGGTTCATCAGCGACGTATTTTATTTATATTTATTCATAAATTAATAAAATATTATGAGACCCACTATACTCTTATATGTTTGACATTGACTTTTAACCAATAAGTTGGCCAGGTCATGAAGAGCAACATTTATGCGACTTGACCGCCTATTTCATGTGAACTTGCATAATTTTCCTAAATGTTTTGCCTGTATTTCCTTCGTTTTTTGTGTTTGGAGGGGTCGTAAGTACGAGTGATATTTATATGCAAATCGATGTATTGGAGATTAACTTTACATGTATACTTGGTCGATTAATTCTATTGGAAAAATGCATGTAAGACCTAAAAGTAAAAGCTTTGATTGAAAAAGATGATAATAAAGACAGCCTTCGCGGCGTGGCTCTTGATCCTTTTCCTAGCTTCTCCTAGATGAGTGTTAACTCCAAGTATACACAAGCTTGCGGGGAGAGCTAGTTGTTTGTGAGTAGTGGCTCTAGTTGTGGCTACGGCCTATTCAGACTTCCTGAGATAAAGAGGAGGTTGCTTGTTTTTGGTAGGTGGCACCAAAAGTGGGATGTATGCTGGGAATTTTACATTTTTATACGTGTATATAGCATTGTCACATTCTTGCTATGGGAACATAGCTGGGAGGGTACACATTCCTTCCTATGTATATATAATTCTTTGATCAATACAACTTTCCGGATCAACTCTCCAATTCTCAAAAAAAAAGATGATAATAAATAGCATTAAAGTAAAAGTTCAATGCAATTATAGTCTGAAGTAAAATCCCAATTGGTCAAATTTTCTTTTTATGTATGTATATAGTTGTTTGTACTTTGTTTGAGTGAGGATATTTTTGTACAAATGATACATGTAGAATAAGAAATACAAAAGTTTAATGAAGTAGGAGTACCTAACTTGGTGTGCATTGATCTTGATTAAGAGAGATTTATTAAATGATTTAGGAATCACACAATTAATTACATTAAATTGAGTATAATGAAAAAGTTTAATCCATGCAGCTGACTCAGACTACTATGGAGATCGAGGCTATTTTTTTTTTTTTTAAGAAAGAAACAATCCAAATTAAGTTTGGACGCATGACCTTTAACTCTCAATTGTTGTACAAAACTATTGTACCAATTAGTTGGTGAGGCTAATTAAACTGTAAAACATTGGTCCCAGCGTCATACAGATACAATGTTATCGAACTATTTGCAAATTCAAAAGCAAGTTGGATCTTAAGATTTCTTCTACTAGTTGTTTTGTGACTGCGAAGGCCAATTAAACTGTAAAACATCGGTCCCAGCGTCAGACAGATACAATGTTATCGAACTATTGGGAAGAAGTACTCTAAACAATTGCAGGTGTATAATATAGTACATTAATTATATGTGTCCCTTCCAATCATTCGTGAACGTTCCTTTGTAGTCAAATCGAATTGGGCAGGTGCAAATGCCAATGCAATTAGGCCATGGTGTCCCACTAGTATCATCTGGTTCAAATCACTCCCATTTCCCAACATCTTCACTTTTCTCACTCCATGTCGTGGCTGTTTCTAGATCGTTAAACCGATTTCACAAGCCTTGAATTTTGACACGTGTTAAATTTGCTATAAACGTGTCATCTATGAAAAATTTTCAATATTGGCTATTTTTGAAGTGTAACGTATCTGTTAATAATTAAAATTAAATTAAATTAAACGTTTATATAAACTGTTTATGTATATTAAAATAGATAAAAATTAGATTTCGAAAAATTCTTGAAAAATATGAAAAATAGGGAAAACTCATTTCTAACCGGTTTACTATTCGTAATTCGTCCTCAGTGCTATGAGCACAATTTATACCAATTAAAATTTTAGAGTTTGCAATTATAGTATGTGATTATAGATTTGTCATTTTTATTTTCATAGAAATTAAGTTTTTAGCACCCTGCAACTCATTTTTTTCTAGCTTTCCTATTTTTCATATTTTTCATATTTTTCGAGAATTTTAGTGTTTATCTATTTTAATCAAATTTACAATAAATCGGTTTAATTTTTTCATAATTTTAATTTTTTTAATTATTATTTGTGAGGTTTGACGTGCCGTGGCGTTGTAACGAGCACAAATACATGGCGGCCATGTAAAATGCGTTATTGCCTATTTCGGTTAATAAAAAAAAACCTCCCTATTTTGTGAATTAAAATGTAAATCTACCCTACTTTTGGAAAAACACCGTGCTATGAGCACAAATACAAGCTTTCCGTCTCTGCACAAATTTTCCAACAACTTTTGTCGTGGCCACAGACAGTAACCATGCATATATGTATATATACGTGTGTGTGTGCTATGGGTACAGATACGGGCTGTCTGTTTTAGCGTAAAGTAAACAACAAGGAAAGTAAATTGCGAAAAATAAATACACGCACAAATTGTTCACATGGACATCTTGTCCTACGTCTGCGGGGCCACGCCCAGGTGTAAGATCCACTAAGAAATAAGGAGTAATTACAACTTGTACAACATGACTCCTTACTTGTTTTCTCTCAAGTTTGGCGATCCCTCACCAAGTCCTACTGTACTAATCACTCCTCCTATCTCTAGGTTTTCACTAGAATAATTTCGATATTTAATAAAAGTTTTTAAACCCATATTAAAAGGGGGTGTTATTAAATAACACCTAATTGATAAGAGTTTTAACAAACCTATATGTGATACATGTATTAAAAATTAAAACATAACACATTTTTACATGACATTTAATAACACTCTATTTAATAGGGGTTTTAAAACCTCTATTAAAAGCCAAAAATGTTATAGTGTTTTACATGAGCATCTCCAAGATCCCCTTGGAGTTAGGCTAAGTCCCCTTAGCCGGTGTGTATGAACACAACTCGTGAGATGGTACTCTTGTGATCACTTTGATCTTACAAAACAATTGAATTAATCAAAATTCAAAAAATCGATGCTAAGACCAGTGAAGCATCAAACTATATATAACGAAGGCTTGTGGTGTCTTTGACTTCACGTTCCTTCTCATTCATTGAATCAACACCATTGTGTTTTAGGAAACATATTTGATTGAGATCTTTAGTTTCCTTATCTTCTATAGTTGATTGCAATGTAATCGTAGCATGAGCTGTCATTCCTTGTTTGTAGATTCTTGCATTCCCATGAAAATTCTAACGATCTTGCATGTATACTAGATGCTTATGTGGCGGCTTACATGGCAGAGCTACCCAAGAATGTCTCAATTGATTTGTTAGTAGTATAATGTCAATCAATAGCCCGTGACACTTGAGGACACATAATAACAATATTTACATTTTAACAATCTAGATGAGTCTTATGCATGGCCCATTTTCATTCTTCTTAGTTATATTTAGTTGCCCATTTAGTATTGTATTCACGACCTTGGTCTCGACTCCTCATACTATCACAAGAATGTCTTTTGTGTCTGGAATTTGTACACGTCCAAAATCGCGTTGTTTTTTTTTTTTTTTTAAAGCAGGGTTGAACTCACGATCTCTTTGAACCTTGCATTTTATTAATTGATGTCTCATTCATCTCACTAGATACACGAGCAATGTCATTTCTCATGGTAAGCATTAGAGGATTTTTGGTTGCGTTGTTACTGTGTGATATATTTTTGCACTTGATTGATTAGATTATTTTTTACCACCTCACTAGAATAATTTTGGTATTTAATAGAGGTTTTTAAACCCCTATTAAAGGGGAGTAGTGTTATTAAATAACACATAATTGATAGGAGTTTTAAAAAACCTCTATGTAATACATGTATTAAAAATTAAAACATAACACATTTTCACATGACATTTAATAACACTCTATTTAATAAGGGTTTTAAATCCTCTATTAAAGGCAAAAAATGTTCTAGTGCCTATTTTTGTGTTAAATTTATTTTGATTTACTTTTACAGATTGGTGCTGCAATTTTTTGTAATCCATGGTGGAAGTCTGGAGCTTCCTATATTTCAGCTTGCAAGAGTAAGTTTTACTTGTTTTTTGGATTTATTAAAAATTCACACGCTTTACATGTGAGAGATTGATCATCTAGTACTGCTATATTGATGAACTTCACTAATTCAAAAATCTATTTGAATTTTTCAATGAGTTTGTATCACAGTCATTATTGAACATATCAATTTGTAATTGGCTCTCTATCACATTAGTTGCTTTTGTTTGCATTTGATTGTGCCATGTTGTTGGTCATTGTTACTATGGCCCGTCCATTTTCTTTCTCTTATTAGGAGGAAATTTTAATTATGACCCACTATGTGTTATGTAACTTATGTAGTTATAGTAATTATGAATAGTTATGGTAATAGATGAACAAACTAGGCATTAAAGATCCGTCTTAAAGGCTTTCTTTTCTTCAGTTATCGATAAATAATTAAGCATAATCAAGAGGATATATCATGATGCATGATTTTTACTGACAATATTGTTTTACTAGACGAAACTAACAAGTGAGTGAACAAGAAATTAAAATATGCTAATTAAACTCTAAAAGTTTTAGTTTGAGCATGATTAAGATTGAATACATGCATTGTTAGTGCATAAAACAAAAGAGATCAAGATAATGAAATAGTAGTAAAACTTTGGGAGGTAGAGGTAGGCGAGTGAAAGCGGCGGCTCGCGACGACGGCGACAGCAGATCGGAGACGACGCAGGCAAGGGAGCGCGGACGGCAGCGGCAGTGGGTGGCGTGGACGGCTGCGGCAGCTGGTTTTCGAACCAGAGAAGAAGGTGAACAGTGCACCTGAACCTCTGGGCCGGGCCCAGAATGGGCCAGGCCGGGTCGGGACCGACCCGGTTGGGTCAGCCCGACCCAACCCGTGCTACAGTAAAAAAAATATCCAGAAAATAGAAAAAGAAGGAAAAAGGAAAGGAAAAATCATGGAAAATTTCAGAAAAATTGGAAAAATTATGGAAAAATATATTATGCTCAAATAAATGGAAATTGAGGATTTCTATAAAAAAATAAAATATTCGAATATTTTGGACGCGACTTTTTGCGGGGATTTACCTCGAAAAGCGCAAAATACTTTTCATGATAAATGACATTATTGATACTGGACATAGGGTGATCAATTGACAAACAAAGACCCAGTGGACTTGGACTCGAGGAATTGACTACGAGCGTGTTGTGAGGTTTGTAAAACCCAAAGGGAAAACTCTAGAGTATTTATTTTGTTTCGTATTTACATTCATTTATAGTATTCCTTGTCCTTTTTACTTACATTCATATCTTGTCATCTTTTGGACGGTTGGTTAGTTTTTCCCACCGGATTTTCCGTTGTGTCTATGCATTCTAGACCATAGCATGTGTATCAGGAGTGTTCGGTGAATAGCGACCGACGGAGCTCTACATATATGTCGGTGTGTCGTAGGTCTACGCCACCGAGAGGGATTGGGTGATGGCTAGTTGGGTGCGCCCACTAGTGGGATCCTGGAAGGAAATCCCGAAGTATGGTTTAGTCTGACTGGAACAGGCACACATATTTGCACTTTATTGTTATTTATGCATGCGATGCCCTACTTTACAGTTGTCTGTTTATATTCCGCATGTTTATTTAACAGTATTTATTGAATTCCATTTATGTATATGAATGCTCGGAGGAGTTCCTTGGGATTTTACTGACCTGGACTCGTCATCCAATTTCTTCTGTGATGATTGAGTGCAGATCCTAGTACCAGCAAAGGCAAAGGAATCTTAGGCGACTACCTCTAACTGCCTGCCTTAAGAACTACTTGTATGTGTGATATTTTAATGACTTTTGGAAATCTTTTGGGAACTTGTAGTACAATTTGGTTACTTGGAAATATTCGGGGTTTTTTTTTCCACAATAGGTTTCCTTTAAAATTTGTTTAATATTTTTTTATAATGTTACGTACAACTTCCGCTGCTTATGTCATATATAGAATGTACACACACGTACATACGAATTACGAGATAAGAATGGACGGGCAGGTGGCGTACACGTGTAGTTGGGCCAGCTGGCAAGGAGTACACGGAGACACGTCACCCCGTGGCGGCGAGGGCCGTCACATTTGGTATCAGAGCAATGGTCCTTTGAGGAAGCATAGAGTTTCAAGCATGGTCCTTGGAGGAAGCATAGATGGATTTGAACTGATACCACGTCACATTTTAGTATCAGAGATTAAAAATTTAAACAACAAATTTAGATGTGGAAAACCCGAAGTTAGTGCCTCAAAACTTTAGTTGGGAAGTGATGTGAGGCGGGTAGCGTTAGAGCTTATATGCATGTTATATTCTTGTTTTAATATATATTATACGTATATATACCTCGCGCTTGATCTGGAGCGCATTCTCGATGCAGATCATGGACGGACAGTTTGGTACGCCAGTGGAGACTGGACAGACTAGTGATGCGGTTAGGGAGGTCTCGATTACGACGAGTGTGGAGGATAGACTCTCGGCACAAGAGACACAGATGACCGAGATATTACGGATATTACGAGAGCAGACTGTAGTACTGGCGGCACTTACTTCAACTAGAGAGCCGGTAGCAGTGACCATACCGGAGAGGACCGCTGTTGTTCCTGCGGTACCCCAAACGCCGGTTCAGGGGGTAGCGGAAGAGGCACCTACCGAAACAGCTACCGCAGTCATTATTCCTTTGGAGACGTCGACTCTTACGCCTCCACCCACGACGATGGACCAGGTTACTGCCAGCCCCACTGCTAATACTCCTACTACCTCGGCATTCGTCCTGACACCTGAGGCGAAACTATTGAGAGAGTTTTTGAAGATTCAACCTGGATTCTTTTATGGAGGCGGTGACCCCGAGGCTGCAGGGAGATGGATTGTGTCTCATCAGCGTTTCCATAAGCTGATGAGGAACGATGAGATCGTACAGGCACGACTTTCGGGGGCCTGTTTGAGAGGGCATGCGGCAGTTTGGTGGACGACATATACGGATACTCATCCGAAACAACGACATGGGCGAGTTTAGGGAGTTGTTCTACGATCAGTACATACCTATGGAGGTTAGGTTGAGGCTGAGGGAAGAGTTCCTATCTTCGAGACAAGGTAGTCGGACCGTGATGCAGTATATGGAGAGGTTCCGACATCTGCTTCAGTTCTCTCTAGATGTCGCTGGGACAGAGCGCTTACAGATTTATTACTTCACCAGAGGGGTTGATGATAGGATCGCGTCGGCGATTGTCTCGGCTGGAGCCATGACACTGCAGAGATCTTTGACGGGCATTGGCGCATGAGACATACTTATCGCAGAGAGCGTTTGCCGACGTGTGATCGTAAGGAGGTACAACGAAAGCGAGTTCTCGATCTAGTCGAGGCGAAGAGACCAATGGAGCATACAAATAGAGACTGGAGAGATGATAGACGGGAGAGGGGTCGTCAGGGCGATTTTCGTGGCGATCGGTTAGATATGAGGATCCACAACCGCTTTATGCTATCACCTCGGCACCGACGGATCGACGAAAGGCACAACCACAGGAGTCTCATCAGGGTCGCGAGCAGAGGGGACATGACAGGGGTCAGGTAGACCAAGGTCATGATCCGAGATCTGGAGACCGACAGATGGGTAGACCGGAGAGTCGAAAATGCTACCGGTGGGCGAGATGGGACACGTAAGAGGCGATTGTCGGACACCACCATGTCCACAAATGGCGAGGTCGACCAGGACGAGAGATAGAGCGCATGCGTTAGCACAACCAGATAACGGGGCGATTAGGCAACCCGTTGAAGGTACATTATTTATATTTAGTCGCCACATGCATGCTATATCGTTTCTTGTTGGATGTATTGTTGAATTGTTAGGATCGGTTACAAAGACACTAGAGTCACATCTTGTCCTTAGTACGACTGCTAGGGATAAAATATACCTTAACTGAATATGTCGAGACGTAATGATAGAGGTAGATCGATTTCATATTCCTATCATGCACGAATAGATTGTTACAGCAAGACGATAGAATCTCATATGAGTTCGTATTATTTGGATCGACATTTGACTTACATATCACGAGAGACCGACAAGCTACAACGCAAGAGATGGATGCGTTTGCGGCGCTAGTTGAGCTGGAGGTTTGAACGGAGGTTCGGATTGAAGACGTTCCGGTGGTTCAAGATTTTGTCGATTTAATTATTCGATGCACGACCTGGAGCTTGTAGTGGTCGTTTTTGCATTTAAGGCTTGGAGACACTATCTCTATGGAGTGCGTTTCGTGTTGTAAGAATTTACATTACATTTTAACGCAAAGGAAAAGTCGGCGGCAATACGGCGAGAGGCAGTGGTGCCGCAGCCAGGCGCTGGATGAACAACAGCGACGTCAGCCTTGTGATGGCGTCGCTTCAGCAACGGCAACGCAACGGCGCGGTGAACGACGCGATGACGACCGATCGGAGGCGTTAAATGACAAATGTCGACGACGCGATTGAGGTGAGATGTATGTCACCTAATTTTATATTGCGAGTGCGTTTTGAGATACGTAATATTCCTTTTGCTATTTCCCATATTCTTTGTTATTGATTTTCGTGACGCATTTGGGTTGGGGAACGAGACTTTTCGATATTCGTATTGTACTTATGGCACACTAGGCTGTACGCGGGTAATCAGGTGAAAGGATGTGGGTGTTTCAAATGAACGGATCCTGTGCGTCCCAGGTAGGCACTCAGTGGGCTCGAGGGCGGGCTGGGTGTAGGCTTGGGCCGTACCAGGTGGAAGGAACTGAAGGGATACTGTGCGACTCAGGCGGGCACTCAGTGGGCTCGAGGGCGGGCTGAGTGTGGGCTTGGGCCGTATCAGGTGGAAGGAAGTGGGGCACTCACTGAAAGGATCCTGGGGGTTTGTCGTACAGTTTAGTGTGACCAGGAGGAGTACACGGTTTGTTGCTCTCATGTTATTTACTCATGCGATGATCTAGCACTGTTGACCGGTTTAGTTCGTATGATTAATTGATGCTCGGTGTACCTTGTTGGAATCTTTTGCTTTACCTTTGTGAACTGGGGAGATTGTTGATACCTGCGAATCAGGATATACGAGACGAGAATTTGGCAAGGGCACGACGATCTCGGTATACAAGTAGAGCTCGAGTCGATGATGAATACCCTCAGCTATTCTCTGGTTACAGTTAAATTTCGGGACGAAATTTTATTTAGTTGGGAAGAATTGTAACGGCCCATTTTCGACGTGGACGACAACGTGGATCCACATGGACGTCGCGATAGGCGAGGGCACACGCGGCCTTAGATATGCTAAGTATTTGTGTGTTAGATGCTTATTTGCGATGAAATTATTGAATTATATCGCGTGTGTGTATGTTGCATAAAAATACGTGCGAGATTGTGCGATTTGTATTCGCCTCGATATGCGTGTCAACGCGGGTACATAGATAGTTGACAGGTCCGAACATTAGGTCGGGAAAATACACACTTTGGTGATGGAAAAGAAAAAAAAAAAAAAAAAAAAAAAAAAAAAAAAAAAAAAAAAAAAAAAAAAAAACAGGATAAAGAGATAAGGAGTGGGTGTTGGAGAAAGTGGAGTGGGTGGTGGAGAAAGTGGATGGAAAGAGAGTGGGGTGTGTGCGTGTATAAATAGAGATGAGAAGAGGAGAAGGATCGGCTGGTGGGAGAGAAGAGAAGGGGTTGCAGGGAGAGAGAGAGAGTGCTGGCAGAGAAGGAAGGTGAGTGAATGCCAGAGAGAGCTCCGGCAAGGAGCTTGGCAGTGGGCGAGCTCGGCGGTGGTGATCGCGCAGGGCGGCAGTGGCGAACTCGGTGAGCCTTGGCGAGTGAAAGCGGCGGCTCGCGACGACGGCGACAGCAGATCGGAGACGACGCAGGCAAGGGAGCGCGGACGGCAGCGGCAGTGGGTGGCGTGGACGGCTGCGGCAGCTGGTTTTCGAACCAGAGAAGAAGGTGAACAGTGCACCTGAACCTCTGGGCCGGGCCCAGAATGGGCCAGGCCGGGTCGGGACCGACCCGGTTGGGTCAGCCCGACCCAACCCGTGCTACAGTAAAAAAAATATCCAGAAAATAGAAAAAGAAGGAAAAAGGAAAGGAAAAATCATGGAAAATTTCAGAAAAATTGGAAAAATTATGGAAAAATATATTATGCTCAAATAAATGGAAATTGAGGATTTCTATAAAAAAATAAAATATTCGAATATTTTGGACGCGACTTTTTGCGGGGATTTACCTCGAAAAGCGCAAAATACTTTTCATGATAAATGACATTATTGATACTGGACATAGGGTGATCAATTGACAAACAAAGACCCAGTGGACTTGGACTCGAGGAATTGACTACGAGCGTGTTGTGAGGTTTGTAAACCCAAAGGAAAACTCTGTAGAGTATTTATTTTGTTTCGTATTTACATTCATTTATAGTATTCCTTGTCCTTTTTACTTACATTCATATCTTGTCATCTTTTGGACGGTTGGTTAGTTTTTCCCACCGGATTTTCCGTTGTGTCTATGCATTCTAGACCATAGCATGTGTATCAGGAGTGTTCGGTGAATAGCGACCCGACGGAACTGCTACATATGTCGGTGTGTCGTAGGTCTACGCCGGCCACCGAGAGGGATTGGGTGATGGCTAGTTGGGTGCGCCCACTAGTAGATCAAGATAATGAAATAGTAGTAAAACTTTGGGAGGTAGAGGTAGTCTTAAGGGAAATTATTGTAGATATTTTGGATTTATGATACACAAAATTTGAGCTGAATAAAAGAAATGAAGGAGAGCAATGGGTGTGATACGCAATTGAGATATCGGCTAAGCTCTTCGTAAAATTATATTACATCACAACTTTTTGAGAAGAAATGGATGTGAATGTTGGATAGTAAATAGACTAGACATAAATAAAAGACATGGAAGGCAATATGGCAAGCACTTGTACACAACATAGGTAAATATTACTTGCACAAGATGAAAAGAACAGTTTAGAAAGAATAAAAGAGATTAAAATGCTCTTTCAAACCGTGGGATGTAAAAAACCAATAAACAAGTAGAGTTTACAGGAAACTAACGGAAGCGCACATAGCTATGATGTAAATGCAAATTCAATTTTACCAAAAATAAGAAATGAAGGAGAGCAATGGGTGTGATACGCAATGATTAATTGCATAAAGAGAGTGGGGTTGGGCTCTTAATGAATACTTAATGAAATGGTGGTAAAGTGGAGATGTTAAAAGGCAGTTAAGGCTAAACAAGAGATGTAGAAAAATACATAACGTGATGATGGAGATGCGTAATATGGATATATAGAAGCAGAGAAGTCAACAAAAATGATGTTAGAGAAGCTAAAACAAACTAGTGGTAGATTTATATGCAAAGTTAATTAAGTAATTAATTGAGATACAAAAACTATATTAATTGGCTAGCAAGAAGGCTGGATCTAAGTCACATGAGATGCATTGAGGACAAGGATGAACAAATCTCTTGACTCTATGTGAGGAGATGATATTAAAAAAAAAGCGAAAGAAGCTACTTTTATCAGTTTTTTAACGACAATGACAAGTAAATATCATCAATGGATGAAGCCACTCGTCCGCTTTGAAACATAAATTACACACGCAAAATTAGGATTCTCATAGGTAAAGAGGCATTGAAACTTTGACAAAGAAAAAGAAAATGGAAAAAGGAGCCATTAAAAGATAAAAATGAGAAAAGCATGCATGTAGACCAAACAAGCTTATTAACTTGAAGATATTTAGAAGAAACTGGACTGACATAGTTGAAAATGCTATTGAACAAAATATTACAACAAACAACAACGACAATCAACAAACAACAACAACAATCCCAAATTAGTTGGGTTGAGTTAATGGATCAAACTCTTTAATTGCACTTGATTTAGTGCAACTGATGGTGTGCTTTACTCTTTCATTACACTTGATTTAGTGTAACCGATAGTGTGCTTTTCAAATTATTTAAATCCTTTCTAATAACTTATGTCTATCCTACCCTGTTGAATTTTTTTAATTTTTATCGAGTCTAGTTTTCTCGTGGGAGTTTTTGTAGGCCGTCTTTGAACAAAAATACTAAATAAAGAAAAATATGGCAACTGATTGAAGATGTGGTACTTTATATTAATTTTCAAGAAGCAGTAAGACATTAAACTTGCTCAGAATGTAGAGGGATTAATCTTATGAGTCATAATATGAAACTTTAAAATAGAATATCGGGAATAGCTTGAGAGGAGGGAACCATTATATCTAAATATTAGTTTTTTTTTTTTTTCATGCATTGAATTCCTATTAAAGAAATAGGAATAAGGAGTATAATTACAAGCACAATTGGAATCACAAAAGAAAGAGTGACCAGGTTTGTTGCCACAATGGTTGGTTGTTGTTACTTTTTAGATTGATGATCGATGAGTCTGTTGTTATGGAGCCCACAAATATGAACGTCTATGATATTTTAGATTAGGGTAATATGTTTTGTTCTGAGGAGAAGATGTTAATGGTTATAAAAGGAGAATATCAAAATGAAAAAGACAAGGTAATTGATTTGGGATGGTGTTTGTCCATGTTTTCCGACAGACTGGAATTTGAGCTTAAAAGCCAATAAGCCAGACTTTGGTGTCCACTTTGAGGTTTGGAAAGGTTTATGGGTGAGTGAAATGAATACCAATCTGTGCATTTCCTAGCTTTTCCAAAGGCTGGTATTTTTTCGATTTTCTTTTTAAAAAAAAAATAAAAATAAAAAATTCAAAGGACATTCTCTATCTGTATTCAAAGAACCTGTTTTTTTTTTTTTTTTTTTTTTTTTGGGAATTCCATGCATGAGGCTGATATTAGAAGACCTCTTGATGTAGGGTTGTAAATTCTCAATAATTACCAATTGATCATTATGAAACGTTTTTGGCCTAGAGAATTGCCATGGATGATGCCCTTGTTAATTATTAGTTTGGCCTAGAGACTGCTACCTAGATTTTTCTTTCAGCTCACATGGACCTCTTATTGGAATAACTAATGGACTTGCTATCAAGAAAACTGTCTCCTGTAAATTTAGAGTAATCAAACACCCTACAAAAAATCAACAAAAAATAATTGCACTGCTGAACAGGATTTTTGAACATCAAAACTGTTGAAAAATCAACAAAAAATAATTGGTACGGAGGATTTGAATAGTTGTACTGCTCTTCCTTGAAGTATCTAGAAGTTTTTCTTAGCCGGAGGATTTGAATAGTTGCAGCTGCGGCTGCTGTATGTTTTGCTTTAGCGCTTGATGGATCGGTATTGTGCTGCTTCTTTGACGACCAAGAAATGACACTTCCTTGCAGGCTTCCCCATGTAGCCCAATCCCATTTGTATAAGGAACAAGCTAGCTCTCTAGGATTTTTCTTTTAAATTCCTGATGCCATGAACTGAAGTGCCTTCAACCTATTAATTGTAACACCCTCTTTGCCGCTCCTAAGTGATATTTGCTGGTATGTGTATAAATCTGGAAATGAGGCTAGCAGCAAAAGCAGTTTCTGGTCTTGTGTGTGAGATACATCAGTCCCCCAACAATGCATGCTTCTTAACTTATTTTTGTCTACTTTTTCAGCTTCATTTTATCAACTTTTTGTTTCCACTCATGTTATGCAGCATACTTTGAGAAATTAAATGCATTAACCTCATGTCAGACACTTGAGAGATGGTGTCATTTATTTTTTAAATACCTGCAATTTATATTTGAGCTGAATTTTCAGTATAAGTTATGCCATGAATAATAAGCGCGTTTCTGACCAAAAAAAAATACCATCGTTGCTTGACGTTGCACTTCTCTGAAAATGTTGTTAAGCAAAATAAGAATCAACGAATAATTTTCCACTCATTCAACAAAAGACTTACTAAAAAAATTCTCTGAATTAGTTGATAAACTTTGGATCATTTGGCCATTCAATGCGGATTTTGCAATCCGAATTTGGAGGGAATCAAGTGATGCCTAAGGGTCGACTTTGTTAGAAATGTCTAAGAGATATACCTTGTTCGCTAGAACGGGTTTGAGTAATTTTAAATAATAGGTGACTTGGCAGCTCTACTGATGTTTTTGAAATACAAGGATAGGCGTACCTTGTAGAGTCTAATGGAGACATTGCAGCATGCAAGCGATTGTGCTCGGCAGCTTGCCTGTGGGTCAAGAAATTAGAATGTTGTTAAGGAAGGCTGACAGAGGTCTTGTCAGATTTTCTTGGGGCGGTGGTTTGGGCGTCTCTTTCATTTTGCTTTGATGGTTGTTCTTTGTGTTTTAGGGAGCTAGGTTTTAACTTCTCTTTTTTATTTTTTTTCTTGTGCTACATATCATGTTCGAGGGACTGAGGCTATGATGTTGTTGTTGTTGTTGCTGCTCCATCTCATGTTCTCCTTTCCTTAATTCATTGACGGTCATCACCATATCTTTGTACACTATTGCTAGGTTGATGAAAGCTTTTTTTCCTATTTTCAATGTTGATGATGGGGAGAGGTGTCTTAGCATGGTAGATATATTATACTTTAACTCTAGGAAATACTTTGAGGAGGGAACTATGTCCTATCCTTTTTTTTTTTTTTTTTTTTTTTTTTTTTTTTTTTTTTTTTTGGAGGTACCTAATTAAAGAGGGAGAAATCTTGAAAAAGACAAGTCAGTGCTTCATATCTTACCGACTTTCTTGCTTGTACTTCCCTCGTTCTAGGCCACTGATGAATTGATGAAGTATGAAGTCCTTTTTTGTTCTATCTTTACCTTACCCATGTTTTTTTTTTTCTTTGAAAGTTGGTGCATGCCAAGCTGAAGGTTTAGATTGATCTCTTTTTGCTGGAGTATTTTCTTTCCAAGTATCTTATAATTTATAAATGAGGGTTCTCTCTTTCTCTGCCTCATACTTCACATGAATATTGCTCATGGATTTTTTTTTCTGCTTAGATTTTGGCTATTTTTGAATGCCTTTTTTTTTTTTTTTTCTTCCTGCATTAAGGAAAGTTGGTATGAACTGATATTATTCAGGTGACTATTAGACTTGATTCAAGTTTTGTAAGAGATCCATGCTTCTATTAATTACTGCATGGATTACAATTCAAACCTGCATTTTGCTTCAGAATGTTGTTGATTTTCCTAAACTTTCATAATCTCTTGGTGTTTGCCTTGTGTTTCAAGAACATCTCTAGTTCTCTACTTTATGTTGTCCTTAAATTTCCTTCATGAGGTATGGAGTTGGATATTCATATTGGTTTTTGCTTGTCGATCTTTTTGCTATTTCATCTATTGCGGGGTTAGCCTAGGCGGCCCTAGCCAAGTTGGCCAATGCTTGGTTTAGCCTTACTGCATGATTCGGTGCAGTTCATTTTCAGTCAGGATTATCTCTTCGTCTGGGACAAGTAATTTCCTTGAGTTTGTATTCCTGTTATTTTGAATATAATAGTTCCATTTCCTATCAGAAAGAAAATCTATTGAAGTATTGGGGCCGTCTCACTTGTTTGTTCCATCTATGAATGAAAACTGGGTGCAGTTTTTTTTTTCCTATGGAATTGTATAATTCTTGATGAGAAAATACCGAACACAAATGGAGATATTTTTGGATGTCAGCAATGGGAGCTAGGCCCTGCAAAACTGGTAGATTTACTTGGAATTCTGCTAATATATATTTAAGCTTGAAAACATGCTTGTCGAATGCATGCAGCTTTACCAAAGGCATTTTAAGAGCCATATATGTTGTAGGACTAGTGATCATCAACAATTGAGACTCCATATTCTCCCATAGCGATATTAATCATTCTACCAAATATTCAAGATAGCGTGGAATGCATCAATTTTATATGGCAGTGCTGTTGTATATATGGATTGAAAGGAATAATAGACGGATCTTTTGAGGAGAATAGCGTTAGGAATTGGAAGTATAATGTAGAATGAGGAAAGACTAATAAGAGAGCCGATGGAGGGGATGTATTTCTTCTCTTTTTATGATCTTGTTCCTTTTTCCTTGTGCTCAATTGCACTTTGACGTTTGCTCTTTGTATATTCTGCAGTGTGAAGCAGTTGAGATGCACAGAAGAACTCAACCAAATATCATGTTGGCAGTAGAATTGAAGACTCTGTGTATGTAACCTTGTGGCAGTTGCTATGCATACATTTTTATACTTATTTTGAATGTCCTTAGATTTCAGATGTAATGATGATAGGAATATGAAAGTGGGTAGAGATCCAATAAGCAAAGCCAAGGTTTGGTACAATGGAGAAATCCATTGCCACAGCAGCATAACTGTGATCATCTTCAAGTAACTGTACAACGCTGCAGAAGTTGCCTGAAGAACACCTTTTTGGTTCCATGGATGTTTCTGCCACGCCTAAGCAAATGAAACAAAAAAAAACAAAAAAACAAAAAAACAAACCAACATTATAAATAATAAATCCTACAAAAACCAAAAAGCCTTAGAAAACACTCGTTACTTACATGGTGTCTCAACTATTATAAGCCAGCCAGCTGCAGCGATTCAAGGACTCCATTCACCTAAAACACAGTTTTGCTCCTTTCAGTAACAAACATCAACTTCATTCGATCACACAACCAAAACAAGAAAATGTGACATTTCAATGAGCTTACGTACACAGCATGTAACAAAGAATAAAAAATTGAAGGTTAGAAAGAACTCCTATGGAAATCATAAAGAAAAATAATATTTCCTATTTTATACATCAATAAATAAATATTCTTTTAAGAACGAAATTTGCCTTATTCCGTTTCATGTCGGTATGCTAATAGCATCAACCAACAATTTTGAGCTACCTCTTGCACATGAAAGTTACTCGTAAGAAATTTCTTCAATCTGATGCCTCTTTAGGTTTCACCGACATTAAAACAACTGGTTTAGTTCAACTCTGATTGAAATGCTTTTACCGATGGTGATTATGACAACATAGATTCTAACAAGTATCAAAAACAGACCTTATTCACTTTCATCAGTATCATAGTTTTGCATTAGAGACTGGAGACCTGCACTTGAACTAGAAGCATTAAGTTCTCCATCTTGTTTCTTCTGTTCTCCTGCTTTGCTGATTTCGCCAGATCTAACTTCTCTCTTCACAACTGAGACTTTAATTGCCGGGGATTGGAAAACAACTTTGTGGTTCTTGGTCGTATCAGTAACATCTGAACCTGCTTTCAGACCAAAACAACACACCACAATTTAGTACAATCGTCAAGCTTGTCCCGCATTTCCACTGAATAATTTTATTAATTTCAAGCCTGTATGAGTTTTTATGATAGGAAGCTTATATGAGTATAGAACAAAAGTGCAGTCATGCATAACAAATTATACGGAACAATAGAAAAAGATAAGATACTTTTCTATTCCACATATTCAGAAATTATAATTATTTAGATATAGAAGCCACCTTTATTTTTTATGAGGCTGTTCCCAACTTTTATCGTCTGCAACAACCACAAAAACTCATGAGTAACGCTGCTCATATAGATTCAATAGCAAAGAAATTTACTGTAAAATATAAGTAAATAAATTTTAATACCACAAAGTTGATGGTAGCTAGACCAACTTTTGCCATTTTGTCATTGTAGGCGGATATCATTCTTCAATTAGGAGGTAGATGGTTTGGGAAGAGCGGTGGCAAACAAGATAAAAAGAAAGGCATCCTACTTAATTAGGGCTTAAAGAGAGATCTTTAGTCGTTGATGTCATGAGGTCAACTAAACCATAGAAACTAATTTTCACCAGTATGAATATAAACATAGAAAGAACATATAGTACTTTTAAAAAGATCCAACTTTGATCCCAAATTTAAATATAAATGGATAGTTTTTTAGGTAAAATATAAATGGACAGTTTAACGACATCATGTGCATAACAATTGTAAAAAACATCAGTCAAGCAAAGGAAAATTTCTAAGAAGACAAGGAAAACAATTGAAATTAGAGTACAATTACAACAACAAAAACACACAGTGAAATAGAGCACGAAAGTGAGCCAGCTGAAGGTGTTCTTGAGTAAAACACCAGTTTTATGAGAGAGTTTGTAAGGGCTGTTGATCCTCTCCTCTGCTCAGATGAAATCAGTGATCGAACTTTGTAATTTTTGCTCTCTCGATTTCATTTTCAGTGAATCAACTGCCCATTTGTTTTACTTAAAAAAAAGTGAAATTAAAAAAGAAAAAAAAATTCTTTTGGCAAGTTAGAAATGTGAGCATTTTATTTTCTAGAGACTTGGGTTCCCCTTAATCAAAGTATTGCAAGTTGGATTTGCACATAGATCTAGGCCTAGCAGATCTGGACCCATAACAACTTTTCTTTTTGAAGTATGGACACATAACCACCTGACTGACCATTTCAAGTTGGATAACTTGGATTCACACATAAATTTAGGCCTAGCAGATCAGAACCCATATCGACTTCACTGAATGTTGGTAGGATTGAGATGACAAAATACAGAAAAGAGATAACAAGAAGCGCCAAACAAAGAAAAATAAAAGCAAAATATAAGAAAGAAATTGGAAAAAGTTGATGAAACAAATTCAAAAAAGAAGAGAAATAGTAGGAAAATTTTCATTGCTCAATCTATCCTGATCAATAATAGACCTACTGATATTGTCCAAGTTTTATGTTTTAGTGTGAGGGTAACAGATTTAAGATCCTACGATCAAGATCCGACTAGGGATCCAAAAAAAAAATGAAGAGTTCTATTGTAGAGTTTTACGATCTAGATCATGATCCTGACTACAATAGTGAGCGTAAGAGTATGATGTATTCTAAAGAAAATGGTAGCAAGAAGGTTGAGGTTATATCAAACATCCATAAGCAAATGACAGTCCTTTCTTGTCAAATTGTCCAGCGCAAAATTCAAGCAATTGAGGCGAGGCAAGTGAAGCTATATTAGTATTCCTGACTACAATAGTGAGCGTAAGAGTATGAGGTATTCTAAAGAAAATGGTAGCAAGAAGGTTGAGGTTATATCAAACATCCATAAGCAAATGACAGTCCTTTCTTGTCAAATTGTCCAGCGCAAAATTCAAGCAATTGAGGCGAGGCAAGTGAAGCTATATTAGTATTCCACGTTTGAGTAAAGATCTACAAAACCATAAGTCCGCCATCTACGATACATCAAATCAAGATGCCATAGCAAGGGCAACCGACTCTCTTTAACCGATACATGATAATGAGAATATTAAAAAAAAAAAAAAAAAAACCAACAATTTTTTGTAGAATTTTATTGAAATATTTTAATTTTTTGAAAAAAAATTTAATTGTCAAACTATTTCAAATCTTTCCATGCAATGCTTTGTAATAAAACTGAAAAAAAAAAAAAAAAAAAACAACAACATAGCCTCAGTCCCAAATTAATTGGGGTCGGCTACATGGATCAAAATTTTCCATTGTGAAAAAAGATCATAACTGTTAAGTACAACAACAACAACAACAACAACAACAACAACTACATAGCCTCAGTCCCAAATTAATTGGGGTCGACTACATGGATCAAACATTTCCATTGTGCTCATATCTGTTAAGTAGAATAAGAAAAAATCTTTTTGTGAAAAAAAAAACCATTAACATGTCGTTGGTTTGCTTGCTTCTATGGGTATTATGCACATAAATCTAATATTGTTATATCCTAGGAATATTATTATTACAACTAATTATGACTATTATAAGCTTTGAAAGTTTTAGAATATATTACATTAGATTATACACATATGCTATGTATTTAAACTGGATATCAATGTTAAATCTCAAAAATTTTAAAATACATCTAAATCCCTCTGACATTTAAGTTAAAAATTCCCAAAGTCTCTAGGTTAGCACAAATTTGGACAAGAATTCTCCATTTCAAATTCACTTCTCCAAAATAATTTCAAATTTTCAATAAAGGTGAAGTTGAATTTTCAATCCTTTGCGATAAAATAGATGGCAGATAACATCTAACTAGACTAGGAGGCTAGAGGCCTACCTAGATTCTTAAGATAAAATGCCTAACCTTTTTTTTTTATACGATAAAATGGCCTAACCTTTAGCTATAACTTTTTTTTTTTTTTTTTTTCTTTCTTGGTCGTAACTGACACCCTTATTTTAGCATTTCTCACGCATGACTTTTTCATATAGAAATTTAAACTACTTTACGATCAAGGTTCTTGGTTTCACCCTAAACCCGAAACCCTTGTAAAAAAAGGTTCTTGGTTGGCTTATGTCACTTTAAAAACTGAATGTTTTTTGTTGCTCAACATAGCATGCCCTGATTCAATGAAGGAAAACCAATAATATCTATCTAGAATTGTTTGGTCGCACAATTGGAGCATCTCCTCGGTCTTCACTCCTGAAAATCACAACTCCAAGGTGTACTAAATAACATTGATGCAATTATACTTACAGCTCCAAGAATATCATCTTTTTTTTATAAACCCAAGAATACCACCTTTACCACGTGAGATTTCATTACAAAGACCTCTTCTATCAATGTTCTGATACAAGATGTGAGGGCCTTACCATATTACATAACGATTATGAATGCAAATACATCACGCACAAAGATCTTAACAAACATAAATCTAGAAGAAACTCAGAGTCCTCCAAAACCTCATAAAATTCAGAATCACTCAAAAACAGCTTTTTTTCCTTACAAACACCCAAAACTGAAGATAATGTATCCATCACATATATGCATGTTTTCAAATGCTAGATACATCATATCCCATTTGAAGTTCATCTCAGTACTAGATCACATAATGGTGGGTAACCCTACTTGGCATAAACAATAAACTACTCTACACGTACCTGCCATATAACTATGATGTCTTAGAATTCAAGAAAAAAATTGAAACTACAAGGAAATATGATAAATTTTTTCACAATGTTGAAGTTATTTGCACTGCTGATATGAATTATATATATAGGGAAATTCTACAATGGAGCCCAAATATATTTACTCATGCCATGGGAACCCCTCAAAATGTGTTGTGCATTTATGACTCATATATTTATATATATAATATAAAAGATTCATAAGCTGGGATTCAAGATCAATCTCACATTCTTTTTATCTAAGTATGTCCTTACCCTTTTTTGAAGATTATTTGTATCTGAATCCCCATCTTCGTCGTCATCCTCATCATGTAACCTTTTGATGACACGTCTAGCACCCTATGTCAATAAACACTAGTTCAGCATGACTTAATAAATGAAAACCTTAATAAAGAAAAAGATGGGTAAAATATTTTAGACAATAAGATGATGAAATAATAAGAGTTCATGGATGCTCAAATTTACTAACAAGAAAATGTAATTTTATAAGTGCTTCGTCCTCCTCTTCCAACTTTTTCTCCTGTCAAGCAAAGAGATTTAGCATTACCAGTATTTTCAAGCAAATAACTCATGAATGTGTAAAGCAAATATAGTTCCTGCTTAGTAGACCTTTTCAGTTATTGTGTGTTAATCAAGTGCAAAACTATGTTTTTATCTGATCATGTATTCTTAGCTTGCTTGGACCAAAACCGAAAATTCAAACAGATAAAATGAAAAGACATTGGTCCATTAATATGCGTTTTCGAGGTTTTAAAATAGTCCTCTTCTTAATGACAATCAAAGTTTTGGACGTTACGAGGCAGCATTAGGTAATTGTTAATTTTATGTACCTACAATGGCAACATCAAATCCCATTCGTTTCAACAAATGAATTACATCACTTTTGCAGAAAAAAAATGACTACTCAAACTGTTTATTAAATCATTTTAAGGTATTATTAGGCCTCACCAACTGTTGGGCCTCTAGGATAAAGTGTTCCCAATAATTTTAGTAAATTGAACTGCATATGTAATTCTCTTGCACACTAAAAAGGTTGTTTTTAATAAATTGAATAAAGCAAACTTACCTTTTCCTCAGCTGTTCGTTGCAAGACCTCGAGCATTGCATCAACACTCACAGTCGCATGTCTTGACTGGAAAAAAATAAGGAAGATAAATTACTGAAATGTACTTAGAGCAGATAAACATAAATGTTTGACATATACTAGAACAAAAAAAAAATGATATATAACTTTGGACTATGAGTAAACAATAACAAAAATACAAAAAATACAACATAAACTACCGAATAGTTGTATTGGTTGAAGTTCATGCATAAAAGTTAAGTCGCGTAGAAGGAGGGTCAACTACTTACCTTCATAGATTTCATTTCATCTAGAGCAGCAAGAACATCCATCTCTCGCTTAGAGTCCGAAGTTCTGTTCTCCAGAGATTTCATTGCATCTCCCATCTCTTCATCCTCCCTTTTTCTCTTCTCTATGTCTAATTCCTAAAGGAAAACATTGAATTCAGAAATGAGTTATTTAAATGGGCTCAAATAGATGAGGAAAAAAAAAAAAAAAAAAAACCACCATCAAAAGTAAATTGATACTGTTAAGTTAGAAAAGAAAACAAAAGGTACATGCGAGAAAATTAGTTTCAATAAATCATAGTCTCACCTCATCCTCGGCACGCCAAGGCTCAAAATTGCGTGTTGCTCCAGACTCGACAACGTAGTCAGAATTTTGAGGATCCGTTTTCATCGTTATTTCAGCAGAACACTTGGTGCATTTGAAATAAAACCTAAACTTTTGAATACCTAAATATGTCTGCAGAAAATGACAAGAAAATAATTATTGCAAAATCATGGGCTTGGGTTTTGTTAACACAGAAATTCCAATGCATGATCCTCGCTCTATGTATTCAAATGATAAATAAAATAATTTCAGTGGTTCCACCTGTAATATACTTATGCATCCGATGATCAATCACAATAATTTAAAATCTCTTATAGAGATAAGGCCAACACCATCTTTGAAATGAAAACAAAACTTAAATACTATGCAACTAGACAGAATTTTCAAATTTTTATTAAAAAAAAAAAAAAAAAATCATGGCAACAATGACAAAGCCTTAATCCAAAATTAGTTGGGGTCAGCTACATGGATCAAACAAATATAAATAAAAAAAACCACGGCAATCAGGGTATTATTGCCTATTAAAATGCACGTCAACCCAAAACTTTTTAACTTACATCTCCGACGACGTCTTCTTTCCTAGAATTAAACTTGGTTCCTTTGTAGATATAGTTCCCACAGGTATTGCAACGGATGCTCATCGGAAGCATCATTCTCACTTTTATCTGCTGGTTTTTGGGTTGTCGTCTTCTTGGAAGCTTGGCCGGATCGAAGTCCGGGGGATAGTATTTATTCAAAACTTTTCTCTCTCCCATCTTTACTCTCTCTTTATGTAATTACCAAAACCTGGTACTTACAAAATACACAATCAACATTAATAAAATGCTTTAAAGGTAACAACGAAAACCTCTAACCAACTCACAAACATTTGAATGAATCAAACAGCTGACCATAAACCCTTAAAAACCACATAGCCAAATGATGGTATTCTTCCCAAATTATCAGCTTTTCTAACTTATTATCACTAATAAAAGGTAATGAGAAATATTTTCTTATATTATCACTAATAAAAATATTTTGTTATAGTATGTCTCCCATTTCTCTTGCACAAAAAAACCCTAAGAATACAATGATACTAAGAAATATCTGACCATAGCACTTGATTCAAATATGAAATCTATGATATAAAAACTAAAAATAAATAAATCAATCACTACTAATTGAGAGTAAAGCTAAAAGGAATATCATGCGCAAACAAGCAAACCAACTATATGGATGACTTCTATAAGCCAATGTGTCTTGCGGTGTGATGTACCATTGTCATTCTAGCACTTCTCTAAATAAAAAACCATAATCCCACAAAAATATGAAGTGTATAGCTAGCCAAGTTGATTGAATCAGCTACCTAACCATCATGATCATCAACCACTCACACAATCAAACTAAAAAAAGAAAAAACAAACATCCAAACCAAAACACTAGTCATTAGATTTTACAAAGTGAGAGGCCATGGAGGGAAGAAGAGTTGGATAAGTAACAATTTGAATGACTCTAACTTGGACTAGTACTATGGATTTCTTTTGGTGGAGTATGTTGTGAATTCAGGAGCCTTTTTAGTGGTCTCAATTTGGTACAAGTACAAAAAAAAAAAAAAAAGAGAGAGTGGAATTGGGGGTTGAGTAATTGTGTAGCAATGGTGAGTTGTAGATATGGCATCATCAACATACTATTGGTTTGCAAGTATGATTAAACTAATTAGTGATTAATTAGTTTATAAGTTGAGTGTTTGGTAGAAAAGTAGATTAATTTCTCAACATGAAAACCATTGCAAACCCTAAAAGAAGTGCATTTTCTATTAAACCTCTAACACCATTTTAATATAGTTCAAAATATTTACGATTATATGTGTATGTATAATGTAAATATATAAAAACATTGTGGACGAAGTGGGTTGGTATGTGCATCATTTATATCTACCTCATCGATTGGGCATTGCAACATGAGGAGGAGAGGGTAAACAAATGCAGATCACACAGAATTCGAGCACCAAACATGAAATTGGATACAAAAGAAGAAGCAGAGAAAAATTTAAGATTCGAAATGCTTAAATTCTGGCGATGTATGTTCCCTAATCATTTTGTCAAGCTATACTTACTGTCATAAGTTAAAGAATTCCAATTTCTATGGCCTGTTAACTGTCAAGTTACTATGAAGCATAAGATGAGGCGCACTAGTTGATAATGTTCCTCCATAGTTTTCACCAAAAATAAGAATTATTTCATTTGTGCTTTTACAAATTAGGCAGCCTAGTCAATCAAAATGAGGCAGTAGTTGATTATGTTCCTCCATAGTGTCTAAAATCTCATTCAATTTCTGCTTTTCAGGAAGGTGAATTCTTCAACCAAAAAGGCTACACTGAACAATCAATGAAAGTGCAATCTGTTTCTACTCCTAAAACTGAACAAGCAATGAAAGTGCAAAAACTGAACGACGAGTGCAAAAACTGAACGACGAGCAATGAAAACTGAACAATCAATGAAAGAAGGGACTTTACAGTGTAGGCTTCACTGGAAGAGGATTATCAGCAATGAAAGTGCAAAAATTATGGCATAAAACTGAACAATCAATGAGATGGACTCATGAAATAGTGAGCGATCTGTTTTTACTCCTAAATCCACAAATCAAACTTAAACCCTAAAATCCTCAAATCAAGCAATGAAAGTGCAAAAATTATTCAAAGAAATCAAACAATATCACATCGAACCCTTCAAATCACATAGAACTAGACAGCGAGAGAGAGAGAGACTTACAGTTACAGGGATGATGGGGCGGAAGCAAGAGAGACGAGATGGGACGACGAGCAGCCAGAGAGAGACTTCCAATCTCACATCAATAGTGCTCGGCTATCTAAAAAGAATTGCCCACATTTTTTGGGCTTTTAAGTCATAGCTGTGGCTTTTGGACCACGTTATGTTGTCCTAGCTTGTGTGATCTCTTAAACGTGATTTTCTTCTGTAATTTATCTCCTTTGATTCCGGTGTTGTAAATCACATTCTTTGTTTTTGTTTTTGTTTTTCTCGATTTGTGTCCCGATTAAATATATCTTAATTAATCTTCGCGTCTCTTTTTTTTTTTGTCTACTACAGTGTTTTTTTTAATATGTGCTTGGATCAAGTCCCCCCAACCAAAAAAAAAAAAAAAAATTTAGAAAAAACCCAAATCCGATCGTCTCGTCCCAAAATCCCCCAAAATCCCCAAATCCGATCGTCTCGTCCAAAATCCCCTCCCCAAAAATCCCCAAATCCCGTTCAATCATCTTGTCCAAAATCCCCAAATAGGTATCGGTCTCTGCTCTCAACTCTCGTCTCTCCGTCTCGTCGCGCTGGTCTCTCTCGGGGTCTCTCTCGGGTCTCTCTGTCTCTCTCTCCGTCTCTCTCCGGTCCACCGCCCCCCCCAATCCCCAACCCCCAACAAGGCGATCGTCTCCGTCATCGGCTCTCAACTCTCTCTCTCTCTCGGTCTCTCCATCTCTTGCTCGGTCACGGCTCTCCGTTCTCTCATTGGTAAAAGTTTGCTTCGTTTTTACATTTAGGTGGCAACGATGCTCTCAGGTGTCGAGGGTTTGCCTTATCGATAAATCTATCTGCAAATAAACTTCGTGTCGGTTTTGAGCATTCAGATTTCCCCTGCTTTGTATTTCTTTCCAAATCTACTTGGATCCTCTTCTCCTTTTTGCACTTCAAATGTACTTCATCTCACTCCTTACTGTTCTTGACCATAGTTGAACTTTTTCATGATAAATGAGTAACTAAATAAAGAGGTAAACATGTTAGTGCCATGGTTTGGTAATTTTATGTGTAGTAATAAATTAATAATGTTTTTTCATAGTGCACTATGTAAGATTTGCTTTTTCTTTATCTTTGGAGGTATTTTAAAATTTTGTTGTTATGTTGATGCAGTTGGCAGGTAGTTGTTATGATGCCAGATGTGGGAAAGGTAGAACTGCCTTATTGTCTACGACCTGTGAAGGAACAAACTCTTGATCAGGTGACAAATTTTAAGAGTTCAGTTCTTTTAATTGTTGATTGCTTCTGCAGGTTTTATTTTAACCGTTCTTGAGTGATTTGATTTGTTACGTGGTTGATTGTGGTGTAAAGCACAACGTCCTGAATCTTTTTGAATTTCGATCTTAATCTCCGTCTCTTTCATTGCTCTCTGCTCTCTGGTCGCTCTGTGCTTACCGCTCTGCTCTCTGCTCGTCAAGGTAACAATCAAAAAAAAAAATTTAACACCCGAATTCTCTTGAAATTGTATCTGCTCACATTTTCCTCCGGTTTGGCTTTCATGTGCATTTGTTGGTGTTCTTCACTTGATCTATTAAGTTAATGTTATGTATTTTGTTTGGTTTAGAAGTTTTTGTTATGCTCTTCTCTTGCATGCTTATGGCCTGTTTGGTTCATATTTTAGTGAATCCTAACACATGGGATTAATTAGTGATGGGACTAACACATGGGTTTAGATAGTTTAGTCCCATTTGTGTATCTTGTTTGGTTGGGAGTTTTAAGGTTGGGATTAAATGAGGTTGTACATGTACATTTACCAAAATACCCTTACATAAATAACACAAAAACTCCCCATTTCACACATTTCTCACTCTTTGCTCAAGAAGAAGGCGACTCTGCTGTGTATGGCATCGCTGCTGCTGCTTATGATCGCTGCTGCTGCTCGTGGAACTGAAGAAGAATACCTCAAAATGATCGATTTCGGCTGGTTCGATTTCGGCCGAAAGCTGTCAAGCCTGTTCGATTTCGGCTTAGGGTTTCTCCTCTCCTTCTCGCACAAATCGGCGCCTTGCGGTTCGCGGCCTTCCTCCTCCTCGCTTCCTCTTCGGTCGTCGATGCAAAACAGGGAGGGAGAACGAAGAAGAAGTCGCGGTCGCGGTCGCGGTGGTCCAGGTCTCGCGAAGAAGATGACTAAAACAGGGAAACGGAGGTCGATTGATTCAAATCAGTGAGAATTGTTGTTTGGTGTTTGTGTTAATGGGAGGGGTAAAGCGGTAATCTCCTCCACCACCCACTATGGATTAACTAATCTCACAAAAAATGGTGGTATTATTTAATCCACTACCATGCCTCTTAACTAGTCCGATGGCCTAGTTAATCCTCCAAGCAAACAGCGGATTAACTAGTCCAGTGTAGCTAATCCGAGCTAATCCCACGAACCAAACAGGCCATTAGTGTTTTGTGGTTATGCTTGTTCTATCTTGTAACAATGAAATGTGAACTGCATTTCTCTGTTGTGATCTGGGTTTTGTAGTTATGTTCATTTTGCCATGTTTTGGATGATATGGGTTATTTTTATGCTTGACATGCTGCTTGTTTTGGTTGGGTTCGCTATCTCTTGGCTTTTGCTACTGTTATTTTCGCAGCTCATAAAGATCTATGGTGGGATTTTTTATGGGTGCTTCGTTAGCTATGGAGGGATTGCTGATGGGTGCCTTGTTTTTGGCCCGATATAAAAGTCTTATTGTTGTATAGCCCACAATTTTCTTAAATTATTACTTTATTATATTTATATAATAAATAAGTACCACTTCAATACTCACCTAAAAAAAAATTGGATGATATGGGGTTTTGTTCCATAATCAAGAACAAAACTCATTCCATTGTGGACTAGATCTCAATGCTTCATACACTTCTTTTATGACTTTAAGGCCCTCAAAGATGTCATGAGAAGGGTGATCATCGTTGGCCTTTGCCAATTTAGTTTCAAAGTATCTTTGTTCCATAGCAACATAATTTGTTAGTTTTCCTTCTTTTGCAATGCCTTTTGAAGCTCAAATCAAATTGGTAGAATTTGTCATTGTACTTTAGTTTTCTTAGATTCCTGCAGTGTATGAAATCAATTGTTAAATCATATAAATGATATTCTAGCTCTGACTCCCTTTGATAGGAAAAAAATAATTAGTATGAAATGTAAGTGAGCCTAAAGATATGTAGGATCTAACTGTGAAATGAGTAGTCCCTTTGTCAAAGCCTTTTTTCCTAGTGACCGAAAAGATATGACGTAGGACATGAACATTCCTTTTAAATGTTGTGCATTAGGAGAAAAAATTTTGCAAATACTTCTAATTTATGCTCCAAGGAAGGGTATGGAAACCAACACAGAGACATAACCTGATCAATCAAGTAAGAGTCTCAAATTTTACTTTCGCATTTATTTTTAGGTTTATTAATATTTAATATCTCATTTCAACATTTTACTTGAGCAATTCAAGATTTCTATTGATTTTGCATTTGGTAGGTATTTCATGTTTATTTTATCGGTAAAGCATGTCATGATCAACATTATAATACATTAGAATCATGTATTGAGGTAATTACTTGGTCGTTTGATGTTATAGTTGTTAGTAATTTCATATTCATACACTTGCTAGGGATGATTGATTAGTTAGGTGTTGTTGGTTACGATTGAATAGTACCTATAATTATATAATTTCTACTACTAGTTAGGATTTGAAACACTAAGATTACTCTTTTAGTTAATGTTGCTATTTCACATAAAATTTCTCGAGAATTGAATAAACCTATAACCTTAAGGAGGTACGAGTGAACAAGTAGTAGGCGTTTTGATACTATGTGGTGTTTGTATGCCTCTTATAACTTATGATTTTTTTATTTTTTTGAACTCCTTGTTGCTTATATTTTTACGACCAATTATCATACTCTATTTGGTATCAGTCATGTATCGAGCTAGGTATTAAGAAAGTTGTTTCCAACCCCCTTTATTCAATGGCTAGAAGCAAAGCTTTTTGTTCATGTAGTTAGGTAGGTCCTCAGATTCCCCCTTCTAATAAATTGTGTTAGTTGGACACACAAGTTGCCATGTACCGTCGGAAATTATGAAACTAGTTGACTAATTTAATTGCACAATTACAATAGGAATGTCGTCTACAAGTCGAGACTGGATGTACAACCGTCTCGACAACGGCTTCCTTCGAATTGAATTCACGGCGAAGGTTAAAGAATTCATATCATTTGCTAAGCAACATTGTCCTACATACCAAAGTGAAAGGAAGATTAGATGTCCGTGCAATTATATGAAATGTCGACTTGTACCGTACCTGGACGTCGAAACGGTTGAGTACCACATATGTAGGTATGGATTTGTTTCGGGATATCACTGTTGGTACGAACATGGTGAGAACGGAGATGAAGGCCCGCAAAACTTTTACCAAATGGATAACCATATTGATGATGCTGATGTGGGAGGAGACGATCCGACAACTTACCGCGAGATGCTACACAATGTGGCAGGTCCAAGTTTCAATTGGAATCACGTGGAAGAATCACCAAACCCCCAAGTACGCCAACTATATGACATGATAGAGGCAAGTAGCGAACAATTGTGGCCGTGTTGCGAAACCATGACAACGTTGTCCGCAATGGCAAGATTACTTGCGATCAAGTCTGAACATCATATATCTGAATGAGGGTATAATGAAATCATTAAATTCATCAAGGATTGTTTGCCAAATGACAATTCATTAGTTGAAAATTTTTATGCCACAAAAAGACTAATTCGAGGTCTAGGTCTACCTGTTGAGAAAATAGATTGTTGTGAGGACCAATGTATGATTTATTGGGGAGTGGACTCTGAGTTGACATCATGTAAATTTTGTGGGAAATCATGCTACATTGCACATCGACGATGTCGTGGTCGGAACACCAAAAAAGCCCTTGCAAAAAAATGTATTACTTCCATTTGGGCCCTCGGTTGCAACGATTGTATGCGTCTGAGTCAACGACAAAACAAATGCGATGACATGTAGATCATTCCTCGCCAGAAGATGTTATGCAACACTGTTTTGATTCGATAGCTTGAAGACATTTTAATGGCGTCAATAGAGACTTCGCCGCCGAGGTTCGGAATGTTCGTTTAAGATTGTGCACTAATGGTTTTCAAGTTTTTGAGATTTCAGGGAAATCGTACTCTTCATGGCCCGTAATATTGACTCCTTACAACCTTCCACCGTCGATGTGCATGAAATCTGAGTTTATGTTCTTAACGGTTATCGTTCCTGGACCGACCAGCCCAAAGCAGAAATCGACGTGTTCCTTCAGCCGCTTGTGAAAGAGTTGCAAGATTTATAGAACAATGGGGTGATTACATACGACGTGTCCACAAAGACGAATTTTCTCATGCGAGTTGCCCTTTTATGGACTGTTAGTGATTTCCCTGCGTATAGCATGTTGTCCTATTGGTTTGCACACACGGTAAGATGGCTTGTTCATATTGTATGGAGGATACAAATGCATTTCAATTGCGAAATGGTGGTAAGACATCATGGTTCGACTGTCACCGTCGTTTCTTGGCGAAGGCATCACCATTAAGGAATGACAAAAAAAATTTCGTTAGAGGCAAAATTGTCATAAATGACGATCCGCCCGCTTTGCGTTCTGCTGATGAAATTTTGGCAGAAATTGAATCGTTAGGCTTGATGAAGGTGACAAAAATCGGAGCTGATTCTGTGAATGGGCGGATAGCTAAGAATTCGGGATGGAGAAAAAAAAACATTTTCTGGGACTTGCAATATTGGAAGACAAATTTGATCCGCCACAACTTAGATGTCATGCACATCGAGGAAAATGTTTTTGACAACATATTCAACACTATTATGTGTGTACCGGGCAAGAGTAAGGACAATACGAAAGCGAGACAAGATATACGTGAATATTGTCACCGACCTTCTCTACACATTGATTCTGCGACAAATACTTACATCCTTGGATGTTATACTCTTGATACATCAAAAAAACAAAAAATTGTGCGAGTGGGTTGAAAAGTTGCGTTTTTCCTGATGGTTATGCTTCGAATCTTGGTCGATGTGTGGATCCAAAGAAATTGCGAATGTTCGGCATGAAGAGTCATGATTGTCATATTTTCACGCAACGCTTGATACCAATTGCATTCAGAGAACTCCTCCCAAACCCGGTTTGGGTTGCAATTAGCGAACTAAGCCTTTTTTTTCGATCCCTAACTGCGAAAAGTGTCAGTCTCAAAGATATGGAGGTCTTAGAGTCTGAAATACCAAAAATCATTTGCAAGTTGGAGAAAATATTCCCTCCAAGCTTCTTCGACTCTATGGAACACCTACCAATCCACTTGGCCTACGAGGCCCGTCTGGCCGGTCCCGTTCAATTTCGATGGATGTATCCATTTGAGAGGTAATATCTTGAGCCCTTAAAATTATTTTCCCATTCAATAAGTTTTAAATCAACATTTCGTATAACATGCCGACAGGTACCTTAAACATTTGAAAAACAATGTTCGGAACAAAGCGAAGGTAGAGGGTTCCATGTGTAATGCTTATTTGGTCAAAGAAGTCACATCCTTTTGTTCTTACTACTTCGAAGATCACGTCTTTACGTTGCATGACAAAGTGCAACGAAACGACGATACACCGCATTTTGTGGGCAATTTCTCAATTTTCACTTCTCCCGGTCGACCCGTGGGCAAGTCGAAGGAGCGATATTAACAGAAGCGGAGTATAATGCCGCTCATTCGTACATCCTGCTCAATTGTCCAGAGATCGCTCCTTACATCCAGTATATCCGTCACTTTCATTCAATAATGCAATACATTCATTATTCATCTTTTACTAAGACATCTTATGTACATGTTCGTTTCTTCTAGGATCTTCGTCGATGAAATCACTCAAGCAATGGGGGAGTCGGAAGTTGATAGTAGTCTAGAGCACAACTTTCTCATATGGTTTCAAACATATGTAAAGTTATTACTATTGTAGGTTATAGCTTCATAAATTTCTTTCATAAGTAATGTGTCTTATTACATTTCTAATTTTTGTGAATAAGCTCAGAATTCTATCATAGACGAGACGCTCGTTGATCTTTCGGTTGGTCCTAGTCGATCATGTACTTGTCTATCTGGGTTCCACTCCGCACATATGACGTTAATAGATCGAATGGGTATAAGTTCCACTCCGCATGTTTCCATAACTATTATGAGTAGATCGAGATAGAATATACCGGTCTCAAGCGTGTGGTCTTGTTTAAGTGTGAATGGTATGAGCCTACACCCAATTGTAGGACTACGCACTTCAATGTTTCCCAAGTCAACGATATAACAACTATTATTTGTCCTAGCAATGCAAGTCACTCACGTGTACTACCTTTCGTACCTTCATGAGAACGGCCGAGGCAGAATGGCTAGCAATTTGTTGCTGTCAACCAAAATTCGTTGACGAGGAAACGAGCAAAGACGATAATGACCGGGCTCGGCAGAGATTGCATTCCAAGATGGGATGCCCACCACGTGCGTAGTCGACGATGCAATTCAGGATATCAACAATCTGGATGATCGAAATGAGACTCGAGTCGTTGTTGAAATGGGTCCAAGTGAAGAAGTCAATGACTTCATTGTTGATAGTGGAGATGATTCAGAAGAAGAATCATCAACTTCTACTCATGAGAGTGAATTTGAAACGGATGATAGCGAGTGATGTATGTCTATGTTATGTCAACGTTAGATCGATGTTACGTGAATTTTCTATACCTTTCTTATATTGAGTGTAACTTCTCGACGGTGCTTGGCAAAGATCAACCCATGTTTTCACATAAATTGGCCTCTCAAATTACCTTGTTTGTCTTCTTATATTTTGTTAGGTTTCATGGCGGGCAGTGATCATCCCCACGTCGAGGGATACCTTTAGGAGGACATCGTCCAGTCGGAAGAGGTGCAGCACAGACCTCTGGATGCGAAATACCGACTAGGCGTCATGGTCAGGCCACACGAGGGGGCCATAGAGGTCGTGGCGGTCGAGGTCGTGGGTCGATTCCTATATTATCGATTCCGACTTCTCGTTCTCTCGAGCACGAGACACATTCAGCGCCACCATTCGCCTTCCATACCGTCGGCGTCGCCTGTACCATCAACCTCGTCATCAAGGACTATACCAAATTGCTCGTTACGATCACCGTCCGTCGCCGACATCGAGACATGACACTCTGTCTGACGACGAGGCTCACCCCCCCACCACCGCATCACCAGCAACATCCCCATATTACGACGGCAGAGCAGGGTTGCAGGTGACATGCCCTCCGCGGGACCTCAGAGGACAGGGATCGAGCCCCCTCGCGTGCAGCGGATCCCGATCACACTGATTGCCGATGATACGTAAGTTTGTATTTGATTCATATATGTACTTCTAAATATGGATGTAAATTATTAAAGAAGTAGTTAAGATGTTATGCATTATCTTGTAACACGGGGAGTTGCATCCTTCTCATTCCTATGCACGGAGGATGACAAAAGTTTTCAAAAGATGGATGATTCTAGAAGGGTATTATTGGAAGTCGGTACCGAATCATCATAAAGACCACTACTGGCGCCAATGGAAGGTACGCAGGACTAATAAATGTCTTATGATTTATACTATTTTTTCAATGTCTCGTAACAATTGCAATCGCCATTTTGTAGGTATATTTTAGATGGGATGACGCGATTCCCGAGGATCTCATTCGTGCGGCGTACGACACGCATGCAGGCACAAGATACACCGCATTGATGCACAAGTTAAAGAAGAATCATGTGCAGCCAGTTTATGTTACAGAGATGAGGCATGGAGAAGATACTTGGAGTACTGGGAGAGCGAGGACTTCCTTGCCAGGTCTAGGCAAGCGACAACGAATAGGAACACTGAGGTCGAAGGACCTGGGACTAGACCCTCGAAGAACGGTGGTGGTTCGGTGTCTTTTGTGACTACCAATGAAAGATTGGTAAGTTTTTTTTACACTCTTGTTTATTTTTTACATTTATACACTTGTTCACTATGCTGAATTTATAACTGGTCCTGTACGCATCCTGATTCATCCGAGACGCCACCTACCGTGAATGAATTGTATTTGCATCTCCACACCGTAAATCACGACGTGATGACATTCATCGATACTAGATCAGAGCGGTTCTATGTAAGTATAGAAATGTAAAACATTCTCATGCAAATTGACTGAAGCTACCACAATCACTAGTTAATTAGCAATAAAGATCTAGGTGCTTAAGGAGGACAGATCAATTATCGCGAGAAAAGCATAGTAAACTCTTCCATTGTGCTCAATTTTTTTTTTCCTAAAATTATTTTGAGTGCATGTTAAAATTTTTAAGATGTTGTAGTATACCCTTAATTTATCTTCTTCATACAACACGAGTTGCATTTAACATCTAGTTAAGAGACTTATCATGTCCTTATTGTTATCATGGACGTATTGAAATATCATTTAGCATGAAGACTTCCAAATATGTGCTTTACTTTTAGTTTTTGTAGCCTGTGAATTGGTCTTTTATATCACGGTTTTTCTTCTCCTTGTTAGAATCATGAACAAAGTAATAGTGTTCTTATCCTTTTCTTTTTTTCTTCTTGGATAATTACTTATAATCATGGAATGGTAGAGGCTGCATAAGTTTTTTTTTTTTTTTTCAAGGAACAGTTTATATTATACAAAGAGTTTTTGGTATTTGATAAGCTATCATGCCCTCCCCTTCTTTGTTGTTTTTGCATTTCATTAATTGCAAAATTGAAAGGTAACTTTTCTAGCTTGTTTCGATCTTTGTGGCAAATATGCATCAAGGAGAGAGGATTTCTTGCGTAATTAGGACCTGAAGTATTTATTTTTTATGAATAATTTTTTTTAGATTTCCAGATAATGGTCAATTCAAAAGATTGAGAAGAGTTGAGAGTCATACAACCTTCATATGAGTTATTAAATGATTGCCCCTTTTTTTCCTTGTTTTTCTAATCTTGTGGGGCTTATGTGAATTATTGCTTCTGTTTTCTGTAAAGGAACCGGATTCTGCAGCCATTATGCATGTCTGCCCCAGTGGGTCTTACTGATACGGTAGAACCATCATTTTCTTGTCCTGGAAGAACTATATCTCTAGATATTTTTGCATATACTGAAAAGGAACTAACTAATGGACAAGCATCACTCTCGTCTTCTGATATTGCTGGCTTTAGAGTCGAAGAACTTTTACTTCCCAATGGGGATTTATACTCGGGATCATTGCTTGGCAACATGCCAGAAAGTTCAGGAAAATATATATGGTCAGATGGTTGCATATATGAAGGAGAGTGGAGAAGGGGTATGAGGCATGGGCATGGAAAGACGCAGTGGCCTTCTGATGTCTATGAGGGTGAGTTCTCAGGTGGTTATATTCATGGTCCTGATGCATATAGGAGACTCCTTTGAGGGAAATTGGTTGGATGGACTGATGCATGGATTTAGAGTTTATACCTGGAAAGATGGTAGTTGCTATGTTGGGACTTGGACCAGGGGTTTGAAGGATGGAAAGGAGCTTTTTTATCCGAATGGTAGCAGGCTTCCAGCAACCCAAGAGCTTTTTTATCGGAATGGTAGCAGGCTTCCAGCAGGCTTCCAACAACCCAGGAACTATACATGTTGCTCTAGAAAGGCGTTGGAGTCTTAAAGTTGCTATTAAGAAAGTGATTGGGCATGATTTAGATACAGGAGAATTTATTCAAGAAGTTAACGGAAAGGACGTGAAAACAAACATTCCAATCCTGGAAAGAGAATATATGCAAGGTATTCTTATCAGTGAACTAGTCTTGTCTGACCGCTTTTCACCATCGTCTAGAAAATCAAGAAGACATAATAAGAGGCATACTAAAGAAATCAAGCGGCCGGGTGAAACAATTATCAAAGGTCACATGAGTTATGATCTAATGCTCAGTTTACAACTAGGAATAAGGTATTTCTTTTCTTTTACCCTGCTGTCATTTTCTGTGTCATACACGATATTGCATTTTGCATATCTAGTGGGCTTCTACTACAGTTGACATTAATTTTTAAACCATCTTAATGTTGTGTTGTACACTTGTACTTGCTTCTCAATGCCTCTCCTTGGCAGAGCTTATTTTTTAATTAAACAAATTTGATGTTCTATGTTTTATACAGGATGTCAACTACTAATATAATCATTTTCGTATACTTGTTTTGGTTTGGGATCTTTTGTCTACAAAACTCCAAATATGTCAGGTTAAAAAAACTTGACAAACCGAAGTAGGTTGATTCATGTAGTGAATTCCATTTAATTGAAAAAAGAAATGGTTTCATTGAGTTTAGTTAACAAGCTAACACTTGTTGAATCGACATAAACTCTTTTTTTTTGGTTTGAGATATGTTGTCTGTAGTAAGACTCCAAATATAAGTTGAAAAGATTTGACGAACCAAAGTAGTTGATTTCATGTAGCAAGTTCCATGTAATTGATTAAAAAAAAGGATCATCGACTCATCGATTTTAAGTAACTAGTAAAGACTTCTTGAATGCTGAATCTAAGAAGCACGTTCGTTCCTTTAAAAGCATCACAGGCTTAAATAAAAGAGAAGCCTGTAGCAGAATCAGTTGAATCGATTAAATGAGGAAATCCTCTGCATGTGTTATCACAGTTGAAATTATTTTGGAATTCATGAATTGCTCATGCATTTGGTTATTTTATTCTTTAAGAACCCACAATTTTCACAACTGTTCTCTCTTTGCTTTTTCATCCATTTGCGGCAGTACTTCTTGAAGACATGAGTGTGCAAATTTGGCGATGCTTGTAAATTCCATCATCCTAATGTAGCTTCTCAATAGTTATGCTTCTTTTCACATTCTTGTTCGCTTTCTCATGATGAAAAGTCTTGTCCATATTACATGCAGACTTGGTCTTGTAAATTTGGAGTTATATTGAACTACTCTGAAGCTCTCAGTGTCAATTTTTTTGTTGGTCCTAGGTTGTTTAGGAAATTGATATATGAATGTTTCACTAATTGATGTGTTTTATTCATAGTTTTTGTTTTATTGGACTGTAGCCTGTTGAGGCGAAATTTAATAATGCAATTGCAATGCTTAATATTTGGTTGCTTTTGGTATGAAGTAAATACCTTGCTGATGGTTTTTAACTCTACATTTTTTGCTCATTTATCAATTCTCGGCCTATAGGCTTGTAACTTAAATCATTAGGTATGATTTCATTTTTTTTTATCATGAGTTTGATCTATTTTGCAATATTTGCAGAGCGTGGCCCTATCAGTAGGTGACTGGTTCTTCGATCGAGTGGGAGTTAGTGCCATTGATTACCCATATCCCTATGACAATACCTGCCATAATCTGGTTTTCAAGTGAGATATGAGGAATTTAAAGCATATCATGTAACTTTCATGTAACTTTTATAGTTGTTTACATGACTTTTAGATTGATAATTCTTTTTGTGCATATTTAGAGGATTGTAAGTTTTTTTTTGTGGTTGTTGAATAATAGGATTGGTGGTTTTTGTGAATACTTAGAAATTTGGAACATTTATTATACTTGACAATTTTTCGTAGATTTATAAATCTTTTTCAAATTTTGTATTTTACATTTTTTTTCTCATTTGAATATTTGTTGAAATATATTGTTGATGTATGAATGTCAAATTTTGCTTTTTTGGGAGATGTTAGCACCCCCTAGGAGTTGTTGGAGGGGGTGCAGGCGATGGAGTAGGCCCTATGGTTTTATTTTCAAGTTATAGGTTGGAGAACCAATTGGATTGAGTTATGTTTGAAAACTAAACAAAAATGAAAATTAGAGACGGATTAGCAACGGAATTCAGAGATTTCGGGCTATTCCGTCTCTAATTTTCGAGGAATAGATGCAAATCAGAAACGGATCAAAGACGGAATGGAGAAATTCTGTTTCTAATCCGATTCTGATTAGCAACGGATCAGAGACGGAAATAATGCATTTTGTCTCTGATCCGTTGCTAATCAGAGACGGATCAGAGACGGAATGAAAAAATTTCGTCTCTGATTAGCAACGGATCAGAGACGGATATAATGCATTCCGTCTATGATCCGTTGCTAATCAGAGACGGATCAGAGACGGACTACATAAATTCCGTCTTTGATCCGTTTCTGATTAGCAACGAATCAGAGACGGAATGCAATTACAATTGTACCATTTTAAAAATTTTTCATTTCAGTTTTGTCTCTGTTCCGTTTCTAATTTTCGTCTCTAATCCGTCTCTAATCAGAAATGGAATTTATTCCGTCTCTAATCCGTCTCTAAATCAGAAACGGAATCACATTTCCGTTTCTGATTGAATCAGCGTCGACGATTTTAGAGACAGAATAAATTCCGTCTCTGTTCTGTTGCAGATCTCAATTAGAGATGGAATTTAAGCAAATCAGATACGAAAATTTCCATTTATGATATGATGTTTTTTTGTAGTGCGATGTCGGGGCCAGTTCAGCCGCAACATTACCAATTATTACTACCTCAACAACCAATTAGTACAACCACATCCACTATTAATGTTGCCTACTGTGAATAACATGACGACAAGGTACCACATGTACCGAAGCATCCGTGAATTCCTCAACGCGTTCGGCGTTTGCCTACTCATGGTCAGATCAAGGAAAAGGAGGTGTTGAGGCGCCGTTCGAGTGGGCGACGAATAAACACGCCGGTATTCATAGTATGGATCTCTTTGTATTCAGCTTGATCACGTTTAATTGTTTGCTAGCCAGAGGCGGATCTAGCAGTTCCCCTAATTATACGTTTAAACATTACTTTCATTACAAAAAAAAAAAAAAAATTACAGATCTTGGTGTTATACAATATGTTATTAAAACTTATTAAATTTTAAATTAATATGTAACTTAATATTATTAATGATAAAAATAGTTATTAACAATTGAAAAAATATTATAAAACAAAACACTTCAATAAATTATAAAACATTACACATTAATTTCTTAGTTATAGATAGTCCTGTTGGACATTGATTATATATTAAATAAGTTTTAAAAACGTTGAATATAAGAATATATTTAGATGTTATAAAATATTTTAAATTAATATATAACTTAATATTATTAATGAAAAAATAGTTATTAACAATTAACTAAATATTATAAAACAAAAAACTTCAATAAATTATAAATCATTACACATTAATTTCTTAGTTATAGATAGTTGTCAGCCCCCTAAAAGCGAGACCCGAGCAAGGCTGGGCTGGGCAGCCGATAACCTAGCAATGACCGAGCCATGAGGGCTTGGTTGGTTCCATCAGGTGCAGTCATGGGTGAACATGTGAAAACAGTGCATAGCGGAAAGGGGGTTACGCCTTGGCACAACGCCTTGGCACGCCTTGGCACGATCGGGCATGAGCTGGGCGCAAGGCACGGACCCTGGGCGAGCGCGCGCATGGACGCATGCGGACAGGCGCGCGCATGACCGAGCACGCATGGGCGCGTCGCGTGGGTGACGCGCGCGCGGCCAAAGCACGCGGACGAGCGCGCGCGGGACGAACGCGCGAGCGCGGGTATTTTCCTTGGCACAGCGCCTTGGCACGCCTTGGCACGAGCATGGCAAACCTTGGCACATCTTGGCAAGTCTTGGCACGAGCGCGGCACGGGCCAGACTTAAGTGAATTCCTTGGCACGAGCTTGGCACGAGACTTAGGTTGACAAACCTTGACTTGGGCGTTGACCCAAGTCAAAGTACGCTTGGTCGAAAAATTGATGTTTCCTATTGGAGCTGAGTAAACGGCTTAACATCTACTATAAGGAGAGGTGTGCTCTCTCCTTGGGGTGGCATGGGCGGACTAGCAGGGACCCTCGAGCATGCCTTAGGCGCAATGCCAAGGCACGACCCATGCACGGACCATGGCGCCGGCCACCCTTCGAGCCGGTGGGACTCAACGGAGCCCCGGCTAGCACGGCGACGCGCCTGGGCACGGACAGGCACGTCTAGACGAGTCCCTGTCCCGAAGAGAACGTAGCCACGACCCTTGTGGCGTGGTTAGACCCAGTCAAGGCGGTTCCCAAGCGGTTATATAACTACCTTGGTCATGGGCTGGAGCCATGACCAAGGCACGTCCAAGGAAGGCTGAAAATCAGGAGCATGTGGGTTGACCCAGTGATGGAGGCAGTTGTGGAACGTTTGGCAACAAAGAGAGCAGGGCGGTTGGGTAACCGTCCAAACCACCAGGGAGTGGCGTTTTACCAGGTCTATGGCTTAATGTATGCTGGACATGTGTACTAGTTAGTTGTGTAACTACCTAATGGCTGGTCTATAAAGCCAAGAGGGCTCGAGCTTGGGAAGCACGAGTTCCACAAATTGTATTCCCAATTCGTGAGCTAGTAAAACATTCCCTTGTTGCCTATTGCTTGCTGTCCCTTTAATTGAGTATTGGTGTGCTGTACTAAGGTGGCCCTTAGGCACCACAGGTTTGGTTGAGAAAGAGAAAAATTTCCTAGAGAAAAACCCCTCTTCTTTTGCCCCTGTGACAATTGGTATCAAAGCCTACGTTCGGAGACGATGGCGACCCGAGTAGCGAGCGACCTAAGTGAGAGGGTGTCTCACCTAGAGCAAATGATGGCAACAATAGCCATGCCAGTGGAAGCAGCAGAGTCTTCAAATACGTCTCAACGTATTGAAGCTTTGGAAATGTTGGTGGCTTCGTTGGTGACTAGGGGAGAGTCACAAGAAGCCATGATCGCAATGTGGGAAGAAAGATTTGCGGAGCTGGAAGCCGATGTGCGGTCGGTTGGCGAACTCACCACCGAAACAGCCTCGTCAATGGCTGTGGAGGTGAACTTGCTCAAACGAGCGGTAGGCGGATCACCTTCGGAGGGTGGTGTTGCAGTGAGGACCCGAACTAAGGTGCCCGAGCCAAAGAAGTTCTCAGGCAAGCGGAGCGCGAAGGAGCTCGAGAACTTCATTTGGGACATGGAGAAGTATTTTGCCACTGTCGGCACGGAGGAGAGTCACAAGGTCATCTTGACCTCGATGTACCTCGAGAGTGATGCAAAGCTCTGGTGGAGGACTAGAGTGGACAATGATGCGGCTGCGGGAAGGCCGAAAATTGTTGATTGGGAAGTGCTTAAAAGGGAACTAAAGGATCAGTTCCTTCCAACAAATGCAGCTTGGCAAACGCGGGAGGCCTTGCGCAAGCTCAAACAGACGGGGTCGGTGCGGGATTACGTGAAGGAATTCTCGTCCCTCCTGCTGGACATCAACATGTTCGAGGAGGACAAGCTATTCAACTTCACGACGGGATTGCAAACATGGGCTCAAGCTGAGCTGAGGAGGCAAGGAGTGAAGGACTTACCTGGGGCGATTGCGGCTGCCGATAGTCTTGTGGATTTCAAGACTAGCTCATCCCCGAGCGAAGGGAAGGGCAAGGAGAAAAAGCCATTCAAGACCCACCAGAAGAAAGGTGAGAAGAAGCCTTTCTCTCCCAAGCCAGCAACAAGCTCGAAACCAGTCCCTAAATCAGACCCAAGACCCTCATCAAGTTCCTCGGGTAAGGGCTGTTTTATTTGTAATGGCCCTCACCGAGCACGAGATTGCCCGAAGAAGGAAAAGCTCTCGGCCTTGATCGCAGAGGATGAAGGCCAGCCCCGGATGAACCCGTTGCAGCTGTTGAATGCCATTCAACAGGCCAAGGCAAGCCCCTCGGAGGGGCTAATGTACGTAGACGCGGAGGTGAACAAGAAGCGAGTCTTAGCGATGGTAGATTCAGGGGCTACTCATTCATTTGTGGCGGATCACATGGTGGGGAAGTTAGGACTGGACCTCGTGGAGAATTCCAGTCGAATGAAGGCAGTGAATTCGGAGGCGAAACGAATTCAAGGTATGGCCAATGATGTTAATTTAAAGGTTGGATCTTGGGAGGGAAAGATCAACCTAATGGCGGTTCCCTTGGATGATTTTGATGTCATCCTAGGGAATGACTTCTTGCATATGGGGAGTATCGCGCTGATGCCATTTTTGAGGGGACTGTTCGTGATGAACAAGTCCCACCCTTGTTTTGTTCCTGCGACTAACACAGTTTCAGGGAAGGTGAACACAAAGTTATCCCACCTTTCGGCCCTTCAGGTGAAGGATGGGCTTCGGAAAGGTGAACCATCGTTCTTGGCGACATTGGTAGAGACGAAGGCGTGCAAGGCAGCGAATGTCCCTGATATGGTTGTTGAAGTGCTGGAGGGCTTCAACGACGTGATGCCGGCCGAGTTACCTAAGGAATTACCCCCACAAAGGGTAATTGATCACGAGATCGAGCTGATCCCAGGCTCAAGACCCCCTGCTCAAGCCCCTTACAGAATGGCCCCGAAGGAGTTGGAGGAGCTCAGGAAACAGTTGCAAGAGCTGTTGGAGGCGGGATTCATTCAGCCATCCAAGGCCCCATATGGTGCACCAGCTTTGTTTCAAATAGCAAGCATGACGGTTCCACCGGATGTGCGTGGACTACGGGCGCCGAACAAGCTCACAAGATAAAGAACAAGTACCCAATCCCATTGGTGGTGACTTGTTTGATCGATTGTGCAGTGCGACCTACTTCACCAAGTCGGACTTAAGGTCGGGGTACTACCAAGTCCGAATTGCAGCTAGTGATGTTCCTAAAACAGCCATGGTGACTAGGTATGGCTCTTTTGAGTACTTGGTCATGCCATTTGGCTTAACAAATGCCCCTGCCACATTCTGTAATCTCATGAACGATGTTTTGAATGAATACATTGATAGATTCGTTGTTGTTTATTTGGATGACATTGTAATCTATAGTCAGAACCTCCAAGATCATGTGGATCATTTGAGGAAGGTTCTGACTACTTTAAGGGCTAACCATCTGTATGTTAAGAGGGAGAAGTGCGAGTTTGCTGCGCAAACCATTTCTTTCCTTGGTCATGTTGTAGGCCAAGGCAAACTCCAGATTGATGCGGAGAAGGTACGGGCGATCTTGGAATGGCCGAATCCCACCAAGGTGCAGGAGTTGCGGTCGTTCTTAGGCTTGGCAAATTATTACAGGCGATTCGTGGAGGGCTACTCACGGAGGGTGGCTCCACTAACAAACCTGTTGAAGAAGGATCGAGCTTGGGCATGGACGGACCAATGCGACCAAGCGATGGCGGACTTGAGGCAGGTCATTGCCTCTGAACCAGTGTTGGGACTACCGAATTTTGACTTTCCATTTGAGGTGCATACGGATGCATCAGACAGGGCATTAGGGGCGGTGCTTGTCTAGGAGGGACACCCTATTGCCTTTGAGAGCCGAAAGCTAAAGGATGCGGAACAGAGATATCCAGCCCATGAAAAGGAGATGCTAGCAGTGATCCATGCTCTCCAACTGTGGAGACACTACTTGCTGGGGACCAGCTTCATAGTGCGGACAGACAACGCGGCAATCACTTATTTCATGAACCAGAAGAAGCTCAACCAGAAGCAAGCAAGGTGGTTGGACTTCTTGGCGGAATTTGATGTCCAAATCGAGCATAAGCCTGGCAGGCTTAATTCAGTCCCTGATGCACTTAGCCGCAAGGTGGTGGATGAAATGGTGGCAGCAACAGTGAGGCTAGAAGGCGAGTTCTTGCCTCGCATCAAGGAAGAGACGAGCAAAGACCCTGTTTGCTCGAAGTTGCTGAAGCTAGTGGCTGATGGAGTCACAAGGAGATTCTGGTGTGAAGATGAGGTCCTCTATGCCAAAGGAGGACGCCCATATGTCCCTAATTCGGGTGGATTGAGGCGGCAGTTGTTGAAAGAGACGCATGATGCTCGATGGGCTGGGCATCCGGGCATGGAGCGGACCTATGCCCTCCTGTCACGTTCGTTCTTCTGGCCAAAGATGGAGGAGGACGTGGATCAGTACGTGCGGACATGTCTTGTGTGCCAGCACGACAAGACGGAGAGAAGGAAGGTGTCAGGGCTGCTGGAACCTTTGCCTGTACCGGACAGACCATTCTAGAGCATATCCATGGATTTTATAACTGGTTTGCCTAAAGTGCAGGGTATGACAAACGTGCTGGTGGTGGTGGACAGGTTTTCGAAGTATGCTACCTTCATAGCTGCTCCGAAAAATTGTGATGCGGATACGACAGCGGATCTGTTCCTCAAACATGTGGCGAAGTATTGGGGATTCCCAGAAGATATCATCAGTGATCGTGATGCGCGGTTCACTGGGCGGTTTTGGGTTGCTTTGTTTAACTTGCTGGGGTCAGAATTGAAGTTTTCCACATCAAATCATCCCCAAACGGATGGGCAGACGGAGAGAGTCAATGCCTTGTTAGAGGACTACCTTAGGCATTACATGAACGCGAGCGAGACAAATTGGGTGGATCTACTAGACACTGCCCAATTCTGTAACAACCTTCACAAGAGCTCAGCGACAGAACTGAGTCCGTTTGAGGTGGTGATGGGCCAGCAACCGGTTACTCCACACGAAGTAGCCAAGTCCAAGTCGATGGGGTCGAGCCCAGCGGCTTACCGTTTTGCGAGGAGCAAACAGGAGCTGAGGGAGGCAGCTCAAGACAGCTTAGCCATGGCTGTCAGGGGGATGAAGAAATACGCAGACCAGCATAGGAGGCCCTTGGAGTTCCAGGAAGGAGACATGGTCTTGTTGAAGCTTACCCCTCAAATACTGAAGAAGTTCAACAAGAAGGAGACACACAAGGGGCTGGTACAGCGGTATGAAGGACCATTTGAGGTGGTCAAGCGAGTGGGGAGGGTGGCCTATCGCCTAAAGCTACCCGAGAGGCTGAAAATACACCCCACGTTCCATGTCAGCTACCTCAAGCCTTTCCATTCGGATGAGGCTGATCCAGGGAGGAGCACAGCGAGGCGAGCTCCACCTTTGGTTCGAAAGGAGTTTGCTGGGGAGATCGAGCAAATTCTAAGCCACGAGACGCGTGGCCAGAGTAAAAAGAACAGGCGAATTTTTTACTTGATCAAGTGGGTTGATGTGGAAGAACCTACGTGGGAGCGTGACACTACCCTGTGGCAGTTTGAGAAGGAGATATCAGACTACCAGATGAGGCAGCAACCGAGCAGTTCGATGAGGGCATCGAACATCTTGGCGGGGGGATGTTTGTCAGCCCCCTAAAAGCGAGACCCGAGCAAGGCTGGGCTGGGCAGCCGATAACCTAGCAATGACCGAGCCATGAGGGCTTGGTTGGTTCCATCAGGTGCAGTCATGGGTGAACATGTGAAAACAGTGCATAGCGGAAAGGGGGTTACGCCTTGGCACAGCGCCTTGGCACGCCGCCTTGGCACGCCTTGGCACACCTTGGCACGATCGGGCATGAGCTGGGCGCAAGGCACGGACCCTGGGCGAGCGCGCGCATGGATGCATGCGGACGAGCGCGCGCATGACCGAGCGCGCATGGGCGCGTCGCGTGGGTGAGCGCGCGCGGGCCAGCACGCGGGACGAGCGCGCGGGACGAACGCGCGAGCGCGGGTATTTTCCTTGGCACAGCGCCTTGGCACGCCTTGGCGCTACGCCTTGGCACGAGCATGGCAAACCTTGGCACATCTTGGCAAGTCTTGGCACGAGCGCGGCACGGGCCAGACTTAAGTGAATTCCTTGGCACGAGCTTGGCACGAGACTTAGGTTGACAAACCTTGACTTGGGCGTTGACCCAAGTCAAAGTACGCTTGGTCGAAAAATTGATGTTTCCTATTGGAGCTGAGTAAACTGCTTAACATCTACTATAAGGAGAGGTGTGCTCTCTCCTTGGGGTGGCATGGGCGGACTAGCAGGGACCCTCGAGCATGCCTTAGGCGCAATGCCAAGGCACGACCCATGCACGGACCATGGCGTCGGCCACCCTTCGAGCCGGTGGGACTCAACGGAGCCCCGGCTAGCACGGCGACGCGCCTGGGCACGGACAGGCACGTCTAGACGAGTCCCTGTCCCGAAGAGAACGTGGCCACGACCCTTGTGGCGTGGTTAGACCCAGTCAAGGCGGTTCCCAAGCGGTTATATAACTACCTTGGTCATGGGCTGGAGCCATGACCAAGGCACGTCCAAGGAAGGCTGAAAACCAAGAGCATGTGGGTTGACCCAGTGATGGAGGCAGTTGTGGAACGTTTGGCAACAAGGAGAGCAAGGCGGTTGGGTAACCGTCCAAACCACCAGGGAGTGGCGTTTTACCAGGTCTATGGCTTAATGTATGCTGGACATGTGTACTAGTTAGTTGTGTAACTACCTAATGGCTGGTCTATAAAGCCAAGGGCTCTGAGCTTGGGGAAGCACAGAGTTCCACAGTTGTATTCCCAATTCGTGAGCTAGTAAAACATTCCCTTGTTGCCTATTACTTGTTGTCCCTTTAATTGAGTATTGGTGTGCTGTACTAAGGTGGCCCTTAGGCACCACAGGTTCGGTTGAGAAAGAGAAAATTTTCCTAGAGAAAAACCCCTCTTCTTTTGCCCCTGTGACAATAGTCATGTTGGACATTGATTACATATTAAATAAGTTTTAAAAACGTAGAATATAAGAATATATTTAGATGTTATAAAAATATTTTTTAATGTAGTGTTCAACGAGTGGGCTAGCTTACATATTTTCAATTTTTTTTTCTTTTTTCATATTTTTTAATGTAGTTGACAACAAGGTGTCATGGGCTAGACAGATTTGTATGTGACCCCGTCCCTATTGCTAGCAAAGTTAATTAAATTATTGATCTCTTATTTGAACAGGACTTACTATGGAACAGATCTTGATTTTATTGGCCTATTAATTATAGACAAAAAAAATTATTTGATATGCTTCAAAGTTTATTGATGAAATTAAACCAAAAATTTCAACTGAGTAGCGTTCGTTTCTGTCAGATTAATTACATGCATATCAATCATTACATAGTAATTTTTGCACCACATTATCTTATTTTTTATTTGAACTCAACCTCATACTCATAGATTCAATTTGATCAAATTATGCGAATTGACAATTATTTAAAATTAATATTTTAAATTAAAACTTACGCAAATCTTTAAAAGTAAAAATAAATAAATAAATTGATGATTGAGATAGGTAAAGTATCACTTGCCGAAAGATAATTTAGAGAGATCGTTGGTTTGATTCATATTATAGTAAAAAAAAAAATTAGGATTAGTAAGAAAAATAGTGGATATTACTAATTTTAATTTAAACATACTAATTTTAAGATTCTCTATATTTATTTAACTATATAGCTTAAAATGTGTAGTTGAAACTAAGAAGAATTAACTAAAGTTACAAATATTTAGATCTTGAAGTGTGTATGAATAAATAGTAGATGAATTAGTGATATAAAAATCTAACACCATTTAAATGTAGTTCAAAATATTTAAGATTATATGTGTATGCATGATGTAAATATATAAAAGTTAATTAGACCGGATTACGGATTAGATCCGCAAATTGTATAGTGCAATCCGCAATTCAATCAAATCCACGCGAATTGCAACATTTGCAATCCAATCTAATTTAACAAACTCAAATTATGAATTAATTAAAGTTAAACAAACAATTGGATATGCGGTCAGATTTCATGAACACCCCTACTCTTACACAAGTAACTCAACTTTATATTATCCATTTCTTAACTATGTCTTTTATCTTCGCAAGCACCATATCTTACAAGATTTCTCTATCAAATATAATTGTAATTTATAAATTTTTTGAGGTCTAATTGTGCTTTATAATTTAAATATTAATAAAATGTTTCATAAGAACTTTATTTTGTTTATAACTTTATTTTGTTTGCATAAATAACATTAGTATCATGGATTAGCTGTGATTTCCTAAGTGTGTTAATTTTTCAATTTGGTGTTCAAATTATATCATACATTAGCAGCTTTGCATAAATGTAGTAAAAATTTTCAATTTGGTGTTCAAATTATTAAATATATATTAATTTGCATTTAAGAACAAACATAATATTTATATTGTCAAAAAAAAAATAGAAACTATCAAATAGGACGACATATTTAATGTTTGGGATATATATTTTTTACCATTTCATCTTTATTTTGATTTTAAATTTACAAAGAAATAGTTGATACATATACTAATAGTATTTTAATTAGAAAAAGACCATTGACCATTCATTTTCTTCTCTATAATAGTGTAAGTTTGCTTACGAATTTCATGCAATTCATGAGTTGCATTATAAATCATATTTTCATAGAGAAATCAAAACTTGTAAATTTGAAAAGGTTACGAGACGTCGTGGGTTCAAACTCCCAAAGACTATAAATAGGAGCTACCTCATATCCAAAGAACCAACAAAATCGTTTGTTGAGAAACTAACAGGGGTGTATTCAATTGAGATTTTAATGGACTTTTAGTTACTTTTAATTACTAAAAAATTTAGGTGTATTCAATTAAAACTTTTAGAGAGTTTATAAAAGTAAGGTGTATTCAATGTGAACTTTTATAAACTTTTTAAAAGTCTATAAAAGTTTTGGGATATTCAATTTAAACTTTTAGAGAGTTTATAAAAGTAAGGTGTATTTAATTTTTAGTGACTTTCGTGGTTTGATTACAAATCTAGACTTTTATAGACTTTTTGTATAAAAACACACAAAGAAATCTTTAACTTCTCTTCACCTCAACGAAGAAACTTTTAGAGACTTCTAGTTTTTATTGGTTCCCTTATTCAATTAAGACTTCATTGTTCATAAGGTATTTTCTTATCAATTGTTTTTATCAACTTCTCCAACCACTCCACAACTCATGGATTTCATTGTTCACTCATTATACTCTAATGTCTATGTTTATGAAAATGATGTTGTTATTAATATATAAGATGTCATTCTTGCATCATTGTACATTTTTATACGATTTTTTACAAAGAAGTTTCGTTTATTAAGTACATAATTATAATCTCAAAAAGTGTAATATTATTATTTTTGAAAAAAATAATCATTTTTTTTTCAAATGCAAGAAGTGCATTTTAAGAAATGTAAACAATCATGCTTTAGGAAAAAAATATTAGTTTTTTACTTAAGTCAAAAAAGTGCAAAATTTTTACACAATGATCTTACTTATTCTTTTTTGCCCCTAAAAGATGATTCATTTACTTATTTGTTATGTTACTATTTTGATAGTAACTCATTAATATGTATATAAATTTTTTTTATTAAAATATAAAAATACTTTCAAAAAAGTTAGTAATAGTTATTAAAAAAAAGCAATATAATTATGCCTTGACCGATCATCAAAATCATGTTTAAGAAGTTCACAAAAGTCATTAAAAATCTTAAATGTTGATAAAAGTGTTCAAAATGAAGATCACGTAAAAGTTCATCAAAGTTTTTAAGAGTTTACGAAAATCTATAAACTTCAAAAAAGTCATCCACTTATAAAAGTAACTAAAAGTCTATTAAAATATTAATTGAATACACCCCTGTAAAACTCCTTGACCAAATAAACGATCTCAAGTTCAATTTCTCGTTGCATCAAGATTGTCAAAACCACTAAAATACGATCGGACTAGGATTAAGTGGGAATAGTCAAATTAGCCGTCAAGAATGATCCTTGTTTTCTTGTCTAAGTCTACTATTCTTAGAGGCAGCATCTGAATCTCTATCAAATTAGTGCAAAATTGATATCAGTTACTGCAACTTTGTTCTTCATTTTCACACATAATTCATACATAGAAAGTGTACATGAAAGGCTCTGCTCAGAAGAAGTATAACATATCATAGATAATTAAGTCTCATACGTCCAGACATAGATATTAAGCTACAACTCATCATAACAGAACACCAATCAAATATCAACCGCGATGGCAAGGATCGCTCCACCCTTAACCAGTCCGCCCTTAACCAGTCCGCCGCAAGTTCAACCACTGACAATGGATTCACCTTAAATCTTAAGTTGGTACAGCGACAAAGGTGAGTGCAGGGTTGTATACTTGTATAGCAAGTTAAATTGGGCCATTTGTACAAAAACCTCGTGGGACCAGTGAGATTAGTAACCTCGACAACATTTGCAAGCAACCACTAGAAGCGCGAAAGCAGGGGCTGCCTTGAAAAAAAAAAAAAACAAAAACAAACCAACATTATAAATAATAAATCCTACAAAAACCAAAAAGCCTTGGAAAACACTCGTAACTTACATGGTGTCTCAACTATTATAAGCCAGCCAGCAGCAGCGATTCAAGGACTCCATTCACCTAAAACACACATCAACTTCATTCGATCATCACAACCAAAAGAAGAAAATGTGACATTTCAATGAGCTTACGTACACAGCATGTAACATAGAAAACAAAATTGAAGGTTAGAAAGAACTCCTATGGAAATCATAAAGAAAAATAATATTTCCTATTTGATACATCAATAAATAAATATTCTTTTAAGAACGAAATTTGCCTGATTCCGTTTCATGTCGGTATGCTAATAGCATCAACCAACAATTTTGAGCTACCTCTTGCACATGAAAGTTACTAGTAAGAAATTTCTTCCATACAATACGTAAGGGATTGGCTTTAAATTATTCTTATATGTTCCTCCAAAAAAAATTTTGTTCTTATAAGTTCTTCAATCTGATGCCTCTTTAGGTTTCACCGACATTAAAACAACTGGTTTAGTTCAACTCTAATTGAAATGCTTTTACCGATGGTGATTATGACAACATAGATTCTAACAAGTATCAAAAACAGACCTTATTCACTTTCATCGGTATCATAGTTTTGCATTAGAGACTGAAGACCTGCACTTGAACTAGAAGCATTAAGTTCTCCATCTTGTTTCTTCTGTTCTCCTGCTTTGCTGATTTCGCCAGATTTAACTTCTCTCTTGACAACTGAGACTTTAATTGCCGGGGATTGGAAAACAACTTTGTGGTTCTTGCTCGTATCAGTAACATCTGAACCTGCTTTCAGACCAAAACAACACACCACAATTTAGTACAATCGTGCATTTCCACTGAATAATTTTATTAATTTCAAGCCTGTATGAGTTTTTACAATAGGAAGCTTGTACGAGTATAGAACAAAAGTGCAGTCATGCATAACAAATTATACGGAACAATAGAAAAAGATAAGATACTTTTCTATTCCACATATTCAGAAATTATAATTATTTAGATATAGAAACCACCTTTATTTTTTATTTCAAGATAACTGCTCTTTGTCAGGAAATCTGTTGCGCTACTAGGCTGTTCCCCAACTTTTATCTTCTGCAACTACCACAAAAACTCATGAGTAACGCTGCTATTATAGATTCAATAGCAAAGAAATTTACTGTAAAATATAAGTAAATAAATTTTAATACCACAAAGTTGATGGTAGCTAGACCATCTTTTGCCATTTTGTCATAGTAGGCGGATATCATTCTTCAATTAGGAGGTAGATGGTTTGGGAAGAGCGGTGGCAAACAAGATAAAAAGAAAGGCATCCTACTTAATTAGGGCTTAAAGAGAGATCTTTAGTCGTTGATGTCATGAGGTCAACTAAACCATAGAAACTAATTTTCACCAGTATGAATATAAACATAGAAAGAACATATAGTACTTTTAAAAAGATCCAACTTTGATCCCAAATTTAAATATAAATGGATAGTTTTTTAGGTAAAAGATAAATGGACAGTTTAACGACATCATGTGCAAAACAATTGTAAAAAACATCAGTCAAGCAAAGGAAAATTTATAAGAAGACAAGGAAAACAATTGAAATTAGAGTACAATTACAACAACAAAAACACACACTGAAATAGAGCACGAAAGTGAGCCAGCTGAAGGTGTTCTTGAGTAAAACACCAGTTTTATGAGAGAGTTTGTAAGGGCTGTTGATCCTCTCCTCTGCTCAGATGAAATCAGTGATCGAACTTTGGAATTTTTGCTCTCTCGATTTCATTTTCAGTGAATCAACTGCCCTTTTATTTTACTTAAAAAAAAAGTGAAATTAAAAAAGAAAAAAAAAATTCTTTTGGCAAGTTAGAAATGTGAGCATTTTATTTTCTAGAGACTTGGGTTCCCCTTAATCAAACTATTGCAAGTTGGATTTGCACATAGATCTAGGCCTAGCAGATCTGGACCCATAACCACTTTTCTTTTTGAAGTATGGACACAACCACCTGACTGACAATTTCAAGTTGGATAACTTGGATTCACACATAAATTTAGGCCTAGCAGATCGGAACCCATATCGACTTGACTGAATGTTGGTAGGATCGAGATGACAAAATACAGAAAAGAGATAACAAGAAGCGCCAAACAAAGAAAAATAAAAGCAAAATATAAGAAAGAAATTGGAAAAAATCGATGAAACAAATTCAAAAAAGAAGAGAAATAGTAGGAAAATTTTCATTGCTCAATCTATCCTGATCAATATTAGACCTACTGATATTGTCCAAGTTTTATGTTTTAGTGTGAGGGTAACAGATTTAAGATCCTACGATCAAGATCCGACTAGGGATCCAAAAAAAAAATGAAGGGTTCTATTGTAGAGTTTTACGTTCTAGATCATTATCCTGACTACAATAGTGAGCGTAAGAGTATGAGGTATTCTAAAGAAAATGGTAGCAAGAAGGCTGAGGTCATAACAAACATCCAGAAGCAAATGACAGTCCTTTCTTGTCAAATTGTCCAGTGCAAAATTCAAGCAATTGAGGCGAGGCAAGTGAAGTTATATTAGTATTCCACGTTTGAGTAAAGATCTACAAAACCATAAGTCCGCCATCTAGGATACATCAAATCAAGATACCATAGCAAGGGCAACCGACTCTCTTTTACTGATACATGATAATGAGAATTTAAAAAAAAAAAAAACCAACAATTTTTTGTAGAATTTTATTGAAATATTTCAATTTTTTGAAATTTTGTTTAATTGTCAAACTATTTCAAATCTTTCCATGCAATGCTTTGTAATAAAACTGAAAAAAAAAAAAAAAAAAACAACAACATAGCCTCAGTCCCAAATTAATTGGGGTCGGCCACATGGATCAAAATTTTCCATTGTGAAAAAAAGATCATAACTGTTAAGTGCAACAACAACAACAACAACAACAACATAGCCTCAATTCCAAATTAACTGGGGTCGGCTACATGGATCAAACTTTTCCATTGTGTTCATAACTGTTAAGTAGAATAAGAAAAAATCTTTTTATGAAAAAAAAAAAAACCATTAACATGTCGTTGGTTTGCTTGCTTCTATGGGTATTATGCGCATAAATCTAATATTGTTATATCCTAGGAATATTATTATTACAAACTAATTATGACTATTATAAGCTTTGAAAGTTTTAGAATATATTACAATAGATTATATACATATGTTATGTATTTAAACTGGATATCAATGTTAAATCTCAAGAAATTTTAAAATACATTTAAATCCCTCTAACATTTAAGTTAAAAATTCCCTAAAGTCTCTAGGTTAGCACAAATTTGGACAAGAATTCTCCACTTCAAATTCACTTCTCCAAAATAATTTCAAATTTCCAATAAAGGTGAAGTCGAATTTTCAATCCTTTGCGATAAAATAGATGGCAGATAACATCTAACTAGACTAGGAGGCTAGAGGCCTACCAAGATTCTTAAGATAAAATGCCTAACCTTTTTTTTATACGATAAAATGGCCTAACCTTTAGCTATAACTTTTCTTATCTTTTTTTTTTTCTTTCTTGGTTGTAACTGACACCCTTATCTTAGCATTTCTCACTCAGGACTTTTTCATATAGAATTTTAAACTACTTTACGATCAAGGTTCTTGGTTTCACCCTAAACCCGAAACCCTTGTAAAAAAAGTTTCTTGGTTGGCTTATGTCACTTTAAAAAATGAATGTTTTTTGTTGCTCAACATAGCATGCCCCGATTCAATGAAGGAAAACCAATAATATCTATCTAGAATTGTTTGGTCGCACAATTGGAGCATCTCCTCGGTCTTCACTCCTGAAAATCACAACTCCAAGGTGTACTAAATAACATTGATGCAATTATACTTACAGCTCCAAGAATATCATCTTTTTTTTATAAACCCAAGAATATCATCTTTACCACTCGAGATTTCATCACAAAGACCTCTTCTATCAATGTTCTGATACAAGATGTGAAGGCCTTACCATATTACATAACGATTATGAATGCAAATACATCACGCACAAAGATCTTAACAAACATAAATCTAGAAGAAACTCTGAGTCCTCCAAAACCTACATAAAATTCAGAATCACTCAAAAACAGCTTTTTTCCTCTTTATATCCTAAATGATACAAACACCCAAAACTGAAGATAATGTATCCATCACATATATGCATGTTTTCAAATGCTAGATACATCATATCCCATTTGAAGTTCATCTCAGTACTAGATCACATAATGGTGGGTAACCCTACTTGGCATAAACAATGATCTTCATAAACTACTCTACACGTACCTGCCATAACTATGATGTCTTAGAATTCATTAAAAAAATTGAAACTACAAGGAAAGATGAGAAATTTTTTCACAATGTTGAAGTTATTTGCACTGCTGATATGAATTATATATATATAGGGAAATTCTACAATGGAGCCCAAATATATACTCATGCCATGGGAACCCCTCAAAATGTGTTGTGCATTTATGACTCATATATTTATATATATAATATAAAAGATTCATAAGCTGGGGTTCGAGATCAATCTCACATTCTTTTTATCTAAGTATGTCCTTACCCTTTTTTGAAGATTATTTGTATCTGAATCCCCATCTTCGTCGTCATCCTCATCATGTAACCTTTTGATGACACGTCTAGCACCCTATGTCAATAAACACTAGTTCAGCATGACTTAATAAATGAAAACCTTAATAAAGAAAAAGATGGGGAAAATATTTTAGACAATAAGATGATGAAATAATAAGAGTTCATGGATGCTCAAATTTACTAACAAGAAAATGTAATTTTATAAGTGCTTCGTCCTCCTCTTCCAACTTTTTCTCCTGTCAAGCAAAGAGATTTAGCATTACCAGTATTTTCAAGCAAATAACTCATGAATGTGTAAAGTAAATATAGTTCCTGCTTAGTAGACCTCTTCAGTTATTGTGTGTTAATCAAGTGCAAAACTATGTTTTTATCTGATCATGTATTCTTAGCTTGCTTGGACCAAAACCAAAAATTCAAACAGATAAAATGAAAAGACATTGGTCCATTAATATGCGTTTTCGAGGTTTTAAAATAGTCCTCTTCTTGATGACAATCAAAGTTTTGGATGTTTGTAAGATGTTACGAGGCAGCATTAGGTAATTGTTAATTTTATGTACCTACAATGGCAACATCAAATCCCATTCGTTTCAACAAATGAATTACATCACTTTTGCAGAAAAAAAATGACTATTCAAACTGTTTATTAAATCATTTTAAGGTATTATTAGGCCTCACCAACTGTTGGGCCTCTAGGATAAAGTGTTCCCAATAATTTTAGTAAATTGAACTGCATATGTAATTCTCTTGCTCACTAAAAAAGGTTGTTTTTAATAAATTGAATAAAGCAAACTTACCTTCTCCTCAGCTGTTCGTTGCAAGACCTCGAGCATTGCATCAACACTCACAGTCGCATGTCTTGACTGGAAAAAAATAAGGAAGATAAATTACTGAAAATGTACTTAGAGTAGATAAACATAGAAAAAAAAATGATATATAACTTTGGACTATGAGTAAACAATAACAAAAATACAACATAAACTACCGAATAGTTGTATTGGTTGAAGTTCATGCATAAAAGTTAAGTCGCATAGAAGGAGGGTCAACTACTTACCTTCATAGATTTCATTTCATCTAGAGCAGCAAGAACATCCATCTCTCGCTTAGAGTCCGAAGTTCTGTTCTCCAGAGATTTCATTGCATCTCCCATCTCTTCATCCTCCCTTTTTCTCTTCTCTTTGTCTAATTCCTAAAGGAAAATACATTGAATTCAGAAATGAGTTATTTAAATGGGCTCAAATAGATGAGGAAAAAAAAAAAAGCCACCATCAAAAGTAAATTGATACTGTTAGGTCAGAAAAGAAAACAAAAGGTACATGCGAGAAAATTAGTTTCAATAAATCATAGTCTCACCTCATCCTCGGCACGCCAAGGCTCAAAATTGCGTGTTGCTCCAGACTCGACAATGTAGTCAGAATTTTGAGGATCCGTTTTCATCGTTATTTCAGCAGAACACTTGGTGCATTTGAAATAAAACCTAAACTTTTGAATACCCAAATATGTCTGCAGAAAATGACAAGAAAATAATTATTGCAAAATCATGGACTTGGGTTTTGTTAACACAGAAATTCCAATGCATGATCCTCGCTCTATGTATTCAAATGATAAATAAAATAATTTCAATGGTTCCACCCGTAATATACTTATGCATCCGATGATCAATCACAATAATTTCGAATCTTTGAAATGAAAACAAAACTTAAATACTATGCAACTAGACAGAATTTTCAAATTTTTAATTAAAAAAAAAAAAGCATGGCAACAATGACAAAGCCTTAATCCAAAATTAGTTGGGGTCAGCTACATGGATCAAACAAATATAAATAAAAAACCACGGCAATCAGGGTGTTATTGCCTATTAAAATGCACATCAACCCAAAACTTTTTAACTTACATCTCCGACGACGTCTTCTTTCCTAGAATTAAACTTGGTTCCTTTGTAGATATAGTTCCCACAGGTATTGCAACGGATGCTCATCGGAAGCATCATTCTTACTTTTATCTGCTGGTTTTTGGGTTGTCGTCTTCTTGGAAGCTTGGCCGGATCGAAGTCCGGGGGATAGTATTTATTCAAAACTTTTCTCTCTCCCATCTTTACTCTCTCTTTATGTAATTACCAAAACCTGGTACTCACAAAATACACAATCAACATTAATAAAATGCTTTAATCGTAACAACGAAAACCTCTAACCAACTCGCAAACATTTGAATGAATCAATTGCTAAAATCGATTAGAAAATTCAACAACATAACAAAAACGAAACTTTGCGCGCTAAATTCAAAAGAAATTCAATTTTTAGAATCGAAACCTAGAAAAAAAAAAAAAAAAAAAAAAAAAAATTCAAAGATCAATGATTCCATTAAACCCTCAGAGAAATTCCAAAAATTGGAACATTGGCAGACAATCAACACATCATCTGCAATTCCCAATTCTAAAAAAAAAAAAAAATCAAAACCAAGAAATCATGTCGACGGGACCATTTGACCCAAAACGAAACAAAAAAAAAATTGTAGACGAAGTGGGTTGGTATGTGCATCAGTTATATCTACCTCATCGATTGGGCATTGCAACATGAGGAGGAGAGGGTAAACAAATGCAGATCACACAGAATTCGAGCACCAAACATGAAATTGGATACAAAAGAAGAAGAAGAAGTAGAGAAAAATTGCTAATCAAGAATCTACCTTGTTTTAATTAGAGTCGATTGAACGAAGAAAGGATGGAGAGATGGGATGGCACGGGAGGAGGCGCGGAAAGAGGCTTAAACAACGAACAATACAACACCGGTAGCAAAACCCTAGCCTGGTTCACGTACTGCATTCCAATCGTAAATAGTGTTCGGCTATCTAAGTCGTTTCTAAAACGAAAATAGAGTTTCGAACTTTCGTCTTTCATACGTGTGTTCTAACTTAAAGCATTTATTTATACAACTTTAGGTGATTAAGTAAATTACACATATACCCTTACTTAAAGAAGTATAAGTGTAATACACCACAAGGATGTTTCAGTCACGAATTTTATCATATAAAATTTATTTTTCTGAACCATCTTAAAATCTCGCAAAATCATTCTTAGTGTGCGACCCAATAAGCTCATACAACGTTGGTAGTGTACCAAAATACATTTTGGTATACAAGTTATAAGCGGCCTCTAGCAAGACATTATGACTACTACCCAAGTTGTACGAATATCAAATCGATACAACCTAATCAATAGTGTATATAACATCATTTTGTCACACGATATCCTTTTGATCAAACATAAGACATGGAATTGTCATCCAACATGTTCAATCGTACTAGTCTCGATCTCTTGATAGACTGAAAACATCCAAGTGACATTGATCAATATCAATTCACTTAGACTAGGCCTTTTAATAGTCTAACACATCGAGGGATCCACTGGATATCTCTCTTTATATGAGATGGACTTCGTCAGTGGCCTACCTCAGACGACGAGGAGACATGATGCGATTTCGGTGGTTATTGACAGGTTGACGAAGTCGACACACTTTATACAAATCGCCATGAGATATTCGGTTACACAACTGAGCACTATCTTTGTGAGAGAGATTGTCAGATTGCACGGTGTATCGGTCTCCGATTATTTTTAACAGAGATCCGTGGTTTACATCGAGACCTTGGGAAAGTATGCAGGAGTAGTTTGGCACTCGTTTACAGTTTAGTATTGCGTATCATCCTCAAATTGATGGGCAGTCAGAGCGATTGATTCAGATTCTCGAGGATATGCTTAAAGCGTGTATACTATAGTTTGGTGGATCGCGGGATGAGTACTTACCTTTATGTGAGTTTGCATACAACGACAGCTATCATGCGAGTATCAAAGTGCAACCGTTTTAGGCACTTTATGGTAGGCCATGCAGGTCACCAGCATGTTGGGTAGCAACAGAAGATACAACGGCTATAAGACTTAAGGTTGTTGTAGATCATACTTAAAAGGTGAGACAGATCAGGCAGAGACTTCAGGCAGCGACATAATAGGCAGAAGAAATATGCGGACAAGTAACTTGAGGGTCTGAGATACGAGGTTGGAGACTTGTTGTATTTATAAGTTTCACCCTGGAAATGTCATTAGAGGTTTGACATTAAGGGGAAATTAACACCAAGGTTCATTGGGTCGTTCAGAGTTGAGGAACGGGTCGGTAGAGTGGCATACCGTTTGGTGTTACCACCACAGTTGGCAGGGGTACACCCAATGTTTCATATTTCCATGTTGAGGCTGGCTAAGTCAGGACCGACACATATGGTTGATATATGTTAGATTGAGGTGCGACCTGACGTGTCATACGAGGAACAACCTGCGGAAATCATGGATAGAATGACTCGGATTTTGAGGAATAAGGAGATCACGAAGGTTTTGGTACATTGGCAGCATCACGGAATCGAGGGACTCACTGGGCTCGAGTCTACTATGCAACAACGGTATCCCCACTTATTTGTCGGTAAGTATTTTCAGTTTAATTTAAATTTCGGGACAAAATTTTCCCTAGTTAGGAAAAACTGTAACGTTAATATAATTCGTTGTTATTTATGATGTGGTTGCAGACGTGGCTGACAGCTCAACGCTCGTAGGACCCGCAGTTAGGCTTATGCGCGCTTGGAACTAGGTAAATCATACATTTTTATGCTTAATTGTTTAATTTGCGATGTTTATATTTAAATAATGTAAATGACATCGCAATGTGTGTTATTATAGTGCATTTGACGTGCGAGACCGTGTGTTAAGTAGTCGCCTCGATATGCGTATCGATGCGAATACCGGATAGTTTAGCCGACTTAACATTAGGCCGGGGAAATAATATACACGAAATGAATAAAATTGGTTAAATAATTGATATGGAATTTATATATGGTGGTTAGGGACGAGAAATCGGGCGTCGAAACACTTAAAACACCACTTTTTGAGTTAAATACAAGGGTGAGTGTACTAGCAGAGTCACAATTAGAGTCATGGGAGACTAGAAAATGACAAATGAGGTGTTTTGGATGGCCTAGAGATGCACATGTGAGATGTGATGACAATTCAACCTATAAAAGTCAACATTATCTCATTTTCCACTACCTTTTCTCTCTCCTCATTTTCTATCAGAGAGTTGAAGAGCAAAACCAGGGTTTCGAGTGATTAAACTTGATGATTTAAGGAGCTCGAAGTGGGAGAACATCAAAATCAAGGTGAGAACTACAAAAACCACAACTTTCTCTATCTTTTTATTTTAATATTAGAGGTGTTAGTGAAGATTTGGTGGATGTTAAGTTGTTGTTTAGATGAGTTTAAAGTGCTTTGAAGTTGTGTTGTTGGTGTTGTGGTTGTGGTTGGTTTGGCGGGTTGTTGGAAAACCCAAAATTTGCAGTTGGTTGATGTCTAAAGCGCGATTAGTGCGCTAATGTGGTCATTTAGCCCGTTAATGTTTTGTTGACGAAGAATGTATAACTGTTGGGCATATAGCGCTTTAACGCCCAGACCTAGCGCGCTAATGTACTACTGTTTGACATAATTTGTGTGAAAGGACTTAACACACATATAAATGACTTAATATCTTTTATACATAGAAATAGGTCAATTACGGGCTGTAATTTGGGATATCCGGGACTAGGCGGAGACGGACCGGGGGTTAGTGACGGTACACGGAGTGCGGTGTGAGGTGTGTAGTATCCCAACTAAAATTTCTTAAGCAGTATTTACTTTTGCTTTTGAATTCATCTTATGTCTTCTAATACTTTATTCCTGGTATGTTGTAATGGACAAACGTTGAAGCTCTCTCTCTCTCGTGCCATTTATGCGTGCGCGTTCATTAGGTCATAACACGTGTGTCGTCTCGGTGAATATGGCTACCTGAGAACTGTAACGGGCACGTGTGGGTGCGTCGTATGTTCCACGCCAACCACCTAGCGGATCCAGATATTGGTCTTACTTGAGTGCTACTCACCGCAGTAGTCTGTTGGGAGTCCGAAGTATGGTGCTAGTCCGACCCTAGGGCTTGGAACACACACTTTGAGCTTTCATTTTTACATATGCATGCGATGAGCTTAGTTGCCTGTTTTTATTTCCGCATGTCTATTTAATAGTTTTGTTTCAATTCAAGTATTTACTTTCTTTATTGCTCACTTAATTTCCTTGGAAATGCTCACTCTGGATTCGTCATCTGTCTTTTGTGATGGCTTGAGTGCAAATCCTAGTACAAGCCGAGGGAAGGGCAAGCTACCAATTTAGCCAGGCTTGTACGTTTGTATTATATATATATATATATATTGTTTTATTTTGAGATTAGGATTATGAGTGATACACTAGGACTCTATACTGTTGATATTGTGTTATATTGAGGTACATTTTTTATCTATGATGATATATGAGTTTTTTCACACTATGTATCAGAGTTGATTGCATGGCTTAATTGTTTTGTATTTTAATGGTCATGATAAAAGACTTCCGCTATAGTTTATTTGGGATTAACTTGATCTTATAGGCAGATGATTTGAGTTCAGTAACAAGGTAACCGGTAACAATTGTTGTAATTTGAGGTTAATCATGAGCAAATGGTGGATAAGTTGGCATGTGGGACATAGTTGGCGCTGGTAGGTAAGGTTGTGGGCCAACATCGGCCCCCGTAGCGATCTATTTAGAAAATGAGCCGTTACAATTAATGACAACAATAATTAATGTCACATTACAAGACACATTGACTCACATGTCACATCGAGATTTGTGTAAGCCCTTGTCTCGAAATGCGTATAAATGGCTCTTATAAGTTAATGTATCTTGTTGTGTGACATGTTGTTGTCATTCTAGCTAGCACTTCTTATTTTTGCTCATTTAATAACCTTTTCCAACTCTTTCCAGGCCACTTCCACTTCTCAAATCTCAAGTATAGAAGTGATGCTAACCCATGACTTGTGCATGCATGAGAGGGATTTTATGTGTAGGTGACAGAGCCTTTTTCCTAGCTACTACTTACAGTATGGTTTATAGGGGCTCTGTTCTTTCCAATGTGATATTGTTTTGAGATTGTAACTGCCCTTGTTGTTTTCTGTTTGGGTTCATGAATGAGAAAGACAGGTCACAAGCATTATGTTTTTTTTTTTTTTGATATTTGTGGTATCCTGGTGCGTCTAATAATTTTCACAGAGCCCTGATGCAATCAGCCTGAATGTATCTCATAGCACAAACAATCTTGACACAGTCCTCGAACTTGAAACTTTAACTCACCCTAACCTTGCCTTTACCGGCCTTTACCGCTGTTCAGGGTAATATGTTTGAGTACTTGAGAACTTTGAATTAGATACCCACTGTGGGCTTTCGTTGTGGTCCTTGTGGACACCCTTTTTGCATATTTACATTCACGTGTATAGTTTCCTGTCTTCATCTAAACAATACAATTTTTTATGATTTCAAACTTATCTCTTTTTTTTTTTTTTGGAAAAAAAAAAAATCATATGAAGATTTTTGGGTTTCATATATCAAAGACAGAAACACCATCTAAATCTTTCTTTTACTCTTCTTCTTGGCATTATTGATACATACAAGATTGTAACGTATATTAAACGTTACAAGAGCTTGAAAGAAGAGACAGATGAAGCAATGAAGATGACTTCTCATTCACAAATCGATGAAATTTGATGGCGCCCGTACACCAACATTCACACGGGGCGGGCGGACACTACACACTTGTCCAGCTAGCTAGCTGTCCTTGATTCTTGAGGCGGAGTGCGTGTTCATGCTCAGGCACTTAGCATTTCCCTCTAATAAGTACCCCCTCCAAATCACAATAAGAGACTTTCGTTTTGAAATATTTCACAATATCTATCATTTATTTATTTTTTTTTCAAAAAATATTTGTCATTTGATAGTTTCAATACACGTTAATTACTTAATTAATTTTTATGCCCTTCATAAAAAAGAGACTAATAACTACATATCAATAACTAGTGTATGTAGAAGTAGTAGAATTATGAGAGATAAATGGTGATTTAGTCATTCAACTATCATTTTCTACTTAATCAAAATAATTAATTGACTTTCTTAAAAATTGTGAACATCCTTAAAACAACAATTAAAAAGTTTCAAATGGAGTAATAACTACTCCTGTAGCTAGACCTGTTCAATAGGTGGGCTTAGGCGGGTTTGGGTCGGGCTTATGCGGACTTTTTTTTTTTTGAAAGTCATGTTTAAGCCCTCCTTGAGCCTTTTTTATTGAGCGGGCCCAAACCCGCCCAAACCCAATATGGGTCGGGCTTGGAAGGGCTTAAATTAGCTTGATAGTGCTACTTTCAAAAAAAATATTATTTTATTTTTATTTATTTTTTTATGAAAGACTTAGTTGAGATATTATAGGATTTACAGCTGGTTTAGTCTTTTAATATTTATTGTTAACTTGTTTTATATAACTATAGTTAATTTAACAAAAATAACACATGCAAACTTGTGACCTAGGTAGCTTCCTGTTAATTCCAAGACCGTGGTTTGATCCTCACAACCATCATTTAATTAATTTTTTAAAGATGTATATAACAATTTAAGGGCCCACGTCGCTCGGATTCAAAAATCAAATCATGCCCGCCCATTATAATTGCAAGCTTTTACGGGCTTGGCGAGGCAGAACTTTACTATATTCTTAAGAACCCAAGTTCGGTTCAAGTTGGGCGTGCCTGGGCAAGCCACGCGGTGGCCCACCCGCTGCACAAGTCTACCTGTAGCAGATAAAGTTTGTCACTAAATGCATGATTCAAGGCAAAACCTATCATTTGGTCTTTAAACTTTATATTTTTTATGTTTTTGGTTTCTAAACTTTTATTACTACACATTTGGTTTTAAAACTTTCACAATGATCTACATTTAGTCATTCCACCATTAAAGTGTTAAGTTCTACCGACATGTGTAAGAGAAGTGTCGTGCAAGTGACTAGTCAATAAGATTAAAATAATTTATATTATTGAACCAAACGACTCGCATCGAACGACAAAAGTAAAAAAAAAAAAAAAAAAATTTATCCAAAATATAAAAAAATAAAAGTTAAGAGACCAATAGCATAAAAAAACTCAAAAACTCAAAAATCAAATATACAACAATAATTTATTTAGAGACTAAATATATGCTAATGAAAAATTAGAGATTAAAAGTATAAAAAACTCAAAGTGCAATAACAAAAAAAAAAAAAAAAAAAAAAAAAAAAAAAGTTTTGCCATGATACAAGGAAAGTTCCTTTGGCGTAACATGGAGGGTGTCCCCACAGCATGCTCTCCGTCCTTCCCAAATCTTTTTCCTTTCTCACGCACTTTCCTCGCTTTCGTGGTTCATCCCTCCCTCCACTGCTGTGCCTGTGTGTATGTGTGTGTCCCTCACATGTGCCTCTGCTCCAACCACCACATGAATTCCTCGCAACCCTGTCTCCCTCTCACACCCACCACCAACTCAAACACCACCAACACCAACGTACGTCTCCCCTAACTATAAATTGCCTATTTGATGCAACCCAGCTGTGGTAGGCTCATTCAACACCCCCATCTTTCTTCCATCAAATTTGTATAACTTCAAAAAAAAAAAAAAAAAAAAAAATTCTTAATTAATCCATACTCGAACACTGTCAAACTTCAAAAGAGATGGCCTCCCAACATGGTATATATGCAGCACCAGCAATACTTAAAATCACAACTTAGTTTTGACTGCTCGAACCAACCGATTGTTGTTACTGAAAAAATTTTAATTTGATCATACAAAGATGGTGGTTGATGGGCCAGCCCTTTCTCTATCAAACCCTAATCCATTTGAAAAGAACGAAAGAGAGAGAGAGTGATGGGTGCCAAATTGGCATGTTGTGAGCACATGCAGAATGATTGCCACGGTCACATCCATCACATTTTATTGTGCATGATGAGACTGTGATTGCATGTGGAACCCCTTTTTCCTTTTCTCCTTAAATGCAACTTTAATCCTTTGTGGCCCCCTAAACATTGTTGCATATCATTTGTTCTGCTCTTGTATCAATTATTATTATTATGCATAGGCAAAGAAGGGTGCACATATAAAGCTAAAGAGAGTAGCAAAAGATACATTATATATATAGATATATATATAGAGAGAGAGAGGTGAAAATTATGTTACATATCTGAGGCAGTAACAAAACTGTAAAACCAAAAAAAACAAAAGATCCAATGAGCAAGACAGCAATGTAGTTTTTTTACTATAGAGCTTGTTCTTTACCATTCTTTGATGAGCTTGAATTAGCAGTAACTATCCCCGAGACCTGCCCAGTTCCGAACCGCTGCAACTGTATCATTCGAGCATAAATCCCATCCGGAAAATGATTCATGAGGTGTGAATGTGAGCCTTGCTCCGCTACCTTCCCGTCGTCGACCACTGCTATAGTATGAGCATTTCTTATCGTCGACAGCCTGTGAGCAACGACAATTGTTGTTCTTCCTGAACTAGTTCTCTCTAGAGCCTCTTGAACACACTTCTCTGATTCTGCGTCGAGTGCGCTTGTTGCTTCGTCTAGGAGCATTATCTCGGGCTTCTTTATGAACCCTCTAGCAATGGCAATTCTCTGCCTCTGCCCGCCCGACAATTGGATTCCCCTCTCGCCCACGTAGGTTCGGTATCCATCCGGCAATGCTGAGATGAACTTGTGAGCATTTGCCAAGGTTGCAGCTTCTATGATCTCAGCCTCGGTTGCAGATTCACGACCATAAGCAATGTTTTCATATATGGTGGCAGCGAAAAGGCATGGCTCTTGGGGTACCATACGCAATGTGTTGCCTCAGCGACTTGAGATTGTATTTTCGAATGTCCTTTCCATCGATCACCACCCTACCAGAAGATGGCTCGTAGAATCGTTGAATGAGCGCAATGACAGAGCTCTTGCCACACCCGCTGGGGCCAACGAGAGCTAGTGTCTTGCCCGCTCGAGCTCGAACACTGAGGTCTCTTAAAACAGGCATGTCGGGGCGAGACGGATAGGAAAAATCGACATGTTTGAGTTCAACGTCCCCGCGAAGACGGTCCGGAGCAGGGGTTCCGGTAGGATCATCGGTCTCAATTTCAGTACTCCGATCAATGAGGTCGAAGACAGAACGCATTGCTCGACCGCCCTTGATGAAGTCAGGAGCTAAGGTGAGTGTATCAGCAGCACCATTGGCAGATACCATGAGAACCATGAAAACTCTGATTGTCTTTGAGAAGTCTGAGATGCCATGCTTAACGAGCCATGAAGCGTACCACAATCCGAGTGCGTAGGAAGCGTAGAGCAAGAACTGAGCCACCCCATATCCACTTCCAGCAATCTGTCCTTTCCAAAAGCACCGCTTCAACGGCGTCTGAAGATTGGAATGGAAGAGACCGACGATCTTTGCCTCCGAGTTGAATGCGGCAACCGTTCTAACGTTTGCGACAGCCTCTGCTGCTAATTGTGTGGACTTAGCATGGGCAGCTTCTAAGTCACCAGAAAAGCCTTTCAAGAACATTTTCTGCAACACAGTGGCAGCAACAACAATAGGAAAAACTGCGAGTAACACGAGTGCGAGGCGCCATTGCAGTACAAAACCTGCGGTGCAGGCTACGAGCATAAGCGCAGAGTTTTGCATGATCACTGAAATCCTATCGCCAATTGCGGACCGAACATTGTTGGCATCGAGTGCTAGCCTTGCAGCAACTCGGGCACTCTCATTGTCCTCTTGATCAAACCATGCGATTTCGTTCTTCAAAACCGCTGTCAACATAATCTCCCTAACCCTCTTAGTGAGATTTTCGCCAACCACATCCCAGAAGAGATTCTGCACTGTGTTAAAAACAAGAGCCGCCGAGGACACTCCGATCAACAAGTAGCAATACTTGCCAATTTCTCTTTGCATGTAAGCATGGTCTTGGCTGTAGTAGACACTAAGGACAGCACTGAGAACATAGGCAAATAAGGCACTTAGAGAGCCACATATAATGGAGCCGATAGAGCCAGCAAGTGCATAAGTCCATTCAGGGGAGTTCATCTTGGCGAGGCGCCAGAAGGAACTGGCCTGCACTTTGAAGGGCAGTTTCTCATGCCGATAATTAGTATGCACACCATCGAGTGATAGGCTGAAGTCAGATGTTGAGAAGTCTGAAAGTCGGCGCGAATATGGCGACCGCCCATACGATGAGTTCCTTGTTATGATTGGTGAACTTACTGAGTTCCTAGCACTAGAAGGCCTGCAAAATTAAGCAACAATGATTTGCATTAGAATCAACAGATGACAGTATCTAAAAAAATGAGATTGTTTTACCTGGCACTGCTCTTTCGGGCATTGTTGAGAGCAGCCTCGTGAGCCATTTCCTGCATTCGTATGAGTTTGGCATACACGCCGCCGCTCTCTCCTTTCGCAAAGAGTTCATCATGACTTCCAATCTCCGAAACACTTCCCTGCTGGAGAACAGCCACGAGATCAGCCTTCCGAATGGTGGAAAGTCGGTGCGCAATGACGAGAGTCGTCCTCCCAATCATGAACCGATCAAGCGCTTCTTGCACCAGCTTCTCTGATTCGGAGTCCAACGCACTAGTAGCCTCGTCCAACAGCAGAATTGATGGATTCTTCAGCATTGCTCTTGCTATGGCAATCCTTTGCTTTTGCCCTCCAGAAAGCTGCATCCCTCTTTCTCCAACCTACCATTTCGCCTCTTGTAAGTTTCAGTTACCTATTACCTAATGAAAATCTAAACTACCTAAACTTCAAGAGCTGATATTGTTTTGTTTTTGTACCAGAGAATTAATAACTAGTATTTAGATATACTAAAAGTAAATGTATGACAATTCATTTTTGTACCAGAGAATTGTGGATGAATGTTAAGTTTAAGCTAGAATAAAACCAATAAAAAAAAAGTGTCATTCAATGTAATCTTTGTTCCTAAATCAAAACCTTGTACTACTTCAAGCACATGGTTATATCAGCAAAACTTCTGAAACCATCTCAATCTTATTTTATACAAAGACTTGACTTGAAAGAGCTGGTTTTTGTTAGTTGACTACAAAGTCTATAAAAATCAGATTCCCAAATTAAAATATGGCTTTCAATATAAAATCCATGCCAAACTTTCAGATTCACATTAAACAAGGTTCTTCTGATGCATTACTGCATCTCAACATCCCTTCCATTATATTATGTTAAAGCTCTAAGGCCGCCATCCCTAACGGGTTACGGCGGTTTAATCTCAACGCTCAAATTTCCTCGTTTACATTCCAAACTGCACACCCAAATTTTTTTTTATTATCATTTTGTCATACAGGTTCAGATGATATAAATATTTAAAACAAAAAATGGAAGTTGTTACAAAATGGACTAACCTGAGTGTTGTAGCCATCAGGAAGCTTTACAATAAAGGCATGGGCATTAGCAACTCTAGCAGCCTCTTCGATTTCAGTTGGGGTGGCGTCGGGCCTTCCGAAGAGCAAGTTCTCTTTAATGGTGGTGGCAAATAGAGCAGGCTCTTGGCTCACTAGGCCAATCTGTTGTCTCAGCCATCTTAACTTGAGAGTCTTAATATCATGCCCATCTAGCAGAACTTGTCCTGTCAAAAAAAAAAAAAAAAAATGTTCCTCACAAATGAAGTTCATGATTTCTAAACAAATTGAACCAATTTGTTAACACAAATAAACTTCAAACACTGTATAAGCTTGAGTTTTGAATTGTTGATTATATACCTGAAGTAGGATCATAGAATCTTTCGATGAGGGAGACGACGGTGCTCTTGCCAGAACCGCTGCTCCCAACTAAAGCGATGGTCTTACCGGCCGGAACATTTAGAGAGAAATCATTCAAGATTCGAACATCCGGCCTAGACGGGTATGAGAATTCGACATTCTTCAATTCCAACTGGCCTGTAATGGTCTCCAACACCGCACCCGATTCGGCATTCTGATCCATAGTAGGTTTATGATCAATCACCTGGAAGATCTTCGCAGCTGCGACTCTAGCCTTAACAAACGCGCCCATACTTGGCGCCGATTGTCCTAAAGCACTGTAAATCATGAAAACCAATTCTTTAGCTGAATCAACAAATTGAACTCATAAATGGTGAAGAAGATTGCTTGTGTTGAAGCTTACATTCCACCAATCATGACAGCAAACATGGTGGCAATGGCAAGTCCACCATTAGTGAAATGGTGCCTCACAAGGTACCCTCCATACCATAGAAGTAGAGCATAGCAACAAAACACAGTGAAATATGTTGCTCCCAATCCAATCCCCTTCGCCAATCCGATCCTATAACCGATCCTTTGCGCTACTTTCAGCGCCGACGAATAAGCGTTCAAGGCCCTCGACTCCCCAACAAATGACATAACTGTTCTAATTTGTGTCAATGTCTGCAATCAATCTCAATATAAGCCAACATTAAGGATCAAAAACAACAACAACAACAACAAGCATGATGGAGCAGCCCTTCACCTCTTCGGCGGTACCGCCCGCCTTCGACAAGGCATCCTGGTTTTTGGAGGTGAGTTTGGCTAATGTGGTGGTGTGGATACCACCAATCACAGCAATGAGAGGAACAACTGCAAGGGTAACAAGGGCTAGTTGCCAAACTGCGGCGAAGCCGACGACGAATCCAGAAACAAAGGTAGCCATGTAATGTATGAAGTTCCCCAACTGTTCAAATTCAAATTCAAATCAAATCAAAATATGGACTTTTTCATGATTTTTATTGGATTCAGATTTAAAACACAAAGTTAAGACAAATTGGGCAAATTCAAATCAAAACATGGACTTTTTCATGATTTTCATTGGATTCAGATTGAAAACACAAACTTAGATAAATTGGGCAAATGGGGTTCTGTGTTCTGTACTTGCCTTCTCACTAATGGCGTCTTGAACCATGACGGCATCTGAGTTGATAGCAAAGACAACGTCGGAAGTCCTGACCTCTGTGTCGAAGTACTGCACATCTTGGTTCAGGGCTGCCTCGAGATACGCAACTCTCATCCTGGCCGTCTGCCTCTCTCCACTCCACATCCAGCACGAAATCTCTGTTCATCATAGACCATTGAGAAACAGAGAAGAAACAGAGACGAAAACAGAGATTTGTTGAAGAAGATGAACACGAACCTGCCCATGAAGAAGCCCAAATCGAAGCGCCCACAACGAGAAAGTAAAACGCGTACTGCGAAACCAAAAAATTGAAAACGAAGCTCAAATGGGCAGCAAAATTTCAACACAAAAACAGAGAAATCTCAACCAAGATTGGGTTTTTCGAGTGGTTCGAGCACCTTCAAGACTTCCTGCATCATCTTATCGACATTGTTAGTGTTAGCTCCAAAAGAGTTGACAAGATCAGCAAAGCAGCGAAGAAAAACAGGGAGAGAGCACCCATGAACGACGGCGCCCAATGTGCCAATCGCCATTAAAACACAGTCGAGCCCATCTGAGAATCTGAACAGCTCGAAAAACCCAACCGGTTGAGGACCCAAATCGGGCTTGTTATCGCTCCTCTGCTCCTCTTGAGCCTCCATTGCTCCACTTCTCTCAGTTTCTACAGCACATTGGGTTTCGGTATTTATCATCGACATTGCTAAATCCCCACTCTACAAATGAGATTGGGCTCTGTTTCTGTAATGGGTCCCTGTTATTTTGGGTGATTTTGATGTTTTTCACCGTTTTTTTTGCCAATTTTTTTTTTACAGAGTGAAAAACAGGGGTAGTGAAATTTGGTGTTCAGAGAGAAATTTGAGGAAATGAGAGATGGGTGTTGACTGCTGTGGAATGGATTGGTCTGTGCAGTGAGACTTTGTGTTGTTTGACTAAACAGTAGAAGCAGAGGTGACAGAGCGACGAACAGAGCAGAGTGTGCAGAGACCGGAGAGTGGAGAGGAACATTGACAAATGACAATGAAAAATGAAAAAAAAAAAAAAAAAAGACCGCCACTATGGTTTGAATGAATCGAAGATTTCTTACTTTCTATTTGAGGGACTAGTTTGGCTTGGTTAGTTAAATTGTTTTCTATTAGTAGATGGTCCTCGAGATTTGTGCTTGAGATTGTTATGTTTATCGAGGCGTCATTATTTAAGTTTGTTTTTTCTTATACTATGAATGATGGAATGGAAATGAAGTGATGAATGTTGAAACATGTTATTGATTCACCAAAGTCAAACGTTCTATTTTGTGACATTTTTGACTTTATGAAACAATACATTGATTTCTGTGTAAAGAAAATGTCGATGCATTAGCAGTATTTTATTTGAGGGAGCATGTATGATTATTTGATAATTGATGCAATCAAGTCCGAACTTAACATAATCATGAGCCTATTTCAATCCACCGAAAAAAATACGAGATCATGCCTAAGCTCATTTTGACCTAAAGGTGATGGAGACAATTATATAAGAGTACTATTATTAAACAAAAATAAATAAATATGTGGCGTAGCTTCTATATATAAAGACTAGTCGTTTCCTTGTGCTCCAGGTGTTATTGAAACTATATAATAAAGGTTAATTAAATTATTTTACCCCTTAAAAATATGTCAATTTTTAAATAGTGAAGAGTGTTTATAATGAAAACTTATTTAGTGGTGTAATAAAATTTGCGGTACACTCCATTCTATGTATTTGCTCATGGTTTCAAGTTCGAGATGTTATCTCTATTCATCTATTCGTTGCTAAGATAACCATTATTAATTATTTGCAAACATAATACTTCAATGAATTTAATATTTCCTAATCAATCCATCCAACAATATCCATAATTATATCTCGGAACTCTTCCCAATCAAAAATTCCAATGGCAACAATTGAATAATGATTTGAAAAATTGGATGTGCACCTATGAATGACCCCAATACAAAAAAAAAAATAAAAATAATAAAAAAATAATAAAAAAAAAACTTAATAGTCTGTACACTATGGTATATGCATATGTTGTAATAATAATATAGTTTGTACACTATGGTAACATTATATGGACTGAACAACATCTTTAAGTAATGGTAATTTCATGCAGTATTGTATATTGATCCATTATAACCTTTAAATATAAATTCTTCTATATCGCCTGTTCATTTCAATTGAAGAATCTAAACCAACAGACAACATAACAAAGGCAGCATAAAGGTCACGTGATTATTGATTTGTGCTATAGATATAATGATTCACTTCAGTATTGAACTTATGAAAAACATACAAAACGATTTGATCCAATATAGAGCAAACATACCTAAAAGATGGCGATCGAAAGTGGTTTAGCTTATAAGTGTTGTGAATGGTCGTTATATCACTGGATGCATGAAGCTATGGGTAAGTAGAACAACTTTTGAATGTAGAGGCGATGTTGAAATCCATCGATCCTATATTAAATTTATTGGGTGATAATTGGTTCAGAATTGGAGGAATATAAGGTTAGGTATAATAAAATTGATTTCTTTATGTAATTTTTTGAATGGTAAAGGAAAAAAAAATCAAATCAATTGCAAGAAGAATGGATGAGAGTTGAAATTTATAGGGGGTGTAACTTGCACTTCAAATCCTTGTATTTACCCATAATTTCAAGTTCAACGTACTCAATCTATTAATGATAAGATAACCACTATTAATTATTAATAAATGTACACATAATAATGTATAATTATATCTCTTGAAATAATAAATAAATAAATTACAAAAAATAAGAAAATTGAGAAAAATAAAAAAATAAAATGGTGAGATGAGGTAGCTTTTAAACTTTCTCTCTCGTTCAGTAAAGACCTTCATGATTTATATGTATGAAAATGGGCAAAAAAATAGGAAAGTTATAAAATGATGGGTGTCGTAGTTGACCCTTATGTCAAGCAAAAACTATATATAAAAAATAAAAAAATAAAAATCGGCGTACTCGACCCTTTACATAAGTCAACCCATGGTACTTGTGCATCCATTCAAACACAAAAAACCCCTACAAACATGTGCACTTGGAGACCCAAACAAAAATTTAGATAATGACAAAGCACTCCCCAAAAATTATTCAAACCGGATGCGGGAGAATTACAGCGTAGAAGAATGGATGAGAGGTGAAATTTATCGGGGGAATAGAGCTTGCACTACACTCAATTCCATGTATCTGCCCATAATTTTTAAAAACTTTTACCACACTCAATTTCATTTATTTGCCCATGATTTTCGAGTAGAATGTATTAATTATATTAATCCATTCGTTGATAATATAACCATTATTAATTATTAATAAATGCACGCATAATAGATAATTATATTTTAAAACATAAAAAAACGCAAATATATAAATATCTATTTTTCGTTTTTCAAAAATACGGGGGATGAATATATATTAAAATAATAAATAACACAAATATATAAATATCTTAAAATAAGAAATTAAGAAAATTAAGAAAATCTTAAAAATGAAATGGTAGAATAAGAGAGCTTGTGAAACTTTCTCTCCTTTAACTTTTATATATAGATATATAGATGTATTAATTCTATTAATCCATTCGTTGATAATATAACCATTATTAATTATTAATAAATGCACGCATAATAGATAATTATATTTTAAAATAAAAAAAACATAAATATATAAATATCTATTTTTCATTTTTCAAAAATATGGGGGGATGAATGTATATTAAAACAATAAATAATACAAATATATAAATATCTTAAAATAAAAATTAAGAAAATTAAGAAAATCTTAAAAATAAAATGGTAGAAGGAGAGAGCTTGTGAAACGTATATATATATATATATATATAGATATAAATATATAGATATAGATAGATATAGATACTATTTGAATGGTTACAAAATTTTATGATTATAACAAATTGATTACAAACCATTACTTTTTTTCAACTATATACTGCTGTCATGAGTCATCAAACTTTAAACTTTTTCAACTAGAGCTAAAATAACGTTAATTGAGAAACAATGAAAGGATCTTGACAATCCATTGAATAGTGCCACTATTTATCAAATCTATAATGTCGTTCATCTTTCCGGTATAGCTTTTCATATAAGTCTTGAGTCACAAACTTTACCTTTTTTTTGTTTTCTTTAAAATTATATTTCCAAATTTATTACTTTTAAGTCAAAAATTAAAATGATTAAAATAATTATAAAAAGTAAATTAGTGTAAAAATTAGTGTTGTTGGATATGAGATGTGAATAATATCAACGTCATTATTTACATTAAAATAAACATAAATATTGTTACCGTTTTAAATTCAAAAAATATTTTAAATTTTTTTTGTTAACAATTTAAGATATGGTTGGACTGGAGATGTTAAAGTCTTTTACGAAGGTTTTTTTGCACTCAATGTCTTTTACTAAAGTTGCACACAACATAATTCTATCCCTCCTCGTTTAATGACCATTACAAAATCCAATTCAACTTTTTGGTACATATTCATGAGTCGGTCTAAGTGAGGTAGGCGTGGCCTAAGCAAGCCTCGACAAGTTTGAAATTAAAATCTACTTGAAATCAAAATTGTAACATCATTATCTTCATTATCTCTTAATTAACATGGTCACGGGCCACTCTTAAATCTCTTAAATTGTATTAGGAGGAGTAATACGCCTCTACTCTAGCATTCCATCATTTTCTTGGGTCGCATCTCCCAGTGTGCTGTCCAAATCACTCACACCATCTCTCAATGTGGCATTGCAATTGCATGGATCCATCAATTTTGTTGTTCCCTGCTTGTCTCGCCTTCAACGAATCGCTGGTGGTACGGCCTCTTGTTTGTACAATACTAGCTTAATTAAACTTTCTAATTTGATTATATTTGTTCTTAATATCTCTATTGGAAAATATTTTTCTAACCAATATGGACACTAAAATTCCACACCGTCAATGGGGACTGAAGGATTGTATGTTGATTTTCGATCTAAGAGAAGAAGTCGATTTTTTGATTGAGCTAAAATTTGGATTTTTGATCGGGAGAAGGCACAATGCTCCTTGTCCATGTGTTTTGCACTACAAGATACATCATGACGTGCACATTGGAGTGTTATTCTAGCACTTTGTTCTTTTATTGATTGCTGAATGACTATATAAAATTTCATTTATGTAGAACATTATGTGCGCAACATAGTTGATCACAAGTCTGGATAAAAGAAGAGTATTTTGATGCTCATTTTTTTATACCGAACCCAAACCCATTTTTCATACTTAAAAAAATGGAAGATGGATGCCTCAAGTCCAATTTTCAAAATGAAAAATGGATAAGGGTTGCGATAGGTTGACAATCAACGTAAAACTTTTATCAATTTTGCACTTAATCGAGCACAGTAAAAGAGTTTGATTTATGTAGCTAATCCCAATTAATTTAGAATTGATGTTACACTGTTGTTGTTATTGGAATGACTGTACAACTGACTGATATAAAGCATATGTGGATCACGTGCGTTAGTGCCCCGTAAGTAAGTTCACTATGAAATCTTGACCTAAAGTGGCTTAGCTTAACATCTTCCTTCTCTATTATGAAATCGCTACCAATTTTTCTAGTAAAATGATTGGAGTATCAACTTTGAGAACCCAATTTGGCTCACCTATCAAAGTGTATTGTCTTTCGCTACACCTTAAAACAGCAGAATTGGATGGTCAAAGTAGGTAGGTTTAACATTTCCGTTTTTTCTACTTTTGAAGAACAGCTAGGCGGTCAGGAGCTGCCAAATTCTTCCTCAATTACAGGTATCTCGATTGAATCAACGAAGACAGGTAAGAAAACGAAAGAAGACTACTACTTAGTCAAATGTTTTCAAGATTTTTACTGTTGATTGGTAAAAATGGCAAAACTGAAGAATTGGTAGTTGTGATTAGGTAGAGACTGTCGGAGACGAAATGGAAAAGACTTCCCTCCCTACACTGGTAATCTGAACTGGTATACGGAGGAGCTACACTGGTAAAATTTTTCATGGGACCCACCCACATAGCACCCCAAATAACATTATAAGTGACACCCTGCGATAGAGTGCACGTCTCTCACGTAAAAATAAGTGTGCGCAAAATATTTTTTGATGCATAACACGTGTAGTGTATATCACGTAGCATGTACTCATGAATGCGGATCATCACACCACGTCACAAGAGTGTCACTTGAAATGTCATTGTAGCATTTTCCTTTTTAAAATCTCTACCCATTAATATAATAAATTAAATAATAATAATAATAGGGTAGTGCTAGATGGACTCAAAAAGTCCGGACTCAAATAATCAAAAAGACATAAAGACCCTTAATTTAAATTCATTATTGATGTTTGGGGGTAGAGGGTAATTAGGTCTTTTACTTAGATAAATATCTTAAATTATTAATAAAAAAATCTTTGGGTCCAGACTCAAAGAGTCAAACAGATTTTTTGATAATAATATAACATCTAGTCCTCTTTTGATTCACTTTTGTCAATTGCAAATTTAAATAACAATAAAACACGATAATTAACATAAACACAGATATGGAGAGGTGTGATTAATGAGAGATATTGTGTCGGTAGTGACTTATGAAAATAATTAATTTCATTAATTACCTCTTTGTTACATATATCTCTTCTTTTATTTGAAAGATATTTATATCAATTCATATGTTTTGTTATTTTTAAACCGCAACTCCTTATAATTTAAAGTTGAATTAAATATGAAAATATAAACTTCATTCTCTCGTAAAAAAAAACTACCCCGCAAGTCGGCTAAAACTAACCAAACTAGGCCCTACATTAAAAAAGTTATAAATAAGTTAAATAAATTATAAATGAGTTACCATATTTAATCGTGTCTACTTATTTATGACACTAATTTATATAAGTACAACACTGACCCGTTAATATTTCGTGTTGATTGTACCGTCCTATTGTATCATGACTCATTTTACGTCTGTAGTAGAACATGTATATAAGGATAGAGAAAGAAGTGGGAGTGCCTTTTTTATGTTTGTAATTGGCCATTGTATTTTAGTGGTGTGGTTACTTCCACCATTATCTCTCTATAGCTAATTAAAAAGAGGCAGAATTTTTGTGGTTAGGCCTTGAAGTGTCCATTCTAAGGACAGTAATTGGTCCCAACGCTATCGCCATAGTCAACAGGCAAGATGATGCATCTCGTTTTGGTGCACATGGGGAGCCAAGCTATCGCTAAAAGCAAATATAACAACTGACCTCTGCAGTTAAAAATGACACTTCAGATGCTATATATGTTTGAACTAAACCACTTCTTACACAACTCAGTTCAGTGTTCGTGTCGAATTAAATGAACTCCCAAATCAAGAGATTTTTAGAATCTATCCCTCCCCCAACATACTTAGAAGTTTGGACAATGCTATTTCATACATATTTTGGATACATATATTATATATATATATATTTATATATATATATATATATACTAGTTTGACGTCTTCTGTACGATTGACCATTCTTCATTTATTTCGCATTTAATTAATTTCTAAGAATTTATTAACAAAATTTAAAAATTAAAAATACATGTACATTTTTTAGCTTATCAATATTCTCTAATGTGATTGAGATAAGATGTGAATGAAAAAAACAAGCTTTAGACACGCTTTAGGACATTACTTCCTAAAAAAAAAAAAACAAGGAAAAAAAAACATACTTTGAAGACTGATCATCCACTTTGATCGATTGATCGATTGAAGACTGAGAGAAAGAGAAAACCGTATATTGGATTGATAAGAACGAGTTCATGATTGATTTGAAGATAAAGAAAAAAAAAAAAGCGTAGTGGATTGATAAGGAGTTAGAGTTTGATTTAGAGACAAAAGAAAATGTTGATTTGGAGATAAAAAAAAGTATGGGCAAATAGGTAAATTTCATTACCACTCAAAAAATTGTGATTCGTGCTTTTATATATATGATATATATATATGTTGCATATATACCATTGGGAGAACTCTAGATGAGTACGTTGCATATATACCATTGGGAAAACTCTGAGTTTACAATTTGTGATATTTAATTGCTTTTTTATATATAGTTGTTTTTATATATATGATAGATATATATGGGCAAATAAGTAAATTTCATTACCACTCAAAAATTTGTGATTCGTGCTTTTATATATATGATAGGTATAAAATTCAAAATTCAAAATTGTAATTAAAATTTAAAAATTAAAAATATAAGTACCTTTTTTAGTTTATCAATATTCTATAATGTGATTGAGATAAGATGTGAATGAAAAAATAAGCTAATCATGCTAGGACATTACTTCCTCAAAAAAAGTGTATTGGATTGATGAGAATGAGTTCATGATTGATTTGGAGATAAAGAAAAAAAAAACGTGTAGTGGATTGATAAGGAGTTAGAGTTTGATTTGAATAAAAATAAAATGTTGATTTGGATATGAAAAAAAAGAAGTATGGGCAAATATGTAAATTTCGTTACCACTCAAAAATTTGTGATTCGTGCTTTTATATATATGATAGATATATATAAAATTCAAAATTCAAAATTCAAAATTTAAAATTGTAATTAAAATTTAAAAATTAGAAATATAAGTACATTTTTTAGCTTATCAATATTCTATAATGTGATTGAGATAAGATGTGAATGAAAAAAAAAGCTAATCATGTTAGGACATTACTTCATCAAAAAAAGTGTATTGGATTGATGATAATGAGTTCATGATTGATTTGGAGATAAAGAAAAAAAAAAAAAACGTGTAGTGGATTGATAAGGAGTTAGAGTTTGATTTGGATACAAAAAAAGGTTTATTTGGAGATGAAAAAAAAAGAAGTATGGGCAAATATGTAAATTTATTACCACTCAAAAATTTGTGATTCGTGCTTTTATATATATATGATAGATATATATATAAAATTCAAAATTCAAAATTTAAAATTGTAATTAAAATTTAAAAATTAGAAATATAAGTACATTTTTTAGCTTATCAATATTCTATAATGTGATTGAGATAAGATGTGAATGAAAAAAAAAGCTAATCATGTTAGGACATTACTTCATCAAAAAAAGTGTATTGGATTGATGATAATGAGTTCATGATTGATTTGGAGATAAAGAAAAAAAACGTGTAGTGGATTGATAAGGAGTTAGAGTTTGATTTGGATACAAAAAAAAGGTTTATTTGGAGATGAAAAAAAAGAAGTATGGGCAAATATGTAAATTTCGTTACCACTCAAAAATTTGTGATTCGTGCTTTTATATATATATGATAGATATATATATAAAATTCAAAATTCAAAATTTAAAATTGTAATTAAAATTTAAAAATTAGAAATATAAGTACATTTTTTAGCTTATCAATATTCTATAATGTGATTGAGATAAGATGTGAATGAAAAAAAAAGCTAATCATGTTAGGACATTACTTCATCAAAAAAAGTGTATTGGATTGATGATAATGAGTTCATGATTGATTTGGAGATAAAGAAAAAAAAACGTGTAGTGGATTGATAAAGAGTTAGAGTTTGATTTGGATACAAAAAAAAAGTTTATTTGGAGATGAAAAAAAAGAAGTATGGGCAAATATGTAAATTTCGTTACCACTCAAAAATTTGTGATTCGTGCTTTTATATATATATGATAGATATATATATAAAATTCAAAATTCAAAATTTAAAATTGTAATTAAAATTTAAAAATTAGAAATATAAGTACATTTTTTAGCTTATCAATATTCTATAATGTGATTGAGATAAGATGTGAATGAAAAAATAAACTAATCACGTTAGGACATTACTTCCTAAAAAAAAGTGTATTGGATTGATGATAATGAGTTCATGATTGATTTGGAGATAAAGAAAAAAAAAACGTGTAGTGGATTGATAAGGAGTTAGAGTTTGATTTGGATACAAAAAAAATGTTTATTTGGAGATGAAAAAAAATAAGTATGGGCAAATAGGTAAATTTCATTACCACTCAAAAATTTGTGATTCATGCTTTTATATATATGATATATATATAATGGTGTAAATTTCATTGAGATGAATGTCGCACGTATCCCAATAAAATTTACGCGATTCAATGTATGTGTCCAAAGTATATCAAAAAATCATTTTCCTATAAGTTTTGTGCAGTTCGTAAATTTTGTTACGATATATTGTCGAGTTGTTCAGAGGAAAAGTTGTTCTCTATAATCAAGGTTTTAGAATTAGCAAGTTTTGTTAAGATGTCAAATTTTTCAGAGGAAAAGTTGCTACTTATAATCAAGATCGAGTCCTTGCTAAGGTCATCACATTCAAGCTACATTATCATCACAAAGCTTGGAGTAAGTTCTTGAGAAGATGTTTGTGGGGTTTGTTGTTGTTGTTGTTGGGAAATTATTGGGGTTGGGGTGTTTTATTTTGTAGGAAGTTCTTGTGGTTTTCGTTGGGGATAGTTAGGAAAGATATGAAGACCATTCTTTTGTTTATTTTTGTAGACCCCATTTTTTTGTATCCCCTATTATTTCGTAGATAATATAATAAACGGAGTGCCGCCTCTTTTCATCAAAAAAAAAAAAAAAAAGCTTGGAGTAAGTCAGGAAGTGTTATGCATGTATTGTAATATATGGTGACAAAATATAACATAACCCTTCTTTTTTCTTGATGAAAACTAACATAACCCTTCTTAGTTCATTATATATTAATATATGCTTCTTTAAAACCATATATAAATTAAATAGCAAATCTTGCTTTAGGAGATCAGTTTGTTGTCTATAGCCTTAATTTACTTCTTAATTAATATTCTCTTGTTAGGGTAGTGGGGAATCTCATATGCTCCGCCGTATCACAAGTAGAGTTATTATTAATTTGGTATCCTTAGTGGTAGCAAGCCTGCCTCTTAGGAAACTAATAAAAACAATTAGATCCTTCCAATGGGCATAACTAAAAATCTCATTCAAACTAATCAGAACTACAACAAGTTAATTAGCATGTTAGCTAGCTCAATTAATTACAATCAAAAGCTCTCGCTACTTTGTCTATTCCATTAATAAGGTTCAATTCTCAGTATTATTTGGAGAGGTAACCACTAACAGACATGCCTTGTCTCATTCGAGCCTTTATCCACGAGTTCATAGATCTCACTAGTAGCGATTTGTCCACACCTTAACCGCCTTCAACTCACAAGTGTAGAGTTTTACTTCAAAATATTTCGATATTATTTGAGGAGAGATAATAACCACTTAAATACTTTTTTATTAAGTCACACTTAACCGATATGGGATATTTCGGTCCACACATCCCAACAAAATCTTTCACAAAGATGTGGCACGATGATGATAGTCATAATCTTATGCTAGACTATAACTTTATTTTCGTGCAATTTAATAGTATCATATGTGTGCAAGTTTAATTAATTAAGTGCACTAGCAAGATGATGATTAAGAATAATGCCCATCCACTTTTTATGGCTTGAACTTGAAGATTAATAAAAACTCAAACAAAACACCTCCTTATTCAATAGTACTACTGTGTACAAGAGAGAAGAGACCAAATAACACCTGCCCTTCTTAATATCAAGTCTTAAAGTTGAGAGAATTGGTTGGTCCTAATTAAGTGGTGATGATAATGTAGGGTTCAAGAGACAAGATTATTTGGAGAAAGACTATGTAAACTATGATGGATATGCATATATACTTCTTCTAGAGATGAGGAGATATGGAGTGGACAGTTGACCTAAGTGGTGCTGCAAATGCCAAGTAGCTAGTGTTGTTGTTGGTGAATGATTAGTGGCATGGATACCTCTGTACTAGCTAGGGTTAATTTTGTGGTGGACTTGGTTTCCATGTGGTGTGTCTGCATGGAAGGGTGTGAATGATCTCATTGGATCTTGAGAGAGGAGGCCCATGTCCTTTTTGTCCTTCTACATGCATTACTTTATACATCTATAGCTATACATATTGCTTTAATTCCCTCTCTTTTTAGTTCTTTATTCCTACTTTCTCCATGTTTTCATGATTTCTTTATTATACAATATAAACTATATGTATATAAAGCATCTCACCTACTGGCCCTTTTGCTTTGTACGGACTTAGATGGAGATGTGTGCCTTCTGTTGTTTCATCAATAATATATAAGATGGTGTGAGTGGGTCTAAAAATTATTGATCCTTTATGAAATTTGAGTTGGCATGAGCAAGTAAAGCACTTGTGCACAATAGTTAATTTGTATGGTTTGTTGAGCAGTAGCTAATGTGCCATGATGTGTAACACAATTAAAGTAAACTGTTTTAAAACTTAGGTGCATTACCTCACTAATGCCCTATTTGGTACCTTGATAAAAGAGACATTAATTAAGTCTGAATTGCTAGATCTGGTTATTATGCGTGGCCTTGGTTTTAATCGGTCAATTTAATTGGTTAAAAAGACAATTAGGTAATTGGTGCTAGATTGGAGATGCTAGCTCTAGCATTGATTTTTTATCACTTAGGTTAGACTATATATAAGATTTTTTTTAGAATAACAAAAACATTTAATTTTGTTTATTATCAATTCTCAGTACTATTTCAATTTTAAGCTCACAAAGTAATTTGGGTAGAAAATTTTTATTTGAGAAAGAAACATAGTATATTCATAATAAAATATAAAATTACATATTACAAGAAGGCCTATTCATCATCACTAAATGTGTATATTGTCAATCCATAGCATCCCTTAATCACTTACTAGATTGGAAAAGGAGACATTCTTTTTTCATTTGGAATTGATTATCCAAAATAAAATGAGTTGATTCGATTGTTCCTAAATGGAAAACCAATCTAGTATAAAGGTTGCAGTGACAATTTAGTGCAAACAAAATAGGGGGAGTTAACTGCCTTCGAAATTCTTTAAAAAAAAAAAAAAAACAATTACATTCTTTCTAAAATTCCTTGCTCATTAGTCTTTTTTTTATAAGAAAAAACAACTAGTCATCATCAAAGTTTGAACTCATAACTTTTAACTCCTAAATCTCAGGCCAAACAATCTTGAAAAATTAAAGCACATAATTTAGACAAGCTTTGGTTTAAATCAGGGTGAAACAATAGCCAAAAAGAAAAAGCTGCCTTCGATCACCATCAATTATGAAACCCATCTGCATGTCTATATATATATATATACACACAATATGTGATAAGTCCCCCAAAATAATGTCCTTGTTAAATCGCTGTTGTGGATAAACTTCTTTAGAGATTTGGTTTCGAAAGTAAAGCAAGGAAACAAGGTGAGAAAGAGAGTGAAAGCGATAAAGAAGGGAAGACATGAAACATGTTGAAAAAGATGCGTCCTCCATGTGAACTCGTCCCCTCCATGTTACACTTCAAAATTGTTGTCACTTGTCAACACCCTCCCTGCCTAACTTGTGAGATTATTTTTTCTACGGGCACCTCGATCGGTGCACCTCGATCGGTGGTTGCTGAGGTCGACCGCTCTGACTAGTCTAGTTTTAATATAGCTTTTTTTTTAATATTTTATACTCAAAGCTCCAACTCTAGACTTGAGATGAAGACCTACTAGCTTTGGTGGCTCATGGACTCAAATACGTATAATACACTTAAAGTCACACAAGTGTTTGAGAAAATCTTACGACACACATCAAGAGAATTGTGGGGGGTATTGCCAGGACTCCTCGCTCGAAATGGTGGATACGATCGAGTTATTCTGGAGGTCGATAACAAAGCGGTAGCTGACTACATCGGTAACAGTCCGAAATTTCTAACTGTGTTTATGTCCTTACACAAGCTCAACGACCCGTATTGTGGGACCCACACCATGATATGTTTGTTTACCGAGGCAAAGGCCGATGTACATTTTATATTTGTGGTGATGTATGGCTAGCGTATTGTATATGCGCAGACTATTAAGTTCATTTTCTATGGGTGTGTTGGTATCGAGACGAGGGGGGACGTATCTCAAGTCGTGTGTCAACGTGAGACCGAGGTAGCATCATATTGGGGTAAGTTTAATTTATGTGAATAAAATGTGGATTTATTGGGTAATGAGTGGCTTTAATGTGGCCACATTTAGTTAAGTCCTAAAGTTTGGAAAATAAAACAATAGGCATTGGATGTGCATCGAGACATACGTTAACCCATCATGAGGCAAGGTGTTACTTTGTTGAGTCACTCACAAGTGGCTCAGGGGACAAGTGGGACAATGTGCTCCATGTGATGAGTATCGAGACACGTGTGCACACCATGATCAAAGGCTAGCATTTAAACCAAAATTATATATATAAGTCACACTTAACGGGTTTCTTATCCCCAACATCAACCGGGAGAGGAGAAGAGAGAAAAGAAGAGAATCACTACTGGTGTAGGAGAGGAGGAGAAAAAGAAAACCCAGAAAAGACCAAGGTGAGTGTGGTGTTTCAATTGTTGTTGCGTTGATGGTTGGGAGCTCAGGAGCTCCCGTGTTTCCGAGGAAGGAGACGACTTGAAGAGTCTTCTCCCTTCCCTAAACAAGCTGGGGTTGGCGATCCAACCCTAGCTCGTGAAAGGAAAAAAAAATAAACTGAAAAAAAAATTATTTCCCCAACGAACCAGGGAGTCCCTGGTTCGTTGGGGAAGAAGGGGGCACACGTACGGCAGTGGGCCGAGCCAAGGGCCTGGCCAGGGTCGGTGTGACGGCCCCTCTCCTAATCTAGGGCACCGCCTGGCCTAATCCCGTAATTAAGCTCTAATCATACCCAAACAAGACTCAATTACGTATTAGTTAGCCTTTACAACTTAAACACCTATTTTCTCGTGTTCAGGATAAGTAATACACTAGTCCTATTAGTTTATAAATTTTATAGTTAATTAATTAATTATTTAGCAGAAGTCTTATTGGTTATGCGGAAGCAAGTAGTAAATTATGCGGAAGCCATTTATAAAATCATAAGTGTGGAAAACCAGGAAATGACATCATATATATAAAGTCCTCAAAATGCAGCGAAACTGTAAAATAGTCTAAGTCAGGTCGGGGAAACTAACACTCAACCTAATATACAACCCAAATAGTATTTTAAAGACATATATAACATATATAATCAAAATATCAAAAGAAAACCTACAATCAATGCAGTGACGCGTCACAGGCTTAGGGATAATCGTCGGTCTTCTCCTTGCCCGGCCTGTTGGTAGACGGCTCTGCACCCACCGTCATAAAAAGGACGGTGAGTACAAGAATAAAACAGTAATCCCCGATGACAAGTTTAATTTTCATTTCCAAATATTCAAATGGTATTTAAAAGCACATAAATGGGAAAACCGGAAAATAAACCATATGCGAGTAAATACCAGAGTTAAACAAGTGATACTGACACTAAGCTAAGTAGTGGTGATTTAGGTCCGGTCGGCAGTGAAACGTGTCACTCCAACTCAATAATCATATAACACGAGGGACTCTAACCCAAGTGTTACTAGGGACTCTAACCCCGGTGTGTAGACCACCTCAGGGACTCTAACCCTGAGTGTCATACAGTATCAGGTAACACGTGCCGACATCCCCAGGGACTCTAACCCCGTGAGTCGCGCACACCTCGATCGAGTATGAGATCGAAATGCAAAAACTACTTTTAAAATTTCAAAAAATACCAAGTATGGATTGTCAAGGCATAGACACATCTACACACCTAAACAAATAAAGAATACAAGTCCCCTTAAACATTTATAAGATATTCACTAGCCTAATAACATGCTATTTATCATTCAATTCACATTTAAAACAACAAGAATAGACATAGCATGGGATAGAATCAATGAATCAAATCAAATGAATGAATATCATGCAAACTAGACATATCAAGTGAGCATAGACACAAACAACACATGATATAAGAATACAAAGACAAAATAGTCAAAATGACTATGCAAGGACATAAATTAATAGAAACGAAATGCCAAGTAAAGTTGTCATTGGGTATACTCACAACAACAAAGTAAAGTCCTAGCTTTACTGGCCTCCCGTTACACAAACTCTAGTATTCGCTCTCCCGTACCCTTTTCCTAAGTTCCTGAGTTTGGTGTCTCATTAGTTCAAATATAGTGGATCTAAGATCAATTTAGTGTGTTTATTGTGTATTCAATTTGGTTCAATAGACTTTAAATCAATCTTCATAAATCAGTCCCTAAAGACTAAATTAAGTCTCAATTTCAGTCCTACACTTTAACGCAATTTGTAGGCATGAAATGGTCAAAATATCGAAATCCTCTACCAGTACAATTATTGTTGGTCTCTCTCTTAGCTTTCTAGAAAGGTTTAGTTTGCAAAACTCCGATTTAAAATGAAGGAGATATCATTATCTTACTAGACATAAGTCTAATTAGAATTTAATCCAACCAGCAGAATTAGAAAATCTATTTCTCCCAATCTATAGTTCCTAAAAATGCGATTTTTGTTCAAAAAGAAGTAAATATATCCAAATACAACATACTAAAAAATTAGGTCATTTGGATAAGTAGTTAGGGAGTTATGCCCTTAACAGATTTAGTTTCAAAACTTTCCTTTTTAATTCCAGCACCTATTTGTAGAGCATGTTTCGACATAGAAACAGTTGAATCAAAATACCTTCAGTTAAGCAAAGTTATTCATCTTTAAATAATCTTTCAAATGACACTGGTTTGGATCAGTTTGGATTTAAAATGAGTAGATTATGACTAAATTACTCACGTTGATTCCTAATACAACATGCAGAATTCTAGTTTTGGTGTTGCAATCTCAAAAATTCATATCTTTATGATTTCAAAAGAAAATTAAGAACTTCAATATAGCTGAATTATCAGCTTGGAATGAGGAATCCAAATATATAAATTAATTGCAAATACTCAATCATCTACTATCTGAAATTAGCCTAAAATCAGAACTTGTTCTAATTTCAACTAAAAAAGATGTTTACCTAGTTGATGTAGCACCCTAGCTTGAGAATTTCTCACCAACTCTAATGGATTCCTTCAACACCTTGATAATTAACTCCTCTCCAGCAATTTCTTCTTCTTCTCCAGCAAAAATGAATGAGTGATTTGGTTTGCATGTTGTTTGATCACTAATAATATATATTAAGATGATGTTCCTTCCTAACCCGTAATCTTAATGGATTTATGTATCCGTAGGAATATCTAATGGTCCACCTTTGTCATATATCCCACTAACTCCCACTAACTCAACCTCAAGTGACACCATTTTATTACTCACATAGTTTCTAGATGTGTCAATGTGCATCTTTAGACCAATCTTATGTTTTCCATTTAATTTACTTAACTATAGGCCTTTAATTCGATTTACATTAATAAACATAACCATATGTTTATAAGTAACTCCTTATTTCATATTAATATTAAATAAGACTTACCAAAATGCTAACTACCCGGTTCCCCGACTCGCACCCTACTCGAGGTGTGTCTCCGCTCTCGTCTCGACTCCTACAACTATGCAAACCGACTTAGTAAGTCAACACAATACATAACACTAGACACACATCAATACAAAAATATGATATACTTCGGCCACGTGCCTCAGTCGGTGCACGTATCACAGTGTAGGTCCCACGTCAAGGGACAATGATCCTGATTAAAGAATTAAAATGGGGGTTAGAGATTTGGGTCGTGACAGTCGGGTCGACCCGACCCAAAATAAATAAATAAAAAAGAAAAAAAGAAAAGAAAATGGGAGCAAAATTGGAAAAAAAATTCCAGAAAATAGGGAAAAAATTTGAAAAATTATATTTCGACAAATTAAATAGAAAGTAATGAATTTCTATGAAAAATAAAATATTTGGGATTTCGGACGATCATTTTACATGAGTTTTACCTTGAAAAGCGCGAAATGGGCAAATTAACCTAAAATTTTTAGAAATTGGTCTCGAATTCGATTTGGCCTAAATTGATACATTATGGAACGTTAGGGAACTAAGGGGAGAACTCAGAAGTTTAAGCACACATTTCGAATTGTCGAGGGATCGAATAGACTAGGACAAACGTGTCAATTGTAAGTACGACTGTGAGAGTTTTATCTTTCATTTCATTCACCTCTATTGATTTATTGGTCTATTGGTAGACATTACTACCTGAACTCGCACATCATGTTGTTCATGTATCTATTCATGGATGAATATTGTGACATGATGCCTTGTGAATTATTTCATTGACTCTGATTCCTACACTTGATGTCATTCTTGAACAAAATTGATGAAAAACATGCTAATGGAATAATTTAGATTTAATTAGACTTATATTCGATTTCCTTTGGGCTTTATAGCCTAACTTGTCTTGGAATCCTACAATTCGGGAATTATTTGTCTTTGAAATTAAAGTATGGATTATCTAGTGTCATTGCACAAGAGATGCGCGACTCACGGGGACATGGGTCTATCAGGGTTCCGATACTCACCACTACACTTGCACGACACACAAGTTATGAGACTCGGGGTGGTTGGTAAGCATGAGATTGATGTTGTAAAGTGTAGAGCTCAGCTCCGCTATTTGTGTGAGATATGTTGAGCGCAGCTCTATATAGTAGTGGGAAAGGTTAGGTGATAGGTCTCACCGCCGACCGAACGTAGATCATCTAGACTTAGCCTATGTCTGTTTCTACATCTTTAACTGTGGTATTTACTTGTATTACTTATTTCAACAATTTATTTCAATACGTTATGCTTTTAAATATCATTCATTTATTTTGGAAATGTGGCATAGAATTCTCCAGTTAGTACTTAAATATCACTATACTCACCGTTTAGTTTGTGACGGTGGGTGTAGGTCCGTCGATCAGCAGCAGACCAGGGAAGGAGAAGATCGACGACTTCCTCTGAGCAGTTCGTCGACTCTCCTCACTCATTTTGTATGTCTCGACTTTTGTTGTATTATTAGTGTTTATGTCATTTTTTATTGTACATTGGGTTGAGTGAATAGTTATATATATATATATATATATATATATATATGTATACGTGCATGTGATGCTGTATTTTTCCTGGTTTTCCACACTTATGAATTTTGGAGAATGAATGTTTCCGCTTAACATGAAAATGACGTCAGAATTAACTTTCAATTGCATAATATATCGATACATGGCTTTAGAGGAATATAGGGATGAAAGGTTGACTGATGCGTACTTAAGTCTTAAGTGGTTAGGATTAAGGCTTGAGTAGGCGATTAGGCCAGGTAGTGCCCTATTTAGAAGTTGGGGACGTCATAACATCTGTTCGATGGAGAGAGCTTTTAATAAACATAGACTCATAATCAATTACTTTCTTTGATTTATGATAAACTTCGAGATTTTTTTAGGGTCACAGTAGTACACACTTATAGGGAAGGAAATAGGGCAGCAGACTGTATGGTAAACCATGCTATTGATTCATCTTTAGGCACCCACCCGATTTGGGCCATGCCCCCTGGTTTAACATCCATTCTGTTTGATGACATTTCTGATGTAATGCTCTCGCAGTTGCGTGCGCTTGTTTAACCTTTTTGTAATCTAGACTTAGTTCATCCCTTTAATCGAAAAAAATATCATTTCTCAAAATTGAATTTTATCTAATTGATATTATTGTTATATATATTGTTGTAAATTGAGTTGGAACTTGCTAAGAACTAGAGAAGGAAAATAGAAGACTAAGAACTTCTACTACTACAAACTACTACTATAAAGGATAAAAGAAGAAATGAGATAGTTGGCATGAGAAGTTTTCATTCAACTTGGTGTGTTTTTACAATGAGGTTGACACCCTTTATATAGGCCATTTGGTGATGATGATAAATGTAATTTAGACAATGTGTACAAGTAACACATACACCCATGTCATACAACACATCACAAGTAATTTGACAATTCATGGAAGAGTTGGTGTATATTGGAAATGGTTACAAGTAACATGACAATACATAGACAAGTAGAAGTACTATTAAGTGAGAAATACAAGTTACATAACTACACAATATGTTGGTGTACATGCATGATCATCCATACTCCACAACACTCCTCCTTGGATGACACTTGCTTAGAGATTGTGCCCCGTTAAAACTGCTACTGAGAAAAGCCCTATGAGGAAAAACATAGTAAAAGAAAAAGAGTACACTATTTTCATAAATATTAACATAAATATTAAGATATATAATATTGTTAAGATTGCCTCATTAAAAACCTTGCTAGGAAAACCCAATCAGATAAAACCATAGTTAAGGGAAAAAGAATGCAATGCATTAATCAATAACTCCCTTTATGTGAACATGGGTGAAACTTGTTCAGTTGCAATGTCCTTAAGTTTACGTAAGTCAATACCATATGTAAGCCTTTTAAATGTCGTAGTTGGTAAGGCTTTTGTGAATAAATCAACAAGATCATCACTCGATCGGATTTGCTTGACATCAATTTTACTATTTTTCTGAAGCTCATGCGCCTTAAAGAATCTTGGTGAAATATATTTTATACTGTCACCTTTTATGAATCCTTCACTTAATTGTGTGATACATGCTGCATTATATTCATATAATATGGTTGAATAATATTTTATTGAAGACAATCCACAGGATTCTTGAATATGTTCAATCATGTTTCTCAACCATACACATTCACGACTTGCTTCACGAATTGCAAGTACTTCGGAATGATTGGAATAAGTAGCAACTATAGTTTGCTTTACCGATTTTCATGATACAACAATATTACCATAAGTGAATACATATCCCATTGATATTGGGCATTGTGGGGATCATATAAAAATCCAGCATCAACATAACCTTGGAGATTCAATTTTACCCATCTCGAGTAAAATAAACCCATATCACTTGTTCCTCGAAGATATCGAAAAACATGTTTAACACCATTCCAACGTTATCGAGTTGGTGAATAGCTATATCTTGCAAATAGATTGACAACAAAAACAATGTCAGGTCTGGTACAATTTGCAAGATATATAAGTGCACCAATTGCACTTAAATATATATGGTACCTCCGGACCAAGTAGCTCTTCATCACTTTCACGAGGTCGAAATGGATCCTTATCCACTTTAAGTGATCTGACAACCATTGGAGAGCTCAATGGATGTGAGCTCAATGGATGTGCCTTGTCCATATAAAATCTTTTTAATGTTTTTTCAATATAATTTGATTGATGGACAAGTACTCCACTTGAAAAATGTTCAATTTGCAAACCAAGACAAAGTCGCGTTTTTCCAAGTTTTTTCGTCTCGAATTCCTTTTTCAAGTATTCGGATGTTCTAACGATGTCGTCGTGGTTTCCTACTATATTTAAATCATCAACATATACATCAATAATCACAAATCTTGTTGATGATCTTTTAATGAAGACACATGAGCAAAACGGATTATTTACATATCCTTCTTTAAGTAAGTAATCACTAAGACATTTGTACCACGTTCGTTCGGATTATTTCAATCCGTACAAAGACCTTTGTGATTTTATAGAATGCATGTTATGAGGTTTTGATTTTATTTATTCGGATATTACAAATCTTTAAGGGATTCTCATATATATCTCACTGTCTAGAGATCCGTACAGATATGCTGTAACGATATCCATTAAATGCATATCAAGCCCTTCAGAAACTACATGGCTTATCAAGAACCGAAATGTGATGACATCTATAATAGGACAATATGTTTCCTCATAATCGACGCCAGGTCTTTGTAAGAAACCTTGAACTACAAACCTTGTTTTGTACCTTGTAACTTTAATTTTTTCGTTACTCTTTCGTACAAATACACATTTATATCCAACAGGCTTTACACCATCTTGCATTTGAACTATTGTTCCAAAACCTCACATTTCCTTCATGAGTTTAGCTCTGCTTAGATAGCCTCTTGCTATTTTTGTCAATCAGGACTTTTTCGACATTCGTCCACTGATCGTGGTTCTGGATCATCATCATTTTCACATATTTCAAATGACACATTGAAAACAAATATATCATCAAGAACAATTTTATTTTGATCCCAAGTCTTACCAGAGTTTAAATAATTTATTGATATCTTATTATTTTCATCTATTTCCTCATTTTCTAGAGGCAGTTGTTCCTCGTCAGAATCAACTTGTTCTGACAAATCCTTATCAAATGATTTTTATGCTTTCTAATGAGTATTTTAATTTATATTTATTTTTACTCTCGTTTTCCTCTTTTGAAGAATCGTCTATTTTGAACCAACTGGTATGCCACGCTTTAAGCGTTTCGTTGGTTATTGTGCATTTTGTTGCACATAGACATCAATTTTTGCATGAGCATTTACACCTAGAATATGTGATTTTGTCACACGTTTTGCATCAGTAAATGCATCAGGTAATTGATTTGTGATTTGTTGCAAATGAATGATCTTTTGAACTTGAAGTTCACACTGATTTGTGCGTGGATCATAATGTGATAAAGTTGATGCATTCTAAGCAATTTCGCGCCATTCCTTTTGAATTGGCTTCTTATCTCTCCCTAATGGTGAAAAAATTACTTCATCAAAGTGACAATCAGCAAAACGTGCTGTAAATAAATCCCCTGTTAAGGGTTCAAAGTATCTATTAATGGACAATGAGTTAAATCCAACACAAATCTCAAGTTTTCGTTGTGGACCCATCTTAGTTCTATTGGGAGGGGGTATAGGAACATACACTGCACAACCAAAATTATTTAAGTGTGAAATATTTAGTTATTGACCTAAAATGAGTTGTATAGGGGAATGTTTATGGTAAGCGGTAGACCTATAACGAATGATAGAAGCTGCATGAAGGACTGCATATCCCCAAACTGAAGTTGATAACTTAGTTCTCATGATTAAAGGCCTAGCAATTAATGGAATGAGTTTGATCATAGTTTCTGCCAAACCATCCTGAGTATGCATGCGTGGAATAAAATATTCAATGGTAATTCTTATAGACGTGCAATAATTTTTAAATGCTTGAGATTGAAATTCTCCAGCATTATCAAGACGGATGGTCTTGATTGGGTTGTCAGAGAATGTCATGGCCCAAATAATTAATACACGTTTAATTCGTTAATTAGGACCAAATGACCTGTGATGGGGGTTGCCGAGGTAAATGTTATATTTGTGTGTTGTATGCCTAGTGTATTGTACTTGCGTAGACTACTAAGTCATTTACGGGTATGCAGATACCGAGACGAGCGGGAACGCACCTCAAGTCGAGTGTCAACGTGGGCCTGAGGCAGCAACTCGTGGGATAAGTGTAACTAGTTTAATTATATTGCATAAAATGAAAAATGAAAAAAAAAATATGTTTGTGGTTGTAATGTAGCCACATCTAATTATATATAAAAAAGGCCTAAAGTAAAGACTCAAAATAATACACCACTAGATAGGCCCCTAGATTCACACACACACATCTCAACACAAGAGTATCACACATTGGAGTGACTTGAGAGTGACACAAACGCACCAACCCCAGTCATATAAATGAGTCAAATTAACCCCAAAGTCTAACGTATCCCATTTAGTTCTCTCTGAAGTCGGTGAAAGAAAAGAAAACAAAAAAATACACAACAAAAAAAAGAAGAAACCAGGAAGAAAAAAGAGAGAGAGAGAGAGAGAGAGAGAGAGAGAGAGAGAAGGCAAGTTGAGTTGAGTATTCTTGTTGATTGTTTTTGTCATTGTTGAATTCAGTTGTTGTTGTTGTTGTTGTTGTTGCAGTCGGTTGTTGTTGGTGTAGTGACCATGGAGGTTCAGCCTCCATGGACGAGGGAAGTATGCGGGGGAGATGACAGGGGGTGTCTCCCCTGCCATCGAAATCATTTAAGGTTGGTTTGGGAGCCAACCCCAACGCCCTAGCGAAGTCGAACGAAGAAGAAAAAAAATTGAGCACTGCGTGCTCTGTTGAGGAAGAAGAAGAAGGGGGTGAACCGGGCCGGTTCGGCTCGGGTGATCCGAACCCGGTTCGACCCGGTTCAGGCCCACCCAAAGAAAAAAAAAACAGAAACAAAAAGAAGAGAAAGAGATGGGTTAGGTGAACCGAGCCGGTTCGAAATCGGTTCAACCCAAACCCATAGAAAAGAAAGAAAAAAAAAAGAGAAAAAAAAAAGAAAATTGGAAAAAATTTCAAAACAATTAGGAAAAATATATTTCAAAAAATTATATTTCGATAAAATAAATAAAAATTGATAAATTTCCAAGAAAAATAAAATATTTGAAATTTCGGACGTGACTTTTACGGAGTTTTTGCCTCGAAAAGCGCGAAATTGGCAAAAAGAAGATTGGTGACTACCTCTGAGCCAGTGAAGGACTGCTACGACATATTTTTGTACGTTTTATATTCTTTTGTATTACATTTTATATGTAAATGATATTTTTACTTTTGGGTTGAGTGATAGGAACATCTGACCAGACACATGTTGTATATATCATCACTTTTGTTTATTTGCATGTCATCACTATTTCCTATTTTTTCCACAATAAGTTGGCTTTAAGATCTAATTTCCACCAGTAACGATATAAGACTTCCACTGAAAAACTTAAATTAACTTTAATTTGTTAGGCGTTTAGATAAGGCTGACTAGTTTCTTGTTAGGTCCTATATAAGAGATTAGGGCTTAATTACGGATTAAGCCGGGCGGTGCTCTTATTTGGAGAAGGGTTCATCACAGGGAATTGTGCTCTTAACTTAATTATTTGTGCTAAAAGTCTAACAAATGCAACATTGTGAGGTGAAAGCAAACAAACATGTGACCACTTAGTTGATGCATCTATCAAAACCATGAAATATCTAAATGGTCCACAGTGAGGATGAATAGGTCCACACATGTCTCCCTGAATGTGTTCTAAGAAAACTGGGGATTCCACAACAATTTTACTTGGGGATGGTTTAACTATCAATTTACCTTGAGTACAACTAGCACAATTATAATCACCAGCTGAAAATATTTTGTGACTCTTTAAAGGATGTCCATGACCATGCGAATTATTAATTATTCTTCGCATCATTGATGATCCTGGATGATCAAGCCGGTCATGCCATAAAATGAATGTCTTTGGATCATTAATTTTCTTATTTAAGACGACATTCGTTTCGACATTCCTTATATAAGTGAAATATAATCCAGAGGATAAAACTGAGAATTTTTCTAACGCTTCTTTTTTCTCATTTGAAACCAATGTGACATAGTGAAATTCTCTATTATTTTCATTCATGGTTTCAATGTGAAATCCATTTTGTCGAATATCTTTAAAGCTGAGTAAATTTTTTCTAAATTTTCAGAGTATAAGACATTGTCAACATGAATTGTTGTTCCCATAAGCAACATAATATTTGCTCTTTCAGAGCCATTAATTAATCAAATTGGAGATGTCAGATATTGTTTGAACATTAGCCTCAGCTTAGTTCAAATTGGAGAAATATTCTCTCTTTTTAAGGATTGTATGCGTTATAGCACAATCAACAAGACATATATCGCTCTTAATTTGATTCATGATTTGAACACATAATTTGTTGATCCATCTAGATAAATAATATTTGGCAAATTAGAAAAAAAGTCATATCTCATTCATAATAAAAAACTAATACATATAACTAAGAAGCATAACAAAAACTAGTACATAGAATTATTGAAAATCATTAAATATGATCATTAAAAATATCGAGATTAGTGTTTGGATCATCATGAAAATTTGTGACATCCATATAATTGATGTTCGACGAGCCATATCCGACAGTGAGGTTCATCTAAACTGTTTTGCCTTTCTCTTTTAAGGAGGCTTGATAAAGATCAATAAAATGCTTAAGCGTGCGGCATACATGAGACCAATGGCCTTTTAGACCACACCTGTGACATGGTTGGTCGTGATTATGAACATGTCCATTTTCAGTAGTATTTTTCCCCTTATTCTGAACGACGTCATTTTTATTCCATTTATTTTGGAACTTATTGCCATGAAATTTAGAATAGGGCTTGCCACGATCTTTGCTAATTGATCATTTTCCATTTCCACGTCCGTGGTTTTTCTTTCCTTGACCGTTTTTAAGGTCATTATAGGATGTTGCGTTTGCTTCATTAATTGAAGCGGAACCAGTTGGACGGGAGTTATGGTTCTTCAATAGAAGCTCATTATTTTATTCAGCCACCTTGAGACAAAAAATTGATTTTGAGTATTTTTTTAAATTGACGTGCTCGATATTGCTGTTGCAACAACACATTTGAGGCATGAAAAGTACTGAATGTTTTTTCCATCATTGCCTCATCAGATATATTTTCTCCACAAAGCCTCAAACGAGAGGTAATATTAAATATGGTGGAGTTATACTCACTAACTATTTTTGTAATGGCCCATTTTCCAAATGGACCGCCATCGGGGGTCGATGCGGGCCCACAACCTGGCCTACCAGCGCCAGTTGTGTAATGGCATGAATATAACTTGTCGTTATTTATGACGTGGTTGCAGACGTGGCTGATAGCTCAGACGCTCGTGGGAACCGCAGTTAGGCATGTGCGTCTGGAGCTAAGTAAATAGAAAATTTTTGTGTGTTGAATTGTTAATTTGCGATGTTTATATTGAAATAGTTTACATGACATCGCAATGTGTGTAAGTATAGTACATTTGACGTACGAGATCGTGTGGTAACTAGTCGTCTCGACATGCGTGTCGACGCGGGTACCAGGTAGTTTAACCGACTTAACACTAGGCCGGGGGAAATAAGATACACAAAATGCATAAAATTGGTTACATAAATAATGTGGAATGTATATTTGGTGAGAAGGACATGGTAGTACGTATGTCGCAGTTCGGGATGAGAAACCAGGCGTCGGAGCACCCGAAAATGAACTTTTGTGCTAAGAACAAGAGAAAGTGAGTTAATGGTGTCACAATTGGAGTCATGAGGATTGCCTAGAGATGTGGTAGTGAGTTGAGATGCAAAAATCAACTATATTAAGTCAAGTTTGACTCATGTTCGCCACCTTTTCTCTCTCATCAACTTCTTATCCAAAATTTAGAGGAAGAAACCAGGGTTTTAGTGGAGCAAAGTGGTGATTTGTGGAGCTTAGAGTGGGAAAAATCATCAAATACAAGGTAAGAATCACATACACCACACCTTTCTCTATCTTTTAATCCTAATTTTAGAGATGTTGGTGCTGTTTTAAAAATTGGTGAGTTGTTATTATGATGAGTTTCTATTGTTTTTAAGTGTTTTTGTTGGTGTTGTGGCTGTTGTTGGCTGGTAGAAAACCCAAAAATTCTCAATAGTTGTGTTGTCCAGAACGTGATTAGCACATCTAGTGCGCTAATGACAATTAGCGCGTTAGGCCAAAAAAATTTGCACGCTAACGTTCATCTGGGCTAAGAACGTATAATTGTATGGACATCTAGCGTTAATGACCAGACCTATCGCGTTAATGTACCCCTATTTTAACATAATTGGTGTGAAATGACTTAACACACATACAAATGACTAAATATCACACATACGTGGAAATAGGTCAGTACATGCTATAATTTGGGATATCCGGGACTAGACGGAGTCGGACCAGGGGTTAGTGACGGGACATGGAGTGCGGCGTGTAGTATCCCAACTGAGATTTCTTGAGCAGTATTTACTTTTTCTTTTAAGTTCATTTTCTATCTTGCATTACTCTATTCTTGGTGTGTTGTAATGGACGAACGTTGAGACTCTCCCTCCATATCATTTATGTGTATACGTCCACTAGGCCATAGCATGTGTGTCATCTCGGTGAATAGGGCTACTCGAGAGAGTGACGAGCACGTGTGGGTGCGTCGTAGGTTCCACGCCACCACCCAACAGATCCAGACACTGGCCTTCCTTGAGTGCTACTCGCCTGCAGTAGTCTGTTGGGAGTCTGAAGTATGGCGCTAGTCGACCCTGAGGGCTAGGAACACACACTTTGAGCTTTCGCTATTACATATGCATGCGATGAGCACAGTTGCATGTTTATGTTTTGCATGTTTATTTAATAGTTTTCTTTAAATTTCAGTATTTATTTACAGTATTACTCACTTAATTTCCTTGGGAATACTCACTTTGGACTCGTCATCTGTCTTTTTGTGATGGCTTGAGTGCAGATCCCAGTACGAGCTGGGTTAATGGCAAGTTACCAGAATACAGAGACGTTTAGCCAGACTTGTACGTTCGTATATATATATATTTTCTATTTTGGGATTTGTGCTTGAGAGCGATACACTAGGACTTTATATTGTTGATATTGTGTTACATTGAGGTCCATTTTTTTATCTATGAGGATATATGATTTTTCCACACTAGGTATTAGAGTTAATTACATGAATTTACTGTTATATATATATTGTCATGCTAAAGCCTTCCACCATGATTTATTTATTTGGGTTTAACATGATCTTAACGGATGACTTAAGTTCAGTAATAATTTAAATAGTAAATTGTGGTTTTCTTTAGGTTAATAATGATAAATGGTGGATGAGTTGGCATGTGGGACATAACTTAGCATTGGTAGACCAGGTTGTGGGCCTGCTTTGGCCCCCATGGTGGTCCATTTGGAAAATGAGTCGTTACAAGCTATGTCCCACATGCCAACTCATCCACCATTTACTTATTATTAACCTCATATTACACTAATTGTTACTGGTTAGCTGAACTCAAATCATCTGTTAAGATCATTTTAAAACCAATTAAAACATAGCGAAAGTCTTTGAACATGTCAATCAATATCTAAAACATTAAATATTATAGTCATGCATAAATAACTATGATACCTAGTATGGAAAACTCATATATCATCAATGTATCACCATATCAAAAATATCAATAGTATAGAGTCCTAGTATATTACTCAATCCCAAGTCCTAATATAAAACAAAATATGTATATACAAATGTATAAGCTTAGCTAAACGTATATGTATTTCGGTAGCTTGCCCTTGCCCCGGCTCGTACTAGGATCTGCACTTAAGCCATCACAAAAAGACAGATGACGAGTCCAGAGTGAGTATTCATAAGGAGATTAAGTAAGCAATACAGAAAGTAAATATTGGAATTTAAACAAAACTATTAAATAAACATGTGAAAATAAAATACAGACAATTGTGCTCATCGCATGCATATGTAATAATGGCAGCTCAAAGTGTGTGCTCCTAGCCCCTAAGGTAATACTAGAGCCATACTTCAAACTCCCAACAGACTACTGCCGGCGAGTAGCATTCAATCAAGACCAGTATCTGGATCCGCTAGGTGGTCGGCGTGGAACCTACGACGCACCCACATGTATCTGTCACTCTCTCGGGTAGCCCTATTCACCGAGATGGCACACATTCTATGGCCCAGTGGATGTACACACAGAAATGGCACGGAGGGAGAGCCTCAATGTCCGTCCATTTAACCACACTAGGAATAGAGTATTGAAAGACATAAAATGAATTCAAAAGAGAAAGTAAATACTGCTCAAGTAATTTCAGTTGGGATACTACACACCTCCTACTGCACTTCGTGTATCATCACTAACCCCCGGTTCGGCTCCACCTAGTCCTGGATATCCCAAATTACAACCTGTACTGACCTATTTTCATATATAATTGATATTTAGTCATTTGTATGTGTGTTAAGTCATTTCACACAAAGTATGTCAAAACAGGGGTACATTAGTGCGCTAGGTCTGAGCATTTGCGCACTATATGCCCAGACAGTTATACGTTCTTCGTCCAGTAGAACATTAGCGCGCTAGTTTTTTGGCCTAGCGTGCTAGATGCTGTGATTAGAGCGCTAATCGCGTTCCGTACAACAAAACTGCTGAAATTTCTAAGTTTTACACACACCAAACAAACCAACAACGGCCACAATACCAACAACAACACTTCAAAACACTTTAAACTTAGTTAAACAACCAAACAACCTCCATATCCTCACCAAAACATCTAAACTTAGGATTAAAAGATAGAGAAAGTTGTGGCGTTTGTGATTCTCACATTGGTTTTAATGTTTTCCTACTATAAGTTCCACAAATCATCAGGTTTGTGAGTCCAAACCCTTGCTTCTTCACTCAATTTTCGGATGAAATGGAGAGGAGAGAGAAAAAGTGGTGAAACTAAAGTCAAATATGACTTGTATATGTTGATTTGTCATCACCTCTCACATGTGCATCACTAGGCCATCAAATGGTCTCTATTTGCTACCTTTCCAACCACTAGTGACTCCGATTGTGACTCAGCTAGGACAATCATCCTTGTTTTCACCTTAAAAAGTCTATTTTCAGATGTTCCGACGCTTGGTGTCTCGTCTCGAACTGTGAGCCACGCGTACTACCATGGCCCTAACCACCATATGTACATTTCATATTATGTATTTAGCCAGTTTTATTCATTTTGTGTGTCTTAGTTCCCCCGACCTAGTGTTAAATCGGTTAGACTATCCAGTACCCGCGTTGACACGCATATCGACACTACAAGGAAAACGAAATTTAGAAACGGATTTAGAAACGGAATTAATTTCCGTTTCTAAAAAAAAAAAGTTAGCGACGGAATTGAGACGGAAACATTCAGAGACGGAATTGAGATGAATCGGAGACGGAATTAGAGACGGAATTAAATTCCGTCTCTAAAAAATGGCGCCAACATTCCCACCAAAACTTTATTTTGTTATAACCGTTCATCAAATCTCGAGATTTGTGCATCAAATCTCGAGATTTGATTAGTGCCCCCACCCCCACCCCCCCACCCAACAACAAAAAATCCCCAAATCCCACACACGTCTCGTCTCGTCTCTCCGTCTCGTCTCTCCGTCTCGTCTGGTCTCTCCGTCTCTCTCTCTCTGGTCTCTTCGTCTCTTGGTCGGTCACGGCTCTCCGTTCTCTCTCCGATCACCGCTCTCTGCTCTCTCTCTCTCTGCTCTCTTCTGTCTGAACCCTAACCCTCGCGTCCCCTCTCGCCTCCGTCAACGCGCCGCCCTTTGCCTTGCCGCGCCGGAGCCCTCGCATCTGCCATCTCTCCTCAACCTTCACCTCGCACCGCCATTAATCTCTCGCCTTTTCTCCTCTCAACCCAACCAACCAACCAACCATCTCGTTCGCCATCAAAGTGTTCTCTCCATCAACACACGAGTCGAGATTAATCGGTCTATTAGGGTTTCGTTGTAAATCCTCTTTTCATCCACCGAGCGATGGCGATGCGGCGGCCGGGATGAGCTTCTCCAAGATTGTGCATTAGTTGTTTTGTAAGTCCCTTCTTGAGTAAAATCTATTTTCAAAGACCTTTGTAATGTTTATGTTTATATTGTGGTCATTATATATATTTAGAGTACTCTAGTTTATTATCAATCCTAATTTTAGAAATCTAAGATTTTCGCTTTTTGTCTCAACAAAAACAGTTGATTCTTCCTATTTAAGCAAATTATGCCTCTCTTTGTCTTTGTCATTTCGTTACAATTTTGAGGTTCATCATATCATGAATCTAATTTCATTTCTATTTTCGGATTGCTCTTTCGCTTTTCAAACAACCGAGCTTATTTAAGAGCTTATTTCTATTTCATTTATCTCGAGATACACTAGACCTCTTAAATTGAGGATAATGGCGTTCCAAGAATTCCACAATATTTGAAGGTTGACTTCATCTTACGCAGGCAATCTACAGGTTACATAGCGTACAATTTTGTCATAGGCGCATACTCATATTGGGGGCCAAAGGCTGGTTATGCTATCTATCACATGGTAATCACTTTTACATGGTCATGGTATCCAATTTGATGCTCTGCCAAAGTAGCAATTAAATTCTCCATATCTCTATGTCTGCCAAATAGGAACTTTCAAATGTTCTCCTGTATTGAGGACTTGCAAGCATTGAAGCATGAAGCATTATTATCTCGATAAACTTGTTGCTCGTCCTAGTTTCTCTTTCTTTCCATCATTTCAATTTTTATCTCGATACGAATATTCGGCTATTTTGCACTGATGCAACCTACCATAAATATCTGATGCTCACTAGCCATCTAGAAGAGATTTTGATTTCGTTGTTGTTAATGTTGTCACTGCTTCAAATGATTTGGCTTAGGGTAGTTTCACGGTTAATTCTCTTTGCCAGCAAATTTTAATTTTTATCTGTTGTTTATTTTACCAGTTTATTAATTCATCATTTCCCAAGTTTCACATTTCTCTTTCTTTTAGTTTTCTTATCTTATCAAGTAAAATATTTATGGCGAGTAATGCAGACCTATTGTTTGGAGGGGTTACAATAGTATGTGGAATTCCTGGTACTTTATCTGGAGGTTATGTTCTTGATTTCATGAACTCCACCATTTCAAATGCTTTCAAGGTATGCCATCCACTCATTTATATTCTGCCCTCTTTCTTGTTCTGGAGTTCAAATTATTGTTCTTTTGTTTGTGTGCAATCTTTAGGAGAACTTATTCTCTTAAATTATTCATTTGCCAATGGGTGAAATTCTGCAAATCATTTTGCAATGGCTGAGTGTTGATTCATCTATGATCTGTTACGAACTATTATTAAAAGTTGACGATCTTGTGATTTAAGTTCTGATTAACAGCTTTCCAACTTCGGTAAGCATGTCTTGTAGTTCTTCTAGCGTTTTCATTTGGAAAGCCCTTCTCCCGAAAACTTGTATCATGTTATAGCCCTTCCACCTAAATTAGCGTCGTAGGTGCAAAATCTGTTACATCTGGTCAGCTACCACATTGTGAAATTGGCGTTTCATTGTTGAGTCCTCATTCTGCAAACTACGTTATGCTAAAACTTCTTTTGAACTACCTTGTAGCATGGTTTGGGTTGTTTGGCTACCACTGGCTTGCTGTTTATTTTTGTGCTTGCTGGTTTTTGAAGTGTTAGTTGTGAACAATGTGTAGGCTTGCTTTTTTTTTTTTGGTTGTTGTTTTGCTTTTTTTTTTTTTTTGGGTTCTTTGTTTTTCTTTTTTTTTTTTTTTTTGCTTGTTTGTTTTTCTAATCTATGGGACAATTCAAGAATAGATCTTTAACTTGGAATTTTGCTTGCCAATCGTAACTGTTGGATGACATTTTAGTTTTCCATAACGACAAAGCCTTTGCTTTTTTCATTTAGCACATACAATTTTCTCATTTGTCTTGTTTCCTCCTTTATGTTGGCATTTAGGTTGCTGAGTTCAATGTGCAAGCTGCTCAGCAAGGCACTGTTGAAAATGCTTGAAGGAACTGTGAGTGCACCCTTTGTATTGTTACAGTTTTTTTGCTTCATTAATAATTTTCTTAGAGTAGACGGTGTGGATTTTAGCTATATCTATGGTCTTCATTCATATTTCATCTCAAATTGTCTTTCATGATTTCTAGGAGAAGAAACAAATAATTTTTTGATACATCGCTTGAAAATAGCAAGAAGTAAAACAGCCGCTTGTTTTGCTGCGTCAATGGGAGTGAAACCTCCCCGATCTAAGCATGCTAAAAAATCACATAATTCACTTAAACAAAAACAAATGATAGTTAATCTATCTACTCCACCCTGCTGGCTACAGCTTATAATTTTGAAATCTTTAGTATGTAAGGAAGAACTTCGCTCCCAATTGTTCTTTGTTAAAAACTTTTATTTTATTTTATTATGTTCTTTCTTTGTTGTGCATGTTTTATCATTCATTCTCCTTTGTGATTGTCCATGTGAAGGATGCAAGTATGCAACACAAGTAGTCATGTACCGTCGGAAATTATAGTAAAATATCATGTTTTCTTTTGCACTGTAAATGGAGATAGTTTTTTTGCAGTTTCGTATTTTTAGGATGATTTTGATCTATTTTGCAATATTTGCGAGCGTGGCCCTATCAGTAGGTGGCTGGTTCTTCGATCGAGTGGGAGTTAGTGCCATTGATTGCCCATATCCCTGTGACAATACCTGCCATAATCTAGTTTCCAAGTGAGAGATGAGGAATTTAAAGCATATCATGTAACTTTTATAGTTGTTTACATGACTTTTAGATTGATAATTCTTTTTGTGCATATTTATAGGATTGTAAGTTTTTTTTGTGGTTGTTGAACATTAGGATTGGTGGTTTTGTGAATATTTAGAAATTTGGAGCATTTGTAATACTAGACAATTTTTCGTGGATATATAAATATTTCTCAATTTTTGATTTTTACATTTTTTTTCTCTCATTTGAATATTTGTTGATATATATTGTCGATGTATGAATGTCAAATTTTTCTTTTTTTGAGGATGTTAGCACCCCCAAGGAGTTGTTGGAGGGGGTGCAGGCGATGGAGTAGGTCCTATGGTTGTAATTTCAAGTTATAGGTTGGAGAACCAATTGGATTATGTTTATGTTTGAAAATTAAACAAAAAGAAAAATTAGAGACGGATTAGCAACGGAATTCAGACATTCCGTTGCTATTCCGTCTCTAATTTTCTAGGAATATATCATGAATCAATGATTTCCGTCTCCGATTCCGTTGCTAATCAGAAACGGAATCAGAGACGGAATTTATTCCGTTTCTGATTAGAAACGAAATCAGAGACGGAATGCAATTAAAAATGTACCATTTTGAAAAAAATTCCATTTCATTTCTGTTCCGTCTTTCTAATTTCCGTTTCTAAATCCGTCTCTAATCAGAAACGTAATTATTCCGTCTCTAATCCGTCTCTAATCACGGAATCAAATTTCCGTTTCTGATTGAATCAGCGACGACGATTTTAGAGACGAAATTTATTCCGTTTCTGTTCCGTTTCTGATTTCAATTAGAGACGGAATTTATGCAAATCAGAGACGGAAAATTCCGTTTCTGATTTGCTGTTTTTTTGTAGTGTGAGGTGACTACTTAACACACGATCTCGCACGTCAAATGAAACATAATACCACACAGTGCGATGTCATTTATGCTATTTCCATACAAACATCGCAATTTACCTAGCTCCAGGCGCGCACAAGTCTAACTTCGGGTCCAACGAGCATATGAGCTATCAACCACATCTGCAAACATGTCATTATTAACGGCGAATTAAATTCAGGCTGTTACGGTTTTCAAATATTGTAGCCTAAGATTCAGCCAATCGTTTTGAGCTTTTGGAAATATCACCGTCTTTTGGTGATCATATCGCACTTTCAAGCTTAACCACAAGGTGAGATGATCTATAATAGTGAAATATTCACTTTTCAGACCTTCATGAAGATGATGGCGAGGAATATCAATGCTTTTGCACAATTTTGCATTGATGTTCCATTTCCTTCTATAATAGTTTCTCCTAAGTCTTTAGCTTGGAGATGTATTTCGGCTTCCAGTTGTCATGACAAATAATGATTGTCAGTGATATCAAGAGCAACAAATTCAAGATTTTGAAGGTTTGTCATAGTCTAAAAATATATCAACAAAATAGTTTTTCTCTTTTATATAAAATAAATAACATGCGATTAAATATATGTTCACAACTTGATTATTAATATGCAAAATGTACTACTTGTATGAGTTGGTGGGACAACCTTCAGGTTGGGTGGTGAGACGAAGTCTACTTAATATCATGCCTCATCGAACAGGATAACTCATCTCCTTTTCAATGTTTAGCTTTACCAGGGACAAAGCTTACCTACTCTCAACCCAAACTCATAACACTATATTTGCAATATAAAAAATCAAGAATATATCATAATTAATCGTTTGTAGTATAGCGAGAAAACTAGTTATGTCACGTATTGACTTTTGATTTATGATGTAGAAGATCGTACAAGACGCAACTACAGAGTATACTTACGCAATCGGTGACATTATAATTCATAGTATATGAATAAAATATGCATATGTAAGTGATGCATGAAATAAAAGAAAGCAACCATGATAATATGGAATAAATTAAACTTATTTAAATTAACAAAAATTATACCTCCCTAGCTTTGTTTTCTCATCAAGCCTTCTTAAACTTCAAGATCTCCCTTTTGTGTAAAAGCAAGCTCATGCTGATAACGTGTTGTAAATTGAGTTGGAACTCGCTAAGAACTAGATAAGGAAAATAGAAGACTAAGAACTTCTACTACTACAAAGGAGAAGAGAATAAATGAGATAGTTGGAATGAGACGTTTTCATTCAACTTGGTGTGTTTTTACAATGAGCTTGTCACCCTTTATATAGGTCATTTAGTAATAATGATAAATATACTTTAGACAATGTGTACAAGTAACATACACACCCCATGTCATACAATACATTACAAATAATTTGACAATACATGGAAGAGTTGGTGTACATTGGAAATAGTTACAAGTAATATGACAATACATAGACAAGTGGATGTACTATTAAGTGAGAAATATAAGTTACAAAACTACACAATATGTTGATGTCCATGAATGATCATCCATACTCCACAACATTTATTTTTTTTGTTAATTATTTTTGCTTTAATATTACATGAAAGAAGTGCATAACATTCACGTGAGAAAAGCCAAGTACAAGTCCATGAATGTCTCTCGGAGATAAGATTAATTAAAGGTAGTTCAAGAGATGAGAAAAGTGATGGAATTTGGTGGACATGACTCAAGAGCATCTGTCATGTCATGTGGTTGCATTCTAATGGCGAAGCAGTGTGTTCTCTCGAGTCTCATCCCATCAAACCATCTTCTCTTCCCTTCAACATCGATCTCATCAACATCGATCTCATCCACTCAAACCTATATTTAATTTCATCCAATATTGTTGACCGGTTTTTCAAAGTCTTTTCATGACAAAAACATATTATCAAATCAAACAATAGAACTTATAAACTACTTGAATATTTGGTCTTTTTTTTGTTAATTACAACTCCTCTTAGTTTGTTTGTAAAAACGCTATTTTATTAAAACTTTAATAGTAATCACGTACTTCCTCCCTTCCAAAATATGAGTCACGTTTTTGAACTTATTTTTTGTTACACAATATGCGTCACATTATGAAATCAATGAAGTATTAAAATTTTAACCTCATTTTATTTAGTTAATAACATCATTAGTCACATTTTTTTATATAATACTCATAATAAATAAAGTTATTTATGGAAGGGTAAGTTAGTCTTTTTAAAAAATTTAATGGAGATTCAATCATTACATTAATTCTTATGCACAAGAAAACTATGACATATATTTTAGTAATAGAGAGTTGCTTCTAAGGAGATACTAAAACAAGTTTACCAAAAAAAAGAAAAAAGAAAAAAAAAGCAACCAATGAGAAGTTGTTAGTTCAAGTAGTTCAATGTTTCAAGTTTCTACAAATGGATTATAATATTTGTTATTCTCGTTGTTATAGATTGTTTATACCTTTTTAGGTGTTAGGAACATCAATACAACAAATTATTCAAAGTAGTCAGATAGTCCGAGATAGCCTTAAACACCTAGTGGTCTCAAACTCGTAGAAAATACTAGAATGACAACAACAATATAACACCATAAAACACATTCACTCACTTGAGCCCTTCATGCGACCTCAAACTCTGTGTTATGCGTCGGATCTATGTATGCCCGCATCTCAAAACACGTATAGATGGCTCTTGTGACCAAATGTGTCTTAAGGTGTGACATAATGTTGTCGTACCCATAAAAAAAAGCCCATGTGCCTATTTTGCATGGCTAGCTTAGCCCGGCCCAACAAGCCCACCGAGCCAAAACATTTCAGTTTTATCTTTCGAGAGAGACAACAATCCACTCACTCACTCACTCAGTCGTTCATTCGGAAACCCAACTTTGGAAACTCTGGTGAGTTCGTCCTCTGTTCGCTTTCCCTAAATTGCACAAAATCCTTCTCTGTTTCTTCTTCAATTCACACAATTCACATGTCCCTCTCTCTCCGATCCGCGCTTCTTCGATTCCCCATCACAACCCACTCCTCACAATTTCGAATCCCCATTTTGATTCCCAACAAATCGAAGGTTTTCATTTCATTTGCTCGATTGCTCTGCATCTCACCGCGAATCTCAATTTCATTTGATTATCTTGTTATCTAAGCTGATTTGGTTTCTGGGTATTGCAGAAATTGCGCCAATTTCGGTTCTTTTGCTCTGCAATGGCGTCGGAATCGAAGGAGTCGCCGTCCAACAATCCGGGTCTTCATGCTGCTGCTTCCAGTCCTGATGAGGCCACTAAGGGCTACTTCATGCAGCAAACTGTGAGTGAGTCGTTGATTGTGTGAGTTTTTAGGGTTTTGAATTTTTGGTGATTTGGGTTTGTTTGGATTGGCAGATGTTTAGGATTAAAGATCCCAAATTGAGCCTCGATTTCTACTCTCGCGTGTTGGGAATGTCGTAAGTTCGTTTTCTTTACAAATAATGTTTACATTAACCTGCTCGGTTTGCCACAACGGTAAGAGCGGTTTCGATTCCCTGTGTGTGTGGTAAGATAGCTTGGGCTACTGGAGTATGCCCAGAACGATTACACATGAGCCTGTCGAAATGATTGAGAATTGGGTTTTGTTGTGGCAATTTATTGCATTTGATTTTGTGAGATATCAGATTGAAAAGTTTGATTTGGATATGACATGACTAATTGGGGATTGGAACTATAATGAATTACGCTTGTTCGTCGGTACGAAAAGGAAGATATGATAGGGATAGGGGAACAACAAGGATAGGTTATAGATTATAGCACCTTGGTGTGACTCATCCCTATATAAATAGTAGATTAGTAAAAAAAAAATTAAAAAGATGTAGGATAGCCCTCCTAAAAATATTTTTATACTCTACGTTGTTAAAACTTATTTAATATATAATAAATATCCAACAAGATTATCTAAAATTAAGAAATTAATGTGTAATGATTTGTAATTTTAGTGAAATTATTTGTTTTATAATATTTAGTTAATTATTAATCACTATTTTTTTCATTAACAATATTAAGCTATATACAACAACAACAACAACAACAACATAGTTAATTATTAATCACTATGGATCAAACTTTTCCATTGTGCTCGATTAAGTGCAATTGATGGTGAGCTTTGCAAACCATTTAAATCCCTTTTAAATATTAAGCTATATGTTATTTTAAATTCAATAAGTTATAAAATAATGCTTATTCAAATTCAAATTTAAATTCAAGATAATGCTGGTTTCACCCTTGGATAGTGAATGCAAATTCAAGATAATGGTTGTCAAATGAAGTAGCATTTATTTTTTGTATTTTTGAAGGTAACATGATTCTACTAGTACTTATTCAAATGCAGGAATTATTCGACTGAATGTTTTGTTTTGTGGATTATGATATTGCTATTTTAAGCTATTCTAACAATAAAACATGGATTGTCCATAAATTTCAAAACGAGGTGCATGTGGCCTACTATTTGAGACGTCCCATGGAGCAAATGAATTATCCAACTTCTATTAAGAGGACGGCTACTGCAACGTTAAACATTGATGCAACAAACTCATGGGGAGAATTCTGCATTCGCTGATAAATACAGTTTAAGGTTCAAATATGGCCTGTAATGTATCTACTTGATTTTAGTTGGTAACGTATCTGCTTGTCACAATTGAAGTTATCAATTGATGCGAGTTAATTAGGTAGACTAGATCATAGCTTCTCGACCTCATTGATTCAATAGAATGCTGAAAAAATAGGAGATATAGAAACATTCTTAAATTTATTGAACTCTTTAATAAATTATTGGGCTGATTTCATTTGCTGAGAATAGTAAATTCTGCCAAACATAGTAAACCCAAGGGAAAAAAAATTATTGAGTTAATCTCATTTATTGTTATCAAACATGTGATTCTCTGGATCTGGACCTGTTATAATTGAAGCAAAAACTGGCTAAAGAAGTGGAAAAGCATGTAGCTGAGATTAAACAGTGCTATCAATTAGTGGGAATGACGAGGGAAGGAGTTGCTAGTATTTCGCTGTGAAAATATTCTCTTATGAATTGGTAGTCTGTTGTCATTATACTGCGGCAGAATGTTTTTTGTTGCATTGTAATTTTTATCTTCAAATTTATTATTTAGATTTGTATGTATGTTTCTTATCTTTTACCTGGGAGGCAGATCTGATTCACTGTAGTTTTTCATTCGAATTTCATTTTAAGAAACACAGTGTCGTATTTGTCATACCGATCCTTTTCGCTTTATGCATGCTTTCAGGTTACTGAAGAGACTGGACTTTCCAGAAATGAAGTTCAGTTTGTATTTCATGGGTTATGAGGTAATTTCATTTATAATGAATCCGCACCATCACCCAAAGAAATATAGAATTAAAATGCTTAGGGTGCTGGATTCTGATATGAATTGTGCAAACTTTCATTTAGGATCCAACAGCAGCTCCAGCGGATCCAACTGATAGAACAAGATGGACTTTTGGTCAGAAGGCCACAATTGAGCTTACACAGTGAGTACATTTCTTTTTCCTTTTGATAGCTAATATCACTCTGTTGTTCAGCTATCGCTCATTTCTATTTTACCTGTAAAATTTCTAAATCTCCATTATTTGCAGTAATTGGGGAACTGAGAGTGATCCGGAATTCAAAGGGTACCACAACGGGAATTCAGAACCTCGAGGCTTTGGTTAGTATTTAAATAGGCTTGCTGCTTCCTTATACATTTTTTTTTTCTTTTTTTGATCAGAACCTTATACATCAAATATCACATATGAGTGACTTGTTAGTATTATCTTCTCTGCTAGGAGAAATTAGGCGCAAAGTTACGATAAACACATTTGGGAAAAAATAGGAAAAATTCAAAATGAAGGATTCCATGCTTTAGGGGTACCAACACCATTTGATGCTCTTAGGCAGCTCCATTAGTAAGGTAGATGATCGCCCATAAATGAGGTTGAGGGTTCAAATCTCTCTCCATGCAAGTTCGGGAGGTGTAAGTAGGTTTCTAATAAAGAAAACATCATTTGATGCTCTTCAGCGCCCTGTTGATTTTCAGGTCACATTGGAATCACTGTGGATGATACCTACAAGGCATGCGAAAGGTTCGAACGTCTAGGAGTGGAGTTTGTCAAGAAACCTGATGATGGTAATGGTCTTGTACTTGAGTAGGTTTTTTTAACCATCATTGTTTGAATTATCTATATCCACAATCACTGTGATCAAATGGACTCTCCTGTCACTTCGTCTGCACATGATTCTCCATGATACGTCGCGAAGCCTTTTGGTCGAATATTGTTTACCCCTTCATCATGATGGCAATCTTTGATGCAATACTTGTTCCGGCTTTTCATTAGGAAAAAATTGTCGGTGCAGCGAATGATTATGAAGTAACAATATTGCTGTGCCGGTTGCAGGAAAGATGAAGGGAATAGCATTCATCAAGGATCCTGATGGCTACTGGATTGAAATTTTCGACGTCAAAACCATTGGGAGCGTAACTGCGGGTGCGGCGTGAGAACAGAACATCTAGGTATTGCTTTTCTTATTTTGCCATTCTCCTTGCTCGCGACGGCAGTCCTTTTTGGCATGCGCCATTGTGTATTTGTAGCTGAGCATGCAAAACTGAATGTTAAGTTTGGTGGCTTTGAGGCCTCAGACCTTGCTTTGTGACCGAGAATATATATCTACGCCCCCTTTTGGAATAGCAGTTAATGTACTTTTTATCTTATCTTATTTTACCAAGATATTGCCTGTAAATTGAACAAACATGCTAAAACTGATTTTCTACAAGTTCTCATTTCACAAGCAACAATGCCAGCAAAAGTGCTCTCCCTTTTTTTTTTTTTTTTGCCAAATTTGATGTATTGATGTTCCTAACACTCAAAAATGGCTACAACAATCAACTATTTAGGTGACCTAATAGTTTGGTATAGAATTTAGAAGTAAAAGGTCATGGGTTCAAATCTTAATGGGTTAATACTAAAGGAGTATCGCCTCCATTTATCCGAAAAAATATGGCTACAATAAGCTATTACAACGAGGGTAATAGACAAAATAATTTTTTGAAGCTTGGAACATCACCACCACAAGGAGGGCAACAAGCCAACTATCTAAAGAAGGGAGCAACACCCTAACAAACTACATTAAAACCCTAGACCAACATAACTAAATACGTAACAAATACAACTTGCGAAACAATGATTATACTCTTCAATTGAAAAAGAAGAAAATTCCCTCCATCGATTTGTCGTTGGCACGTCATATTGGATTTAGCAAGAGACAACCTTAGAAAGAACAAAGTTTCATCCCTTAAAAAAGTGCATGACATTTATATGATGTGTCAAAGAATTGAGGACTAACTGTAGTTGGTTCGAGTGGTTTGGCATGTTAAGCCTCTTCACTAGCAGTCTCATTTCGAGCTTAACAATTGGAGTTGTTTCGAGAGCTTCTTTATTTTGTGAAGTAATTGTACTCCTCGAGTGTGAACTACGTAGGTTAAATGGTCTTCCGAATATGGGTGGAATAAACAATAACAACAATAATATATCTTTAATCTCAAATTAATTGTCAATTGCATAAATTAATCTCTTCGATTGCACTCGATTTTATACAATTCGCGTGCCATTGATGCTTCTTCTTTTTTTTTTTTTTTTTTTTTTTTTTTTTTTTTTTTTTTTTAAGATTTGATGGCCTGAACTCACATAGGCGAGCTGAACACACAACTTCTTCGACCGACAACGCCGTTGGCCGGACCAACTCTAGTCCAGCCACCACAGAATCATTCACACTCTCCTCGAGTCCTCCAACCGGAGATCCAAACGCACATCCAACGCATCAGATCCAACACTCCCACCAAAGTAAAAGGCACATGCGTGCCATCACAAACATGTGGCGCCAAATTTTCCAATCTTTATAACCAGAAAAACAGACACAAACTTTGACATTTGCGATTCATTCTCTGTTTCAGAGATCCGATTCGGTGGGTTTTCATGGCCGAAATCTGTGTTCTGGGCTTCATCTCTATGTCCCCATCTCTTCGAACCTCCCCTCTCACGTCCTTCCTCGCATTCTCCCCCACTCGCCGCCCCCAATTCTCCCCTTTGAGCGTCCATTGCTGCGCTTCCTCCGATGGAGGCGGCGGGCGCTCTCGCGGCGGCGGCGGCGGCGACGATTCCTTTGGGTTCTATCTCTGGAATGGGGATTCCGGTATGTTATTATGGTTGATCTGTTTTGGGGTTTTAGGGTTTTCGCAATTGTGATGAAAAGGTTGGATCTTGTTTGGTGATGGTGTGGATTCGTGTTGGAATTGTGACCGTCAAGTGGGTATTTTGTGCTGATTTGAGAAATTGAGATTGTTGGATTGAAACCTAGGTTTTGAGGAATTGGGGGTTTTTAGTGAATTGGGCGATCGTTGATTTATTGTTGCTTATGTTAAATGTTTCATCAGATGAGCGAGATTCAATGTTGAGAGGTTTTTGAAATTCGCGGAATCGCGCAAGAATTTATGTAGTTCAATCAAATTGATTTACATAGTAGGAGAGAAATCTTGTTCTTCTTGTTGACAAATTGATTTAAAACTGTTATGTTGGTAAGGAGCACAAAAAAGTCCTCTCCAATTCACGTGTTTTTGACTAGCCCATTTTTTATACCCAAACAATGGAGAGGGTTGGGATACGTTGACAGCCGGCATATAACTTTTGTTACTATTTATGAAATGGATCGAACATATATAAAGGTTGGGGGATTTGCACTTAATTGAGCTCAATGGAAGAGTTTGATCCATGTAATTGTTTCACAACTAATTGGGGATTATGGCTATGTTGTTGTTTGTTTGTTTATCTCCATGCAATTGTTCTCTGATCACAATTCCTTGTTTATTTATTTGCGGCAATTTTTTTAATGCGGCGAGGCAGTGTTAGGCTATGTTGTTGTTGAGCACAATGGTTTGCAAAGCTCACCATCAATTGCACTTAATCTAGCACAATGGAAAAGTTTGATTCATGTAGTCGACCCCAGTTAATTTGGGACTGAGGCTATGTTGTTGTTGTTGTTGTTGTTGTTGTTGTTGTTGTTGAGGCGGTGTTAGGCTGTTTAGCCCCGCCTATTATTTAGTTAGACTTCTCTAAAAATAATTTAATATATTTAGAGACCCCTCAATGATTTTTTTTTTTATTATTTGTTTTGAGAAAGATCCCTCAACAGTTAGAGTCGTACTTTCTCACCTACACATTCTCTCAACTATATTTTCAACTCTACACTTTCCCACATATTTTGAAATAAAAATATTTAAAAATAATAAATAAATAATATTTTCAGTTAAAAATATTTTTTAATAATTATTTTCAAGCTCACTGCCCGCTTTATTAAGGGCTAGGCGGTGGAAACCCCCAAAGGCCTAAGGTTGCGCCTTGAAAACATTAATTTGCAGGCTCCATTTTTGGGTATTATATTTGCTTTTTTTGTAGATTGGTGGAGGCTATAATGTTTAATTTATATTGCTTGCAGCTATACATTGGGAGAGTGAGGAGAGAGTAACACTTTTTACTACTGAAGGGCTCATTCAAATAGGGGGCTCTGTGGTCCCTCGCCGAGTTGCTTCATCAAAGGTAATGCACTTCACTCCAATGCAAATTTGGAAGCAACATATTGTTTTTAAACCTTCTTCATATTGAATTATGAATCTATGTTGTTGACTGCTACAAATGGTAGAGGACCAAAAAGAGAATTTATAAACCTATCATATGTTCATCTGGCAACCAAATGTATGTAACGGTTTTGACAACAATTCTATTATTATCCAACCACTACAACGACAATGATAAAGCCCTAAGCTTTTATTTTATTTTATTTTTTTATTTCCCTGCATTCCGCCATCAAGCTTTGCGCTACTTTTTGCTTGAAGGAATCTTATTTGATTTTTTTTTTCTAGAAACATCTCTTAGACTTGTGAATTAATTAGTTACAATTTCTTAATTTTCTTATCAATTGTTAAAATAAAGCGAGCGCAGTGGAAGAGTTTGATCCATGTAGCCGACTCCAACGTATTTGGGATTGGGGCTTTCTTATCAATTGTATGATCTATTTTTTTGGGTGAACTAACTATGGTATTTGTTTTTGTTCAGTTTGTATATATATATTGTTGTCTGGTGGGATTCATGTATTATCTAAGCACTTATCATTAATTCTTTGCAAAAACAACAGAGATCAAATGATTCTCAGAGATCATAGATATCGGGAGAGTGATTATATGGATCCTAAACGACAAATATATCTCGGTGCTCTTTTTGACATCGCAGCAACAAACGTAAGCCGTAATTTCTATTAATATTGTAGGCAGTCTGGGACTTGAGTATTTTGAAGCTTTCTAATTGTGGTGCAATATTAAAAAAATTCAGGGGCTTGATATGGGCAGAAGACTCTGCCTTTTTGGATATTGCAGTTCCATCGAGATGCTAAGTGACATTGTCGAAGACACTGTCATGGAGAACGGTGGAGAGGTATGGATTTGCTGACCGTGTGACAAAAGATTATGAAATTTTACTTTTTTTTACTAGCCGATCGAAAAAAAAATACTTTTTCATGAATGAGCTTCACATGTATGATATCCCAATTTTCTAATGACAAGGAAAAGACTTTGCAGCTGACCGGGTGACTAATTTGAGTTAAATTGTTGAGGGACGTTTGGCTTTTAGTCTTTTACACATGACCTTTGTGCAAGTGGATATTATGGAGAGGTCTTTCAGGCCAGTAGTGAAAACAAGTGCCAGGAAAGCTATTATTCACCCTAATGGGCAATAAGATAGATATGAAAGTGCCTGGACAAATGAGAGCCGATGAAACGTCATTTTGTTTTTGTTTTCCTTTTTTTTTTTTTATAGTCTGTTGAGGCGAGATTTGGACTTGAACTGATATTTGCCTCCCTTGTTCAGGTTGTTGCCGCAGAGAAAGCAAGCGAAGGAGGACTGCAGGAGAAGCTAACAATGAAGGTCGCAGTACCGCTACTTTGGGGCGTTCCTCCGGCATCAGAGACTCTTCACCTTGCCGTCAGAAGCGGTGGAGGAATCATTGACAAGGTCTGTCTTCAATGGGACTACTTGTAACATTCCAGTACTTTTCCAATTTGCTTCTAATCTCATTTGTGCATACATGTAAATAAATGTTGTATTTATCTGTACAAATGCTTCTGTGATAAGGCCTAAATGTTCTCATCACAGGCTAATAATTATGTCACACATACATGTAATTGATTATGCCATTCATATTGAATAGGCAAACTTATTTAATGGTTCAATTTGAGCATCTAAACTCAAAAACACCTTCCCCTAACAGACTACAACATTGTTGACAGAGTTGAGAACCTGTGTGCACCTTCAACATATAAGTTGAAGGTGTGACAGAAACTGACAGTGACACCAAATTTTATGCTTTTTTTGTTTTCTTCTTGTATTTGTTTGTTTGTACTCTATCTTTGCATCCACAAGTCCTACTCTGCTTTCTTTTGTTTTACTTTCATTTCATACAAGTTGAGGGAACACAGTGAAGGGTGATTTGTGTCTTGTACTTGCTAAATAATGGAATGGTTGTACTTTGACGAACCTTATTTTTTGATGGATAGGATATCTTATTTTTGCACGTATAGAAGATTACAAGTAAATCTAGAAGATACACTTTTGTCTACCCAATTGCAAGAATATGGAAAGTCGTCAAAAAAATATTTGTTTCCTCCATTTTCGTCACTAGTTCCTTTAGGGTGTGTTTGGTGCGCTAGAATTTGAGGTGGAAATTTAAATTCATGGGAATTCAATTCTTATGAATTTATTGCGTGGGAATTTAAATTCATGTGAATTAAAATTTATGGAATTACAATTGCTATTAATTCAAATTCATTTGTTTGGTTATATAAAGGAAAATTATGATTGGAATTCGAAATTCATTTTTATTGTTAATAAATGATGTATCGAATAATTTATTTTGTTAGTACTAAAATTAATAAAATTTTATAAATGTATAGGAGATGAATTAATTGATGATTAAAATATTTTATACTATTTAATAATAATTCTAAAAAGAATTGAAATTCTAAATATTAAATACTATATATATGTTAAGTTTAGTTTTTTTAAGTAAGTTTTAATTTAGTATTAGTTTATATATTTTAAGGTTTTCAAGAGAGATATATGTATATATCTAATATTAAATAGCATGTACATATATGTTGCATTCATTAAAAAGCTTGTATTATGTATTTATCTTTCATTTTTGCTAAACATATTTACCTTTTTATCCAAAAAATGAATTTATCTTTTTGTAAAAAAATGTATTTATCTTTTATTTTTTTGAAGTAAACGTATCTATCTCAAGATATCAATATCTTAGCAACACACTTATATATATATATATATTTTTAGCCGTGGGCACAAGTTGTCAAAAAATTAAAAAACGTATTTATCTATTTGTATTTGGCTCTTAACTAAAAAACAAAGGAAGACATGATTAATACGTGGTTATATAATTCAGTTAAAAATTATAATATCATCTAAAAGTTAATTTCATACCATTACCAAACATAGGAATTAAACTCAATTTCAATTCCAATTTATTTTTTCATGTACCAAACAAAGGAATTTACCTAATTCCAATTCCTACCAAGCAAACACCACATTAGGATATGATGCCATATATTCATATTTATCTTTCAACTCCAGGTATTCGAAGCCCCACAAGCCTCGACTACTCTTACAGTTGTTTTTGCACTCGAGTTTGTTATCTTTTGTAGGCACATCGTTTTTTAGAATATTTAAGTATCGAAAGATAAAATGACGCATTGATTCAATGATCATGCAATGTTCGCATAGTTGTTAATTTGTATTATGCGGCCTCCAAGTAGCGTTTGCGAGCCCCAAAATATCAAATACTTACATATGCATCATGTAATTACAAGGTATAACAGATTATTTTTTATTGCTTTTCCAATTAATGCTTCATGCTTCATTGGCAGACAAACATTACAAACTTAAAATTTGAACAACCATCTCAATAACAATAAAAATTAGTCACTTTCCATCCGCGTTATAAAAATGGGAATCTCCTCTAGCCATGCGGTTCTCTCGTATGCCACATAATAAATAAAGTGAAGACAAACATATATTTGACTTTCATTTGCATTGCACATATAGTTTAATTGAAAAGAAATATGCATTTAAGGCACATGGTATGCACACCAATATATTTGGACTCCTATTTTTGTTTCTATCTTCTTCTTCTTCTTTTTGTTTCTTCCCAATTCATGTGTAGTTTACCATTTGAAAAAGAAGTCTAGAACTAATAGAACTTTCTCTTTATCAGTTTATTAACTTTTATAAGAGTTGAATTTAGTGGCAACTTTTGTTATGCATTGACTCCACTCTCCCTTCAATTGACTTATGTTGAAGATATTCCAAGTCTAATCTGTGGTTAATATTTAATTTACCATAGCACTATAATATTCCGATATATATCCTCTAGTTGCCCTTTATTTTACAATGTGCTACAGAACATAAGCAAACTTAAGGATCCAAAATTCTCAAAAACTTGGATGATGTAAACATGTTAGAACTATTTGAAGTTCAGGGTCCAAACTTTCTCCCTTTAATTTTTATCAAAAAACAAAGAAATTCTCCCTGTATTATTTTTTATTTTTTATTTTCGTCAAAGCTAACTCCACCTATGTTGTACACTATGTGCGCTACAGAGCCGGTCCCAAGTCCGGATAAAGGAGGAAGACTCGTACGCCCATTTTTTTCATACCGAAAAATGAGTAAGAGATGTCTCAAACTCACTTTTCATACACGAAAAGTGAGGGAGGGAGACCCCAAGCTCATTTTCCAAAAAATGGAATAAGGTTGCGACAGGTTGACAGCCAACGTAAAACTTTTGTCACTTTTCATGAAATGGATCAAACATTCATGAAATTTTTGTCAAAGCTCCCTGTAATCGTTTAAATTGTGCAGGATATATTTCTTATGGAGGGCTAATTAGGATATATTATTTTATTTTTATTTTTTTATAAAAAAGAAACCACTACTTATGATACTCGAACTCCAGATCTTTTACCCTACTAACCACGTACCAAATCAGAGAGTCGTCCACTTGATCAATAATGTTATAGTATATTGCATGCATCACAAAATGTATCATAAAGAACTGCTTCTAATGCAATATTTAGCATTTCCATATAGATTTTTTCTCTTCAAGCTATTCTAAAATGGAAGAATGTAAAATAAATGTGGGAAGGCCCTTGTTCATGCAAACTTCCAAACTTCTCTCTGTTGATACATACTCTCTTTGTAGTACTTTCACAATATTAATGCACCCTAACTAGCTGTTCAGGGCATTGCCTAGTATTTTGTGTCAGTTGAGAAAACCCTGTCTCTTTTGACCTTTGCACCCTCCACTAGAAAAGACATCCTTCAAAGACAAAATTTAATTAATACAAATAATATATATATACATATATCTTATTGATATATTTTCATAGCTAGCTAGCTTGATTAATTAAATAACTCCTTAGCTGGCAACCCAATTAATCTAATAAACAGAATCCATGAAATGGTCAATGGATGGACAATCTATGAGTGTGCATATATTTGGTTTGATTTAATTTCTCCAAACAAATTAAGACTCTCAAATCCTATGAACCAATGACCTCACTGATGAGGCAGGCATCAAAAAATGTGATATAAGTCATTCATATGGTTGGAGCCCTGGACGGCTCCCCAACAAGGATTCCCTGTCACTCACACATAATTAATTAAGATAATTTCGGTCTTCATGCATACCATTTTAAAACCTTTTTTTGGTTTTCTCAAGTGGGATTAGTTAATGACTGCCGATCAGTTTTTCAAACCTGTTTACTCATATAATTAAACTAATAATTACCATAATTAAAAGCTAATTAAGTCTTTCTTTGAAGAAAACGAAAGTCCTGTCCAAATTGCACCTGTCATTATCATCAACAAAAGCAACACTTACTCATTAAGATTAAACTAAAGTTTTACCAGCCAAATTACTTAATTAACTAATCCACTGTAACAGAAAGTTATGCATAAATTAATTACTAATTGCATGTTCTATTATAATTAACAAACAGTTTTAATTAATTTGGCAACTAAGAAAATCATAGAGAAGATGCTTGATTTAGTTAGTAATAATAAATGGAATCCAATTACCTGTAACTTAACTAATTGAGCTTATAAACTTATAATAAAACTGACCATATATAATATATATTTGCGAAGGCTCAACATATTATAATATCATCACCATGGCATGCATGATTAATTTTTTTAATTAAGCTCACAATATATAGTATTCGACGAATCAACTTGCACTAGTGCCACTCTCCCCATGTACACACACCACTTCATAAAACACTACAAAAATATACAATAATGCAAAATGAATATAATATCTTCATATATTAATTATTATATTATATAATGATGGCTCATCTAGCTTTGAATATATGACGAATTATACAGTAAACTGAAAGCCGTACAGAGAGACACACAAGCACCATTTCCCAAAAAGAAATGCAGTAATATATCAAGGAATGCTAAGGAGAGAAAATTAAAACAAACTAACTTTTACCAATATACCATCAACCCTCAATTTGCTGACATCATCAATCTTCTCTACCCTCTCGCACATGCACACACATTCACACGCGTGTGAAATCTCTCTCTCTCTCTCTCTCTCTCTCTCTCTCTCATATGGTAATAATGATGTGATATCAGTACTCTCCCCCCTTCAAATCTCTCTGATTTTACTTGCAGTGGTGGTCATGCATGAGTCAGAATATTATCATCATCATCATTAGTAGTAGTACATGACCTTACCTTGTTGTGTCTTGTTTTCATCAAAGAAGAACAAGTTGTTGTTGTTGTTGTTGTTGGCAATGGCAGAAGAAACATTAATAATGTTATGATTGTTGGACATCACAAGCTGTTTAATCTCCTCAATAGTACCATACTCATCTAATGGAGTAGTAGTAGTACTAGTAGTTGTTGTGGTAGTAGCAGTTGTTGTTGTTGTTGGTGGTGTCCTCCACTGATCATGGTCACTATAATTCATAATAAGATCACCTCCACCACCACCACCACCACCACCACCACCATTGAGAGCATTACTTAGTTTTTGTTGATGTTCATGATCTTGATGAAAGCCAGCATTAATGTAGTACAAGTTATTATAACTCTCAATCATCATGTGAGGATCATTAGGGCAATCATCATGACCACCACTAACATGACCATACTGATGAGAGTCATAATCATGAACATTGTCTCTACTACCACAGCTCATGATATGATGACTTGTAGAGCTCCCATCAGAAGAACTACAACTTGGTTGTTGATGATGCTGATGATTTGATGGTCCAAACATTATTAGAGTGCTATGACTATGAGGCATGTTATTGCCACACATTATGTTCAAGCTACTCTCTTGATGAGTAGTAGTAATGTTGAACATAGGTTGATGAGTAGTGGTTGTAGTGGTAGGAGTAATTGTTGGAGAGTAAGTACCATGAGTGATGTTATGATGATGGCGATTGCCTAGAGATGGTGATGATGATGGAGATGAATGGTGGAGATGATGATGATGATGAGATTGGTTTAATAGTGGTGGTGTTTGGATTATTTTTGATGAAGAAGAGGAGATATTGCTATTAATATTGGCAAGCATAGAGCCCATGAGTTTCTTCTTGAGCTTGGTGTTCCAATAGTTCTTGATATCATTGTCAGTCCTCCCTGGCAACTGTGCTGCTATAATTGACCACCTGCACTTGTTTAGAATAGCTTTCCATTATAAGCAATCACCACTGATGACCTTATATATCCAAGTCTTTATTATGGTTTACAGTTAATATGTATATTGAGATCTAAACTTGGCATGCATGGACTGTGCAGAAGAATGACCTAATTTAAGAAGATACTTCAATCATAGATACAAACTTTCCCCCGAAACTTAAATTCTTAGCTATACTCATCAATTCATTTAATTTATTTAAGTTTTTTTCCCTATCTCCACAAGTTTTCCATATATATAATTGGTTGATTATTTTCAAAGATGATCATATGAAAAGCAAGAAAATAACTAAAATGGGAAAGTTTAATAATTTAGAGAGAGAGAGAGAGAGAGAGAGAGAGAGAAGAGAGAGAGGGAGACCTGCTTCCAATGCTGGCAAAGAGACTGCAAATGATTCTGTCTTCATCATCAGAGAATTCTCCATGTTTGATGTTGGGCCTTAGATAGTTGAGCCATCTAAGTCTGCAACTCTTCCCACATCTCTTCAGACCTAATTAAAAATGATCACAAAATCAAACAAGTTGAAACTCATGATTAGTTAATTATGAGATCAAGAGAGCGAATTAAAGAGAGAGAGAGAGAGAGAGAGAGAGAGAGAGAGAGAGAGAGAGAGAAATAAAGAAACCCTAGAAATGAAGAAACCCTAAAAGCTAGAATAAATTAAACAGACCAGCTTTGTGAGGGAGAGCAATCCAATTCCCACCAGTCCCATACTTCTCTATGTAGTCCTTGAGCTTTGAGTCCTCCTCAGGAGACCATGGCCCTTTCTTCACATTTGCTTTGTCACAACAAGGAGCTCTTCCCATCTCTCTCTCTCTCTCTAAAAATCTCTTAAAATCTTATCTTTCCCCCTCCAATGCTTTGGTGGTGGTGGTGGTGGTGGTTTTGCTCTTGAGATTAATAGTTGAGACTACTCATCTTATGCTTTGGTTTTGGACTTTAATGTGTGAGCTAGCTAGGCATATATAATACAAACAAAGGGTCTCTATATATTTTTAGAGAGAGAGAGAGAGAGAGAGAAGTCAAAGGATGGAGGGGTTTGTCTGATATCAGTCAGTTCTAGCTCATTAGCTGATGGAACTTTCCATCACAAGTAAATCCGTCTATGCACGGGGGGCCCCTGTATCTAACCTACTTTTTCCTCTCTCTTCTTCCTCTTCTGTCTCAAGAATCCAAAGTCCTCGTCTCACTCTCACAAAAATTATTAATACACCAAACTAATCATATCATTTTTAATATTTATATACATAAGAGGAGGGGTTGAGTGACAACAACAAATTACACCACAAGATACATTGGTTCACAAGGATCATTTATGCGTGCCTCGAGATGCAAACACACATAAATCTTGATGCATAACACGCGGGTTGAGGTCGTATAGTAGGCTCTTGTAAGCCAATATATATACAAATTAATAATGTTGAGTATATATTCTCACATCGAAAATATAATAAGAGTTGATGTGATATATTAGTGGAGTAGATTAACCAATTAGGTGGCCTAATAGTTTGGCACGGTGTTTGAGAGTAAAAGATCACGAGTTCAAATCTTAACAGAAGTAATTGTTTCTTTCTTATAAAATAAAATAAAATAAAATTCGTAAAGTATATTGAATTCTGACGCAAGTCTATTAATTTTGTGCAAGATAAGCTCTAACTTTATTTATATGCTCAGTATGCGTGTGTGTCACAACACACTCTGTCCATGAATTCCTAAAAATAAGATCCTACTTTTGCTAGGATGACATGAACTGAGACAACAACTACATCCGCATACGATATACTAATTGTGTGAGTAAATAAATATTTAAACCGCACATTATAATGGACTAATTATATTGCATGGTTCCAGCAAGGCAATTTAAATTGATCGAAGTAATTAATTTCTTGGATTGATATATGCGCGCGTGTTTCTGAAATTGAGCAGAACATGTATACGTGCTCATCAGCCTAATATGCATATGTAATCCCTACTTTGGACTTGTCAGATACAATGTCACATCACTCATATATATTCTTACACACCCATGTGGGATACCAAGAAATTGAGCATTTTCACCATACATGGTGATTAATGTAAAAATGTATATATCGTTTTTCTAAAGTCTAAGGGGCCCTTCCTTTTTAATTACCAGTTTGATTGGGACTCCACGCCACTTCAGTACGTATAGGGTAAAATTCAACAAAATGAATTGTCTTGTTTCATCCAACATGGAAATTATATGTATTACTATACATACGTGTGTATATAAATATATAGATGTACATCACAAACATACAAAAAACTATTCATTTATTCGCAACTATAACAAAAGATCCGATGTCAATGTCACTATGTTTGTGTAACGTCAACAATTTACTTTCTTTTGTTGAGAAGTTAAAAGAAACGATTTCCTTTCGCTTTCAAGCTTGATGTAAAGGTGTATTTATGTATGATTCTCCACCACTTTCTAATATGCAGACAGCTTTCTAATCGTGGTATTTTTTTTTATTAACCATGAGTATTTAGGTACTTGTCTGACTAGTTTCATTGGCTTTGAGATTGCGAAAAGAATTACCAGTGATTCGACGTTTAGTTGTCGCGAGGAATCAAACTCAAGGCCCTGCGCATAACTCACACAATTCGTCTTAACTCTTATTACTAGATCAACTCGTCCAGTTTTAATTATGGTCTTTAATTACTAAAAGAAATTTTATTGTATTATATATATATTATTAAAAGATTTAGAATAACACTCACTGACATCATACCTCAACACACCTAAATGCGCAACCCCCACCTGGGCTACATCCCACCATGTTTTAGGGTTTAAGGTTTGGTAAAAAAAAAAAATATTTACAAACAAAAATCAAATATCTTGTTCCTCTTGGACTCGAACCCCCAACATACCTCTTTCCCAAATTAACCTCATATCAAACCAATCAGCCACTTACTTGGTTCGCAGTAAAAGATTTTTTACGAGCTTACTTTAATTTAAAACGATCTATTGTAGATCAGATAATGACATAAAGTTAAATTACTACGACAATTAATTTTGCTATGTATATATATATATAAAAAAAAAAAAAAAAAAATCTTGCATTGAGAGAGGGAGAGAGTTTTGAATTGTTGGATGGATGGATGAAGGACCACCACGAGACACCTACACACAAAACACACGTAGTCCAATATTTAAAACCCACTGATCTTGATTGATACGCTAATGATTTGTTTTTATGCAAATTAAGTAAGGCACTGAAATTTGAAGGCTTGAGAAATGAGAATCATTAGCACCTTATAATAAACAAGAACTCCAATAATTAACATGATTGGGTCCCATCTCCCCAACAACATGTAGGGGACCGTTATATATTATCCCAAAATGCTCTATTGTACTCTTCAATTTTAAAACTTAATTTTGGTGTCTATTTTGTATATAGTTATATATATTGAAAGGGGCAGAAAGGCTGTGCTGTGCACTACTGCAGTGCTCATCTCTCACTCTTTCGATCTCATGCATGGCGCGAATGGCGCTGACCGTTATTTTGTGGCACAAGTGAAAAATAGGGAGAGGTGTTGCCTTGGAGTGAGTCTATGATCCAAACCCTGTATTGACTAAACATGAAAAAGTGACAAAAGTTTTTAGAGAATTTTCAAGTTTTTCATGAATACGGGGCCCTTGGTACTCTCAATATGCCAACCCTTTATGTTTGGTCTGCCTCGGCTTTATAATATATATATATATATATATATTGCTTGGGTGTGATTTACTATATAACTTGATTTGTATATTTCTTCATATTTACATTAATTGGGATCGAGTTTTAACTGATCATCATCAGCATAATGAGCATGTATATGTTCTATATATACATGTAAAATATGTGTTGAAAACTATTAACTTGCAAAAAATTAGCAACAAATTAAGTAAGAGAACGAACTTTTAACTATAGAGAGCAACCATCATTAAAAAGGATATGGAGAAAGCTAGGTGTCGATAGGGTGTTAACTATTATTCAACAATTATTTGGCTTGTGATTATAATTACTAATCGGGGTAGATATTAATATACATCAAAAATCAAAGTACGTAATTTTTTAATGTCTTTTTTTGGTTTAATATTAATGTCTTATTTATTACTATCAATTAATGTCTTAATTAAATAAAAAACCATGTAATATCTCGCCATGTACACATACACCAAAACTAATGCTAATTAATTTACATGTACAAATTTTTTTTAAGTGATAACATGATCCATATATAGCTACTGTAGCAATATAAAGTCGTGTGATAATATATATTTATAAGAGTGTAATAAAACATATCTTCAATAGGGAATATGAAATCCAGGTCGTTATCTTCATAATATGAATATGTTGCACGTTACATGTTTTGATTAAGTTCAATATACAATTAAGGCTTGTACAGTGCATGGGAACCGACGTGCATGAATGGCGACAAATTAATGGCCATAATTAACTTTTTTTCGTAACAAAGATACGCAAAGGAGGCACTCAGATTATGCACTTCCATCTTCTCTATCGTTAGATGCGCCTCGAGTTGCACTATATATTAATTCTAGCCACACCTCTCGTTGCGGTGCCCCCTTGTAGACTTGCTGTACTCGTATCTTCTAACTAGCAGGGCTAGCAAGCTAGCTTGCAAAGCTGTTCTATTTTGCTTTGTTTTTTCTTGATGAATATGCAATCAATTTAACAACATATATATGTATTGCTTAATCTTTTAGCCAATTATAAATAAGTCAATTCTTCCAAATTGACATAAACATCTATATGACCTTGTGTTGATTTGTATATATTAAGACAATAATCATTGACATTATTAAAATCTTTTCATCACAAGTATATATTCATAAAGTAAGAGGCTTTTAAGAGTTATTAGATTAGATTAAATTAGTCAATTTATATATATTTTTGTTGGATGTTTCTCTCTTGGCTTATTCTGACTCGTCTCTTTGTTAATTTAAGTGTACGCTTGTATGTTCCCATGCAACGCACCCCCGGTCTCTAAATCCACCAACAAGCATTGAGTTTAGATTATGCAACCATTATTTTCTCTCTCTCTCTCTCTCTTTTTTTTTTTTTTTTTTTTTGAAGCATTGGTTAGTTATATATATTGTTTCAACCATAGTTCTGATTTGACCAAAGCATATTTAGTTCGATCATTTCAATATATAATACTTTCAATATTAAGAGCTTCAAATTTGACAAAGTATTTTTTAACAATTGTAAGGCTGCTTAGAGTTTTGTTCATTTTTGAATGATATATATTTATATTATATTCTATATATATAGCTATCATAATAACCAATCTAGTGACCCAATGATTTAATACGGGATTTGGGAGTAAGTGGTCATAGGTTCGAACCCCATTAGACCTGGTCACTAGGTCGGGGGCACTTGGCCAGCTTAACATGGGCCGGGCTTGGGATTGTGCCTACCAAATCTAAGTTTGGGTCTAGGCGAGTTTGGATTTGGCTTTGAAAAAACCCGCCTAAACTCGCTTGTTGACTCAGTCTAAACCCCAATTTAATCAATTGGGTTTTTTTAAGAAAGAAACCACATAACTTGCCCATAGTGAGACTCGAACCCCGCCCCGACCTCTTACCCAAGTAGCCCAGATCAAATCAGTGAGTCATCTACTTACTATAATTAATCAATTGGATTAGTCAATAATTAATAAGTGTATATACTACTTAATTAAATGTGGAAGATGATGGAATTGAAACATTAATTCTAACCCCAAAAAAAAACAAAAGTTAATAATAACTCAAGGTTAATTATTTGTTTGGTAATGATAACTACATATATATAGCAGCATTATTAATGGAATCTAAAAGCAAAATAAGGAATTGTATCCTTGATTGTGTTAGATAATAAGGGTCATCCCCAGCCTGCTCAAGAGAAATTGTTCTAATCTAAACTAGACTTTAATTATCAATCTATAATTTTTTTGAGGTTATCAATTTATCATGATAAAATAATTAATAAGTTAGGGATTCTCATGTGGTTTTTTGGATGGTTCTCTTCTATGTATGTAACTAGTCCTACTGTAAGCATATTGATTAAGTTAGGGTTTTTGTGTGCATGTATGTGTTTTTGTTGTTTTGGTCCTTAGGATTGTTGTCCTTCGTAGGGCTTTTTTTAGAAATACAAGTACATTTTTTAGCCATTTTTTGATTGAGATATAGCTATATATATTCCTCAAAGGAAAACATAGATTGAATGATTTGAAGAGAAAGGAGAGTCTCCTATATATCTCCTGATGCCCCGTAACCGGCGTTCCTCCCATCCATCGCACCTAAATAACCTTCCGATGGTAGTTAATTTCATTCACTTATGTTGTTCTCAAAGATATTGATCTATCCAATATTGTTGTAATGAAGTTGTAAGTGATCAAATCTCACAAAACATATTATCAATGAACTATTAATTCATTGAGACTTTTCATTTTTTTTAAAGAACATTATCTTTTAAATTTATTACAAATAAATACATAAATATATAAATTTTGCACAACAAGCAGCTAAATATATTGGTGGAGTGATAGTCAAACTTAAAGCTGATCAATAACTTTTTTTTAATGAATGGAGTCTTTTATTAGTTTTTTTTATAGGAAAAAAATAATTTTTGCAACCACCAAGGTTTGAACTCATGACTCTTACTTTCAAATTCTATACTAAATTAACCATTATGCCAACCAATTGATTGGTAGCTGGTCAAATAACTTCGATAATAAGGCTTTATTTGTTTTCATTGCACATGAGATTCGATGAGCTACAAAGGGAAATGTTGGCGCATTTTCAAGGCCATCATGATCAGAATTTCTTATATAGTTATAAGTACCAGTTACTATATGCTGCTTGCCCTTAATGAGAAGTCATACTTTAGTAACTTTACAGGCAAGCAATTTCTTTCAAATCTCACATAGACCAAATAGTAGTAACTAAAGAAAATATATATGCAACTAATTAAATTCATTGATCAATAAAATTAGATACGTAATTAAAGATTAATTCGCTGTGAAGATCGATGACTCATGAGTTGTATACATTTTAAACAAGGTGTGGGTTTTGTCTTATATACGCTGATCTGCAAACGAATCTTCAACAAGTTTGAAAAGCACATAAACGAAACATATCTCTCTGTGCGCCTTTGATAGAAGATATATATAAAGAAATGTAATCCCAGCTAGGCAAGCAAGAGAGAAAGAGAGACAAGAGTGTCTTGTCTTGCATTGACTCTGGAATGAGGGGACACCAAAAAATGATTATTATTTTGTTCTCCTTCCTCTTCAAAGGTTGGCGAACCTCCCTGTAAGGGAAATATACATGGCATATTAAAAGGGTGCATAGGGTCCATATCAAAGTCTATATCAAATCACTGGACATAAAAAAAAAAAAATTTATCAAATCTACATCTATCACAACATTATTTTTGTTGGGTGAATATATTTAATCTTTCGATTTTAAGTTTTCGTCCATATATATTAAATAAAAAGTTCATGTTTCTTTTAATCTTTTTGGTTAATTATTAATTTTTTGTACCAGGAAAAAAATATTATTATCGCGTGCAAGAGCTTATAGAGGGCAATTTACGACAATAAAGGAAACAACAACAAAATCTTATGATACTTATCTTTTTTTTTTTTATAAAAAGGTTGTATTCATATTTCATTGAATACTAAATCATTTAGTATAACCATAGCTACCTCACCAAGAAGTTGATTTCATATATGTGGCCATTTGACTAGTATATGTATGGGAAAGTCGCGTCATTATATGAGCAATCTTCGTTCGTTTGTTTACTCACCATAAACTCCCAAAAAACAAAACTTCAAACGAAGAAAGAAAATTACTTATTTAATAAAAAAATACTATGAGAAGTATTGATCCAATAGCTGTGTATGTAAATCCGCATACAAGCATAAATCATAAAATATGTAGAGTTGAAGATTAGATTTGTGTCAATGTTGAATTTGATAATTGTAACACAGAAAGAACCAATCATCGATCTCAGCTGATCTAATTAGATATATTGTATTCGACGATCAAAAAGAAAAGTGATATCATTTGAGTCACCGCCGACCAAAAGAGAAGGTCGACAATGGCTCAAAAACTAAAATCACAATAAAAATCCGAAGAATAAGAAAGAGAACTTTTTAAGGTTTTGAATGAGGTAGCTCTACTTTGAGTCTTATAAGTATCTTAATTAAGTAATGCATTAATTATATTAATTTAAGCTTATTAGCCAAGCCAACGATTATAAAATGCGACGGACAATGGAAATTAAATTGTCTTCCACTTAAATGAGATTATATATACATATAGAATATTACTCTCGACTACACCTCTTTAATTTGGGTCACCCTACAAAAAATATGACTCAAAAAGTTCGAAATTCAAACATGTGGCCTTAATAAATTATGGAGACCCATGTAGATCTCAAAATCACTTGTTAAGGCATGACTAAATTAAAGGTTTTTATAACTGAATCCTGTCATTCAACTTCTACATGCATTTGTCATTCAACTTTTAGGTCGGTTTTCTAAAATATCAGTTAATTACCATATCAATAGATGTTTAGTTCCTTAATTAACACACTTTGAAGTATGAAGCTTTAGTAATCATGCGACTAACTTTTGTGAGATTAATGGAGTCTAAACAAGGAGATCATTAATACTGTAGTGGTAAAAAAAAAGGAAAAGATTGAAAATTCATGGTGAAATACAATTAACTATATTTTTCAAGCTAGTTACTAGAAACAATATTAAGACTCTAATATAATCTTTAATCATGCATGACGAGGACAAAGAATAATAATAATCTTGATTATTTTTTGAAACCAATAATAATCTTGATTAATTAGCATTTTTCTCTAATGATCTTGACTTTTTTAACCCAATAATCTCGATTAATTAGTTAACTAAAAAAAATTGTTAAAGAACAGGGGTCGTGATACGAGTCAAAGTCCACGTGGCGAGCGGATATTGCTGGGAAGCAGAATACAAGGTGAATGTCAGGCGTACGTGAGTAACAGTAACGCTTTCACTCATTGGTTCACAGAGGAGCAAATCTGTCAGTGGCACTTTCGTAATAAACCCAAACCATAAGGGTTGTTATTCAAACACGGGTCTCCATGACTGGGATTCGAACGTTTCATGTCCTGGTGACGTCACCAGTGACGCGGTGTACGATGGCCTCTCATTCTCAGCTGATCGGCTAGAGAGCAGAGTAGACCGTGTGTGAGAGAGTGATGTAACCAGTTGATGACGACCTGTAATAATTGGACACGTGGTGATAAGATCTTCGTGACTGATCGATTTGTGGGGCCATCATGGCCAAAGGATGTGACATAATTAATTTCGAATAGGTTTCAGAGTTTCTAAAATCAACGTGGGATTAAAATCAATCAATCAATCAAACTCTTTCTCTCCGTATGCGTTGGAAAAGTCCTACATATATACTTGCAAATCAGTTGGAAATATTTGCTTCCCTATTAAACCAATATTTTTTTTGGTTGTTTTTTAGGAATATATATATATATATATATTATTTTTATTTTATTTTTTTGAAAAATTGTAGGAAAGGGTGGTCCAACGTGCGTTGTGCGTTACATAAGTAGAGTCATGATTATTTGGACTCCCAACTTTTAAATTTAGTGATATCATGAACTCTCTCTAAAGTCTAATTGATGCGACCAAAAAAATCCATTTCAGAACAATAACTACTAGTACTAATACTAGTTCTAGTACGGGGTGCTACATGTAGCACCAACTTTATTGATTAGTGATACTTACATTAATTATTAAAAAACCTTTAAATTCGGACTCATCACTCCGACAGCTTTATAAGAGTTTAGCTAATAATTACAAGCTTCGCCTCATAGAAATTCACACCACGTTAATTATTGTCAATTAAAGTTTAGCTAACTTTATCATGGCATGTTGATGCGTCAACACATGCCGTATGACGTTCTGGGGCAATGGCTGCATGAACCCCGAGGCGAACACCGACAATCTTTCGAAATCAAACGCAAACACCCCCACAAAGAGAACACTCTGATGTCTAAGTAAGATCAGGGCTTTGAGAAATGAGGACTTAGGATTATAGAATATAGTATACCTATTCCTTCGATCTGCTTGTCTATTTATATCCTTATGGTCTGTTCGCTTTATATTTTAAGGAGACCCAAGATCATAAGGTTGGTTTGTAATGGGACTAACACATTGGTTTATGTATTAGTCCATTTTTATGTATCTTGTTAGGTTGAGAGTTAATTTTAAGGCTGAGAATAAATGTGGTTGTAATAGGTACATTTACTAAAGTAACCATCTATTTAAGCTACATATCCAACAAAATCTAAAACTCAATTTCGTTATTCACCTTATGCTATAGCGTCCCCAAATTCCAGGCTGCATTGCTACCCGCCACGTCACATCCCACATCAACTAGCCTTGCCACGTATTGGCTCGTTTCTCTTTGACGCCTCACGACCTAACGAGTCACTTACACTTTTTCAGCTAACCTTAGTTACGCTAACTAATCTTTACATAAATATTAATAACTTAGTTAGCCAGTTACGCAATTCATCAAGTTATATTATAATTTTACAGCGAAAGTGTTTTAATGAGTAACTTATGCAATATTTAACAATCCAAAGTAATGAAAAACTAGACAAAAGATACCATGAATATATCAATGCGAGATAAGTATAACAAATGTTTCATATACATGCAATCATTGTTATATGGTCCCCAAACCCAACAAAAGTAAAATAAATACATATTGATATCACATACGAGCTGGCTCCACAATCTCAAGAAGAAAGTCGCCTAGTACATTGTGACGGCCTCGGTTTCCCATAAAACTGGGCCCCACTCCGCCTAAACTCACGTAGACCCCGAATCGTTCATCGCGAAGTCAACACATGCCTAGTCAACCTCCAATAGTTACTTTCTTATTAAATTTTTATTTTAATGTTGAAATTATTATGTTATTTCTTTTACATAATAGTTCGCAGCGAATTAAACTTAAGACAAAGTTAAGTAACTCAGATTAAATAAAGGTGGAACAACCTATAGGCGTCGAACTCTGAAATCAATGGATAAACATGCATATCTGATTATCTCTCACTCGTAGAGACTGCTCAATCTATCAACTCTGTGTGTAGTGGAAACTGGTATAAATGTGCAAATCTCGTCAATCTATCCATAATCACCCAAATATTATCATGTCCACGAGGATATCAAGGTAGCCCACTGACAAAATCCATAACAATGTGTTTTCATTCCCACTACGAAATGGGAAGTAGACTGCAACAAGCCTCCAGGTTTCCTAACCTCAGCCTTAACAAGCTGGCATATCTCACACACTCGAATAAACTTCGAAACATCGGCTTTCATCCCCCGCCTACCAAAAGAGACGTCGCATGTCCTCGTACATCGATCCGACCAGGATGACATAAAATCGCGAAACGATGAGCCTCATGCGGTATCTTAGTGCGCATCAACCACTAATGGAATCCACGGTCATCCTCGAAACCTCAAACATTAATATGTCGATCGATTCCATTCTGAATGATCTGAACTCTCAACCATATCACTGAATCATTGGTACAACTTGTCAGCCTGCTGTCCGTCCAGTATAGCTGAATTGAAATAGTCTGCATCCTCATCTGATCACAAATCTGTATCCTAGTAGTAGTCAGTATATCATATGAACTCATCATGTCGATAGCCTCGAGTAACCTATACGTGTGAGTCATATAACACATTAATACGTCGGCGTTAGACAATTTCCTGCTCAAAGCATCAGCAACGACATTAGCCTTCCCCGGATGATACTCAAGTACAAAGTCATAATCCTTCAAGACCTCCAACCAACGTCTCTGTCTCAGATTCAATTCTTTCTGAGAGAATAGGTACTTCAAGCTCTTGTGATCAGTGAACAAAATGAACCGCACACCATACAGGTAATGTCGCCAAATCTTCAATGCAAACATTACAGTGGCTAACTCCAAATCATGCGTCGGATAGTTCTTTTCATGAATTTTGAGCTGTCGAGATGCATATGCAATCACTTTGCCCTTGGATCAATACACAACCTAAACCAACCTTCGAAGCATTTGTATACACAACCAAATCTTTCCCTAACTCGGGCAACACCAATACTGGTGCAGTCATCAGCTTCTCTTTCAAAGTAGAAAATGTCTGCTCGCAACTCTCATTCCAGTCGAATTTCACATTTTTCTGAGTCAATCGAGTAATTGGTACAACAACTCAGGAAAAATCCTGCACAAAAAGACGATAATAACCAACCAATCCTAGAAAACTGCGTATCTCGGTCATTGTGGTCGATGTAGGCCAATCGATCACTGCTCTAATCTTAGCGGGATCCACAGATACTCCGTTGCCTCCAACTATATGTCCTAAAAATCTGACTTCTTGAAGCCAAAACTCGCATTTACTAAACGTGGCATATAACTGGTGTTCCCTCAAAGTTTGCAGAACTGCTTGGAGACATCCCTCGTGATCCTCACGAGTCCTGGAGTAGATGAGAATATCATCAATGAATACAATCACAAATCTATCCAGATAAGCTGTTAGTACTATATGCATGAGATCCATAAACATAACTGAGGCGTTAGTCAAACCAAACGACATGACTATAAACTAATAATAGTTGTATCTCGTACTGAATGCAGTATTCTCCTTGTCTTAAGCTCGAATTCAGAGCTGATGATAGCCTGATCGCAAATCAATCTTAGAGAACCACTGAGCTATTGTCAGCTGATCAAACAAGTCATCAATACAAGGAAATGGATACTTGTTTTTCACAATCACCAGATTCAGCTGCTTATAGTCGATGCACAATCTCAGGCTGTCGTATTTCTTCTTCACAAATAAGACTCGACGCCCCGACGCCCCCATGGTGACATGCACGAGTGAATGAACCCTAACTCCAACAATTGTCCAACTGAGTCCTTAGTTCCTCCAACTCTCGAGGATCCATCCTATACGGTGGTATAGAAATAGGTTTAACCCCAGGGACTAAGTCAATGATGAAGTTTATCACTCGCGGCGATGGTAATCCCAATAGATCCTTCGAAAATATGTCAATGAACTCGCACACTAACGGCACGTCTTTAATACAGATCTCCTTTCTCTCAGCATAACTTATGACACTTGCAAGCGTCTCAGTCTCACTACAAGTGGCTATCATTCATCTAGTGATCGGAAGTAAAACAGTTGTCTCCTGAAAATTGATCTTCGTACCATTTGACAATGGAATCGTAACTGACTTGTCGTAGCAATCAATATGAGCATGATACGCACCCAACCAGTCCATACCAAACAAAGCATCAAACTTAAGAAACTCTAATACTCTCAAATTTGCAAGGAAATTATGACCCTCTATCTCTACCGAATAGTCGACACACAACAAGTTCGGATACATATTGTCCCTAGCAGTTGTGCTAAGTATCGAGGGTTTACTATGCCTAGTGGGTCTCAATCCTAATGCATTTACCATGCGCCCATAAATAAATAAAACAGTCGAACCAAAATTAAACATGGTATGCATGAAAGTACCACAAATCAATATCATACCCTCAGTGAGATTACGAGAAGCTCCTTAATCTGACTCAACAACAACATGGACTTTCTCCCTCTGTTGCTGACGATGTTGCGTTTGCACTCGACCTAGCTATGGACACTGACTTTGAAAATGACATATCTGACTGCATTTGAAGCATCTACGTTGCTCCTGGGTTCAGAAGACATCAACTGTGTCTAACCCTGTCCACGTCCCTGTGCAGGTCTCTAACTATGTGTCTGTGCCTGTCCAGACCTCTGTATCTGTCCACTGCCTCTACCTACATTCCTATTCTCAGAATGCTGCCTCTGTGGTTGCTGTACGGATCGGGTAACATGTGGTGGTCGGCTAGCGAAATTCGGTGCAGGTTCAAGTGAAACATAAGTGGTTTAAGCAGGTCGTGTCGGTAATGTAAAAGACCTAACACTCTGAGCTCTACTATCTCTAAAACCCTGTCTATTCTTCTTCCTATTCTTGTCCCTATCAGATCGGCGGTCTGACTGTGTCTCCTGTCGAATTGGTCTCGCCTCCTCAGGATGTGTACGCAAATAAACTTCACTGGCTAAGCTCCTCTCATAAGCCGTTAGTGAAGTAATACACTTGATCGACGTCTGAATCTGCCACACCTTTGGCATATGGAAGTAGTTATAGATACCGTCTCATGTAACCCATGACAGACTCATCAACATTTTATCTCAATGTGGCGAACTCATTCCTTTTCTCCCTTAGTACGGTAGGGGGAAAATATTTCAAGTTGAACTGCCTCTTGAAGTCTACCCAATCCTTGGGTACTCCTCTGGTAGCAACCATCGTAGTCCACCATTCGTATGCCTCTCCGAGAAGCATCGATGAAGAAATAATGGCTCTCATGTGTTCCTCGGTAGCAATGATACTGTGCACTTTCTCATGGCTCTTCAAGAACTTCTCTGCAGCCACCAAATCTGTACCACCTTAAAACTCTGTAGGATTATGCCTCTTAAACTCTCGCAATGTTTAGCCTCCGTAGTCGCCTTAATGCCCTTCTCTACTGATGTAGCAGACAGTGTCTCAGTCCTTACAGAGGTACAACAGTAGTATCTGGTATGATTGCAATAATTGTATAGCCGCAGAAGTAGTCGCTACAATCGATGTATATGTCTCATGAGGAGCGTGTAATGTCGATGAAGTGTGGTGGCGACGGTGTAGCCGTAGTCGGTGCCCTAAGTATCCTCAAAATCTCCTCAAATCACAGATCTTAGGACGTGACTCTATAAGACATAATACGAACCTTCTCAGCACTCGCAAATAAAGGACCAGCAACCCTTCTATCATCACTAGGTCCGATTTGATGCGTCATCGCAATTTGCAATGGAAGCGAATTCCTAAATCAGTGGATAGTTACCAATATAGTATATTACAACACAACAAATATAACATATAAGATCAAGTTTTACTTTTTCCTAACTCTCTTCACTTCTCAACAAGTTTCTAAGTCAGGATCATATGGTTCCACTCTAGGTTCCAACCGTTTCCTACCTTTAAATTTTGTTTGTATCTTATGCTGGATATACTTGGAGTGCTTTGATACCAACTGTGACGGCCCCAGTTTCCCATAAAATTGGCCCCCGCATGGCCTAAACCCACATAGACCCCCGAGTCATTCCTCGCAAAGTCAATGCAGGCCTAGTCAACATCCAATAATTACTTTCTCATTAAATTTATATTTTAACGTTGAGTTATTACGTTATGTCTTTTACAGAATAGTTTGCAACATAATTAAACTTAAGACAAGGTTAGGTGGAACAACCTATAATGTGGAATCCTGAAATCAACGGATAAACAAACATATCTGGTGACCAAGGGTATACAAAATGATAATATATGATATCCCATCTCACTCGATCCCAATATGTATCAGTGTAATCAAAACGGTAATATACAATAATTGCAACAAAAATGGCAAAACATATTATAGTGCAAATGAAGGAACTGGTCCAAAAGTCCTCAAAAGAAGTCACCAATCATTGGTCATTTCTCCTTGCTCGTCTTTGTCCGATCTGCACCCACTATCACAAATTAGACGATGAACACAGTAAAGTAGAAAGTAATAACCAGAATGATACAAACAATAATTCATGAATCATTTAAAAATAGTCTAAATATCATGCGAGTATTTACAGACAGATAAAAAGAAAGAAAGTGCATGATAAATAGACCGACAAATATTCACAAAAAAAATGAGTGCCTAAGAGTCAAAAGAGGCATACTAAGTGGTCTTAAATCTATAACAATCCACAACAATCCAGGACTCGGGGAGAACTTACGTTTGGTTGGGTAGCTGCACCCCCGCATGTAGTGTTCACGTTTGCTCAACTAGCTATAATCTTAGAATACCTTTTCAACACATATAGGCCATAAACACTCAACCAAGGCATGAAAAATATAATTCCAAGAAAAGACATTTATCAATAAAGACAATAAATATGAAATATGAATTACTAAGCATTCCCTTATAACTCGTTTACTTACTTACTTCAAACCCACGCTATCTCGCCCTAGTGGCTCGGACACTCTCCCCAAAATGAACATCCAAACTTCCGAGACCTCCCATTAGGTTCTTGAGGACCTATAACATGTTTTAGACTGAATTATAGTGTTTTGGGATTTTGAAAAATTTCATATTTTTGTGATGCTAGGGCAATTAGCGCACTAATTCTAACATTAACGCGCTAATTTTTGACATACCTCTAATATCTAGCATGCTAATTAATATTAGCGCGTTAGATTTCCCACTTAGCGCGCTATGTGCAGCAAAACCCAGAATTCTGCATTTTGAATTCTAGGTTTTCTTTACACATAGGCCATGTTGATGTCTTAGGGACCCTCATACACACTGCTAGAGGTCTCCAACATCAACCACAACACAAAACAACACCCACGACATCAAATTCGTGAATTCATCAAGTTGTCAAAGCTATGTTAATGGAGTGGAAGTGGTTACCTAGCTTGATGAACTTGATATTCTTCTTCCCTTAAACCTTCAACAAGCTCCTCTCCTCCACCAAGATCACTCCAATAGCCTCTCTTCCTTCTCCAAATCGATGAGATAGAAAACTTGAGTGATAAGTTTGGTTGACTTATGTTGTATATATATATATATGACTAGAGATGTTTACACATTAGCCACAAATCCATTTGTACATACGTATCCCGAGTGTAACGATCCATTTTCCAAATGGATCACCACGAGGGCCGATGCGGGCCCACAACCTGGCCTACCAGTGCCAGCTGTAGTCCCACATGCTATCTCATCCACCATTTAATAGCTTATTATCCTCAATAAATGGTGGATGAAATGACATGTGAGACACAACACTGGTAGGCCAGGTTGTGGGCTCGGATCGGCCCCCGTGGCGACCATTTGAAAAATGGTCGTTATATTTTGGTATCAGAGCGAGGTTAGTGAACCTCGAGGAATTGGAATGTTAACTCCGATATGTACATTTATGTGATAATGAGAGAATAACCTTGATGAATAAACTGTAGATGTGAAAACCCAAAGGAAGTGCTTAGAGTCCTACTGGGAAAAAAAGGTGAGATGTGTAGAATTCAAAGATATACGTGTTATATTTTGAGTATATTATATATACAATACACGTAGATCGGTATTGAGGCTGATTGGGTGCACGTTCTTCGATGCAGCTATCGATGGACATACAACTATCAGATACCCAGCTTGAGGTCGAAGATACCAGTGATCCGACAAGACCGACCTTGACTTTGGAGTCATCGGCGCAAATGATGGACGATAGGTTCGCATTGTTGATGGATTTGTTGAGAGCTCGGGAGGTTACTATTCCTCCTGCTACTGTTGTGGCAACATCGATGACTACGTAGGCAGTCGTAGCGCCTACTTCACCGTAGAGGTTCAAAAGTGCAGCGACGAGAATCGAGAGATAGATAGGGCTACACCAGCCGCAGGACTAGTGGGGGGTGCAGTGGTAAAACACCTGCTACGACCGAGCAGCCAACAGTGGCATCGACTTTTGGTAGCCAGATAACAGTGGAGGCTAAGAAGATGAGAGACTTTCTCAAGTTTTCTCCAGTATAACCCATAGGTAGCCGAAATGTGGCTCTTATCCCATGAGCGGCTACATGACTTGCTGCGAGTTGAGGAGATCGATCGGCCGCGGTTATCAAGTTTCTGTTTGAGAGTCGATGCAGTGAACTGGTGGACTACTTATACGGCGACTCATCCTACTGTGACTACGTAGGCAGCGTTTCGGACAGTGTTCATGGATGAGTATATACCGATGGAGGTTAGGGTCTGCTTGAGGGGGAGTTTTGTCCTTAGTGCAGGGTGATATGTCGGTCACCGTTTACATGGAGAGGTTCAGATATCTGTTGTCGTACTCCATGGAAATAGCAGGTACCCACCGACTGCATATATATTATTTTGTCCAGGGTATGGATGAGAGAATAGCTTGTATAGTGGTATCTAGAGAAGCTCGTACACTGACCGAGGTCTATGACAGGTGCCTCGCACATGAAACCTACATAGTTCAGAGGGCCATTTGACGAGCAATTCAGGCTGCGCTGCAGGGTCAGCAGAGTTAGTGAACATCAGGTTCTCGATCTGAGCATAGGCCGAAGAGACCGATGAGGGATCAGGATCGACCGAGACAGGGTCGAAGACCTCGTCGAGGAGATTGGCAGTCTGGTCAGGGTAGCCAAGATGATAGAGATCGATGTGATAACCGTCGGATAACATATTCTACGTCTCCTATTGATCAGCTGAGACAACAGAGGCATGACAGAGGTCTGAGAGGCCAGAGTCAGACGCCGAGGCCTTGGATGACGTATTTCTACACCTCTAATATTAAGATCAAAAGATAGAGGAAGTGGAGGTTTAGGTGATTCTCACCTTGCTTTGTTGGTTTACCCACTCCAAATTTCTTGAATCATCATTTTGCTTCAACAAAACCAAAACCCTGGTTTTCTTCCTCTCAAGCTTGGATAGATAGGATAAAAGAAAGAAAAGGTGGTGGAAATAAGTCAAATTGACTTATTTATAGTGGCCTTTGCATCATCACCCACTTGTACATCTTTAGGTTATCAAATGGCCTTTATTTGCTCCCTTTCCAACCACTAGCGACTCCAATTGTGACTCAGTTAGGACACTCATCCTTGTTTTCACCTCAAAAAGTCCATTTTTGGGTCTTCTAACGCTCGATTTCGCATCCTGAACCGCAACATACGCATACTACCAAGTCCCTAACCACCATATACACATTCCATATTAATTATTTAACCAATTTTTATTCATTTTGTGTGTATTATTTTCCTCGGCCTAGTGTTAAGTCAGTTAAACTACCTGGTACGCGCGTCGACACGCATATCGAGACGACTACTCAAAACACTGTCTCGTACGTCAAATGTAATATACTAACACACGGTCTCGCACGTCAATTTAAACAATTCAGCACATAAAAATAACAATTTACCTAGCTCCAGACACCCACAAGCCTAACTGCGGGTCCCACGAGAGTTTGAGCTGTCATCTACGTCTGCAAACACGTCGTTATTAACAGCGAATTAAATTCAGGCCGTTACAATGCTACTATTCTTCATCCTGAAGAAGAGTGGAAAACCCAGAACAATTAGAGCGCTAACAATTCCAGGTAGCGCGCTATGTGGCCTATGAGACATAATTCTCAAGTCGAGAATTCTGTATTTCCCCTTCAATTTGGCTACTTAAACCTATCTAATACATTCTCCATACCCAATTTACCCCAAAACAACAACTGCACAATCTCAGAACAACAATTTGATCGAAACTTCTAACAAATGAATTCATTAGATAGAGAAGATGATTGAGATGATGATTACCTTAGTTTAATCCTTTGATTTGTCCTCCAAAGCCTTGAATTCCAGCTCTCTAGCAACCTTTTTTTTCCAGCAAATTTGGATGATTTGGTTTTGTTTTCATTTGCATGGTTAATGTTATACATATATGAAGATGAGCTTGATTCTTGGTCATTGATCTTCATGTTTTTACGTATCTCGAGGTTCATCTAGTGATCCATCACTTGCCATGTATCCCACTAACTCCTATTAACTCAAACTCAAGTGACACCATTTTGTTACTCACATGGCTCCTAGATATGCTAATGTGTATCTCAAGATAAATCATATGGCTTTCATTTATTAACCCAAACTATATGCCTTTATTTATTTTAACTTGATCACATTAACTTAGGCCCATTTTACTATGTGTGCTTAGTGTTTTATTTATCAAAATTAACTAACTTGTGGTCCAATTAACCTTTGACTACCTGGTACCCGGTGCCCTGCGTCTCGACACGCATTTCGAGGCACACCATAACATATTGTATAAATTTGAATTTACTTGGCCTATGGTTACATTACCTATTTTAATTGATTTACTATTCATCTTGACATGGATTAGTCGAGTTTTCTAGCATACCCGTAGTTCGCTTACCCGACACCCGCGTTGACATACATTTCGAGGCAAACACCCGTCACACCAACTCGTTCGATAACAACATACATACATGCAGTGCAATATAATAATAATAATTTTAAACACCACATATACCCAACCATGCACCATCCATAAGTAACATATTTCCTCGGTTCTCGTATTTAAACGAACTGAGTGGTCCGCATAACGTCCAAATTATAACCGTTAATCCATGAGATTAACACTAATTCTAGTTAATTAATTTGGGTCGTTACACACGTTCTCTCTGTCCGAGTCCCTGATCTCTGGTGAGCGGTGTTCATCCTCCGCGTCTTCGCCGTCCTTTTTTTTGCGTATGGGTGTCTTCTTCATCCGAAGTAAGTTTATTTGATCAGAGAATATTTTCTTCCCCTGCAAAATACAATTGCGTAATTTGTTGTGATTTTAGGGTTTGTGTTGTTGGTGATTTGGGTTTCTAATGTGGTTTTGTTGTTCTGTTCGGTTTGATGGAGTGATGGTATAATGTAATGATAAAAGAATGGTAAGATGAGAGTCTATGGTCCAAGATCTACAAGGGATTAATCTATTAAATATTGAAAAATTATGAACAGAAAGTATTGTTTAAGGCAGATAGTAATATTTTCATACATAGGAGGGAAAAATTAGAAAATAAGGAAATTAGTGTGAGTTTAAATGGAAAGTGTCCTTGACCTGGACTTGAATGAGGAAGTCACAATCTCAGATTGGAAAATAATAGTTAAAATGGTTACTAGGATGAAAAGTGAAAAGTGAAACCAAAGAAATTAAGGGACCGAGGCTTCTCTAAGAAACTGTAAATTTTTCAATCTACAATGGCTTTGTTTCAGATTCCTTGGTGCATAGGACTGGATCTATTTAGGAGATTGAGGGGATTCAACATACTATAGGCCCAGCACAGAGTTTGTTTACTATTACATCAGGACCTGCATAGAACTACTACATAGCAACATAGAAATAGGTTTGCTCATTTTCTTTGCTTAAAGAGGCTAACCTTGCTTCTTCTGTTCCATTAGTGAAAATAATTGACCTGCCAAAGAAATATATCTTTGTACAATGCCATCATGTTGGGTGTTCCTATCTCTATTGCTAGATAAGATGTTGAAGTGCTCAAGCTTGTCCTGTTTGATGCTTGTTTTCTTAGTATTGATTTCGGTAAGGCACTCCTATAGTAGTAAATTCAATTTGTAATTACTTCCATGAAAAATTATGTGAGGTTATCGATACAATGAGGCTTTTTATTAGCATCTCAATTTGATAATGTGGGTGAAATCCCTCTTTGCATCTTTATTATTATTTTTTTAAAAAGCATTTCGTGCTTTAGAGATGGAAATACAGTATGTTTAGTTAAGATTAATATTCCTAAACACCGTTAGAATTAGAAAATCAATCCTTTACATTGCAACACAGTGAGCTTGTAAATGAATGTATTAGTTTTAAGTTATTCCGTTTGTTAAGAAACTTCAAATACTTTTTGTTTTTTTCAAATTTATCTCCTGAGTACTTTTGTAAAATACCTTTTCATTCTGTTTTGAGTTTTATAAATTATTTTTTTTTTGCGAAATGCTAGACATGGATCAACCCGACTCACAACAAGCACGCAATCGTAATTGAGGGTCATTTCAACCCCCCGAGAAAAATATTGAATACGTCCACCAGACCTTCTAAGCTCCTTCAACAATGTGCAAGTGCCGCAACAAAGAAAAAGGGAAGAGGAAAACAAGGTGTTCACGTGAACCTTCGCATGAAGACTCGGATGAAAACACCAAGGCTTCCCGACGAAAGTGGAACCGTGCCGAGGATGTTGCCCTTGTCCATGTCATACTTGAGATGGTGGCCAGCACGTATAAAAATGCGATAATGGCTTCAAGCCCAGATATTTGAACCATCTCGAGGAGGCATTGAAAATCATGTGCCCGAACTCGTTGATCAAGGCCCGACCACATATTGAATATATGCAAAAATCATTGAAGAAATAGTGGTTCATAGTTAATGATATGATATGCGGCACCCGACATGGTATAAACGGATTCGGTTTTGACTCGACTTCCAACATGGTCACCGTTCTCGATGATGTATGGGAAAATTACATGAGGGCATGTCATTGAAGTTTAATATTTTATGCATCCCATTGTTTTATTTCAACTATATGCCATGACTAAATCTTTATTATTGGTTGTAGAACTACCCGAAAGCAAAACCTTGGCGTTTAAAGTCATTGTCACATTATGAAAATTGTTGTATCATTTACGGGAATGATAGGGCCACGACGAGGATGTACGTGCACCAGAGGATGCTTTTGAGGATGTAGACGACGTTCATGACTCCAATAGTGAAAGTGAGACTGAAGCGGTGCCTACTAAAGAGGTAGATACCACTCCTATATCATCGAGAACCCGGACTGCTACTATTGATGCTAATGGGAATCAAGCCAAAAAGAAATAAAATGTGAATAATGATATTTACTTAGGATACCAAATGGTGGCGGCAACACAGGTCATGGCGAATGAAATCTCCAAGGTGACTAGTGTCATTCGTATTAAACACAACTTGTGTGACTCTTTTATTAATGCTATGGCCGAAGTCCATGAATTGACGGACGTTCAAATGGCAATTTATGGTAGCAAGATTATAGGTCGCTTATGGCGACTTTCATGATTTTGCAACCCGAGTCCAGACTCGAGTGGCTTCACGCGATGTTCGATTGACCTGTGCCGTAGTCATGTCTTTCGATGGGTGTTTTTTGAATTTAACCAATGATGACTGGTTTAGTTAATCTTGAAGAAACAATGCAGACTTTCATTTTGGGATGTGGACGAGTTTAGTTAATCTTGAAAATATTACTTTTATGAAAGTATGAAGTAACAATACATACAATTGTTTGTAGCACTGAACATGGTCCTCTTAGAATTTTGATTCTCGAATTTATTGTTCTTTACTATTTTTGTTAAATAGGTAAAAAAATATGAAAAAGAAGGAATAAAGACATAAAGTAGTCGAGAAAAAAGTTCATAACATGGATTAATATTTTTTGGTTCATACCAAATCACCAAATTTAGTATCATTTTACCAAAACAAGCAGTGAACACTTTTTTATCAAAGTGATGCACCATGCAAAAGAAAAGAAAATACGAAGAAAACTATTCCCCTTATTCATACCACAAACATTTACTAAAAAATCCACAGATCCATAACGGGTTCATAACCCCGCCAACTCTTTGATAAAGGGTGAAGTCTTGAGGGAACAAGTTAATACGTGGTTCCTCATCAAAAGAAGGTGAACGTGGTAGAGGGACTCCTTTTGCCTTGTACAACTTTTCAATCCACATGCGCGGGGCAACGGTAGCGGTGAGATCTCATCTAGTTTGGCGAGAGCTTCCCCCAGTGTAAGTTGGTCATGAACCTCCCTAGCAATTGTAGCAACTTTGTTGTACTTGTCGAAATTGGCTATTGTTTTTTTCTTCGTGTCAAAATGATCATAGAAGAACCATTCAAAGTTTTTCCCTTGTTTGTAGCACTCGTCCCATGTTCCATATACACCAGGGTCCCAACCACGAAACACAGTGTACCATTTCCAGTTACTTTTATGCCCTGCTTACAAAACGACATATAAGATCACAATGATTTTTAGTACGTTTTTTTTAAAAAAAAAACATATGGCCCACAACAAATGATGTTAAACAACAGTCCCTAACAAGGAGCATTATAATTCCAGCAGTTCACATATAAAATAGTCTCCGTAAATAAAAGCATACAAACAAAATAAAAATGTTGTTCATGAATTTCAAACGTGTTCAACATTAATCGCCTTTTTTAATGTTAAGAATCCCACATCTTCATGGCAAGGAAGTTGCGAAATGCAGTCCACGCATCAGTTGGTCCCACTTGGTTGATGACTTCAGGTGGTTCATTTGACGCGTCGTCTTCGGCCCCCCAACTTTTGCCCTTCGGACACCATGTTATCCAACAAGTCACCTACTGCCTCAGTTGTTAGGTAAGTGTGAAGAACATCACATGCAATGATTATAAGTGTAGTCATTTTCACATCGTAGTAACAAGGATAACGTAACACGGCACGACGTTGTTTCAACGCCCCCAAAAAAATTTCGATAATGTTTCTTGCCTTTGCATGACGCATGTTGAAAACTTATCCAGGTGTTTGCGTAGGATGTTTACCAGTTGCCCACTCTGATAAGTAGTATCGTTGACAACGGAAGGGTGCTAACAAACCTTGACTATTAGAGTACCCCGCGTCAGTAGTTTTCATAAGGAACTTTTAAACCATTACGACGTCAGACAACATCCCTTAGAATCCTCCCATCGGCCGTCGACCCTTCCCAACCAGTTAGGATGTATGTAATTAGCTTAGATGATGTACAAGCACACATGATGTTCATCGTTAGGAAGCCTTTCCTACACCTAAATCGCAGTTTCTGATTGTTACGGACGATAATTGATACATGCGTCCAGTAAATAGCACCAAGGAATCCCTACATTGACAAAACCAATTAAATTTATGTCAAATAACTAAGGAGAATTTCTATGAATAAAGCAAATAAATGAGGACGTTTACCATAATTTGGTACTTGAAAATATTTTCATCTCAAATCAATTTCTTCGGGACCAATTGGCTCTGGGTGCTACAAAAGTACACTATGCAATTGTATAAGCACGTGAATAGTTCTCCTGAACACCTTATTTACAGTGTCTCCTAACCTTTGGAACCATATTGAAATGACCTGTGCCCTAGTATGTGGAAGGTAATGGCCAAATGTTCATCGACACGCACACAACATTTATCCCTTAATTTGCCATGTTCGTACAACATATTTCTCGATTTTTCAAATGGATTCCTTTTCATCTGAAGCATTTTCTAGCGAGTTTCATCATACTTGTAGATGAGGTTACAGATAATTTGTTGATGCTTGTCATAACCTAGTTTATAAGTTCATTCCACACGACGCCTACAACTTGCTACAACTCTAAACATATGTAGCATGATTTCAATGACTCGCATGCAAATGAGGAGGTGGTTGATTGTCAAATCCATTGAACGAGGTTGAGCTCTTGATGAATTTGAATCCATAGGTGGATAATCTATATGAAACCAACTTTCCTAAGAGAAATTAATGAATGTCTCTCGTAAGAAAATGTTTTTAGAGTTCATGTGATGTAACGGCCCGCTCTAATTAATCCCGATTAATTGACAAATTAAGACCCTAAGCTCAGACCCACGTGGACGTCGCAGATGGGTCAGGGAACGCTGACTAGGTAAATAGTAGTTTTGCGTGATTGTTTGCCTATTTGCGATGTTGTATATAAAAGTTAATTACTTAGCATCGCATGTGTGTATTTTCTATCATTGAATCGAGCGAGATAGTGTAACGTGTGTTCGCCTCGAGAAACGTGTCGAGACGGGTGCTTAAGAGCGAACTTTGGGTACACTAGGTCGGGAAAACTAAAGCACATAAATTAAATGAATAAATGATAATGGTCATATAATTATTATGGAAAAGATATTAAGTGGCTAGTGACGCAGCGATACGCGCATATCGCGATTCGGACGCGTAAATCGGGAGTCGAAACGCCGAAAAATACAGGCGAATGTCCCAGTTGTGTCACACTATGGTGTTAAGGACACAAAGTCAACACTTATCCCTATTTATACTCCATCCCACACTCCATCATCATTTCCTCTCTCCCTCACGTCACTCATTTTCTCTCTCCCTCACATTACCCTCTCACACTCACACCCACACACACACGTTCATAAGAACAGGGAGGCCAAGAGGAGAGGAAGAAGGAGGAGGAGAAGAGGAGCGGGAAGGAGAACAGGAGGTGGAGACGTCACGGTCGAGGTGAGTCGTTGTTTTTGTTGTTGTTGGTGCGTCGGCCATGGTAGCCGGGAAAGGAGTTCGGCCAAGGTGGCCGAACCGAGGTCGGGGTGGAGATGGCAGGGGTGTCTCCCCCTGCCATCGAGATCCACCAGGGTTGGGGTGGAGAGCAACCCCAACCCAAACCAGAAGAAAAAAAAAATAGCAACCAGAGACGTTGTCTCTGCGAAGGAGATGATGGGGTGGGGGAGGGGTGCACGCACGATGTGCGTGCGTGCAACCCCTGGACCCGGGCCCGCTCGGTTTGGGCCCAACCCAGTTGGGCCGAATCTAGCCGGGTCGGGCCGGTCTGGGCCCAACCTGGGTGGGCCGGACCGGGTCAGGCCGACCCGGTTGGACCGGGTCAAACCCGGTCCAGGGGTCCACCTTATATTAAAATAAAATAAATATTAAAATATAATTAAAATACATTTTTAAATCAAATAAATATCAGGAAAATAGAAAAAAAATGCTAGAAAATTTTGAAAAAATCCAGAAAAATTAAGAAAAATATAAGAAAGTGGGAAAAATATAAAAAAGCAGTTTTGAGGACTTTTAGGGCATCGGCACCCCGGCACAACTCGAAAAGTGTGCCAAAATTAAACTTTTTTGAAACGAAAGCTCAAATTTTTAGTCAAACATTATAAATTCTTTTAATGTGACTTTAAAATAACAAAAGTGGTATAATTGGATACCAAGAATTTAGGAGACTATAGTCGGGTATCAGATGCGTATCTCGAGGCGTGTGCGGGACGTTCGAAAGCGTTTGAGGTAAGTAAACCCACGAGAAAGTCAGCTTAGAATTTACTTATTTTCATTGAGAATTATTATTTCACATTACTTTTCGTCAGTTCTGTTTTCATGTTCACCTTGTTCCCGCGTGTGTCTGTGTATGGTCGAAGGGACGGTGTGACCCCTTTCCGGCTCTCTCGTTGATGACGATCCGATTGTTGCTACGGTGTTGGTCATACCTTAGACTACGCGTGAGATTTCTCTCAGCGAGTCGATGATCTCGAGAGCGAGTTGACTTGAGGCCCACCTCCGTTACAGATTTCCTCTCTTTTGAGGCGTTGGGCGGAAGTCTACTTTCCGACTCACAGAGTTCCTCATTTCGACCGTGAAGAGGGGGTGTTGATTTCCTCACCCCCAGGGACTTCTCGGTTTAGTTTTTGTCCCAGGGCTCGACAGCTATACACCACACTCGCGTTCCACATTCTTGATTATCTCATGACTTATATTCATGCTTTACATTCCTGTTCCTTTACTTTATATGCATGAGTTGTAGCTGTTTTCTTGGATTTCTTGTGAATACTAACTGAATTTCTCTGAGATTTACTCACCTGGAACTTGTCATTGTTTGTTGGTGGCAAGTTGCAGATCCTACGACCAGCCGGGGGAAGGCGGTGATTGGCGACTACCTCTGATTTGGCCAGCGCCTCCACTAGCTTACTCGTAGGTGTTTGTATTTACGTATATATATACTTTTTGGATTCTTTTGAGAGACTTCTACCCGATACATGTATATCGACACCTATTATACATTTTTGTCGCCTTGACTGATATACATGATATCCCTTTTGCTGGGTTTCCACCCCATAGGTTGTTAAATATTGCATAACTCGCTTACATTAATTATATGCATGCTATTAAGACTTCCGCTACTAAAATAACTTAAATAAATCAAAACAAATGAATTAAGTTATAAAACTTTATAACTTATCATATTTTGCTAAAATAATCATTTAAATATCAAAATTTACTAAGTTGGAGTATTAGATCGTAAGTTCGCGGGCCGTCACAGACAGGCGTGCAGGTGACGTGGCATGGCTTGGTGACATGTCCGACGACGTGGCGGTGTCCGGTTTGTCTCGAAATTTGGGTCCGTCACATGTGAATAACCCCATCAATTACTTTTAAATTTCAAAGAAAAAAGCATTAGAATTAAAAATTTGCTCTTTTTCTATGTATCTACTTATCTCACTTTTCTGAGCTGGACCAAAGTATAAAACTTCAAAAATATTTCATTAAAAAGCATAAGAAGATAAGAAACAAAAGAACCAGTACATGCTTGTATGCTAATTAATTTTGATTTTGACTTCTTTCATGCATGTATGCATTAGCTCTTCATATGGAGGGAGATTTCAAAGAACTCAATTGAAATCATTTAGCATTCTTGGAGGGCTAGCTAGCTAGAAAGTAAGGCCGATAGTGCACGATCTAGTAGATTGTATTTTGTGGTCAATTAATCATGCTTTTGATCTTGAAAGTACTTCACTACTTTTTCTCTCTTTCCCGTTCCTTCTTTTTTTCTTATGTGACGAAGGGGGAATGGGAAAAAATTCTTAATTGTTATTCTCATTTTGTTTCTCTTTACTGTTGTAATCTGGAAAGTGTAAAGCAGCCGTCTTGTTTTGTTTATTCCTTCCCCTCTCACTCCCCTTTGTTTGCTTTTCATGATCTCTTTAACTTATGAGTTTTAATTTGGATGTGCTTCCCTTTTTATGTATTAATTGATCTTCAAGCTTTGGACTTTGCGATCTATGTTTATTATGTTTCTACACCGCTTCAACATATTTTATTATCTCATCAACTTCTTTTTTTTTCTTGTTAATTTATCATCATAATTAGGAGATTGGTTTAATGAAGCCAATAGAGGAGATGGATCTCCAATAATACATCCTGCTCTACAAGATTTATAGGTAGTACTGGAGAGAGAAAACTAAGTCCTTAAAAGGAACAAGCTCTCAACAGTCTAAGGTGCAATTCAACAAATACAAAATTTTGTTACTACAATAACTATAGCCTCACTCAGCCAAGATATTTATGCAAGACTTGCAGAAGGTACTGGATTGAAGGAGTCTTGCCTCCTTTCAATCAAAAAAACTTTCTCACATGTAACACTGCTAAAAAAAAGGAACTAAGATTGAAATCGATGAATCTACACATACCCATTCGTTAGATCTTACTTTTACTGTTGTGAACACAACACAAAGAACTAAAAAAAAACAACAACAAATAACCATTTACGTAACACACCAAAAATGAAATCTACAAATTCCCAATTGAGAAAAACCCATTGTTTTAGCTGAATATCACTTTCTCTTCTCCCACAATTCGAAGATCTGTTGTCCTTTCTCCCACGATTCGAAGATCTCTTCCCTGTTTCCTTGGTTAAAGTTAGTCTCCCCAAATCATCTCACACAATCGAGGATTGTTGTGTTCGGTCTATTTTTCGATTCCTTGTTTGATTGATTTCAAAACAATAGTGTGTGAAGATGGAGGGGTACTTTAGTAATCTGTGAAGCCCAAGCATTGGGACTAGTTAGTCATACCAAAATTGATTACTTTAGTCACCTCTTTTGGGTATTATATAGTCCCATGGACTAGTTAATCCCCCAAGTGAATACCAGATTAGCCAATCCAGTGTAGCTAATCCAACCTAAGATTATGAAGTGAACAGACTATTAGAGTTGCCCCTTGTTGGTTTCACATTGAGATCTTACTAAATTCGAACTTTCTATTTTGGTAAGATTTGACAAATCTTGATTTTTTTTCATTTTTGGTATGATTTTCCTCCAATCCAAGTTTATCATAGATTCGACAAAAATCTTGACGGTCTTGCAAGATTCTTCCTTATCAAGTCAACGTTAGTTCATGAATATTATAAAACTCTCTCAAGATGTATGTACACGGATCTCGAGGCAAAATTATAATCGATCTATATCATATGTGCTTTAGTGGAGTTATACGACGTACGTTAAGGCAAAATTAACATCCTCCGCACCTATTTGCATGTCGTTTATTTATTTATTTGTTTTATTTTTCACTTGGTATTCGACACCATTCACACTGACTAATTCATGCTCGAGCATTGTCGGTCGGACGACCCTTCCAACCTAATTTTCTCCATTCACCCTATTTATCGTTTGAACATCTAAAGTTTTGTATAAATAAATAATTTTGGATATGAAGATAGTATGACCATAAAGGCTACAATCCACATCAAAAAGTATTTTATAAGCTTATTCATTCACAAAACACAAACTCGATACCTTTTATTAAGGAAAGAAAGACTCGAGCCATTTATCTCACCACAACCCATTTGAATCACATTTTGCCTTTTTCTGCGTGCACCTATTTTTTATTTTTTGGTTAAATGAGGCCCTTTCGGGCTGAATAAAGATTACAAATATCTTGAGGAGGCAGGCATATCCCTCTCAAGTAAAATAAAAATGCTAAACGGAACTTGATAGAAGATGTGGACTTGGCTTCCCCTAACGCTTTCATTGCTTGCTAGTCTATCGGCGCATTCATTTTTATGCCGAAGAGTGCTTCTCAGATTGATATCTCCCCTTCACGATTCAACAGCGCTGCTTGATTTCCTAGATCAGATCCAGGGCCTCCCTTGACTTTGTCTCTACAATGAGATTGGTCATGCCTCTCTGTTCGGCATTGTTGAGCCCCATTTTTTTTTTTTTTGATTAATAGGATGCGATACTCTTTGTATTTGTGTGTATATATATATGAAAATGTAAAAATGTACAATTGCTACAAAAAAGGGTGACCTACACTACACAAAAAACAGCCAAAATTATACAAAAAATCTTTGGAGCAAAACATCAGAACTGAGACTACCAATTGTTCACGCACAGAACCTGAGATGCACCTGTACCCCCATCATCCTTGTTCACACAGAAGACAACCATACTTTATGCATTTTAACGTCCCATAATTCAGCAGTTGACGGAGAGTAGCGACCCCGGGACTAGGAAAGTAGGCTAGCCTTTTCTTCATACACACCATGCTCATCTCTCATATATTTGCTCTTCAACAACTCCCAACACAACTTCAACATAAATGCTACGTTTTGTAGTCGTTATTTATTCATCCCAACTTCAACATAAATGCTTTGATCGAGACTCACCCCAAACAAAACTTCTCACTAACTTGTCCGCTTCATTGCAGATGTGGGTAGGTAGAGTGGTGGATTGCATCTGAAAGGCTGGAATAGCTTGGAGGCATGCCTTAGCTAATGTGCATCTCCCTGCTAACAAAAGAGAGTCCGTTTTCCACCCCCACAGTTTTTGCTTCGCATCTTGTCCAGCACCTCTTGGTAAGTCAATCTGGTCACTCGGGAGTGCAATATAGGTGTGCCTACATACTCGAGTGACTTCGAAAACTAGGGCCAGCAAAAAAAAAAAAAAAAAAAAAAAAAAAAGGGACTGGACATTTACCATATATTATAATAATTAAAATCAGTGTAGGAATCCGGTGACATTTTTTTTTTTAGATTTGTATTTTTGTAAAACATACTGCTTCCGTTTTGTTCAATTTTTATTTTTAAATATAATTAAATATTTTATTTATCAATTATTTTAAAAAAAAAACCTCAACTACATGTCACCTAACATTCAAAAACTAAAAATTAAATATATAACGTCACAATTTTTTAATTTCTAATATAAACATCATGGATAAAAAAAATCTTCAAGGAATGCAAGGCAAAACATTACATCACTATTGTCTAAGTTTTAAAATTACATGCCCATCAAGTTTCAAAAAAAAAGAGATCATCTCAATAGTCCAAATTAATCGCTAAATGAGTATCCTTTTTTTGAAATTGTATTATCTGAGCCCGGTCCCATAATTTTAAACGGACACAAAAAAATTGTCTATGTTTTTTACAAAAATATTGTTAGAACCCGTTTATAGCGGGTCCAGACAAAATTGGAAAACATTCTAGGAGGCGCCATGAGAGGCGACCACTATTGGTAGGAAGCGGTGGTGGGACTTGCAGCGATCGAGGCGAAACTGGTGCGAGGCGGCGGTGGAGGCGAGATCGGTGGGAAGAGGCGATGCGATGCAGTGGTGGAGGCTGGACCGATGGAAGGAGGTGGTGCTAGGCAGGTAGCGGTGGACGCAACATTGAAGGATTTGATGGTTGGCGAAGTGGGAGGTAGCAATGATTGGTAAGAGGTGACGACAATAGGCAGTGGTGGGAGCCGACGGGGAAGGGCAAATGGTTAGGCGTCGGCGGTGAGATGTTGATGAGTGAGAACGAGATCGAGCAAAGGAAGAAGCGACCAAATATGTGGTTTTTAAGTTTTTTTAATCAACTCCAAATCGGAGTTGTAAAAACGAGATCATACCCGATTTGGACATTTTAAGGAAATCTACGGCCCACCCCTAATTCTAACAATCTCGTACAACAAACACTAATCAGTACGAGAAGATAAATAATAAAACAACGGTCACTGCACTTCTACTCACTTTCTTCGCCATTTCCACAACCTCGCATTCTTCCTCTTCGAAACCCTAACTCCACAAACCCCAATTAATGCTTCTTCGCGATCTCTCATGGCGATCGTCTATCGCTCCTCACAATCTCTATGTCAGATTGGCAGAGCTGCCGCTCCAACAGCAGCTCGTCAGATGCGCCACTCACCGGTTTTCGTTTCGTCGGGAGTCGGCGAAGAACTCAAGGTTCTTTTGGTTTATTTGATTCGTGATTCGTGATTTCTGTTGTTCTTTTGGTGATTCTTGATTGGATTGGTCTTTTGGTGTGGCGATTTGATGTATGTTAGGGTTGGTACGCGAATTAGGGCTAGAAGAGGTGTCAAGAGCAATGAAGAGGTTTGTGACGAGCTTCGAGAGTTCGTTTTGATGGTTGGGCTTCCGAAGGGGCATGTGCCGTCATGGAAGGAGCTCGTTGAGAATGGAAGGTTTGGTTTTTTAGTAATTCTATGAAGAAATTGCTGCGAATTCTGTGTTTGTTAGGAAAATAGAGATGATGATCATTTTGAAGTTATAGAAGAGTAAAATATGGATGGATGATGAATGTGATGCCCTGTTTTTGAGGGTTTTGGGTTGTTGAATGAAAATTTCGAATTGTTGCTACTACACGGTTGAAAATTAGTGTCGAATTCTCTACTTCAGTGGAATATATGCATAAATTGAGGTAGATTCCGAAGAATGTTTGAATAGAAGACCATTACATTGTTTGGGATTTGGAAAGAGATGGCTACCCTAGAAATTGAGAAGGAGGGAATAGTTAATGTGATGAAGGATTTATTTAATGAACCACTTCTTTTATCTCTACAATGCTTGGTTTATTGTAATGGGTACCTCCATTTATCTTTCAGGAATTACACAAGAAACAATCTTTGGCAATCTTTCTATTTAAAATAATTTACCTAATTTTTTCTCCCAACAAGGTTACACACCACAACCACTACCATCAACGGCCATAATCCCAAATTAGTTGGGCCTAGTTACGTAGGTCAAACTCTTTCACTCCGCACATAGCTAGTTTTACTGTTTTAGTTTGTTCCGGTGCACTGGCTCTTTCTTGTGTTAATGCATTTATTCATCTTCATTTTATTTTTGTCTTTATAGACCAAAGCCTCAAACAGGAAATTGAATAATTTTGAATAATTATAAGAACTTTGCATGGGGAGCTTATCTTTTGTTTTAATAGAAAAAAGATCAATTGTAGCATGCACTCGAAAAACCATCTTAGGATCTCTATAAGTACATTAGGAAATTTCAAGTATAGTTGTTTATTGACACTAGTTTTTGACTTCCCCATCCATTCCATAGGAAAGACCTCGCGAACATTGTGAGACGGAGAGGATACAAGCTAATCACAGAGCTTCTTACAAGTTCCACAAAGGAAGAGAACATCACTGATATGAGCTTAGCTGAAAATCACGAGGCTACTGACAGTTGCAAGGATGAATCAGTAGGTCTGCAATTCAACTACCATTCTGCATGAGAATTTCTCATGTTGTAGTAATTTACAAAATTCATGTCATTTTTACACAGTTGCAGAAGGTAAACACCAAAATGGGGATGAAGCACCAGAGTGCTCAACAAGTGAGAATTCTGATGTGGAAAGTTATTCCTCTGGCTCAAATGGCGGTGTGCATCTTCTTCCTGTCGCCAAAAGTGAATCTTTGGGGTTTTCGGTTCATTCATCGTTGCAGGAAAAGGCTGCCAAATTTGTCCAGGATGGTGAGCTGGAGATACTTGAAGGTTTGTTTTGGCTCGTGAAGATGATTCCTTTCTATTGTTCCAAACAATCTTTGCCTATACGTGCTTTATTGGTCCCTTCCCCTTTTCCTTCTCTTAGTGCTGCTTTCTTTTGGAATGCTTCAGTAAATTGATGGAGAAGCAATGGCAAAGCTATGCTTTATCTTAGGTGTATATGTCATTCGTGCATATTTGTATCAGTGCATAACATTGGGCGCTGTCAAGATTTCATTGTGTTGTGCCTATGCTGAGAAGTGGGAAGCAATCTAATAGTTGGACTTATATTCTATTGCTAGATTTGGATGATATGCTTCTCTCACTGTCATCCCCGCATTTTTCACATCATCCTAATTGTTAACAATTCATGAATTTAGCAATCTTTCGCATCCTATTCAAATTCCAACATGTGATTAATGCATATATGGCATTGACATTTGAATAAACTTGTATAGCTTTAGCTGTAACTTTTCTGGAGTCAATTAGTGATTAGACATACTTTGTGATTCACTTTCACAAATCTTAATGTATAACACTATATGACGATAACCTAATTATCGGAAAAGAGTAGTGGCCACCATGTGTCAGTTAAGTTTGTTAGAAAATTATTTTCCTTGTTTCGCTCGAGTTTAAATGATTTCCATGCTGGTTTTTTCATTATTCGTTTTTCCAGAGCTACTGTGTAAGTGCTTTCATCTTTTTTTTTTTTTGTTGTTGTTTTCTTCTTTCGAAGGCTTGTTTTCTTCAATTTTTGATTGAGCCAAACCTCAAAGTTGTTATATAACGAGGACAAAAAGTTACGGGGCCTTCTTGACACGAAAAGAAGAAACTTGACACAAAAAAGTTACTGGGCCTTGGTCTCTAGATTTTTTATTTTTTTTTTTTTTTATTTTATCAGGCCTCTGTTGATCTATTCTCTTTTCTTAGTGAACTCACATGTATGTTGGAAATAGGAATTACTTTTCCTCTTCTTGCCTTAGGTGAATCAATATCACCGCTCTGTGTGTGTTCTCTTAAACTGCCTCCTATTCCTATTGAACTTTTCGCTAGACATAGTGTATAGTATCAAACACACCTGCAGAATCCCATCTGCATCTCTCTTGTTCTGGCTTAGGGTGAGTCTCATCTTATTCATTATTCTTTGTTTAGGTCTTCAATTTCCTGTCATTGATTTTTCTCCCTTTTAGTCCGCTATACTATCTCTTTAATGCCATTTGCTGTCATCGCCTGATGTACCTGCTTTTGATTATTTTGGTTTTTGCTGAACTGTTTGTGTGTTATTTTGCTGCTTCTAAAGGTGTAGGGGACGGCTCATTTATTGGGTATGGCATTTCAAATGGTAGAAATACTGAGGAGCCAGACCTTGATAAAGTAGCAGAGTCAGGGGCCTCTCGAGTTGAGCTATTAAATTTTGAGGCAACTTCAGATAATGCAATCTTGGTGATGAATGACAAGGAGGAGTTGGAGGACAATTCAACAGCTGAAGTAATTTCTTATGATAGTTTGATGTTGAGATAGCAATGCAATTAAAAACTGACTGGCATAATTCCTGAAATTCTGATTTTTTGGCACCTGATAAATGTAGGTTAATGATGGTGATCATCAAGTTGAAATTCGTCGACTCAAAGACATGCTGGTAAAATCTCTTTTGTCGTATTCTATCTGAAAACTTCTGGAAAACTCAACCAAATACGAATGGTCATACATCTTTCATGTGCTTAGCATCAGAAGGACTTGGAACTGACTCGGCTAAAGGAACAGATTGAAAAGGAAAAGGTACCTAACTATACTTATATGGCTGGAGCATTTGTTACTGTATGCAATATATATTGCATTCGGTTTAGATTCTTCCCTTTCTTTTTGTTTACCTGATACGTATTTAATGTATTGAGCTTGTGATTTTTTTGGACATCTTAAACAAAGAGAGCTCATGAGCGAGTGAAACTTCAGTTGCTTGGAGAAATTAATGGCAGTTGAGCACCACCAAATAGTTTCATGCCTGCGTCAATTTCTAGTACCAAACAATACTGTGGTAGGAATTGTGATATGGGTTACAACAGTACTTAGTTGCCCAAGTTTAAAATGGCGTCAGTTTAGCTGGAACCTAAACATTTAACATTCATTTTCCAGTTCATGAGCATATTTTTATTAGTATTCATGTCGTATAAAACTGCATGATTTGGTTGGTACAGAACTACAGATAGCTTAATTCCTGTTTCTTAGGTATATTTTCGTTCACGTCAAATCAGGATCCGATCGTTTTCCAGGATTCTTGCAATTATCTTGTAACTATTCATTGGATGGGGTGAATTTTATTTCGTATTATCGTGCGGAATGTTTGGTGAGTATCCTCGTATTCTAGAATTAGATGATTTCATTATTGACAAACTATGATTGCATAATGAGTAGTGTCTTGTTGAGCTACCAGATAAACCCATTGGACTGGTCCACTGAGGCGAACCTATTCCTGTAGTGTTGTGACTTGCGCGGTAACATAAAATCATGCAAATTCTATCACAAGTTCTAGCAATGGTCAGTTTTTGTCGAATACTTGGTTGTAAATGTTATAGAAAAAACGTGAAAGATGATAAAATCATGTTTGTAAGTGAAGATATGATTATCGTGGTTCATGGATATGTGGGATGACTCAATATTATACTACTGTCTCGCCCCATTTGTGGATTCATTTTACATTTCGAAAACTTTTTAAGTTTATAGGTTTCATTCTGAACTTTAGAGAGTCATTGCAGGCTATCTTTTTCTTTTCAGTAAGAACTTTTTTCATGGGTACCCAGATGATCATTCATTTTGATGAATACCAGTAGGTTTGATCTGATGTGCAAAACAATGACCTAATCATTCATTTTTGCTTCAAGTGGTATTTGAACTACTAAAGGAAAATGTTTGGAATCTTGACTTAGATGCTAATACAATGTGGCTAGAAATGAGTAGTATAAGGAGAGTGAGATCAAACGTATTAGATATATCTAAATGCTTGGGACCACCAAAGAAGGAAACATGGTAGGTGAAACGAGGATGTCCAACGAGCAATTAAGACTAAATGAGAGATGTATAGAAAATACCTAAGTGTGAAGATGAAGATGTGTACAAGCAATATAGAGAAGCTAGAAAACAAGCTAAAAAAGTAGTTAGTTAAGCTAAAACAAATTTCATGGAAGATCTATATACAAGGTTAGGTAATAGAGATGACGAAATATATATATATATATAGGCTAGCCAAATTAAGAGATAAAAAGGAAACAAGACCTAAGTCATGTAAGTGTATTAAGGACAAAAATCAAAATGTTTTAACGCGCGATGATGATATTAAGGAGAGATGGAGAAGTTACTTCGATAGTTTATTTAATGATGGCCAAGTTGATACTATAATAGATGAAAACCCACACCAAGAAAGAAATGTAAACTATATAAGCAATATTGGAATTGTAGAAGTTAAAGAGGCATTGAAAAGAATGAAAATAGGAAAAGCATGTGGCCCAGATGAGATACCCATAGAGGTTTGAAAATGCTTAGAAGAAATTGGATTGACTTGGTTAACAAAATTTTTCAATAAAATTTTAAAATCAAAACGATGCCAATGGATTGGAGAAGAAACACGCTTGTGCCAATCTTCAAAAACAAATGAGGCATTCAAAGTTGTTCAAACTACCGGGGAATTAAACTTATGAGTCACACTATGAAACTTTGGGAGATGATAATTGACAATAGGCTAAGAAGAAAAACAACAATATCAGAGAACCAATTTGGTTTCATGCCTGAGAGGTCAACTATGGAGGCGATTTTCCTTGTAAGATGATTGTTAGAAAAATATAGAGAAAAGAAAAAAGATTTTTATATGGTATTCGTAGATTTAGAAAAAACATATGATAGAGTCCCTAGAGATGTTCTTTGGTGGGTTCTAGAAAGAAAAATAGTGCATGCTAGATACATAGACACTATTAAGGATATGTATGATGGAGTAGTAACGAGTATAAAGACATTCGGAGGAGCTACAAAAGAATTTTTCATTACGATAGGACTACATCAATGATCGGCTTTAAACCCATATCTATTTACTTTAGTTATGGATGAACTTAGTAGACATATTCAAGAGGATATACTATGGTGTATGCTATTTGCAGATGATATTGTCTTAGTGAATGAAACAAAAGATGAAGTGAATAGGAAATTAAAACTCTGGAGGAATACATTAGAATCTAAAGGCTTTAAGTTGAGTAGGACGAAAATCGAATACATGCACTACGAGTTTAGAAACACTAGACATCGAGATGACGGAGTGGTAAAATTAGGGGAATTAGAAGTTCCTAAAGTAAACCACTTTAGATACCTAGGATCAATCATATAAAATGATGGTAACATTGAGAATGATGTCACATATAGAATTCAAGCTGGATGGAAGAAATGACGAAGTGCAACATGAGTGATTTGTGATCGAAATGTTCCTACTAAGTTAAAAGGAAAATTTTATAGGACCACAATTAGGCCAGCTATGCTTTATGGAAGCGAATGTTGGGCGGTAAAGCAACAACAATTACATAAAATGAACGTAGTAGAAATGATGATGCTTAGGTGGATGTGTGGTAAAACTCGTAAAGATAGAATAAGAAATATAAAAATTCAAAGACAAATAGGAGTAGCACCAATTGATACAAAGATTAGGGAAGGGCTGTTGCGGTGGTTTGGTCACTTGCAAAGACGGCCTACAAATGCCCCAACTAGAAAATTTGACTCAATAGAAACTGTAGAAATTTGACGAGGTAGGGGCAGACCAAAGTTAACATGGAATGCATTAATTAGGCAGGATTTGAATGGTTTGAAAAGCTCACCATCAATTGCACTTAATCGAGCACAATAGAAAAGTTTGATTTATGTAGCCGACCCCAGTTAATTTGGGACTGAGGCTATGTTGTTGTTGTTGTTGTTGTCTTTCTTCTGCTGTCAGCTAGCTTTGTCCGCTTTGCAAACTAAAGTAGAACACGAGATTGGAAAAGCTCGAGAGATTATATCAGCCAAAGATGAAGAATTACTTGCTGTGGAGGAAAGCCTTTCTGGGCTTAAAGAGGCAATTTTACTCTTTTTGCTTTTTTTCTAATTCATATAACTGGAGCTACTTCTCTTCCCAACATGTCAAATCAAATCAGATTCATTTTACTTGATTGCATTAGGTTCAAATTGAGTACTGGGGAAATGCTGAAACTGTGGAGATAGCAGGGAGCTTCAATGGGTGGCATGATCGAGTTAAAATGGACACTCACCCAGCATCAAGTAGTCTGGATTTAACTGGTTCTAGGTACTTGTGTGTTGCTTCAAAATTTTTTCTTCATGAGGCATCACTGAACTCATCTTTTAAGCATTTATTTCCTCTATTTATGATTAGGAACAATAACTGGATTATCAAGAAATTGTGTTGTTGGCGCGCACTTGATGTATCACACATTCCGTTGTCTCTAGGTTGTGTTTTAATTGGTTCATTCCTGTTCAATGTGTTCATGCATTAAGGAGCAGTTCATTCAATGCCAATATAATTCTATTGAATCCCCACTCGTTTGCTGATTTTTGTTGATCCCCATAATAATATTCCCTCTGTCTATATTATCATATGAAATGTGGACTTTAAAAAAAAAAAAAAAAAAAAAAAAAAAACTAATGGTGACACTGTGACATGAGTATGTGTTTTGCTGTTGCACGGTTGGACCAACATTGGTGGGAATATAGAGCAATAGCATCAAAGCCTCAATCCCAAATTAGTTGGGTCTGGCAACATGGACCAAACTCTTCCATTGTGCTCAATTTAGTGCACTTAATGGCGTGCTTTCCAAAGTATAGAGCACTATATAAAATATGTTTTATTATGCTTAGATAGCATGAATTTAGTTCTCTTCTTGATTTCCTCTTGACAGAAATGAAGTACTATCCTGAGAGGAAACTATGTGTTGTTAGGGCTGTTATTCCTTGGGTCATGTTTTAAGGTTTCATTAGAACATAATTGTTAGAATCTTGGATTGCGATTTTCTAAAAAAGAATCTTTGATGGCAATCTTTAAAAGGAGTCGTGGATAACAAAGTTGACATACAGGATGTAAATCACACATATGCTCCACATACAAGCTCTAATGCATAAATTTATGAATTAAATTTGCAGTTTTACTGATTTTCCATTTACTCCATTCAGTGATATTGACGCACTACATGCATTGCTCGTTTGTTGGACTGATGGTGATGGGCCATCCCTATTATGTTAAATATTAATCTGTTTCTATCTCTCCTCACTCTATTTTACTGCCTTTAACTCTTTTCCCACACTTTCCTTTCCCTTGGTGCTCTCCATCTTTCTTCTTTTTGTTTAACTATTTCTTTCTCAACTACAATGCCCAGCTAAAAGCTAATTCTTGAATGCAAATGCGCGCCCGCACGCTGAGAATCTTGGAATGCAATTCAAACAGGGAACTTATTGGGTTGATTAGTTTTAGTGGTGAAAAATCTTGTATTAGGTTTGTTGTTGGTCCCAAGCTTTTGACCCAAGCACGGACCTATTTGATGCCAACTTATATTGTCCCGTTTTGACGTAGATGCTTATCTTAGCCTCAGTACTGGCCATCATCCTTAATAAATTACTGTATCGCTTTGACAATTCTTTAACGAGATTTTCCTATTTGGAAAGTCAAATTGAATTATCAACTTTTAACCACGAAACCTTATCTTAAAAGGATAGAAAAATGACTATCTTTTAGAGTTTAGGCCTTGGGATAATTGATGAAATTTCTCGTCAACATTTGAGACCTAATATTCTTCTATAATAATTAGATGATTCTTTTGGTGGCCAAGAAGCTACTATAATATCATTTAATGAACCGTGATAATTTCTTTTCGAGGATGGAAGATGAGCTGTTTTTTCACAGTAGAACTGTCTTAATGGGACATATTTTTTTAGCCCATATAAATTCAGAATTTTATATTGTTATAGATGTAGCAGGCTCAAAATTGATGTAATCGTCATGCTTAAAAATACATTAAGCTGGTCGAAGATAGTCTACTTAGCTTTATTTTATGTTTCATTTCTTTGGTTTTGGTCAACGATTGGTCAATTCCATGAAAACCCCCTTTAGATTGCTCTTTATTTTAGTTCCTTCAAATTGCAAGTGTGTCCACAATTTTGGAAATGTTGGATCTGTTCATTCATTCTTAATTTCTTATATTATAACTTTTCAGGAAATCTGGACTATGGTCAGTGGTGTTGTGGCTTTATCCTGGAATTTATGAGGTGTGTAAATCCTCTAGTTGAGTTCCTGATTAATTAATGGCATTCGAAAGGTATACTAATGTATCATGTTATGCTGCATTTCTTGAACTTTTTGTTACTAGATATTCATTTGAGTGCAAATGAATATAATATACCATTTATGTGCCATATTTTCACATTCTTGTTCGATTTTCTACAATAAGCTAGTTATAGCATTTTGAATTTGATTACTGTTTATGTGCCATATTCTGTCACACGAGAGATGGGTATTATGGCCTTCTTCATGATCCACACCTTGGGTTACTTAATCAATGCGATATTCAAGCTATTAACAATCTTGGAATTGGATTAGGCAGTGTAAATCTGACAACTGTTTCACTGGCCTGCTCTGAACTACATAAATTTGACATTTATTTTAAGAAGTAGGTATCCTAAACAAAGAACTTAATTGCAAGTAGAACTCTGTTAACAACTTACCCAATTTATTTTTCATTGATATCAATTTGGTCCTCCTTTTATTTTTCCTTCTTAGATTGATCATATCTGTAGAAATTCTCGTACCTTCTTTCATCGTTAGCTTTATAATCCCGTCACTTTGCAAAATCCTGGCTGTGATATTTTCTTATGAAAGAAAGGAGAATGGTTACATTTCGATAAAATAATATCTATTATGTTGACTGTTAAGTAAGAAGACCTCAAGAATATTTTCACTGAATATTAGTATTGGATTCTTAATTTAGTGTAGGACATGTTTACCATGTTGGCTCGATAATATGCCTGCTTTCACATCTTCTGCTCATGCTTTGCATAAACCTTGCCTTGGGCGCAATGCCAAGGCACGACCCATGGACAGACCATGGTGCCGGCCACCCCGAGTCGGTGGGACTCGGTCGGACCGAGCCCCGGCTAGCATGCAGAGGTGCCTAGGCGCGCAGCTAGGCACCACGAATCAGACCCTGTCCCAAAATCAAGGTGAACTGAAGGCTTGGACGGACCAAGTCAAGAGCGGTTACAGGTGGTTATGTAACTACCTCGGTCATGGCTCAAAGCATGACCAAGCCACGTCCCAGTAACTTCCAGGCACTAAGAGCATGTGCCTCTTGACTAGGAGGTCAAGGCGGTTATGTGGGTATACTTATACTTAAAGCTTTATGATTTATTTTGTGCCGGAAGCTCACAAGTCTCTCATAGACTTATTCTGGCTTAGGCTTACAAACTAGGATTTTATTTATATGTGATTACTGCTATGAACATTGTTATCCACTTATCCTGCATGTTATTTAAGAATTGTGCCATCCTGTATTTATTCACCAAGGATCCATCTTGTTTTCTCTTCATTTGATCTTCCCATTTTGCAGTTGTATTGAAGGAAAAAGAAATCTTGCCCAGTCCTACTGCAAAACATGCTAGGATAATTGCATATCAGTAATGTGTCATCTTGTGTTCTCATTACTGAAATGATTGTGATAAAAGACTGGTTCATTAATTTTGACTATATTATTTTTGCTATCTGCAGATAAAGTTCATTGTTGATGGCCATTGGCAAATTGATCCTCAGAGAGAATCTGTTTCTAGAGGCACAATTTGGAATAACATGCTCAGAGTTGACAGATGACAAGCTTTGGATGGGTAGACGCTCGAAGATTGCTTAAAACCCAGGTACAAGTTGCCGTTTAATTCTTTCTATGTTTTTGAAGTATGCTGTTTAATCCTTATCTTATCAAACTCTGAAATCTGTTGGTGATATTCCATCAAATTAACGTATATAACATGGCATAGTTGAGTGAAGGCTTGAAACTTCTAACTCTTAAGAGAAGCAGTGATGCAAAAACTTGGCATTCATTTTGATTTATGCTTTCTTCCTGGATCAAATGCGCTGCCTCACATTACGAGCTTATGCTCAAACTCAAGCAGTTCATGTTTTATATTTATGTACAGTAACAGTAAGCAATAACTTGAAAAATCCAAGAAAAGCTTCTGTGTAAATGAAACAAAATGGCGACTCAAATGTGGCAAATATTAGGGCTTTCTAATATTAGGTGGTGAAATAGAGGTGATCTTACTTCCAAAATAAAAAATAGAGGTGATCTATGCGAAAATTGATAGGTGATTTTGTCAGTGTAGGAAGTAAAATTTTAATTTCACTTTTGTTGTGTGCCTGCATATCTAATTATGTTCAATAACTTTTAAAATTTTACGATAACAACAACAAAGTCTATCTCAAATTAGTTGTGGTTGGCTACACATATCAAGCGTTTTCACTCTACCTGTTTGATCCATGTTCATAGAGAGTGACATATTTTACGCTACTTATTAACCTATGACAATGCTCCTCTTTTATCAGGACTCGGGGCTGAATATGTAAAACATAGGAGAAACTCCCGTATAAATTTCCTGATGAACTTGCAAATTCCGAGCCATTATAATATGTGACTTTCTTTTGTATGTTGTTGCTGTTTGATACAAATATATGGTGCTGGTTTGTCCATGCAGTCTAATACCATCAACGTCGTCAGGTCTTGTTGAATGGGATTCCTCAAACATATGCAGACAAGCAAAGGGAGGGATCCTCATCGATGGGTCGAGACAACTGCAAGAGATGCAAATTCTTGATTCTGAAGGTTGCAAGGGGCTGTCTGCTTTTGATCTTAAGAGGTGGAGCCACTCACATTTCTTGATCTCCAAGTGCATGTGTATCATCAATACTCTGTACATATGTATTCTCAAGTAATTGCCAAGATAGGAACTTCTTTTAGTTTAGGTAAAATTTAGCTTAAGCATCCATCACCCATTGTTGTTTAGGTAGCTTGTAATTCTAAGCTTCTGCTTAACCTCTCGTAATCGTCAGTTGAAATTGATGCATTTCATATCATGGGGCAAGGGTTTAAGGTTTACAGCTTTAATCGGATATGGAGCTTGAGTGACTCGTAGGGCATGACTGACTTTTAGGCCAGGAGACAGTTTCTCCTTCCTCAGTCTAATCATTGAAGACTTTTAGATGCACCAATCTTCGACGATAACTCGTTGATTGCGCCCCAGCAACTAAAATTCCCAATCCTTCCTGGAAATTGAGTCATTGGAAGAACTTGAAGTGAAGAAGAAAGAAGAGGATGCCTAGTAAAATTGGCCTGGTAATCTCAACAAATTAGGTGTTCAGTTTGACTGATGACAGTTTAGTTTAGAAAATCTCTTTTAAAAAGTCTACTTCTAAGTTCCATGTGTCTTATCTTATAAACTACCTATATCTTGTAAAACATTGAAGGGTTTGAATTTACTGCTTCCCAAACCTTGCCTTTTAGCAAGTGACTTCAGGTTTAGACTTTAGCACTTCCTTAAACTTCACTTTTCCAGATATGCTTTGACTTATGAAACATATTTTTTTTTATTTTTTTTTCTTTTAACTTTGCTCTTCATGCAGTCTTTGTCAATGCAATTACTTCTCCTCACTTCAAGTCTTGAATAACAGAGTCACCGAGATTTCAAAGCTCTCCAATTCCCATCACAAACGGCAAACCCCAGACCCCCAAAACTCAATCCATGCTGTTCTTCTTCAGTCTCTTCACTTTCCTTCTCTCAATCCCAACAACAACAACAACAACAACAACAAAAAGCGGTCTGTTGATCTCCGAAAACCCCCACCACTCCCTCTCATCCCAATCCCATCATCCCCCCAGCTGACATGGCAACAAACAGAGCTCTCCCTCTTCCTCCACTTCGGCCCCAACACCTTCACAGACACCGAGTGGGGCAACGGCAGCGCCCACCCTTCGATCTTCAACCCCACCAATCTCGACGCCCGTCAATGGGTCAGAGTCGCCAGGGACTCTGGCTTCTCCAAACTCATCCTCACTGCCAAGCACCATGACGGGTTCTGCCTCTGGCCCTCTCAGTACACTGATTACTCCGTCAAGGCCAGCCCGTGGAGGGGCGGCCGCGGCGACGTGGTGGCGGAGTTGGCGGTGGCGGCGCGGGAAATGGGGGTTGGGTTGGGGATCTATCTGTCTCCCTGGGATCGCCATGAGGAGTGTTATGGGAAGAGTGTGGAGTATAACGAGTTTTACATGGCCCAGATGACTGAATTGCTTACTGGGTAAGAGTTCTTGATATGGGCAGTGTTGATTTTGTCTTTCAAATGACTGAATTGCTCACTAGGTGGGATGGAAATGAAAAAAAAGAATTCAATTTGGGGTTTTCTTGATGTGGGTAGTGATGATTTGGTCTTCAAATGACTGAATTGCTCAGTAGGTAGGGTGGAAATGAAGGAGGGTTGAGTTTGGGGGTTTCTTGACTAAAATGTTCACTTGGTAGAGTAAAAATGGAAAAGGAGTTGGATTTGGGATTTTCTTGATATGGGTAGTGTTCATTTTATGTTATTTTTGTTGTTTAATGGGGTTTGAGTTGTTGTTTGTGAAGTTTGTTATATGGGTAGTATTGATCTTGATTTTCTTGAATCTAGTTTGCTTCTAATTGAAGAAAATGGACGGTTTTGATGGTATTTTTTTTGTTTGGAGATATGCTGCTGTTGGTCTTGATTTTTGTTAGAGAACTCAGACTTTATAGAAACCGATGATGTAGGGTAAAACCTAAGATAACTTAGGTTGCATTCATTATGAAGGATTGGAAAAGCATGACAATAAATATACTAAAACGAGCATAGATTCATGTAGTCGACCCCAACTAATATGGGATTGAGGCTTGTAGCCTACAAGTTGTAGGATTTTTTTGTGTTGGAGTGTGGAATTGAAGGTTTTGATGTGTGGGCAGGTATGGGGAGATCAAGGAGGTGTGGTTGGATGGTGCGAAAGGGGCGGGGGAGAAGGATATGAAATATTTCTTTGATTGTTGGTTTAGTCTCATTCATCAGCATCAACCTGGTGCAGTCATATTCTCTGATGCTGGTCCTGATACCAGATGGGTTGGCGATGAAACCGGATCTTCTAGCTCCACCTGCTGGTCGCTTTTCAACCGCAGCGTCGCTGTTATAGGGGGCACTGATTCAAAGTGAGTTTCAACTTTTCCACCTGTTTCATGGATATACAATTTGGCCACCAGTGCTGCATCTAGAATTTGTCTTCTTTGGACTAATGGTGTCTGAGCTTGTGGTGCTCCAAACTTCAAACTTCTAATACTCTTGCTGTTGACTGTCTATGATTCTATGATAGTCCATTCAGTAGTGTCACCCTGATCATGTGCAATCTTCTCTTTCGTTTAGATTTTTGCTTGGTTTTCTTTGAATGTTCACATATGCTCATGAATTTGATCTTTGTTTTCGTTCCGATTAACACCTTCAACAGGTATTCAGGTGGAGGAGATCCATGTGGGCTTGATTGGGTCCCTGCAGAATGCGATGTTTCCATCAGACCTGGTTGGTTCTGGCACGCATCTCAGCGCCCAAAGTCCGCGTTAACCCTTCTTGATATATACTACAAGTCAGCAGGTAGAAATTGCTTGTTGCTACTAAACGTACCTCCCAATTCATCAGGCCTTATAGCAGATGAAGATATTCAAGTTCTTAAAGAATTTGCCGATATGCGGCAATCTATCTTCTCCCATAACTTGGCCAGGAATGCCACTGTCACTGCGAGCAGCATCCGTGGGGGTGTTAGTGATGCTCAGTACAGTCCATACAATGTTCTTGAGGAGGGAATTTACAAGTACTGGGTTCCTGAAGAAAATCAAGTAAATTGGGTGATATATTTGGACTTGGGAGGATCAGTTTCATTCAATGTTCTGCAAGTTCAGGAGCCAATTCACATGGGACAGCGAGTTGCCAAGTTCCATCTTGATGTTCTGATGAAAAATGGCAACTGGACGACTGTAACCAATGGAACAACTGTTGGGTATCGCCGGTTGCTGCAGTTTCCAGAGGTAGAATCGCACTCGTTGAGATTCGTGGTCGATCAGTCTCGTGCAGTTCCTTTAATTTCATATCTGGGCATTCATCTGGATTCATTTTCTGTATCAAATGGTTCATCTAACTCATGCTCCGCGCCACTCGTCCATAGCAAACTTCAGACAAGAGTATACAACAGATTTCGCAGTGCCTCGGTATGGAATTTGTTTGGCATTGCAACCAAGAACATTAAATCTTATATTTCTACACAGTTGTTTGAAGTTTAAAACTGGACAGTCAGTTCAGTTGGAACTATCAGAAGCAATTGTAGTGGAAGAGATAAAGCCGGTTGGTGACCTTGTCAGGTAGCATTTTCATTTGTTTTTTCTTTTTAGTTTCCACGTGGTGTCCAATGCCAATCGCATTGGCTAATCCATATTCGGGCGTCAAGTTTCATACAAAGGGTGGTCCTCCCAACCAAATCTTTTTCCATTCAAGATATTGAAAAATCGAGTTCCTCATCAATCGGACCAAGACCAACCGGCTGTTGATTACATTTTCATTTGTATACTTTAATATAAGATTTCTCCTTCAGTTGGGCTGTTGTATAAAATCCTGTATTACATCAAATGAAGACTTTGGGAATTGTTTGATCGAGTACAAGCAAGTTTTTTCTATTTCATGAATGTGCTCCCAACTTGCACTAAATCGAGCGCAATGAAAAAATTCGATTCATGCAACTAATTTGAGATTAAGGTTATGTTGTCTTCGTTGGCTAAAAATCACCTATTGAAACCCCATATGTGCTCTTGATGATACATGAGAATTGTGAAATAGAAAAAAATAAATCAAGATACAACTACTTCCAGTTACAAACACATACTTAAACCTCTGAAGCATGATAATACATGTATTCTTGTGACAAAATTCAAGCTATCTTGACATCTCTTAGAAGCCGCGCTGCCAAAGAACCATATCTCCTTGCTTCCCAGTCACTGAGCTTACCATTTTCCAGGCCTGCAACTTCACCGACCGGATGAACTTTGTCAGACTCACATTCTGCAAGTTCTGATTTATTCTCATCATCATCTTCATCGTTATTTTCATGCTCGATACTTCCATTTACGTTTTGCAGTTGATTATCGACTTGTTTACGACTGCTAGCGGATCCTGCTCGGCTCTTTGACTCCATTATGTATAATTGGATGCTAGGATGTTGGTACTTAATATCCATCTGAAATTGATGCAAAATTATACTTTCATTAAAGGAAACAAGGAACTCAAATGCTAAAAACAAATTGATACCATGGTGGAATTAGATCAAAATACCTTTGCTTTCGGAACATTTTTCACTTCGAAGTTGTTCTTCCACATTTCAAGCATTTGTTCATGAACTGATGTAGATCGGATCTCGTATCCCAACTGAACAAAATTTTCAGAAACCATTGAATTAATTAATACCATTATCATTTGATTCATAAAATGAAAATTCATGAACAGTAACTTCTTTCAGAAAAAAAATTCTTCCTCTGATGATTAACAATGATGAAAGTAAAAGTGTGATCATCAAGAGATTACCAAGATTGTAGTCTTCGGCCCTGATAAGGCGAATATCGTCTGCAAGAGCGGCTCTAGTAGATGCTCCGCATAGACCTGAATTAATTACACTGATTCAAATTTTACCATGTATAATAACAGTAACTGATTCAAATTTTTATATGTACAGAAATCTCATTTATGAAAGAACTTACAACATCAGTTCCAATGATGAAATCAAATGGAGGATCCACAGCCTTGATATGCTCCTGATTTCCCCAATCCAACTCCGCAACCTGGATAGAACCGAATGACGCTAAAAGAATGCACGTAAGAAAGGAGTTCCGCTTGAAACAATCATAGAAGGGCAACAATAATACCCTTAATTTCAGAGAAAACTAAGAATGACGGTTGGAAACAGCAAGAAGCAACCAAAATTACTATGGAACTGCTTTCAGATTCTACGGAGATTGATAAATAGCTGCAGGACTAATAAATGAAAGGAAAAGATAATCGAAACTACAACCGGCACGGTAATGTTGCAACATGAGATTCCCAAATCACACCTGAATCAAGATTTGACTGAGTGATCCTTGACATATTTCGCTCCACATTCCTCATAAGCAACGGCAGTACCTCAACTTGGTCTGTCGAAACAACATCGCACCCTAGCAACGCCATCCCTGGAAAATGCACCCGAACACAAGCAAGTCTAATTGGAAAAGGTAGACGATCGATGCCCATTTTGGAGCCGAGCATACCATTGAAAAAGAACTTTATGGATTCACACAAGTCACGGTGATACTAATAACAAAAACTATAAAAGGAGTTACCAAATCCAGCCACTCCACACCCAGCTCCAAGTTCTATAACTCGTTTTCCTTTAAGCTTGGATGGGCAAAACCTACCCTTTCTGCAGTTCTTTTCCTATACAATCGAAACCATATACAATGAATAGAGACATACTATATCCGGACTTCGAAAACGTACATAATAACATGATCAAATTCTTGAAAATTAGTCATGGGAAATCAATTAATGAACAACATCAATATATATTACACCATAGGTAGAAGAATCACTTGGCTATTGATTTCATATAAGATTTGGGCAGAGAGAAATGCGCCTGATAACACAATAGCAGTATTACGACAATAAAAGAAATAAGACTAGACGAAAAATTCTCATCCGAAAAGGTGAAGATTTTCTAGAGTAAATCAGCACACTGGAAGCAACATGACAAGTTATAGAACGCATTCTTGATACAAATAAGTGAAGATTCTACATAAATAATAACATGCTGGAAACATTGAGAACAAAAAAAAGAAACAAAAAGTTTGATCCTAAGAAGTGAAGATTCTATGAAATTTTTTACAGTACCAGGAATTTGGCGAACACCATCGATGCGTCCCAAACTGTAGTACCCAGATGCTTTGAATTTGGATCCTAACACAAGACAAGATTGTGGAAACAAACATTATAAGCATGCCTCCTCATGTACTATCTATCAGGTCAACATTAATCTACCACATTGTAAAACTTGCTTGAGCAATCAAAAAAGCATTTCTAGTGTATCAAATTAACAACAACAACAACAACAAAGCCTGAACCACAAATTAGCCCGGGTCGGCTACATGGATCAAACTCTTTCTGCTCGATTTATGACACTTGCAGTAGTGCATCAAAAATGGGCAGAAAATTGAAATCACCTGAGAGAACTGCAGTTGATGGCCCAGAACTTCAAGGGCAATTCCTGAAGTGTTGGGGGAATTCAACCTGAAAAGGGAATACATTGTCATAAGCCTATTCACTAATCAGAACACAAAAAATCAAAACTTTTCCCATTAAGACACCAATTAATGGAAGTACACTGAAAAAAAAAAAAAAAAAAAAAAAAAAAAAAAAAAAAAAAAAAAACCAAACTTGATTTAAAGGGTTTCCACAAAAAATCAAAACTTTTTCATCTAAAACAACAAGTAATGGAAGTACACTGAAAAAAATCAAAACTTTTTCATCTAAAACAACAAGTAATTGAAGAACACTGAAAAAAAAAAAAAAAAAAAAAAAAAAAACTTGAAAAAAAAAAATTCAAAACTTTTTCAGCTAAAACACCAAGTATTGGAAGTACAGTGAAAAAAAAAAAACCAAACTTGATTAAAGGGTTTCCACAAAAGTTGCCCATCACAGTAGAACACAGAAGTCACAGATTTCTCAATCGTTTTCAAGCGCGTCTGATTCTTTGAAGAAACCCAGAAAGTAAAAACTCACAAATCAATATTTTCTTAGATACCCAACTGGAAATCTTACCTATCGAACTCCATTGAAATCGGGAGATGTGGAGACGAGAATTTGAGATCTTTCAATCCTGCGATTCAAGGAATAGAATTTCACTGTGGAGTATGGAAGGATTCATATTCTGATGTCAAGGCCCATGGGCCTTAGCGTCGTGTACATGTCTTATGGGCGGTTAACGGCCCATTAACGGCCCATGAACTTTTAGTGAATATTATGAGGGTCATGGTTTCACTAAACAAAGATTTTTCTTGCCAACCAGTTGGCCGAGTGAGTGGCAAGGACTCGGTTACCTTAAGCGAGATTTCGAGTTTGAGTCTTGCGAATGGAAAAAATTGAGTTGGGAGGGCTGCCGCCGTGTGGGTTCTGACAGTGCTTGAGCGTGGAAACTCATGAAAACAAAAAAAATCAAAGATTTTCTTCCTTTGACAATTTTTTTTTTCTTCTTCAAAGACAGATTTTCTAAAATAAATAATTCATCGAGAAGGCAATCAAGCGGCTGATTGGATGGCGAACTTTGCAGCTCCAAATGAGTTTTTTTTTTTTATTATTGTTGGATAGAAACGAAACTTTATTTTACTATAGCCAAATGAGTTATTTACAAAATTCTTGACGCTGATTGTGTCTTTGGTACCGCTTCTTGAGCTTGTTCCGCCCTTATTAATACTAAGAAAAAAAAAAAACTAAGATAGAACAAATATTTTTGAAAATAGAGGGATAAGGTCCTAGTATGATGATAACAAACTTTATAAGAAGAATTCATAGTTACTAATTACACAATATACTAATTTCCTTAACTGCTGAATTATCTCCTTTTATCTCCTTTTGGTTTTCAATGATAAATGCTTCAATTACAAACCATTCAGTCACCAATCAACATTGTGCCTTCGTGAAAATAAATGCATAGAGAGAGAATTTTTCAGGATGAAAGACTGAAAAAATAGAGAGGACATGACACTGAGGAAAGAGGAATGTTGCAGCTTCACATAATAAGGATGAAACCAGTGTCTCTTCGGAGACATCCGATAAAGTTGGAACGATACAAAGAAGATTAGAATGGCCCCTGCGCAAGGATGAAACTCGCAAAAAAAAAAAAAAAAAAAATGAAACCAATAATCTTATTCGACCATTGCGCGAACAAATAAATATGCTATGGCAACTGCATTGCTGCTTTTTATTGTTGGAGATCCTCGAGAGGAATGAACGGAGAGCACTGTGTTATCGCTGCGCCTCTAATGACCACATTTGCATTTGCATTTGTTGTTGGAAGGAGGGTGAAATCCCAGTTAGGGACAGATAACAAAAAGAGAGGAAGCAATCCACCTGCAGTAATGTCATATTGATTCAACTTCTCAGTCAGGCATATTTACATAGAAGCCTAAGATGAGCTGCAATCCTATAATCATATGTTCATGGCTTCTCTTGCCGTCTTCGGCTTCACTCGACAAAATTCTTAACCTTTGGTGCTTCCCAACATGATTTCCTTGACAGATAGCTCAGTTCATTCAAGACTTGATATATCTCATCTGTCATCGGATGTCTCTGATCTAGCGAGTGAAATTCCATCACACTGTCATCGACCTCAATCAAGCTACACCCCGGTGGCTTTTTCACCTTTACTTCCCTCATCAAAACTTTGAGTCTTGCAAGGTCTCCCCACCTTCCACTATCTCCATATATGTTCGAAAGCAGAACGAAGTTTGCAGGATTTTTAGGCTCAATTTCGATAAGCTTTTCGAGGGCAACCTCAGCTAGTTCTACATTTTGGTAAGTCTTACATGCCCCTAATAAGGAACTCCAAATGACGGCATCTGCTTCAATAGGCATTCTCCTAACGAAATCCATCGCTTCGTTCAACTGACCAGCTCGAGCTAGAAGATCAACCATACATCCATAATGCTCAATTTGGGGTGTAATGAAGTAATCCATAGTCATTGATTTGAAATACAAAAACCCTTTTGAAACCAATCCCATGTGTGAGCAAGCACACAAGACACCAACAAAGGTGATTCCATCAGGTTTCTCTACAACATTCATCATCAAATCAAACATATTCAAAGCATCAGCGCCACGGCCATGCATTGCCAAGCCATTGATCAAAGTGTTCCATGTGATCAAGTCTTTCGACGCCATGTTGTTGAACACGCCGATTGCATTGTCAATGCTTCCACATTTTGAATACATATCAATCAATCCATTCCCAACAAACACATTCCCTTCAAGTCTCTTGCTCTCTGCATAGACATGTACCCACTCCCCCAACGATAGAGCTCCCAATCTCGAACAGGCAGACAATACGGTCACAAGCGTGGCATCATTGGGCTCGATGGCAGACTCAACTAACATTCTTTTGAAAGTCCCCAGAACTTCAAAGAACCGGCCGTTACGAGCATACCCCGAAAGCATTCCATTCCAAGAAAATACATTCTTCACAGGTATCTCTTCAAAGAACTTCTCCCCTCCATCAACATCATTGTTACTTACATACCCAAGCAAGACAGTATTCCAAGACATCACATCTCGCATCGGCATTTCACGAAACAACTTCCGCGCCGCACCCATGTCCCCCACACCAACATACCCCGAAACCATGGTGTTCCACAACACGACATCACGCTCAATGGCCAAATCAAACAGACGCCTCGCCGCCTCAACATCACCCGACGAAATGTACCCGGAAATCATCGAAGTCCAAGCAACAACATTTCTCACAGGCATTTCATCAAACACTCCAAATGCACACACAACATCACCACCACCAGAGTAAACATCAATCAACAATGTCCCTATAAACCTATTCCCAAAGCACCCATTTTTCACAACCAAGCAATGAACCTTCTTTGCTTCCTCAAAAGCACGAATCTTTACACAAGATTTCAGCACAAATGGGAAAGTAAAGCAATTTGGGCTCACATTTCTGCCCTTCATCCGACTGAACAGAACCAAAGTTTCCCTAAAGAGATCACTTTGAGAGTACCCTTTAAGCATGGCGTTCCAAAGGAGCACATTTGGTTCGGGCATTTGATCAAACACTTGGCGGGCGTAGGAGAGATTGTTGGAATCAGTGAGGCAGAGACGAGTTTTGGGGATACGAATTGGTTGTGTTGGAGGCCATGCGTGATTAACTGGTTCTGGGCTTGTTTGATTTGGTTTAGGCGTCTACATGTTTGCAAGATTGAGATGAAATGCTCTTCGATTAGGCGCTTTGAAGGGAGTAGGAGAGGTAGTCGAAGAGGAATTTTTGCAACAAAAACAGGGGATATATTTGGGTTTCTGAAACTCAAATTTCTTGGCGGGCAATGGATCTCAACTGTTTTAACGGTTAAGTTTGTCAAAGGCAAGTGCTACTTTGACGTCACCAAACTCACGCCCCAATTCTGAGATCCGTTCGTGCGCGCTTTGAGATGCGTGGATACAATTCTTGATACATAATAGGTGACATGTATCCCAAGATGTACATTGATGGTTTCCAAGGCCAATGGACTTGGGTGTGCATCATCCATGTGACAGTTTAAGTTACACAGTAGACAAACAACCGATTGATTCGAGTGATAAAAAACAATTTCCTGTGTTTGTGTTTGTCTAAAAGGAAGTGCGTGCACACACAGTTTTGGTGCACAACATGCGGGCCGTGTATCCCGTAACACACACAGACGGGGGTTGTGAGTTCGGCTGATGTGGTAGTTTAAGTTACGCCTCAAAATTTTAGTAGGCAAACAACCGATTGGTTCAAGTTATAAAAAAGATAGTTCCTTTAGGTGAGATCTCAGTTTCGTATAGTAGATTAAAGAAATTGGATTAGAAGGGTCCCATGGTGGACCAAATAATGCTTGAGTATAGATTAATCGGCGCGGTTGATGCTAGACACTAAAAACCCCTAAAAAATCCTTGCTGAAAACCTACATTTTTAGGTAGATCAATAATAAATCGATTAAATTAATCAAAGCAATGGTTTCAAAACAAGAAAGCTAAAACGCCACTCATAACCTCTTTGTTAGAGTAGCATAACCTCAATCCCAAATTAAGTCAAAGTCGACTATATGGATCAAAGGTGTCTCTTCAACTCATCAACCCAGAATTCAAATTATAAATATATTGCACTATGTATATTAAAGAATCAAATATATTAAGCATCTAAATTTGTATTTTGAGTCATTGGCTTTTACAGATAAATTGGGGGCACTTCCACCTAATGATAATTTAACAAAAGGTGTGCACAACATAGACTGTCACCAATTACAGCAAGAAGCTCTGGACCATTTTTTACAGTCTGTTATTGATAGCTAAATGAAAATTTTCCATCACTGTAAAGAGATTTACCAAAGATGAACAACACTTCAAAACTTGGTATTTCCATTGTCTTCCACCTCCCTGATCAGGAAGTCCAGAGTCTCATCTTTCTCTTTTATCTGAATCCAGTCGCAAGGAATTTTAGAATTTGATGGTATTGTGGGGGTATCAGAGCACCCTTAAAAAATTAGCCACATTTAACCTCAGTGAATACTCCGGGGTTGAATTTCTGACAAATGCTTGTACTGCCAATTCAACTTGCACTTGGTCCTGGATCCATAAATCAGAGTCCAGTTACAGAAGAAGATCATTGACATCAATAATCAAATGTTATGCGAGCTCAAAGGTTACATACCTTTCCGACAAAACTAACAACCAAGGGACCAGTTCTGGCTTTGCGATAGCATCCTAGAAGTTGCAAGCAGAACACCAAAAGTTAACATCAAATAAACGATCAAGTTTCGATCTGCCTGAGAAGGCTTTCTCATCTAAATCAAATTTATGCATATCCTTACCAATGTTAATATCAGGGAATTCAAGGCATAGTTTTGATAGGGGTTGAGCAATTTCTACCTGTTAACAGAACAACCACAAAATCAAAATGAAAAGAAATGACTGATTAAACAAACATATCAAGAAAATAATGGGGCTCCGAGACGGGTCCTGTGCAATTATCGATATATAAACAATAAGAGACTAAGACAGTGTGGCAAGGTAAGAACTGTACTACTAGGAACAACATGACAGTGACATACATCAAGAAGATGTGTACTGAGTAGCCTTGACAAAAAAGGGGTCATCGACACGATTAGGCCACCAGAGCTACTTAAGTGAATTAGACAATCCCATTGCAAGTCCAGTTCGGTAGTATTTGTCGCAGAGAAAATCAGCACATTTTGGCATTTTATCTGCAAGAAACATCCACTGCATCATTAAGGCTGTAAAATCCTCCACATAATACTGCCAGTATCCAAGAAATGGTAGGTTACAGAGCATTATACTGAAAGTACACAACAGCCTGGAGTATTAGGAACAGGGCACAAAAAAAAAAAAAAAGAAGAAGAAGAAGAAGAAAAGGGCGAAAACAAGCATGTGATATCACTATGGGAACAAAAAGTAGAGCTTTGAGCTGGATTCAAAGACAATTTCCTTTCATACTGCAAATAATGCTTTCAACGACACCAAAAAAAAAAAAAAAAAGTCCGGTTAAACCAAACCCTATCTTGTTTTAACCATTATAAGTTCCCCCACCTATTTTTTATAAGAAAATTGAATTTGTAGTCTTTCTAAATTACTCATCCCTAACGTCTTCCTCATGCACGCCTAGTGCTAATAATGTAGGAAGATTGCATTATTTTTAAGATGGTGTATCAACTTTTAAAAAATAGTGGGGTGAACTTATCAATAGGGGTTATTACAACATAAATAGAGTTTGTTTTAACCAAACTCAAAAAATAATGCTTTCAAAGGGACTTGTGCAAATGTGACACAACAACAACAACAACAACAACAACAACAACAACATAGCCTCAGTCCCAAATTAACTGGGGTCGGCTGTGCAAAGGTGACACCTTGATATGAATTTTGATTAAAAAGATAACTTTGAAATTGAAACAGTGTCTCAAGATGAAAATGACGTTCATCTAATAAATCTATCATGAAAGAAAACAATACAAAAAATTACATGTGGTGGATTTCATTTTATTTGGAAGCAACCTCAGAAGGAAGAAGAAAAATAAAGCTTGCATATAATAGACACTAAATTTTAGGAGCTTCAAGCACAGGTTACATAGCTTTGACAAAAAAAAAAGCACAGGATACACAGTACATATCTTTGTAAGATCACATTAAAAATCACGTTGAACATAATCAATCTAAGTAATAAAGAAAGAAGCAGCTTTGTTTTTTTTTTTTTTTAGTATGAGATGCAATGGCTTTTTTTACAAATGCAATTATGCACCTTATAAATTTTGGATAAATCAAAAGAAACACTAAAAAGTATAACATTATAGTTTTGGTCGCAAACACACACCAAGGGCACAGGTAAGTTTTCATGGAGCAGTAGTTCAGTAATACCCTCAGGCAACCAAGCCATCTGCAACAAGAAGACAGGAATTAAAGCAAAATCAACATCATAAATAATCAGAAATAGCATTATCCTATTGATCTTTAGGTAACTTTAAAATTGCAACATTGCAGCCTAGGTTCAATCAATTGCATTAGCATAGTAAATTCAAATCAAGTTACCTTATTTTGGCCCCGATGTCATGGTCACCCCTTCGTTGCCTAAGATACTCTTCTAGCTCTTCATCAGGAGCCTAATGTTTCCAGCAACAAAAAGCAAAGGGAAGAAAATGAAAAAGTTAGTTTTGCATAAAGTTGCTAATAGCACAATACTGACATATTGACATAGCTCAACAGTGAAAATACGTCATTTTTGTCAAGGGCTACAGATTTTAACACTTGACAAAATAAAGTGAAACAAGAAGACGCAGAATCATTTGGAGGATTGCACATAGCCGGGAAAGTTGTGTACAATTGACTGTTGAGGCATAGGTTGATAAGTCGATAAGGAATTGGAAGTACTTAAAAATTGGTATAAATAGACAAGTAATGAATATGATTCCCACAAATTAAGTTTTACTAGAAGTCTTTTTAGCAGGAACTTGGAATCCTTATCTAGAGGAAAACAGAACTCCATCATTCATAAGAATAAAAATGAGATAAATGGAATGCCTGACTAGCTATTTCACATTAACAATAAAGATGTTCTAGCAGAAGCTCAACGCACCAAACGAACGCCAAAGGCTTTTGCAACAGCTGCGACAGAAACATCCGAATGCAAAGGCCCCAAACCGCCAAATACAAATACCTATAAGAGTAAAAAAGCTGACTGATCCAATAATATGTGAAAGAAAGTGCACCAGAAAGTATTCCCTCATGAAAAACAAAGTCATACTGTGTCACAAGAAGACTTCAGCCTTTCAACTTCATCTGCTACCGAATCAATCTGCATTTTTTGGAACAAACGGTAATCATCTGCATTGCATATTTCCTCTTTCCTTTTCATTTTTCAATATCCAGGTAGCAATAAGCATTTGATCTATCCATCCAGCCCAACTAATTTTAAGGCTTTGTTGTTGTTGTAGGTTATGTTTATGTTTATTATGTTCATGTTGTTGATGTTGGGAGAAAATATGCAAAGTCATGAATCCCATTGCACTCATATCACTATCACCTCTTTCATACAACATTTAAACACTATCTTTTGTTCGAAAAAAAAAAAACCATTAGTATTAAGCTGATTTCTAGGAGGGATTTGAATGGTCTGGAAAGCTCACCATCAATTGCACTTAATCAAGCACAATGGAAAAGTTTGATCCATGTAGTCAACCCCAATTAATTTGGAACTGAGGCTATGTTGTTGTTGTTGTTGTTGTATTAAGCTGATTTCTAATTGAAAACAAAATAAGTTTTTCAATACTTCACAATTTATGATGGAAAACTGCAAAGCACAAAAAACACTTTCATGATCTCTAAAAAAGAACTTTGAGGATAGTTTCAATTTTTTTTAAATAAAAACTGAAATTATTTTTTAAATATGAAACCTCAGGTGTTCGCTTCAATCAATAGTTTACCATCGTCTTCGGGCCAATTTAAAGGGGTTACAACTGGCAGATTATGTTAATCATCCAAATTCAAATCTAAGGCCCATGAAGTCATGGTCACACTGATGAAAATTTCCTTCATTTGCTAATTCTGCTACCTACTACTCTGTTTTCACAATAAAATATCTACATAAACAGAATCAGAGCAAGGATAGTTAATTCACCTCACTTTGAACCATGGTAATATGTGACAGAGTCCAGCCTATCGAGTGAAGCTTTCTGCGCATTGAAGGTCCCAGGTGGTCCTCAACAATGCCAAAACTGAGCTATGGAAGGACAGAGACCCATGTATCAAAAACTTCAATTGTGAATAATAAGATAAAAAACATACAAATACAATACCAATGTTATCAACTAAATATCTGAGCCGATGCCCCTTCCAACAACAACAACAACAACAACAACAACATAGCCTCAATCCCAAATTAACTGGGATCGGCGACACCAAATAACGATATTCAAGTGAATAAATATCTACATATAGAGTTATAAAATTATATCTTCAATGAAATAATTATTTAGCAGCAGAAGCATCAGCTCCAATATCTTCATAGATGTGGTTTTCAGGAGAGTGATGCATTAATACACAAGCACCCACGCTAAGGCTATTGAAGGTCAAAAGTGCATACTAGGTTGTGACTCTTGTGAGTGCAATGAAGCTGCATTTGTCTAAAGAAGATAACAAATGTTGCAAGACAAATAATGCACCCATTCAAGAGGGAACTGAATTTAGAATATATACACACCAAAAAACATAGAATATAAAAACTCATCAAGACTTGACAAAAGAATAACATGAAAAAGCACATAAAAATAAATACAATGAATCCATTTATGTAGAACCAAACAACTGATACTTTGAGATATAAATTAAAGAAAGGAAGGTTGCTATATTCACAGGAAGCCAATTTTGTCACCACATACGAGCAGTACATTTAGTAAGAGTAACATACAACAGGACTTACAGAATTTCATCACTGACAATAATGATTGAGGCTGTACGAGTGCTTTTCTTATGTGATTCCAGGCCATTGCTCATGGCAGGAAGTCCTCCAGAAGCATGAGGGCAATATCGCTTTGCTCTACCTGCTCTTTCTAGCCTTCCATCTGTAAGCAGATATGCAGGCCTAAAATGTTCTCCACTGCAAGAAGAGTCTCCCTCACACAACAATGCATTTGGTACTGTGTCATGTATACTTCCAATAGAGGTATAGCTGTGAAACACCAAGAGAGTAAAAGCTATTATTAGCAAACAAGAAACTGGCTATATATAGTTCAAAAATCCTGCTCTAACATTTAAGAACTAGACTAACATCTTCAGAACTCAGTGGCCAAAGAATCTCTAGTGAGAAGGATGAGCCAACAGCTGCCAAAGGCAAGGTTGGGGTTCGACTCAGGTTGGGCTCAAGGGTGTTCATTGTAATTAATTTGGTTTCTTATCAAAAAATAAACAAAATAAACAAAAATCTTCAGAACTTAGCGTCAGGATAGTAGTTATTTTAAAGTTAATTAACAGAAAATACCCTTGATCATAGAGACTGCAGTATTTAACCTTGCATGCCAACAGAAATGCCCATATATCCCTGTAAACAAAAGACATGATGACTGAAAATAAGTATTTTTAATGTTAATAAAACCAACCATGCCTGCCACGTAATATCCAAAGAAGAAAAAACCTGTATGACCAATCCAAGATTGGATTCACTCGCATGAATGGTGGCCATCCAGGTGAACTAGGAGAAAATTGTTCCTGCCCAACCTGCATAGAACAGAAAAATGTTAAGGACGCTAAAGCAATACTTAGCTAATGTCGAAGAAGCTATCTCTAGTGTTGATGCAAAGATCTGACTCATTTACCGCATTGGGATCACCATATCTGGTGCCAAGAAATATAGCTTTAAATGGTTTTTCTCTCAGTAATGCCTCTAGACCAGATTTGAAATCCAGTTGAATTATTTCCAATTGCAAGTCATAACTGCAAATGGAAAGGCAAAAATCCAAATAGACCTATATCTTGAGTATGAAGTAAGAATAGAATGGTCCAATATAATATGAAATTAATAGTTCCCTAACCTAGTTGCTGTTTCATAAGTAAATGAATTGATTTCAGGAAAAGCAGAGGAGCTTTCAAAATAGATAGTTCGCATAGGACACTTCAGTTCATCATTTGACAGGTTCCCTTTAGAAGAAGCAGATTTCTTCTTCAAATGTAAAAAATAGCCAGCCCTCAGAAGATGAAGCAAGACCTGTGACACCAAGTTCAAAGCAAATGATAAACAATAGAGACATGGTTGATTGTATTAGAAAGGAAGTTTTTTTAGACAACATGCTAAAAGATTTACAGTTGAATCTTTCCCTCCATTGAAGCTGAAGGCCACTTCTTCAAACCTGTTAAACGTAAATCTTCAGTTCTAACATTGAGAATATAGGCTTTTATTAATTTCATTAATTGAAGCAATGCATGCAAAACTTGCATTCCAAATGATGAAAAATGATCACGTTCTACTTCAGACACATGAACACAAAAACAAGAAAAAGACTGCCATCTGGAAGTCTGTCATAAACGTGACATTCATTTGTATCTGCATATTGGTTGTGTGCACAGAGGTATAGTCTCAAAAGAAGAACTTGCAATTTTCATTTTGATTATAAATTGTACTACATTAAACTATATTTCGTAGGCGTGCAAATTACAGGGAGAGCTTCGAAACATAAAGTTTTAAGAAGATGGGCACGAAGTTTCACCTTTGTGGCACCTGTAATCCAACTACTAACTAGCATGAGGTGGTGCATACGTCTAAAACAACGGACTAAAAAACCACATAAATGGTAGAAAGCGTATGTATGACTTTTACCATGTAGTCACTAAAAGTTTTCTGTCTCAATTTTGGTCTCGTAACACGTTAATTAGGATCCGACCATCTTTAGTGAGCAATATAAGTTGATAAAAAACAAGGATAGAAGACTTTATTCCGAATGCTTTGCACTACTTGGGCATTAGATGAAAGTTTTAAGAGGCGTATTATTCATATTTTGAATAAATCATCATTAATTTTTGCAATTCCAACTTAATTACCATACAATGAAACTATCATTGTTGCACTGTCAAGATCCAGTGAGTGGTTAGCACCATCCAAGTCCAATTGAATCCAAGTCCAATTGACTAATAATTCTTGATCAAACAGGCATTTGGTACTCATCCTGGTCCAAGTGATGCTACATACATTATATGATTCACAATTAACTATTCTCACCAGTACTCTCAAGACAACTAAATCAAACAAAATCCAACGAAAAGGAAACCATGACTTGGTACAATAATCTTGCAAGTGCAATTGAAGTAATTAGAGTAACACATGAGTTTGCAACCCCAGACTAATTTTTCTGGCTCCATTTAGAATGATTACGAAAACAAGCCTATGGTTATAGATACATTTAAGAGAATGATTCATAAAGCCACTATCCAACGTTAAAGGTGCTTGAAATCACAATTTTCCTTGTGTTTCTCATATTAAATAGGCTCGCATTATCAAGAAACAGGTTAAGTTTTACATTTTGAACTCAAAAGAAGAAAGAATTAGATTTTTGCTACCATAAGTAGCAAGGTAATATTTTAACAGCAAAGCCAGCACATTCAATTAATGTATAAAATTTCCAATAGCAGAAGAATCTAATTTTTGTTTTGGAGCACTACTTACTTCCATCAAAAGAGAGAGAAAGAAAGATAAAGACCCTAAAAGTAGAAGAAATGCGGCCAAATCCTCTTAAAGGTGAATGAGCTTTACGATGTATTCAAACATGAACATTTTGCAAATTGAGCTTGTACTTCTTCTGCCTTTTCTTCTTCCACACAAACACGTAAAAGCACATTTTAAATTTTATTTTAATAGATTCCAAATGCTCAATTACATCTCTAAGTAAGAAATTACTCCAAGTTAAATGTTGTCTAGAAGCAAGCTTTAGAATTTTTGTGGAGGGTAAAATTCAGCATACGATTCTTAACATGATTAGTATGCTCCAATTAAAGGAACTCCCAGCATATAATCAACAATTCCATACATGCAAACCCTTTTTCAAATCAATACCATCTGTTGATTTGCAAAATAAGAGCACATTAGAATTAGTGATTACCAGTAACTCAGTCAACAACAAGTTCCATGAACACATAGCTCTTATCCAATGTTCTTTCATATGCTTTTTTGCAAGTAAAGGCCCTTAATAAGATCATTTCCTTACGCTGAATACTTCATCATTCACAAATCACAATTATTATAGACCATATCCAGATCCCCAACACTCTAATTTAGACAATGCGGAAGAATAAGGAAAAATATGAATAAACACTCTAAGTTTCATAGAACCATGAATGCTAAGTACTGCATGAATCAACTTATGGTCCCTAAAGAACAAGGAGCCTCAACAGTACCCGAAAGCTGGACCCCATCGATAATATCAATCACATTCAGCAACCAATACATGTGCCTCAAATTCACAAACAAAGACTTGCCAATTCGGATTCAATCACTTTATTCTTGTGTACTTCACCCTAGATTTTATGGACAACATGATTTATAAAGTCCACCTTGCACTACAAATCCCAATATTCCATCGTCTATGCGTTATATTCAATGATATAACTTGTAAACAAAAAATTCCCAAATTTACTGAGCACACACTCATTTAATAATAACAACATAGCCTTATTCCCAAATTAGTTGGGGTCCGCTACATGGACCAAACTCTTATATTGCGCTCAATTTATTGCAATTGATGGTTGTGAAAATAAGGATACTAAGGTGGATGTACATTAAAAAACTCACAAAGATAGAATAAGAAATAAAATAATTCAAAGAAAAGTAAGAGTAGCACCAATCAACACAAAAATTAGAGAAGGGCGGTTGCGGTGGTTTGAACACCTGCAAAGACAGCCTACAAAATACCCCACTAGAAAACTTGACTCGATAAAAACATAAGAAAGTTAACTTGGGACGTATTAATTAGGAGGGATTTAAATGGTTTGGAAAGCTTACCATCAATTGCACTAAATCGAGCAGAATGGAAGAGTTTGATCCATCCCACCTCAAAAAATTTGGGATTGAGGCTATGTTGTTGTTGATGGTCGTGAAAAAATGAAAATCCCCAAAATTAATAACACTTAAAGTTGACAGCTTTACTACCAACAACTCCACCAACACAATATTCATGGAATGAAGAATCGTTAATAAGTACAATCAAGCCCAATTCATCAAAACCCTAGCTCGCACATTTGATAATCCCAACTAAAGAAAACACAATTTCAACATGAAAGGAGGCCGGAAACGTACTCGTAGAGAGCGAAAGCTCTCTGAATCACATAGATTGCGTTGTCGTACTTGGTCTTCAATCTCCGATCTTGGCTCCCCCTAATCGCCCTATCTATCTCCATCTCTGCAATACAACAGACGCGCGCGCGAACTTCACCAAACCAAAAACACAAATCTTTTCTACGATTTCAAGTCTGAGAGAGAGAGAGAGAGATTGAATCAGAGAAGCTCGAAATCTGACGTTTTTTCCACAATGGCGTCGCCGTGGAATAGACGACGTTGTTGTTGTTGTTGTTGTTGTTGAGATGCGAAGGACTTCCACAGCGAGTCTGTGTTAGAGTTTGTTTGGTTTACGCTTCGTTCTATGCCACAATTCGCATATCCTCTTAATTGACCACAATTCGCCAATCCTCTTAATTGTTTGAATGGGTTGAAAAGCTGACCATCTATCGCACTAAATCGAGCATAATGAAAGAGTTTGATCCATGTAGCCGACCTCAATTAATTTAAAATTGAGTCATGTAACCGATTCCAATTAATTTGAGATTGAGGTTTTGTTGTTGTTGTTGTTGTTGTTGTTGTTGTTGTTATAGTATATCATACCATTTTTAAAACATAAGTGTTAGAATGACAACGTGTCATACCGCAAGACATATTAACTCGCAAGAGTCATCAATGCGCACCTCGTGATGTGAACATATACAAATTTCGATGTATAACACGCGGTTCGAGGTCGCATAGAAGGTTATCGCAAGTCAATGTGTCTTATGTGGTGTGACATTGTTGTTGCTATTCTAATATTTTCTTTTTTGAAAAGTGATAGAATGACGACTCGAAAATCACAACGGAAGTCACATCATGTCTTTAAACCGTCTGTAAAAATTTACAAATCTTGATGCATAACATGTAAGTCAAAACCATGCGAACGGCTCTTGTGGGCTCATATGTCTTAGGAGTGTGATTTTTTATTGCCATTCTAGTATTTTCTTTTCAATTTTTTGTTCTTATTTTAGATATTTTTTGGAAAGAAAGATATTAGAGTAGCCTGTTTGTTTGGTACTCCAATGGCATTTGTATTAGGTTGAGAGGACAACCAAACACAAGTTCTGTCATGTTGGCAACTGTCACGGGGCTAATGAGAGAGGGGTTTTTCACAAGGAAATTTTTCTTGCTCAATCAAACTCGTGGTGCCTAAGGGTCACCTTAGTTCAACACCAATACTCAAATTAAAGGGACATCAAACAATAGCAACAAGGAAACGTTTTTACTAGCTCTCAATTAGGAATACAACACTGGAATTCTATCAATTCATGCCACTCGTGCATGAACTCTCTACCTAGAGCCTTTGGCTTTATAGACCAACCAACAATTAGTTACATAACCGTCATAGACTAGGTAAAACCCCACTCCTTGTGGTCAACTGCCTAACTGCCTTGTTCCCTTGCTGCCACCTCGTTCCATAACCGCCTTGACCTCCTAGTCAAGAGGCACATGCTCATAGTGCCTAGAAGTTGCTGGGACGTGCCTTGGTCATGCTTTGAGCCATGACCGAGGTAGTTACATAACCGCCTGTAACCGCACTTGACTTGGTCCGTCCAAGCCTTTAGTTCACCTTGATTGAGGGACATGGTCTGATTTGTGGTGCCTAGCTGCGTGCCTAGGCACCTTTGGGTGCTAGCCGAGGCTCGGTCCGACCGAGTCCCACCGACTAGGGGTGGCCGGCACCATGGTCCGTCCATGGGTCTTGCCTTGGCATTGCGCCCAAGGCACGCTTCGAGGGTCCCAGCTAGTTCGCTCATGCGGCCCCTAGGAGAGAGCACACCTCTCCCTATAGTAGATGTTAAGTCGTTTCCTCAGCTCCAATATGAAACATTCTGAAATGAGACCAAGCGTACTTTGACTGGGTCAACGCCTAAGTCAAGGTTTGTCAACCCTTTGCCAAGGAATGCCCACGAGCGCGGCCTTGCTCGTGCCAAGGCGCGGTCTTGCTCGTGTCAAACTCGTGCCAAAGGAATCTGTTAAGGCGCGCCCTTGCTCGTGCCAAGGTCCAACCTTGCTCGTGGCAAGGTCTGTGCCAAGACGTCGTTGTGCTCCCCCTAGGCTCCGCGCCTAGGCGCACGCCAAGGCGCGACCTCGCCCGTACCAAAGTCCGTGCCAAGGCGCCTCTGTGCTCTGCCTAGGCACGCGCCAAAGCGCGACCTTGCCCACGCCCGTACACGTTGCCTCATCCGTGCCACATACAATTTCCCTTGCGCATACACGAGCCTCTGCGCGCGCTATGCTGCGAACCCTCCAAGGTACACCGTCCCGCAATTAACTCCCACAAAACCTTCCGAGTCCACCAAAATCTGGATATTGCTAAATTTTTCCCCTACCTAGCCAGCTTGCTCGGGTCATCTTATTGAAGGGCTGACAGCAACCATCACTTGGATTTACCATTGAAACATTGTATTTGTTTTTTAAAGATCAATAACATTGTATGTATTGAATGATTGCAATTCAAAGTCTAATCTTTGAAGAATTAAGAGTAAAATTCTATGGTAAAAAATTAGAGTCAAATTGCCCCAGGAGCTTGGGTGAGATGGAAAAATTGGGCTAATACGTCAAAGGTGTGAACTTTCATTCCTTGCCCTTCTCTCTCTTATTGCAGCTTTGGGTTCCTTGGTGAAAAGCAACTAAAGATTCTCAAAAAATTAATTAGGACCACCATCTGTCTAGTATTATCGACAGTGGCTTACATATCCTCGACTATAAGAAAAAGCAAAGTCAAATTTGAAGTTTTTTGTAAGAAAAAATTAGGTTTGGATATCTTGAAGTCAACTTTCTTACACTAAAATCCAAATAAACTTTTGCCAAAAGACTTCTAAATTAACTAGTTCTCCTGTTGGAGAGATTACACGTCCAACACAGCTTTCTTCCACAGTGAAGTGAAAAATAAAAAATAAAAATCTAACAAACAAGAGAAAATGTGGGATCTAAAAAACCATTTGATTCCTCCTCCCATGACCTTACATTTTTTTCTAAGAAAAACAAGAGAAACATGTAACTTTACATAGAACAAAAAGGACAATAAAGGTTCTAGTACTTCTAGATGTGTTTACATGATTCAAGGTGCATCTAACAACACACAAGTATTATGTACATGATTGGAGTCCCCCGGATTGGTAGGTGCCACACAAAAAAAATCAGACCAAGGACCACCAAGAAAGGCAATAGCAACTCTTACCATACAAAGCATGAGGATTTTGGCGTTTCATCTTCATCTACTGAAATCATTCCTGCTCCATCAATAAGGATATTAGTTAAGAAAAACTATTTCTTTCACAAAAGTTAACAGCAAATTAGAGAGCTTAGATACATGGATAGGCATTAAAAATTTTCCTTAAAGAATAGATCAACTAGCCAACTGAAGGTACCTAGGCTTGTCGATTGTGGATGATAGTCTCAAAATAAAAAATTCATAATTATTTTTTTCAAATTTAAAACTCATGTCCGCAGTTTCATGTCAGTAATTGACGGTGACGCCGAACCCTAGGGTTCACTCAATAATTCCTTAAGGAATATATTCATTGATAAACATGATTCTCCCTTTGCCGCAACAAAAGATTTGCAGTAAACTAGCGCTTCACAAATAAAGTTTACTCTATTTGAATGAAGCTTCAGCAGAATTTCTCAAATTCCCAATTTTGCGAGCACAAACACAAAGATCATCATAAAGACGACACTTTAACACCTAACCATTATCCAAATGTTATTAAGCAAAGTCGATAGCCCCCTACTGTAGAGAGATGTATTGGGCTCAATCCATTTAATCTTGAGGAAAAAAAAAAAACACATAATACTGAAAATTATGTTATTGCAGAATGCAGATAGAGACCCCAACATGTCCCCTAGAAAGGCTTGATTATATGACAAATCCTCTGTAAAATCTCTAATTAGATTGTCCACTTCAGAAAAGCATCAATGGAGAATTATTGCCATATCACAAAAGTAAGATGAAAATTGTTCAAAGAACAATAAATTCAGTGCAAAGAAAGAAGAAATTAAAAAGGAAAAAAAAAAGCATTAAAAGCTTTCAATGCAGACAGATAAATCGGTTGAAAAAGAAAACCCACTCTTGTCGAAGCAAACAAAAAGAAATTTCGTTTGATCTCCCATCTGGCCTTTTTGTTTCTTCGTTAGGTATGCTTTTAATATTTTTTCTGATTTTTGAACAAATAATTATAATTGAAAACTTTCAATTCACAGTAAACTAATTTTGGTCAGTGATTTTGTGATCTACAGCAAATATCATGCATCAAATATGTGGAAGAAACACGGTCCTAAGGTTCATAAGCAAGAAAGCAAATTATATAATAAAGGATTGTATGATTAAGGTGATAACACCATTTCTTGTAAATCCCGCAATATTAACTTTATCAAGCATTTCATCGGTTTCAACAAACAAGAATGGCATCATCCAATACTTTCTAGTTTCTTCAACGAGGATTCGTCTATGGTTTCAATTGTTTCCTTGCTCTCCATCCTTTTGCAATAATACCTGCATCATCTAGATTTTACCATGAGGCTGTATATGAAATACTCTTTGAACTGCAATTTTACCATGAGCGAATCCAACTTCACAAATGAAATTCATCTTGGTTCCTTCTCCACATTAAGCGCTTGAGAAAATCTATTGCAACAATGAATCCAACCTCAGGTTCATATTCTATTCAAGACCCTAAATGAAATCCGTCCTTATCTGCAATAATGAGAGAGTAATCCTAATTCCTCTAAACTTCCATACTGAAAACTATTACAGTGACTTAGTGAATAGTTGGTAACTTGGTTATTTACCTACCAGATTGGAATTAATTGAACATAGGTACAAGGAAATTATTGAGGGCATAAAATATTTTTCCCTACAGTCTGCACTTACGTTGGAAAGCAGCGTGACTCAATCCAAGCCCTAAACTATTCCAACTTACCATGGATCTCATTCTTTGCAAGAAACAGAAATGGTAGACTTTCATTGGTTTTCAAGTATGCTTAAGTTATACCATATTTGGAGGGATAAACAAAACGGGACTAAGCAAAATTCCAATGGTGCTCTAGATGGTGGCTTACGAAATATCTCTAGGCATTCCCATGTTAGATTCACTACAAAATTGGGAGACCAGTCTATAAGGTTGTTTCTCAGGGCTTGCTTTTATCAAACTTTTGTTCTTTAACTCTTATCACATCAATACAACAACACGACACCATAGCCTCAATCCCAAATTAGTTGGGGTTGGCATGAATCAAACTCTTCATTGCACTCAACTTGGTGCAATTGATGATGTGTTTTCCAAATCATTTAAATATCACATAATTAATGTGTTCCAAGTTAACTCCACCTATGTTGTGCACTACGTGCGTTACATAGCCGGTCCTAAGTCCGGATATAGGAGGAGGACTTTGATGCCCATTTTTTCATATCGAAAAATGGGTAAGGGATATCTCAAACTCACTTTTCATACCCGAAAAGTGGGGGAAGGAGGCCCCAAACTCATTTTCCATTCTTGGAAAATGGAGGAGTGTTGCGATAAGTTGACAGCCAGCGTAAAACTTTTGTCACTTTTCATGAAATGGATCAAACATATATAAACATTGGGGCGTTCCCACCTAGCAACGCGCTGCATCGAAGCTCGAGTGTAGTGAGAAATGAGCAAGGGTGTGTTTCACATCGCCTCCTGGGTGTGAAAAAAAATGAGCAAGGGTTCTCACACATAGGACGTGTGTGGGTAAAGAAGTTAGTCCCTTCACGTCGTCGTCCGGATGTGAAGAAAAATGAGCAAGGGTTCTCACACAAAGGACGGATGTGGGTAAAGAAACAAACACGAAAACAAAAACAAAATAATAGATACGGATACTAGATCTTTTAGACAAAATAAAAATAGAAAAGGAAAACAAATACAAATGGGAGAAAAAACTCGTTTAGGAACATGGAACACAGGAACACTTACGGGGAAGTCAATAGAACTAGTAAATACCATGATTAGAAGGAGAGTCAATATTGCTTGCCTCCAAGAGACAAAATTGGTAGGAGAAAAGAGTAAAGAAATAGGAAGCACATGGTTTAAATTGTGGTACACCGGTATAGATAGAAAATGCAATGGAGTAGAATTGTGGTGGATAATGATTATAAGGATAAGGTCGTAGAGGTTAAAAAATGGGGGATAAATTGATTTTAGTTAAATTAATTATTGGAGACGAAAAAATTAACATACTTAGCGCCTATGCACCACAAGTAGGATTAAGCGAGAGCATCAAATGCAAATTTTGGGACGATATGGATGGATTTATGCAAAGTATATAATTAGATGAAAAGGTTTTTATTGGAGGAGATTTAAATGGGCATGTCGGAGCAAGTAACGATGGGTTTGAGAGAATTCATTGAAGTTTTGGTTACGGTAATAGAAATGAAGAAGGAGAAACAATCTTAAAATTTGCTTCGACATACGATCTTGTCTTATCAAATACTAGTTTTAGGAAGAAGAAATCGCATATAATTACTTTTAGTAGTGGTCATAACAAGAGTCAAATAGATTTTCTTTTAACAAGAAAAATATGTAGAAACTGCAAAGTAATACCTGGTAAAGCACTTACTACCCAACATAAGTTAGTAGTACTTAATATTAAGCTAACACAACAACATAATATGAATAAAAGAGTTAGCCACCCAAAAATAAAGTGGTAGAACCTATAACATAGTAAACAAGTAGAGTTTAGATAAAAACTACTAAAGGAAAATGTTTGGAATCTTGACTTAGATGCTAATACAATGTGATTAGAAATGAGTAGTTGCATAAGGAGAGAGTGGAATCAAACGTATTAGGTATATCTAAAGGCTTGGGACCACCAAAGAAGGAAACATGGTGGTGAAACGAGAATGTCCAACGAGCAATTAAAACTAAAAGAGAGATGTATAGAAAAATACCTAGGTGTAAAGATGAAGATGTGTACAATCAATATAGAGAAGCTAGAGAACAAGCTAAAAAAGTAGTTAGTCAGGCTAAAACAAATTTCATGGAAGATCTATATACAATGTTAGGTAATAGAGATGGCGAAAAAAAAAAAAAAAAAAAATATATATATATATATATATATATAGGCTAGCCAAATTAAGAGATAAAAAGAAACAAGACCTAAGTCATATAAGATATATTAAGGACGAAAATCAAAATGTTTTAACGCACGAGGATGATATTAAGGAAGGATGGAGAAGTTGCTTCGATAATTTATTTAATGATGGTCAAGTTGATATTATAATAGATGAAAACCCACACCAAGAAAGAAATGTAAATTATACATGCAATATTATAATTTTAAAAGTTAAATAGGCATTGAAAAGAATGAAAATAGAGAAAGCATGTGGCCCAAATGAAATACCCATAGAGGTTTGGAAATGCTTAGGAGAAATTGGATTGACTTGGTTAACAAAACTTTTCAATAAAATTTTAAAATCAAAACGGATGCCAATGGATTGGAGAAGAAGCACGCTCGTGTCGATCTTCAAAAACAAATGAGATATTCAAAGTTGCTCAAACTACCGGGAATTAAACTTATGAGTCACACTATGAAACTTTGGGAGATGATAATTGACAATAGGCTAAGAAGAGAAACAACAATATCAGAGAACCAATTTGGTTTCATGCCTGGGATGTCAACTATGGAGGCGATTTTTCTTGTAAGACGATTGTTAGAAAAATATAGAGAAAAGAAAAAAGATTTTCATATGGTATTCGTAGATTTAGAAAAAATATATGACATGGTTCCTAGAGATGTTCTTTGGTGGGTTGTAGAAAGAAAAAGAGTATATGCTAGATACATAGACACTATTAAAGATATGTATAATGGAGTAGTGACGAGTATAAAGACATTTGGAGGAGCTACAAAAGAATTTCTCATTACGATAGGACTACATCAAGGATCGGCTTTAAGCTCATATCTATTTACTTTAATTATGGATGAACTAACTAGACATATTCAACAGGATATACCATGGTGTATGTTATTTGCATATGATATTGTCTTAGTGGATGAAACAAAAGATGGAGTGAATAGGACATTAGAACTCGGAGAATACATTAGAATCTAAAGGCTTTAAGTTGAATAGGACGAAAATCGAATACATGCACTGTGAGTTTAGAAACACTAGACATTGAGATGACGGAGTAGTAAAGTTAGGGGAAGTAGAAGTTCCTGAGGTAAACCACTTTAGATACCTAAGATCAATCATACAAAATGATGTCACGCATAGAATTCAAGCTAGATAGAAGAAATAGCGGAGTGCAACAGGGGTAATTTGTTATCGAAATGCTCCTACTAAGTTAAAAAGAAAATTTTATAAGACCGTAATTAAGCCAGCTATACTCTATGGAAGTGAATGTTGGGCGGTAAAGCAACAATAATTACATAAAATGAACGTAACAAAAATGACGATGCTTAGATCGATGTGTGGTAAAACACATTCTTCATCTCTATCCACATTCTTCATCTTTAGCAAGGTATCACATAATCCAAGCAAAAACAACCACTCTAATGAAGCCATACTAAGATGATTCAAGACACTCATCAAGTAAATCATTAACAAGACTTGCATCCTAAATTAGATTGCAAACCATGAACAAGCTTCAAGCAATTAAAAATCACTTTAAATTTTAAAACATAAACACTTTTTTTTTTTAATATTCGTGGATATATAGGCAAACTTGACTATTCTCTCGAGACCCTAGTGCAATCGACTTGACCATAATCCAGTGGCCTTGACAATCATGACGCAACATGGAATTGAACTTGAGAATCGTGCGCCTACCTAACCCACACAATCTCAAGCACTCGCTCTTACCGTTGTGCGAACCCGTCCAGGTTAAAACATAAACACAATAAACAACAAGTGTAGGAGCAATGAAGAAGATGTAGAAGTACCTCAATCAAGTGATGGATGCCCAACTCTCCATCTTTCACACCAACCACCAAAACTATTCATCCTCACCACTCTCATCACTAAAATAACTACTCCTCTTCTCCCTCTTCACCTTCTTCCCCCCACCCATCTCCTCCCTCTCCCCAACCCCTCTACCATCCACAACAGACGCCCAATTATCATCCACATACCCTTCCTCCCCTTCCTCCTCCTCCTCCTCCTCCTCCTCGCGCCGCCACCGCCCACTTCCCCCGCCCTCCCTCCGCCCGCGCTTCCCCGGCGGCGGCCTCTCCCTCGGCCCAAGCTGGTTCCTTGGACACTCATACGACAAGTGCCCGCCCTCCCCGCACTCGTAGCACCGGCTCTTGTCCTTGTAGTCCCTCCGGCGGATGAACTCCGCGGCGCGGCCGTTGTCGGCGGCAATCGACACCTTGAGGGCGCGCTTGTTGAGGATCTTCCCCTGCATTTCATTGACGGCCCTCCGGGCGTCGTCCTGGGCGACGAAGAGGACGAAGGCGACGCCGCGGCTTCGGCGCTGCTGCGAGGAGGAGCGGCGGTCCTTGAGGACGGTGACCTTGGCGACCTTTCCGAAGGTGGAGAAGATCGTGAAGATGTCGGAGTTGGTCAGGGAGTAGTCCAGGTTGCCGACGTAGACGGTGGACTTGGAGGGGGCGAGCCCGCCGCTTCCGCCGCCACCGCCGCCGTGTTTTCTGGGGGGTTTGAATGGGGCGCCGGTGGCGGTGGCGGTGGCGGCGGCGGGGGCGGAGGCGTAGCGGTAGTAGAAGGTTTCGTCTTCTTCGCTGTCGCTGTTGTTCTTCGCGTGCGACATTGTTGTGGATGGATCGATATTGAGGTTTGGAAGTCTCAAATACAGGGAAGCGCCTCGAACTACGCACTAATAGTGATTTGGGATATATCTAATGGCAAAAAAGTGACTTTCACTGTATTTGAATTTGAATTTTTTAACATTTAATAATAATGTTGTTATACAAAATATTGTCAAAATTTATTAAGTTTTAAATTAACATATAACTAAATATTATTTATGACAAAAAATTAATAATGAATGATTGATTAAATATTATAAAACAAATAATTTTATTAAATTTATAAATCATTACACATTAATTTTTTAATTATCTAAAATAATTAAAATTGTATAAATGGATACCAGGGACTTATGAGGTTATAGTCGGGTGTCGGATACGCATCTCGAGGTGTGAGCGGGATGTTTTGAGGGCGATTTGCGATTGCTTGAAGTAAGTAAAACCAACTAAAAATGCATAGTAGTTCATTTGAGCTTATGTTTTATTGATATTGTACCGTGTCATTTCTTGGAATTCTCACCCACTTATAATTGTCCGAAGGCCAAGTGAGTCATATGAGTGTCTTTGATTGGAGTGGTTACTTGTTTGCAACCGGGGTCATGACCATGAGTCACTTGAGTATTTGGTCGAAATGAGATGTGTTTTATCCAGAGCATCGTTGATATCTCTCATTTGCGATGATATAGGTACAACATGCGACACCACATCCTAGGACCTGAGTATGCTTGGTGTTGCCGCGACACTATGACCATGATCCTGTAGCACCCGCACTCAGTGCTTTTGGACTACTTGGGCACCTCTCTATTGTTTCTTTTGACACTAATTTCTCGTTGCACTTTCATTTTATAGTCTTATTATCATGCATTCCATGTAGCTTTCTTTATATCCGCACGACAATATCCGCATGACTTTTAGATTGCTTTATTTATTTTGAATTACCGTTTAGATCATATTGGCTTTTACTTACTGGATTCGACATTCTTGTGTTTGACCAAGTGCAAATCCGCAGCCGAGCAAGGGCAAAATACCGACACTTGACGATCTACTTTGAGGATATTGAAGCGACCCTCCTCTGCACACTTTTGTAGGTTTTTGACTTTTTGTATTACTTATATATATGTTGTCATCATACTTGGGATACTTGTTTGAGTTGAGAGATATACATGACTTTTATATCATTTTTGCTTAGTTATAACATTCGACACAAGGTATACATGAATATACATGTTTACAAGGTTTCACATTTAGGATGTCCGACTCTTTTACTTTATTTCGAGTTACTTAACGTATTAATTGTTTCCGCTAACTTGTAAAACTTGAACAAAATACAAATAACTCGACTTAAAATTATGAATTTACTTATACGGATGGATTGGAATGCTGACTAGGCATGCGTTGACCTTGCGAGATTGGTTCGGAGGTCCACGTGGGCTTAGGCCGGGCGGGGCCTAGTTTGTGGGAAACTGGGATTGTCACAAATGAAGCTGAGACTACAACTCCCTCAAACCAAAAACCATTACCAAGGCCACAAAAATATTGCAAAACTGGTGGTTTACATGGATAAACCCGTCATGAAGATGAGAGATATTCATGTAAAAAAAGTTTCAGTTGAGTAGTACTTTGTATTGATAACGTAGTCTAAATACCAAATTATGAGATTTTTAGAGTTTGGAATACACAACTTTGTTTGAGGTAGTTCTTCAATTTAATAGTATCGGAAGCTTAATCCTTATCTAATATAGATAACAATTGCAATTGTAACGGCCCAAAAATTTGACTTGTGCCACGTGTCAAGTCAGGGTCGTATGTGAGACCCACTCGTCGGAGTACATATGTCCGAATCTCGGGTGGAGACACCGAGGTATGATATTTTTCTGTGATATGTGTATTATTTAGTAATATCCAATTTGAGATTATAATGCTAATTATTGAGAAAGGTATATGCGGGGAATTCGTTGAGCCGAAACATGAATGGGGACGCGTCTCGAGTCGTGTGTCAACGTGAGACCGAGGTAGCGGCTTAATGTGGCTATAGGGGTATAGTGATTTTAACGTGGTCATGTTAAAAAAATACATTGGATGCGCATCGTGATGCGTGTGGCACGAGTGTCAAGATTGTGAAATAAGGTGGTAGCGGTGTGAATATTTATGGTGTCTCGAGATGCGTGCTGTCCAATTTTTAGGAAAACATTGAATAAATATATTTTTGATGTGCCTCGAGTCCCGCTCTGCACGAATCTCGGGGACATTTGCTTTCTTTTTTAGGACGAAACAAAGAGAGAGAGAAAATAAGAGAGGGATAAAGAAAAGGAGAGAGAGAGAGAGAGAGAGAGAGAGAGAGAGAGAGAGAGAGAGAGAGAGAGAGAGAGAGAGATGGAACCAGAGAGAAGGAGATCAGGTGAGGACGGGCTGGACGCGGCGACGACGACGGCTCCCGGTGCAGCGTCGAGCAGCCGCGGCAGCGACGACGCAGGGCGTGAGTGCGACTGGTGGCGAGATCGGACCAGCTGTGCAGCGGCGGGCCAGCAGCGCGGCTGATAGCGGCGGAGCGGCTTTAGCGACGGCGGGACAGCGAGCCGGCGAGGGCAGCGGACGGCGGTTCCCGAGCCAGGAAGTGGCGCGGTGCGAAGAGACGATGGCAACAATAGCGGCGGACGGCGCTGCACTACACCTGAGGCGACCGGACCAGCGGCGACTCCGGCTGCGGCGCGACATGACAACAACAGTTCTGGCGAGATCAGTAGTGGCGACCGGCAGAGTCGCGACAGCCAACAGTGGCACGACGACGACGACGTTGGCACAGCAGCTACAACGGCAGTGAATGGCGCGGAGCAACTGCGCGGTGGCGCGTAGTCGGACCGATCGATACTCGACGAGGGGTGCGATTTAACGAAGTTCGACGACGCGATCGAGGTAAGGTTTACGTCACCAAATTTAGTTGTGAATTGAATGATTTAAGTAACATAGCCCTAAATGGTATAAATGGACACCAGAGACTTGAAGTCAGGTGTTGGGTGCGCATATTGTGGCGTGAGCGAGACGTTTTGAGGACGATATAGATTGTTCGTAGAAAATGTAAGTAAACCAGTTAGGACCTTGTACAGTAGTTTCCTTTCACTCTATTGGCTATTGTTGTTCACTGTTTTGTGATAGTTTCCTTTCACTTTATTGACTATTGTTGTTCACTACTTGGTGATAGTTATCTTTGAAATTGTTGTTGGTTAAGTGGTCCATTGGCAAGTGAGTCATGATATTGTTTATCTGTGATATGAGTTCTTATCCGGACGCCGTCGATATCTCCCAATTGAGTGTATGTTGGGGGCACTTATCCGGGTCAGTGGATATCTCATAATCGCAAGGGTTAGGGCTGGGAGGCAGGTGTCTCGTCCTGAACTCGAGTATGCTGGGCTTTTGATGCGACTCAACACCTTTTGGTCGGGACTCCTTGTTGTTTGTTTTTTTTGTATTCCGGACCTTCACTTATCGATTGATTGTTTACAATCTTTTATATTCATGCGTTCCATGTTCATTTATTTCTATATGCATGAATTCGACTGCTTTAGTTATTTCGAAATGTTGTATATATGTCATACTGGCTGTTACTTACCTGAGCTTGTCATTCTAGTGTTTGACTGAGTGCAGATCTACGGTCCAGCAAGGGGAAGGCTCCATAGCTAGGTAAGTCTTTTGTATATCTTGTATTTACTATCCTCTGGCGATGATATATTTATGGTTCCACAATTAGGTTGTCCAACTATTTTACATTATTGTTGAGTTATTTAATTAATTGCTCCCACTAAATTGTAAAAACTTGAAAAATACTAATAACTCAACTTAACTCAACTTAAAATTATGAACTCAACTTAAAATTATGAATTTACTTATAATAATAGATTGGAAGGCTGACTAGGCCTGCGCGTTGACCTTGCGATCCTGGCTCGGGGGTCCACGTAGGCTTAGGCCGGGCGGTGCCTAGTTTGTGAGAAATTGGGGACGTCATAGTAATGAAACAACAAACTACATTAAAAACAGTTGTGGCATTCAAATCAAACCCATTGCAACTAACAATACCAAAAAACCTATTGAAATAACACAACTTTAAAATTATTTTACCAATCAAAGTATAAATAAAAGGGGATTTATGAAGCAAAACATGTAAGAATCAAAAACCCTAAACAAGTTTAAGAAATTAAAGAACAGAACTAATTCAGAACTTATTGAAACTCTTACATTACCTACAATGGAGATCGAGCAATTTTGATGAGATAAAACAGTAGGAGAACGTGATTGTAATATTGATTAGCGTGCTAGATAGTCGAGGTAGCTCACTATATTAGCTCGCTACTGTTCAAAATTAGCGCGCTAATTTCTTAGCCAGTACTGAAATCGGCAATGTCCAAAAATAGTTTAAATACTATAAATATATGGGTTCAAACTCACTCTAAAAACCTATTAAACAACTTTAGGGAACTAAGAGGAGATCTTGAAAATTCGGGAACACATTCAAAGTGACGAGAGGGTCGGATAGGTTAGGACAAACGTTGTGAATTGTAAGTAAAGCTGTGAGAATCCTATATTTCATTTCATTGACTCTTATCGCTTTATAGTCCATTTGTAGACATTACTACTCGTAATCTCACATCATGTTGTTCTTGTTTCTATTCATATTTGGATATTGTTGACATGATGCATTGTGAGATGTTTCATTGATTCTAATTTCTACTCTTGATGATATTTTGATAGATAATTGATCAAAAGCATGATATTGGGATAAGTTGGAATGGATTAGATTTGTATTCTATTTCCTTGGGCTTTGTATCCTAACTAATTTTGAAATCCTAAAGAATTAGAACTATTTATCTATGGAAACTAAAGTTGGGATTATTTAGTGTCCATTGCATAAGAAATGTGCGGTTCACGGGGACATAGGTCTACCAGGGTTCCGACACTCACCACTACACTTGCGCGGCACGAGGTATGAAACTCGGGATGGTCGACAAGAATGAGATAGATGATGTATGCATTGAGCGCAACTCGCTATTTGTATGAGATATCTTGAACGCAGCTCCATATAGTAGTGGAAAATGTTAGGTGACCGCTGACCGAATGTAGATAATTTCGACTTAGCATGTATCGGTCTATATATTTTTAACTGTGGTATTTACTTGCATTACTTGATTCAACAACTCTTTTGCTACTTTATGATTTTAAATACCTTTCTTATATTTTCGAAATGTGGCATATTTACTTGCTTAGTTATCCATATACTCACCGATTCAACAACTCTTTTGCTTTCTTTATTTCGATTTCCTATCTCAATACCTTTTGTTATATTTTCTAATGTCTTTATGTGGGGTTGTACAGTGGGTTGAGTGTATAGTTCTTGTTTTGAGTCTGATATATATATATATATATATATATATACATGCATGTGATGTTGTGTAATCCTAGTTTTCCATACTTAGGAATCTTGAGTAATAAGAGTTTCTGCTTAATTTTTAAACTACATGACAAAACTCAAATGATAAAAAGTCTTAATTAACTCTGAAATCTAATACTACCGAAACACGTGTATTGAAGAATATAGGGACGAAAGGCTGACTAATACATAATTAAGTTTGACGTGGTTAGGATTAAGACTTGATTACATGATTAGGCCGGGTGGTGTCTGTTTTAGAAGAAGGGGCCGTCACACTAATATTCGTTAATTTATCAATTTTCCAAACTTTGAAATTTCTCAAATTCACATTAGAGTATCAAATCCATCATATTAATTCATATTATACCAGGTATCAATCCCCGGGATAGGCCCTCAATTGCCTGAATCGAAACCCAAATTTGAAAAAGTGTTTTTTTTTTTTTTTTTTTTTTTTTTTTTTTTTAATTCTAGGCGAAATGATATCGCAGGTGGCACTGTGAGAGTCACGACGCTGCTCGCAGTGCCCTTCCTACAGGTTGCTCCTTGGGGTTTTTTCGAAACCCCAGCTCCAACTTTGCAACCCGAACTCGTTCCAATCCCTTATGGTTTACCAAAACTACCATAAGGTAAAACTCGTTCAAAATTCAAACCAAAACCCCGACAAAACTCGACGAAACTCTAACAAAACTCAGCGAAACCGCAAAAAAAACTCCACAACTTCAACACCACCACCCATAATATCTAATACCATGGTAATTTCTCCCAATCTAACTCAAAGATCATAGCAAAAACCCCCAAACCAACGAGCTAACTCGCATATCTAAAATCCACGTTAAAACCTGAAAACACATACTCGAAACATAAAGAATGACGAGGAGAATGTGAATCTCATTGGATTATCGATTACTCATCATATGAATCTTTACTTGAAACTCACCAAAATCCCCCAAATTTTCATCCAAAATGAGAGAGGAGAGAGAAAGGGTGGTAAAATGAGATATTTTTTTGAATGTTATAGTCTTTTTGTCATCTAATGTGTATGTAGATCCCATGGATCACTTGGATGGTTGAAATAAGGTCAAAAGTCCATCGAATGTGACTTAGATTGGTGACTTTGTCACTTGATCTTCTCCACACTCAATCCTATACACTAAACCCTCGGGCGTTAGGTACGCGACGCATATCGTTTGCGTACACTCACTTTGTTTCTTTCTCGTGTTATCTATTCATGTGATGATCGTAGCACAGTTGCCTATTTAGTTTTCGCATGATTATTTAACATGATTATTGATATCCATTTACTTTCTTATAAATGTTCGGTGTACTTCTTTTGGAATCTTACTAACTGTACTCTCCATCTGGCTTTTTGTGATGGTTGAGTGCAGATCCCAGTACAAGTAGGGGTAAGGGGATTCTTAGCTACTTCATCTAATTGCCCGTGGTTGAGGACCTACTAGTATGTGTTATTTTGATATTTTGCTTTACTTTTGGGTATTCGGAGACTAGAGAGACACTATACTTCTATATATTACTGCTTATTAGTATTATCACCTATATACAGAGTATTTTTTTAGGTTTTCCACAATAGGACACACTCTTATGAATAATGTTTTATATGATTATGAACTTATTGGTTTCAATTACTCTAACTTAAGACTTCCGTTGTATTAATGTTAAAAGTGGTTTAATTGTCTAACTAAACTAATTGAACAGAATGAGTTAACACGCATATCGAGGAGTAGTGACGCGACAACTGATGTAAATGGTCGTAGGACACAGTAGGTTAATGAAGTGATAGGGCTGCGGGGTCGCGACGCTCCACGTGGCGACCTAGGGATTTGGGGTCATCACACACAATATCCAACACAGATCACCACCGCAACCTCACCTCCAATGTTGCAAATGTGTGTGAGAGCAAGCCCTAAAAAGTGTGCGACGGTGAATCTACAAAACACCTTTTTTCGCTCAAAACCTAATCGATTCTCTTCTTCAATCGCTCTTTGTCTCTCCGAATCTTTCCCACTCTCTCTTAATTTCTCGTTTTTAGTTCACTTTGTATGTTCGTTTGTTGTTTGATTTACAGGGATTGATGCACGAAGGCACGACACGGACGGACGGAAGCTCTGATTTTTATGGATTATCGGATGGATTCAGTTGCTCTCGAATGATTCCCCCATTTTGAGTTTGTTTAGTGTCAGATTCTGATTAGGTTTTCTCTATGACGGTTTTCCTTTCTCTTCTCTTCTGTGAAATGGGGGGGAAGACGACCTAATTTTTTTGTTCTTATTTGATTCTGTAACAAATCAACAACAAACTAAAGTTTGTCTTTGATTTGTTGCATATTTGTTGTTGACACATTTATTCCACACATTAAACGCCACCTTAAACAAATACAGATATCGAGGCTTGTCTCTAATCTGTCGCTGAAATAGAAACAAATATTGAGCGTGAATATATTGCAGGAAAATTTGGCTACTAATTTGTGATACAAGTCGATCATTAAACTTTTGTCACAAATTTGTTGTTAAAATAGTTGCTAAGTGGTCAGTTGGGTCAACACCTTATTTGATGCACATTTGTTGCTGTTTTGTTGTTGTTTTGCAACTGATAATGTATGTCGCTATTTATTGTTGCTATTCCACTATTTTCTTGTAGTGCCCCTAGCCCAATGCGTGTAAACCCAGCTAGTATATCCGCATTCGGTTGGGGTACGTTGTCCTCCAAGTCCATCATGGATCTTGGTAGAATAATCTGATTTTATACGAATCCTAGTAGTTATGTCGATTTATTAGATCTACTAGGTTCACTTGAGCTTTTTGGTTAGTCGCGACCGATCAAAGTTTTATGAGTCTATTATGTTTGATCAGATCTATCGTCAACATATTGGTAAACTTGTAATTGCTCTTTGTGAGGTTGTAATTGAGACAAAAATACCTCTTTAAGGGGTGAGATTGCTCATCGTGACGACTTATATTTTTGAAAGTGAGCTTTTGGTAGAATTATAACTTATATCTCAATTTGTTTTATACATATATTCATGAAACATGAAATGCTAAACATTGTGTTGCTCACCTCCGACCAATCAATTGATTGTTGGTAGCTAAGATAATAATTGTACCATAAACCATATAAAGTCTATAAAGTGCAATGATAGCAACCTCTTAAAAAAATCTCAACCAAATCACATTCACAACCGTCAGATCACTTTGAGATACGTTACAACCCGTCTCGTGACTCTCGTGCCTTCTTTGAACAAGCGCATCTGATAATACCAATTCCAGTCACACAAAAGTCACGCATACACATTTTACATTCAGATAACATCGAGATTTAAAATCTAAGATCTCAGTTTAGCCTTTGAACGGACCACGACACCCAAGTGGCCTAACCGCGTAGACTAGCATCCTCTGTTCACACTTCTATTTCGGGAAAAATAATAGTACTTCACCTACTAAAATTTCCGAGTACCGTGCAATACATCTTAAGATATGCGAATCGTATTTTGACGTATATCGCACGGTTTATGAACAGACTACCGACCTAGTGTCTTATTTGAGTGTTTTAATGTAGGCTTCCTTCCATTTCAAGTCTACCTTTCTTGTTTCGGAGTCTATACCCACTTATTCTTCTCTTCACATTTTGTTTTTCTTCTCTCTCAAATCACGTTCCGTTCTCTCTCGATCTCTCTTCGCAATCCACGATGACCAACCAAGCAGCCGAGTCATCTGAACCGTGAGTCCTTCTCGAGCCCTAACTTTGCATCCCGATCTTCGATCTCGGCCGTCCGTCGATCGATCTGATAGATCGGACGCTGTGTTTGTGATCTTGTTTTCTGATTTAGGGTTTTGATTGTTGTTGAATCTGTGATTTTCAGGAAGGGCACGAAGAGGGATTTCAGTACTGCTATATTGGAGCGGAAAAGGCGGCGAACAGGCTCGTCGTCGACGAGGCGATCAACGATGACAATTCGGTCGTGGCGATGCACCCCGACACGCTGGAGAAGTTGCAGCTCTTTCGCGGGGACACCATCTTGATCAAGGTGATTTTCTAGGGCTTGAGAGATGTAGTTGTTTTCGATGAATTTGGTTCTTTGATTTTCTAGGGTTTCTTGATCTTGCATCTTTGTCATGGATCGGATGTTGTTGTTTAGTTCAAAGGTTGTAGTTGTAGGAGTTGTATGTTTGTTTAGTAAAACTACGTGGATCGAACTCTTGTACTTAGCTCAAGTTGATGCCTTTGATGGAGTTATTTCGAGATCCAACAATTCGTTCCCAATCAATGCACCCTAATTTGTTGTATGTTTACCCCTGCACCATGGAATTAAGTTTAGTTTCTATTTTGTTGAGTTTTCTAAGTAGGGCATCGGCAGGGCGTCTTTGGATGTGACCAAACTAGTTCATGCCTTTCCTTATTTGTTTGCGTCAATTGGTGTTACTATACTCTTTTTCTTTGGATCCTCGTGTTTTTTTACTATATCATGAAGAATTGTACCTTACATCCATCCAAACTTCCTTATTTCCAATTTTCGATGGCACTCACCTTATGTGTGTTTTGTTTCTTTCCTGCCCTGCGTTTACTTTCAAAAAGTATAATTGGCTTGATTGCGGTCTTATAGAATTTTTCTTTTGGCTTAAGAGGATATTTCAACCTCCATATCATAATTGTTTCGCTCTTCCACTCTTCCATTTCTCCTCAACATTTTCAAACTCTTTAGGGATTTTATTTGGACTACATCGATTTCCATTTTCATCTTTTTCAAGGCCTCTTTAACTTTTGGGATCCTTAAAATAAACAATAAAAAAGCTTAATTTTTCTTTCTTAAATGTCATTTTCTTCCGTTAAAAATTTTGATCTTCATTCTTAATGCATGTCACACATTATGCAACTACTCATTTCTTGTGATATCATGTTGACATCTAATCAAGGTTCCACACTCCATTTATTATTTTGTTTGTCAACTCATTTGATAATTGACTCCTATTTCTTGTTGAATGGCAAACCTTGGGACTTGTGATGAATTTCTAATCATGCTTGATAATGATTTATCTATATTGAGCGCCTTTATTTTGTGGCTTGTTTTTGAGTTTCTGGATTTTGCACCCCCACCTCGTAAAATTCTCAGTACTTTGAAACTATTTACTTTTCCGTTTTCTTAAATGTCAAATGGAGCATATGATAAAGTTCATATTGAAGGAGTTGTCTTATGCTCTTTTCTTGTTTGCTTGTTGACATGTAGGGCAAGAAAAGAAAGGATACAATATGCATTGCTTTGGCCGATGACACGTGTGAGGAGCCAAAAATCAGGATGAACAAGGTTGTCCGATCAAATCTTAGGGTCAGGCTTGGTGATGTTGTATCTGTGCACCAGTGTCCTGATGTTAAATATGGGCAACGTGTTCACATACTGCCAATAGATGACACTATTGAAGGTGTTACAGGGAATCTGTTCGACGCATATTTGAAACGTGAGATTTATTGTCTATTTTACCTCATTCTCTCTCTTTTATGTTTGTGTTGTTAGTATAAACATTTTCCAAAGTAGTTTTTTCATTTTTCATTCTTTTAAATTTCATGGTATTATTTTCAAGTTTCAATGATTTGAAGGGCATCTCTCTTTTTTGTTTGTGAATTTGTTATATCTTCTTCCTTCGGTTTTGTTATCTAGACTACTTATCAATTCAATACATTGATCACTTTCTGCGCAGATGGTATTGAGCCAAGAATCTCTCTTTTTGTTTTTGGAAGGGGTTAATGATTTTAGTAGGTAGGATTGGATTGAGATAGATGCAGCATTCTTTGGATGTGAAATCAGCATTCCCGATGAAGTACATGGACAGGGGATAGATGATACTAGATTCTTTTAAACAACAATAAATTTTTTAACAAGCCAACCGCATTCCTTGAACTTGCTTTCTCTACTTTGTCAATTTAGTTTTCCTAGAGATTATTTGGAATGGAATTATTACGTAAGCAGTGAACTGAATTTTACTGTTTTGATCTACTTGGCAATTGGGATTGATTATGCCAATAGATTGATATTACATTATTCTACAAGACTAGTAGCTTCTAGTAATTTTACGCTTTATCTTAAGTAACATCACTATACATTCTATTGGAATCTTAAATCAAGGTTAACATTAGCCAACCCAACCCAACAAAATCGAAGTTACAATTGATTACTTGTTGCATAATATACTATAAAGAAACAATGATTCAATCAAATCAAAATATCATTGCTTTTAATATAGGCCAAATGAAAGGTAGATAGAAACTAAAGGAAGAGCTGACGAAGATAAAATAAAATGTTTTAGCGTGAAATCAATTTGAGTAAGAAACTTTCTGTAACATGAAACTATTAAGATTTTCTTTTTGATCTTGTTGGTGTTTATTTTGAACAGTTAAATCTTTTTAGTTGGATGATGCGTGTTGCAAATAAAAGTAGAAGTGGACATCTCTTCCTTTCCAACTCCGTATATCCCATTTACTTTATGTAACACCCACTTACTTTATGTAAGTTATTATTACAATTATGTATGGAAATGTAACTTGTGCCCTTTGGTCTTACATATATAATGGGGTCACACCTATGTAATGATACATACCAATGTTGGTATAAAAGTTATCATATTCCTCATCTCTATTCTCTTGTTGCCTTTTAGTTGTTTATTTTACTTTCCTAGCTTTAGCTTATAGCTAGTTTTACGACAGTGCATCTATAGTTCTTGGTTTACATGATTTTAACTCTCTAGGCTTTCAGTTCAAAGACAGTATTTCCCTACATTCTGTTTGTTAGTTGGGAATTAAGTATTTTACAACATTGTCTTAGTTTTTCAATCCATTCCTTGTACTACTGAAAGGTGATAAAGTGGTATGCTATATGTATAATTCATCTTCAGTCGGTCTTTTTATGAAATTATTTTGGACCTCTTTTTATGATGGAGATGCGCTTTGAATAATTGCCTGCTTAATTTATGTATCTCATCAATGGCACCACACCTGTGGGTTTTCTAGATTTTTCTGGTTTTCATTCACGGGACTCCTGTTGAGAGGGGCAGCGCGGGAGGACTTTCCTTTTGGTGCACACATCTAGTGACTAATTCTTGTGCTTTGTCTCCATCTTACTTGATTGAATACATTTATTATCTTATCTTGTTAAACCTTTGAAAATGATTTGGCTGGATATTCTCTATGGTGTTCTCTTGAGATAGAATCACTTCCTGTATGTAACTATTTCTTGCTGTTGAGAGGTTCTTATTTTGTTAACTAATGGTTTTCATTCTTACCCTTTCTTTAATCTATTCAGCTTATTTCTTGGAGGCTTATCGGCCAGTTAGGAAGGGCGATCTTTTTCTTGTTAGAGGTGGAATGAGAAGTGTTGAATTCAAGGTCATAGAGACTGACCCAGCTGACTATTGCGTGGTAGCACCAGATACAGAGATCTTTTGTGAAGGTGAGCCAGTGAAGAGGGAGGACGAGGAAAGGTTGAATGAAGTTGGATATGATGATGTTGGTGGTGTGAGAAAGCAGATGGCTCAAATAAGGGAGTTGGTTGAGCTTCCATTAAGGCATCCACAACTTTTTAAATCAATTGGTGTCAAGCCCCCCAAGGGTATTTTACTTTATGGACCGCCTGGTTCTGGAAAGACATTGATAGCAAGGGCTGTTGCAAATGAAACTGGTGCATTCTTCTTTTGTATTAATGGGCCAGAGATAATGTCCAAGTTGGCCGGAGAGAGTGAGAGTAACCTCAGGAAGGCTTTTGAAGAAGCTGAGAAGAATGCACCTTCAATAATCTTCATTGATGAAATAGATTCTATTGCTCCTAAGAGGGAGAAAACAAATGGAGAAGTCGAGAGGAGGATTGTTTCACAGCTGCTAACACTGATGGATGGGCTCAAATCACGTTCACATGTTATTGTCATTGGAGCTACTAACAGGCCAAACAGTATTGATGCAGCTCTCAGAAGATTTGGAAGGTTTGACAGGGAAATCGATATTGGCGTCCCAGATGAGGTTGGGCGTCTCGAGGTGCTTCGAATTCATACAAAGAACATGAAGCTCTCCGATGATGTAAGCCAGATTCATCTATTCTTTTTCTTTTTCATGATGAAAGTCCTGGCTGCTTTTATTTATTCATTAATGGAACAAGCTCATGAACTTTACATTTTCTCTTTTTGTTACAGGTTGATTTGGAAAGAATCGCAAAGGATACTCATGGATACGTTGGTGCAGATCTTGCAGCTCTGTGCACAGAAGCTGCACTGCAGTGCATCAGAGAGAAGATGGATGTTATTGACTTGGAAGATGATTCTATTGATGCAGAAATACTGAACTCTATGGCGGTTACAGATGAACACTTTAAGACTGCTCTTGGGACAAGCAATCCCTCTGCTTTGCGTGAAACAGTGAGTACAGTTTTTTGCTTTGTCATAATATTATAGCTTGAGGGACATGAAATTTGAATTCTCTATGTTAGCAACTTAAAACTCTTTTGAAACTCTTTTGATAAACAGGTTGTTGAAGTGCCTAATGTCAGCTGGAACGACATTGGAGGGCTTGAGAATGTCAAAAGGGAACTTCAAGAGGTATGCCAATGCAGAAATCGGCCTTTTGGTTTTTTAGAAATTATGTTGCCTATATGTACTTGGAACCTGAATTTTATTTACACTTTTTTGTCTGTTTGTTTTGTTTTACAGACTGTGCAATACCCAGTGGAGCATCCTGAGAAATTTGAGAAGTTTGGTATGTCACCTTCAAAAGGAGTTCTTTTCTATGGCCCTCCTGGCTGTGGAAAAACTTTGCTTGCCAAGGCTATTGCGAATGAATGCCAAGCGAACTTCATTAGTGTGAAAGGTCCTGAGTTGCTTACTATGTGGTTTGGTGAGAGCGAGGCCAATGTAAGAGAAATATTTGACAAGGCTCGGCAATCTGCTCCCTGTGTTCTCTTCTTTGATGAACTCGATTCAATTGCCACTCAGGTTTGTGTGCTTATATTGTCAACATTGTTATTTGTTTACTGTCATTTATTTTCTCTTTGAAAAAAAGCTTATTGTCATTTTATGTGCATGGCTTACATCGGTTGGTAATTTTGGAATGTCATATTATATAATTGTTGAACTTTGTTAAAAGCTTGATTTGTTTGCTTCATTTTATTAACGACAGAGAGGAAGCAGTTCAGGAGATGCAGGTGGTGCTGCTGATAGGGTGTTGAATCAACTTCTTACTGAAATGGATGGAATGTCCGCAAAGAAAACAGTATTTATAATTGGAGCAACCAATAGACCAGATATCATTGATCCTGCATTACTGAGGCCTGGGCGACTTGATCAGTTGATTTATATTCCTCTTCCTGACGAGGCCTCACGATATCAAATCTTCAAGGCGTGTCTTCGGAAGTCACCTCTTTCAAAAGAAGTGGACCTGGCAGCCCTTGCCAAGTACACACAAGGGTTCAGTGGAGCTGATATTACAGAAATTTGCCAGCGTTCTTGCAAATATGCAATTAGAGAGAACATTGAAAAAGTAGGCTTCCTTAATCCTTGTCTCTGATTCTTGAAAATTATGTGTATTCTTATTCACTTCCTAGGGAGTTTGTTGAATTTGGTTTCTATGGGTGCAGGACATTGAGAGGGAGAAGAGAAGAAGTGAGAATCCTGAGGCAATGGAAGAAGATGTGGAGGATGAGGTCGCCGAAATCAAGGCTGCACACTTTGAGGAGTCAATGAAGTATGCTCGTAGAAGTGTGAGCGACGCCGACATCCGCAAGTACCAGGCTTTTGCCCAGACGCTGCAGCAATCTAGGGGATTCGGAAGTGAGTTCCGGTTTCCAGATACATCTGCAGCTGCTGGATCTGGTGGTTCTGACCCATTTGCCACTTCTGCTGGTGGCGCTGCAGAAGAAGATGATCTGTACAGTTAGAATTTCTGTTTGGCATCTTGACATCTCATACATTCTACAACTTCCTGCTTCCCTGGATAATTGGGTGAAAGCATTTAGGCCTAGACCTTAAACTGGGACAATTGGTGGATTCTTTTCTCTTTTTTGTTTAAGGATGGGAGATGGGATGTGTCTCGTGCTTTGCTGATTCATGCACGGCGCCCTTGCCGCGCTGTGCTCGGTCTCAGAGTTCTGACTGTTTGATTGCTGTATTTTGAGTTAAATCAAGTTAATTATTCTGGGATTCACATTGTTTTAGCATTTTTATTGCACCCATTGTACTCCTTATTGCAGGGAATGTTGGTTGCTGAGATACAATCTTATGTTTTAGTTGATTGTTCGTGGTCAGTGTTGGGTGTTCTCATTAGTCTTTTCATGGAATGTTTGAATGATCGGTTCCAAAGCTATTGTGTCATGAATCGGTGCATGTTACTTTGTCCATATCAAAGGCTTCACCCGAATTTGCAGTGAAAGCCAGTCATATTCATATGGCAATCAAGCTAAGTGATGGTCTGTCTTGGAATCAATTTACTTCAATTGTTTCATGTAAATGATGCAATTGAGACACCAAGCAACTCCTTTTGTAATGAAGAAATTTGACGATATAAAAGTAGAGTTATGATCACTTTGGAATGCATTACTTAAGAAGGAGGACTATGGAAACCATCAACTACATTAAATCGGTCAACTAGAGTGAAAGAGCGATCCATGTCAACTCTATGAAGTCGAAGGTTCGAACTCCCTAATTTTTTGAAGTATATTTCTTATAAGATGTGTGCGTCTCTTGTGGAATAATTGTGGTAGACCAAGACACCACAAGCTCTACCAACTATTATTTCGAGATTAAAATTACCTTAATTTCATACTTAGCATTTAGCCTTGCAAATACGGACTGCCCAATTGTTCAACGTGTGAAAAAAGATGGTCTGCAGCACCTGCAATGGAAGGCATTCGTTAGTGGACTTGCTTGTGCACTGGTCAACACATGCAGATCAAGATTGATTTGCAGTCTTTGAACTCTCATTTGGATTCTCAAATACAAAACCGTTTGGTCTTTCAATTGTAGTTGGAACTTGGAACATGAGAGTGAGACGGTGCTTTCAATACATGTGGTAGGAATACTCACTGTTCAATTCCTCTGCATTGTATTTGGCCAACTCTCTCTGACAACAGGTCTCAGAGTTTGCAGAATAGCGAGTGTTTTTATTTGACTGCCTCATCTCAGTCTTCATGTTCACATTTCATGACTTCCCATCACGTGAACTCCAAAAATCACTGCATGGATGTTCGGTGACTTTTCTACCATTTTGATCACACTGAATAGGTATGTGAATTAATGCTGGAGAGTACATGGCATGGTATGATGAATGGTATGCATTTTTAACGGGCACAGTGCGATGTGTAATTGCAGTACCCCTCTAATCCCATTATATATTTCTATACGCCGAGTTTTCTATTAAAAGAAAATTTTCGGAAGTAATTATGTTTAACTAGATTTTAAAAATCGACTTCAACATTTTATTTTTCAATTCTGTATCGCAATTTATGCGTCGTGACGCGACATGGATACAACACATTAAAATGGGTAATTAAGAGAAGGAAGCAATACTAACAATAGTGCAAGGTTGAGAAGGGGCAGGGAATTGAAGAGAATCAAGAGATGGAGAGTCATGATGTAGTGATGTTTGTTTGCAATGTTGTGTGTATGTGGACATGTTTGGTGGATGATAGGAGGAGTTGATGAGGCTGACACGCTTCTTTGGGGACAAGAGCACATGAAATTGGAGCTTAATGTGTCCATAGCAAGCTAGACGCCTCTTGCTTTAATTGTACCCTCTCATTGGCTTCTTCTGTTTGGGTCTTTCCTACACTTAATTGATAGCTGCCCCTCATCTTTCAATTCTTACAACCAGCCCTCCATTTGTAGTGTACCACAAGTTAAAGATGTACAAAAATATGAAGAAAATGTGAAAGGGCAGTTTATCCATCTAACTTGGCTACATTTTATAAATTTATAGGGTACTTTAATCAGATCAATTGACTTGGGTTGCTGACTATCAATTGCACTAAATTAAGCACAATCGGAAGAATTTAATTTATGTAGTCTACCCGACAAATTTGAAATTAAGCCTTTGCTACTGTTGTCGTTGTTGATCGGATCAATTGATCACCAATGTCATTTTTTACTGCGCTACATTCGTGGTTGGCTTTCTTTCTGTATTTGTTGTTGTACACAAATTGCATTATTTTTTCTTTATAGGGGAAAAAGAAAAGCAAGCCATATATAGAAGTACATGTGTTTTTTGGTTATTATTAATGAAATTTGACGTTTTGGACTGGCTGAGATATATGCAGAAGTTACCTTTGTCTTTTTGTTTTGGATATCTGTCTTGTCTCTGATAAATTAATTTCCACTTGTAAGGTATTCAATAGTTATACCTACATTTCTTTTTACTTCATTGGTGAAAAGAAAATGTGCATTAACAATGGTGGGACCATATACATTTACAACTTAGGTGTAATTGAGTTGGGAGAATTATTGTTGTCATGTTAGAGTTTACCCCACTAAAGCTGAAGTCTTTGTTTGCTTTCATAAAACTTCTATTTTGATGACAAAAAGGAGAGCAAGATTTCAAGGTGCTAATACCCATGTTTTGTGGAATGAATTTAAGTGATTTGGCCTTTCATCAAAACTGATAGATTCTTTTCTTGGTAATGTTTTTATTTTTCGAAAGTGTTGCCAACTTAGAATTCCCAAATTCAACTGTTGAGCTAGGATTCTCTTTTTGGGTCTTCTATGTATTGAAATTCAATTTCATAAAAAGTTGTCACTATCACAACACTTTTTTTTTAATCTTATAATTAATTATTTCTTATGGCTTTTGATGTGAACATTATAAAATATATATTAGTTCATTTCATTCAATAAAAAGTTTTACCTATCAACACTATTGGTTTTCAAAAAAAAAAATCTATCAATAATGATGAGATAAAATTAGTTAGTTAGTTTAAAAAGGGTTAAAACTTTGAACTATTCACCTAAAATTCATTCTAAATTGTTTAAATAAATGTTAAAACTTAAAACTTCAATACCAATTGATGATTAGAGCTCGAGTATATAATAAAAGTTGACAAAATAGAATTCAATTTTAATTAAATTTAACTTGTATGATGAAACTTTTATAGTAATTAATTGAACTAGTTAGTATTTAGGTCACCGAGAAATTTATCTATTTTTAAGATTTACTTTTGTTTTATTAGAAAGAATTAAAAAAACATGTTCTTAGTCGATTCAAACTCATGACCTCGTACTCTCTCAAACCCCATACAAATTATTAGATCACTAGATTGATTATTTTCTAAAGTTTACTATTGAACAGGAAAAGTATTTTGCTGATCAATTATTAAATTAAAAGATATTTCGAAATGGAAATAAACCTAATTTCAATCAAGACAATGTTGAAAACTTTAATCTAAACCTTCTTTGGCACGGGGAGCTTTTGAACTAAGAAGATGGTGACTTGACACCAACAACCTCTTCACTCCTCCAATAATTAAATGTACTATAACTATTTCAACTTCAAAAGACCAAACAGTTGCTTTTGAACAACCTCTTAAATAAGCTGAAAAAGAGTGAAATTTGGAACTCAACTAACATAGCAAATGATTAAGATTCTTAATTTTAATCATGTATTTGCAGACCTACTTTATTGGTGATTTCGATTTATAATTAATTAGAATAGGCCTTAGGAATATTCGACCAAGTCTAATAGCGTATATATAAGATTGCGCCAAATATATCATAAAAGCTTGCGCTAGTGTTTAATTCCACAGGGAACAAGTTTATGGTAATATAGTATTCGGATTACTCTGGCTATTCTATAGTGCCTTGCCAAGCGCATTTAATTAGTCACATGTGACTTCTCATGACGATCGCTTCACACATGTCATTATTAGAATCTTAGTCGTGCTTAAGGACATTCAATTCTTTAATTGCCATTGAACTCGACATTCATTCGTGTTTTAATTTACGCATCTAATATATGCGAAAGGAAGTTGCTAATTAACCCAATTTAGGCATTTAAATTGAGTACCTAGTTGACGTGGCACTGAAAATCACATTTTTTTCTTATGAACGGAGGTGATACTCCTTCATAAATATGTACATAAAATTAGTGTTACAAAAATATGAATTGCACAAAAACAAAACAAAAACAAAACAAAAATTGTGTATGCACTTCAATAGCACGGGGAATCACATCGGTTGCTCCTCCTTAAGTCAGTTGATTTGTCAGTTACTCAGTTAATCAGCCAATCTATCAGTCGGCCACTTCAATTGATCTGTCAGTCTCGATTCGCACCTCGATATGTTGGCTTACTTGTTCTTGTCATGCCACTTTAGTTAGATGTCTAATGTAGGTGTTCAAAGTAGGTCAATGAAGCATTTAATAGATCGAATAGCCATCTTCACACTTATGAATCAAAGTAGAAGTTGAACTAACTTCACTTTCAATGTACCATTCTTCTCATATGTTTAACTAACATTGAACATAAAACAAACACACACGAATTCTCCCTTCTATATTTTAGGGAAGACTCCTCTTTGGGAAACAAATACATCTTGGATTCTTGCTAGGGTGGTCTCTTTCCTCTATTAGATTCAACCATAATAATAAATACTTGCACCAATTCCAAAGGGAAGGGAATGGGCACTAGACCAACCAAACCCTCCACAAGGGAAGGTGCCCTTAACCATTTCTAGCTTTAGGTTTGGCTGCCCATTTTGCCTTACCACTTTAGGTCTCCCACACCTTACCTTAAAAGGGGGAGACCCATGTCTAGTAACCCTCACACGTGCCCCCCACGTGCGAAATTAGGGAACCCCAATGAGGCTAAAACTGCCATATATAGTACTCTCTCTCTCTCTCTCTCTCTCTAAAATGTCCACTTTCCACACCAACCACTGCCATTTGACATGACACCATAACCCTATAATTCAACACTGTCATCACCCTCACGTGTCTGCACATATCACACGTGTCATCACCCGTACGGTCCTCCATAGCATTCACCATTTTTCCCAAAATAGCCCTTGACTTCTTCAGAGCAGTGTTCTCATAGCAAAAAGATTCTCAACATTTTGAAGCAAAGAGTCACAGTGTTTTTTTTTTTTTTTTAGTTTCATGGGCTTAACGTAATTATGATGAAGCTCAGGGTTAATAGTATTAGCGGGTCCCACGCGCGTCTGTGTTTGAAATATTTTTGAAAGGAAAATAAAAGTGGGAGTAGACCGCACGAGGGGGTACTCATGAATAGCCGTGACCATGTATATGCGTACCCTCTCACGCTCTTTTAAGGATTCTCGCTGTCGGCTTCAAATCCCCTTTTAAAGTTCATCAAAATCTGTTTACTTAGAAATCAATCGGTGGGAGCCGAAGATGCCAAAAAAGACAACCTCTAATCGGAATTTAAAGTTTTCCCACCAAAACTGCTAGTAACTCATCAACTCATTGCTTATTCGATATGCATCTCGTGTTTAAGGTGTATTGCATGATCACCGAGCGAAGTCAATAACCAATTTTAGTACTCAAAGTGATTTACCCGAACTTTTTTCTTTTAGTGTAGCTTATCTTTCTTTTTATTAGAAGTTCTAAAATTTTGTCTTTATCTTATTAAAAGTTCTAGATTTTTTTTTCTCGTTGAAAGTTTCGTTTGTCATTATGTGGTTTCAGCAATGTTTGTGTAATGCACGTGTTTCCGATGTTATAGAATATAGTTCATGATTGTTACATTGTCGCATTCACAACCACATTAATTGATATTATTTTCAACAAATAACATTAGTAACCTATGCTCTGCTGTTATATATAACTTCTCTTTGAGTAGTTGGGTATGCCTCAAATCACACAAATCGTGTGAACCAATGTTCGATCATATATATGAGGGGCCAATATGAAGGGTCAGCGTGTAATTCCAATAGCACTTCCATGTGTATAGTACGATTTGTAAGAGGTATGGCGATAGTGTTAATTTGGACACTGAATTGACGTTGTTTCTGTGCTATCTTATGTTTTTATATCTCACAAACAACGAACCGCCACCAGTTCATCATGTTTACATCTTTATACGTTGTAAAGTCGATCTTCAATTATTACAACAATCAATCATTCAAGATTTAAGTTCATTTTTTTCTTCTGCATTAGATGCACATATGTGTAAGGCATTAATGGGATTTTTTTTACCAACTTTATGAGGAGCTCGCAACTTTAAATGAAGATCAATATAATCAGTTTGATTAATCAAGATTTATTACATAAAACCAAGTTTTTGTTCAATATCTAACACTAATCCTTTTTTCGAGGACGTATGAGCGGATATAAACAAAACAAAATAAAGACAAAGACAATATATATTCATGTCCCATAACAACACTGATAGTGATATTTTTTGAATATGTGTTGATTAAATAACATTGATAGTGATATTTTTTGAATATGTGTTAATTAAATAAAATAAGAGAGCATATAACATACGAGGATTATTCGTCAAATCCAATTAAAGTAGGAGGGGTCCGTCTTAAAAAAATGTTCACACATTCTTAATTACCCAAAAAAATACAAAAGACTTAAGGAAGAAGAGAAAACCTCCTAGAACGTACATATATTACAATATTCACAAACTTGCTTCAAGTAATTTATTATTTTTGGTGAACTTGAACTAATCTATTTAGAACAATTTATCATGATTCAAACTTCTTCTTTTCATCAAATCATGAATAATATTCAAACTTAATGTAGTCTTATATAATTTGGTTTTTGAAGATCTATCTTCACAAAATATTTTGTGAAACGGACTCCAAGAACAATTTGACGCCTCCAGGATAAGAAGACTGAATGTATTTGACTAGCACAAACTAGCTTGTAATTCAACTTATAATTTGTAGTTTAGCTAGAGTTTCAAATAGATTGCTTTCAAATTTTATAAAGCTCTCAATTAAGATTATTAGCTAGTGTTGGTTTGCTAGAGTTTCAAATAGATTGCTTTCAAATTTTATAAAGCTTTCAATTAAGATTATTAGCTAGTGTTGCCAAACAAGCAACAAGTAATTTTGGATGTAATTAACTTAGAAAATCGTTTCAAGAGAAGATAAGGGTAGGAAACCAAAAAAAAAAAAAAAAAACAAAAACAAAAACTCATAAATACAAGCAAAAATCAAAATCAGTGAATGTTGAAGACGTGTGGACCGAAAGTTAGTCCCACATCTATTAAATTAATGAAACTTCGAAATGAATTATATAATTGATTTACTCCTCCCAACTAGCACCGAGAACTTTTAAGTTAATTAAAACCTCACACTTATAAGAGTTGAAAGTGGTTAATTAAGTTTGAGACAATATCGATGCTATCGGAGGAGATCACGGGCTCGTCGTGAGAATTTTGACAGTAAATGAGGGAGAGACATTGATCTGATAAATCCAAAAGTGCTAGCTTCAATTCATTATCGTATTTCTAAAAAAATGTGCTACATTTTCACCAAAAGTGCACTTCAACACAAGACATATCTAGCTAGCTATCTATAGTTACAACCACTACTCTCTCTTTGTACTTCTACTTCTCCTTTGTTTGTTAATTTGACTATGTTGTATATATACACATACATTAATTGATGATGATACTAATAGTACAATATATAACTCCAACTTAACCTCTAAATATATATATGAATCAATCCATCGAGGATCCGTTGTCGATCTAGGCGTCGCCGCAGTCGTGCCAGCAAACGAGCATTGCGACGCAGCGGCGGAGAATGTAGAACTTTGCCCTCTGTTCCTTCACCAATCTACTGCACCTCCGTCCAAACGACCTACAAGGCTCCCTAACGCACTCGAACCTCTCGATCTTCCTCGCCTTTCCCATCATCACTTCATCATCACCGTCCGATTCCTTCCTCATCATCGTGATCCCCATTTTTCCTTAGATGACACGGATGGGGCACAACAACAAATGAGCACCCCTTTTTTTTTCTTGCTTAGTATATATTACTAGTGAGTGAGTGAGTGAGTGAGCGAGTGCTCTGTAATATTAGTTGGTGTTGTGAAGGGCGTGTGAGCTTGGATAGCATTTGAGGGTGGGGGGTTTAGTGGTATTTATAGAGGTTTTAGAGAGTAGTGTGAAAGTGATATTGCCAGACTTGGTTTGTGTAATGGCAGGCAGAGTTTAATGAGGTGAGGAGGGCATTTGGGTACTGATGGTGGGCTGGCAGGGGAACTGTGACCTCGTCATGTGCATTTAATTTGTCTGGCAGGGGAGAAAATCCGATTGGTCATTGTATTTTCTCCACCTTTGAGAAAGAAAAAATAAAAAAAAATTACTGGTCTACCTAAAAAAAAAAAAATTTACTGCAATGTCTAGAATTACCATGACAATTAATTTCACACCAAATGCAGATTAACCTGCAAGAAATATCAGATATAACTCGCAAAATTAGAAAATTCAAATTTGTAATAACATTTATCGGTCACTAGTAGATCCCAATCGTTAAATTAAGACAATAACTATTTGTGTAGTGTGAGGGGCTTTTGGACAACAAAGATTTTAATGTAAATTGAAAGAGCTCAATGCATTTGTTGTGATAATTGAATTGTTAGTCTTTGTGAATCATATGTTCTTTAATTAGAGGTTTTTTTTTTCTTTACTTAATTAAATGAGAGTCGAACTCACCACTTCGCCCAAACTTTTTACTATCTCATCAAAGATGATTTGGCTTAATTAGAAGTCTTAGATCTCATCTTTTTTATGGATACAAAAATTCAATATAAACTAACTGTAGCATTTAAAAAAATTGAAAATTAATCAAAATAAGCCAAGGAGTTATAATAAAATTTACTTAGTGGGCTTGGGCTTACTAGTAGAAGAATTTGAGTAAAAAAGCTCTATCTATTTAAGTGAATGCTTGCTTACTAGTAGAAGAATTTTAATTAAATATATCTAAAATTAATTAATTCCTTGAGGACGAAAATGCCCTTGACTTTGGTGCAACGGTCGAGAATGAAATTGAATCAAAAATAGTAAATTAGGGTGATTTCCCAAGTAGCATGTTCTAGATTCGATCTCAATGTTAGGTGAAAACCGAGATCCATCTTTGAAATTTTAGTGATACTCACGTGTCATGTGGCGCATGCCACGTGCTTAGTGTTCAGTATATACCTTGTAGTTTTGACCCTCTATACATATAAAAAATATATAATTTGTTTTTTGGTTTTCTAAAATATATTTTTGTGGAATTCATATAATATAATTTAGTCCTACTGATTTTGACATTAGTAGATTAAAATGTGATAAGAAATGCATATGATATAATTTAATCCCACTGATTTTACATCCAAAGTATGTAACAAATAAAAATGTCCTTAATATATATATGTTCACCACTGCTCACGTTCACAGATAATAGCTCTCCAGTGTGGGAACCATTTATGTAGGTATTACATGGCTCTTTTCATGTATGATTGGCCTAGCTTGTCTCGCTAGTGGGAGAACTGTGCCTATGCATACACATGTAATTAGCTGGGCAGGACTCAGTCATAAGGACCCCCTCTATAATAATGCATACACCATATATAGCAACCTAGTTCTTGAAAAAAAAAAAAAGGCCCAACACATATACAAATTAATTCCATATACATTTAATTTCTCTTTGTTTGCATGTCCAGATTAATCTAGACCTAATATTGTCTCTAATACGCTCATATGCATAGATGAGTCCACAATTTATATATTCAACCTAACTTCCCTTATGAAAAATTTATGAAGATGGAATTAGGTCTCAACATGCAAGAAAATCGATGTTTTACTAGCAACCACGAATTTCGTGTTGGACACATTACTCATAATGGAAATTACGTTGGTATATATATTTTGCACTTTACACATATATACATGGGTAAGTTTATCCTATTTGAATGGCTATCATGTAAAGAGCAATCCCACTGTTGATTTGTTCGACACTTTTATTTCTCAAAGCATGCCGATGGGCCTCTATTGTTTTCTCTTTTTGATCGACATATATGCATGTATGTATCAACTTCAATGATCATTTTTGGATGCATGTACTCTTTTTTGACCACATTGAAGATATATTTCGATCGGTGCTAACATATTAATTGATTGGTAGTTCTCTTGTTGTTTTCAAGCCTCAATTTGGTGCTAAAATTGGCAATGAAAGTTGGCTCTCATTTTGTTGTCACCATCTTATTGTTAAAGTTGGCTCGAACCTTGCCAGTTCTCCATGATATATAGACAAAGTTGTCCACGTTTCAGAATACATTACATCAGTTTGAAAGTTGCATATACAAAGACACACATACACACACGTAGATTTTACTTAATATATAATAGCCAAAAAATATATGTACATAGCGAGAAACAATGTGTTTCTTTAAAATAAAGTCGAGTTCACTGCTAATTGAATGAGTAGAGGTCTCAGCTTTCGAAAAAAAAAAAAAGAAAAAAAAAAAAAAAAAAAATAGAGGTCTCCATTTTAAGTCTTTAGAATGGTCACTTTCTGCTTACAAGAGTTTTACACCTTTGTTGGCTTGAGCTTAAATTAATCGGATCTAGTGGACTTCCAAATATATAGAGTGCCACCCAACCCACCCATTTTTTTTTAAGAAAAAAATAGGCCTTCATTTATGGGCCCTACTAGTACTGGGCTTAATGAATCTATGGTCCAAGAACATAATATACTTTTGGGCTGAAGATTTAAATACAATATATGAAGTCCAACGTCAGCATTGATGTCTGGTTATGAGCTTATAATTTCCCTTGAACGCTTATTATACTCTATGGCATGCCTAGTAATTAATTTGGGTCACGAGAAACGACGTCTGACTAATTTCTAAGATACCATTGCACTCTTTCAAGATATTTAGAATTTCAAACATACATGTAGATACATATAATTACATACATTTATATATATATATATATATATATATTGAGAATGAGTTCATTATTGATTTGGAGATTAAGAAAAAAAAATGTGTAGTGGATTGATAAGGAGTTAGAGTTTGATTTGGATACAAAAGAAAAAGTTGATTTGCAGATTAAAAAAAGTATGGGCAAATAGGTAAATTTCATTACCACTCAAAAATTTGTGATTCGTGCTTTTATATATATGATATATATATATATATATATATATATATCGTGTGACTTAACAAATGCAAAAACTGATGCAGGCTTCCTGTGGCGAAGAATGAATGTGGAGAAATCTTGGGCTTTGGTGGAATGGTGGCAAGTTTGTCGTCCAAAGAAATTGAGGGGCCTCGGTTTTGGCAATCTACTTACAAGGAACAAGTCCCACATTGCAAAATGGTTGTGGCGCTTTAATATAAGGAGCATAATGCAAGTTGGGCTAAGCTTATCAAAAGCATTTACGGTATGGACCGCAACTTGTGGGACTCGGGAGATGATTTCCATCCATTTTATAGAGCACCTTGAAAGTTTGTAATGGAGACCCGTCAAGAGTTGGATAAGGGCATTTTTGCGAGCTTGCACTACAAAAAACAGATGATAAAAAACGAAGATTTTCGTTGCTGATTAACATAAATTCCATCTCTAACTATATTCTGCAACGGAACAGAGACGGACTCAATTCCATCTCTGAAATTCTCGACGCTAATTTAGTCAGCAACGAAAATGTGTTCCGTTGCTGATTAGAGACGGATTTAGAAATGGAACAAAGACGGAACATAAATGGAATCTTTCCCAGACTGGATGGTTCTAGTTGCATTCGGTGTCTGATCGGTTGCTGATTAGCAACGAATCAGCAATGAAACTTATGCTTTTTGTTGCTGATTCGTCTTTATTCCGTGTCTAAATTTAGAATTGCCCAGTTTGTCGCGCTATTTCCTCGACAATTAGAGACGAAATTGCAACAAAATTTATGAATTCCCTTGCTAATATGTCTCAATTTCGTTTGTACGCTCAATTATTTAGTTCACTACTTAGAAGATTCCAATTGGTTTCCAAAACCTCTAAACCTGAAAAGTACAACCACAGAACCTGCTCCATCACCTGCACTCCCTCCAACAACTCCTTGGGGGTGCTAATATCCCCAAAAAAAGCAAATGAGGGAAAAAATGTACAATTCTACATTAAAAAAGATTTATATATCCACGATTGCTTGTCAAGTATAATAAAATTTTCAAATACCTTAGTATCCACAAAAACCACCGATCCTATTGTTCAACATCAACCACAAAAAACATCCATTCCTCTAAATATGCACAAAAAAGAACTATCAATCTAAAAGTTCTATAAACAACTATAAAAGATATTGTGACGGCCCCAATTTTCTACACATTGGGCCCCGCCCGACCTAAACCCACGTGGACCCCCGAGCCAGTCTCGCAAGGTCAACGAGAGCTTAGTCAGCCTTCCAATCCATCATTATACGTAAATTCACATTTTTCAGTTGAGTTATTAATATTTTTCACGTTTTACAATTTTATAGCGGAAGCAACTAATACATTCAATAACTCAACAAAAATATCAGGGAGTTAGGCAACCTAATTGTGGAACCCAGTCAATATCATCAGAGGAGAGTAAATACAAAATATACAAAATTTCACCTAGCTATGAAGTCTTCCCTCTGCTACGCGTCTGCGCGCTCTCGCACTCAAAAAATAAAAAAAACCACATAAATCTACTATATCAAATTTTCGGCCGTTACGTATATATAAAAGCAAAACTACCATCTCAAAGTTACGCAAACAACAAGAAAAATACTTAAGTATCACCAAGCTGCTCATTTCTCGTAATCCAATTTTGCATCTCCCGATCAACATTGTCTTGTTGCTTTGGTGGATCAGCGGGATCTGTTTGCGGTGATTGCTTCTGCTCATAGTGGTGGTGGTGGCTATGGCTGAGATATGCCTGCTCCGTGCATGGTCATTTCGAATTGCCTCTGCATAAACGCCACAATCTGTCGTAATTGCTCGACAACAATATCGAACTCTAAGCGTGACACCATCTCCGACAACTGGGATGTGCTAGCACCGGGATCTGCATATCTTCTCTTCTATCTCCCTAACGACCCGAGACCGTATACAAATCATCTGGGACACTCACCCACCACATTGTAGTACATCGCCTCATCATCCACCGGCTGGTCCAGGTGTAGCCTGGGTCAACTTCTGACGTCTCCTATGGAGCCTATCCTGTATAGATCAACAATAAACAACTTAAATGGTATGCTTTAAAGTAAACTTACTACTATTTTGCTTGTATTTCTATACTTACATAGAATCGCTATGATCTAGTATCATGAATGTCGCCCCGTCGTGATTTAAAGTGTGGAGATGCAAATACAATTCATTCATGGTTGGTGGCATCTCGGATGTATTAGTATGCATATAAAAATTATAAAAATGTTAAATATGTTAATTACTAGTAGGTCGGCGCACTTATATTCGCCAAGCACAAATCAATTGCATAGAAGTGAAATGAACTGAAGTGAATGAAATATGTACAATGTAAATGAGTTAAACTAGCATCAATTTGTAAGAAATTAAAAAGAAAAACATGATTGAAAGCAAACACAGGCATAGTGAACAAGTGTAGAAATGAAAAAATAAACAAGAGTGTAAAAAACACTTACCAATCTTTCATTGATAGTCACAAAAGACACCGAGTCACCACCGTGCTTCGAGGTCCAATCCCAGTCTTCGACCTCAGTGTTTCTATTCATAGACACCTGCCTAGACCTGGCAAGAAAGTCCTCGCTCTCCCAGTACTCTAAGTATCTCCTTCATGCCTCATCTGTAACAAAGTTTAGTTGCACACGATTCTTCTTTAACTTATGCATCAATACGGTTTACCTGGTGCCTGCATGCGTGTCGTATGCCGCACGAATGAGATCCTCGTGAATCATGGCATCTCATCTAAAATATACCTATAAAATGGCGAGTGCAATTGTTACGAGACATTGAAAAACTTGTATAAATCCTAAATCATTTATTAGTCCTGCGTACCTGCCATTGGCGCCAGTAGTGGTCTTTATGATTATTCGTTACCGACTTCCAACAATACCATTCTGGAATCATCCATCTCTTGAAAACTTTTGTCATCCTCCGTGCACAAGAATGAGAAAGATGCAATTCCATATGTTTCATTAAAATGCATAACATCTTAAAAACATATTTAATAGTTTACATGGATAATTAGAAATACAGTAATTAATCAAATACAAACTTACGTATTATTCGCAATCAGTGTGATCAGGATCCTATGCACGCGAGGGGGCTCGGTCCCTGTCCTCTAAGGTGCCCGTGAAAGGCCTATAACCTGCTGCAAGCCTGCTATGTCCTCATAGGATGGGGATGCTGCCAGTGATGCGGTGGCTAGAGGCGCAGGCATCGTCGGTACATGAGTGTCATGTCTCGATGTCGCCGATGGTGACTGCAATGGACGATTTGGTATGGTTCCAGACGACGATGTCGATGGTACAAGCGACGCGATCGTATGGAAGGCGAATGTGACGCTGACTGTAACTCATGATCGAGTGAATGAGAAGTCGAAACCGATAAGACATGAATCGACCCACGACCTCGACCGCCACGACCTCCTCGACCCCATCGTGTGGCCAGACCATGAGGTCCAGTCGGTATATCGGTTGCAGAGGTCAGTGCTGCACCTCTTCCTACTGGATGAGGTCCCCTTAAAGGTATCCCTCGACCGCCCTGAGGTAATGTGCGACCTCGAAGTGGGGGTCTGGGGGATCATCACTGCGAGCCATGAAACATAAAAAAACACTAATCTTAAGCAATTGTGAAGAAAAGTTTAGAAAGTTCACGTAACGTCAATCAAACATTGACATAACATAGACATACATTACTCGTTGTCATCCGTTTCAAATTCACTCTCATGACTAGAAGATGATGATTCTTCTTCTGAATCATCTCCATTATCGACAATGAAGTCATTGTCTTCTTGACTTGGACCTACTTCAAAAATGACGCGAGTCCCATTTGGATCATCCAGATTGTCGAAATCCTGAATTGCTTCGTCGACTACGCACATGGTGGGTTCACCATCTTGGAATGCAATCTCTACCGAGCCTTAGTCATTATCGTCTTTGCTCGTTTTTTAGTTGGCAAATTTTGGTTGACAACAACAAACTGCTAGCCATTCTTGTCGCTCATTCCTCAAAGAAAGGTACGAAATATAGTACACTTAAGCGACTTGCATTGCAAGGACAAATGACTCGTAGTTGTTATATCGTCGACTTCGATGAACCTCTACCAATTTAAGTGTAGGGTGAGTCCTTACACCGTGATTCGGTGTAGGGCCATACTATTCACACTTAAACAACATCATACGCTTGAGACCAGTATATTCAATCTCTACAACCTCTTTTAGTACTCCATAGTAGTCGTGGGAAACATCGGCGTAGTTAGAACCCTTCACCAAAACACCGTTGTTCTGCGTTGATCTATTAACGTCATATGTTGCAGAGTGGAACTTATACCCATTCATTAGGTAACCACACTACACATTACAAGATCGACTAGGACCAACCGAAAGATCAAGAAGCTTCTCATCTACGATAGAGTTTCCGAGCCTATTCATGAAATTTTAGAAAGTTAAGACACATTACTTATTAAAGAAATAAACGAAGCGATAACGTACAATAGTAATAACATTACATAAGTTTGAAACCAAATGGGGAAGTTGCGCTTTAGACTAGTATCGACTTCCGACTGCCCTACAAGAAACGAACATGTAAATATCATGTCTTGGTAAAAGATGAATAATGAATGTACTGCATTATTGAATGAAAGTGACAAACATACTGGATATAAGGAGCGATCTATGGACAATTGAGCAGTATGTACGAATGAGCGACATTATATTCCTACTCTGTAAAGTACCGCTCTTTTGACTTGTCCCAAGGGTCGACCAGGATAAGGGAAAATTGAGAAATTGCCCACAAAATGCGGTATAGGCCCGATACCACCATCGTTGTTTCGTTGCACTTTGTCGTGCAACGTAAACACGTGATCTTCGAAATAGTAAGAACAAAATGTTGTGACTTATTCGACCAAATAAGCATTACACATCGAGTCCTCAACATTCGCTTTGTTCCGAACATCGTTTTTCAAATGTTTAAGGTACATATCGAAGTTTAGTTAATGTTAATTTAAAACTTTATTGAATGGGAAAACTATTTAGCAACTCAAGATGTTATCTTTCAAATGGATACATCCATCGAAATTGAACTGGACCGGCCAAACGGGCCTCGTAAACCAAGTGGATCGGTAGGTGTTCCATAGAGTTGAAAAAGCTTGAAGGGAATATTTTCTCCAACTTGCAAATGACTTTAGGTATTTCAGACTCTAAAACCTCCATATCTTTGAGACTGACACTTTTCGCAGTCAGGGATCGAAAAAAAAGGCTCAGTTCGCTAATTGCAATCCAAACCGGGTTTGGGAGGAGTTCTCCGAATGCAATTGGTATCAAGTGTTGCATGAAAATATGACAATCATGACTCTTCATGCCGAATAGTCGCAACTTCTTTGGATCCACACATCGACCAAGATTCGAAGCATAACCGTCAGAAAACACAACTTTTCAACTCACTCGCACAATTTTTGCTTTTTTGATGTATCGAGAGCATAGCATCCAAGGATGTAAGTATTTGTCACCAAATCAATGTGTAGAGAAGGTCTGTGACAATATTCACGAATATCTTGTCTCGCTTTCGCATTGTCCTTACTTTTGCTTGGAACACTCATAGTAGTATTGAAAATGTTGTCAAAAATATTTTTCTCGATGTGCATGACGTCTAATTTGTGTCGGATCAAGTTTGTCTTCCAATACGGCAAGTCCCAAAAAATGCTTCTTTTTCTCCATCCTGAATTCTTAGCTATCCTCCCATTCATAGAATCAGCTCCGATTTCTGTCACCTTCATCAAGCCCAATGATTCAATTTCTGCCAAAGTTTCTTCACCAGATAGCAAAGCGGCGGTTCGTCATTTAGTACCATTTTGCCTCTAAGAATTTTTTTTTTTGTCTTTCCTGAATGGCGAGTTCTTCGACAAGAAACGATGGTGACAGTCGAACCACGATGTCTTTCCACCACTTCGCCATTGAAAGACATTTGTATCCTCCATACAATATGGACAAGCCATCTTACTATGTGTGCTTCAACCGGACAACTTGCTATACTAAGGGAAATCACTTACACTCCATAAAAGGGCCACTCATACAAAAATTCGTCTTTGTGGAAACATAGTAAGTAATTACCCCGTTGTTCCATAAATCTTGCAACTCTTTCACAAGCGACTGAAGGAACACGTCGATTTTTTGTTTTAGGTTGGTCGGTCCAGGAACGATAACTGTTAAGAACATAAACTCAGATATCATGCACATCGACGGTGGAAGATTGTACAGAGTCAAAATCACGGGCCATGAAGGGTACGATTTCCCTGAAATCCCAAAAACTTGAAAGCCATCAGTGCATAATCCTAAACGAACATTCCGAACCTCATTCGATGAACTTGGAGGACAATTGGAATTATTGGTGGAGTCTATACAAGGGAAACATATATCCACGTGCATAGGAAGAAGATAAAAGAATGTGGAAATAGGATCCCTCCAAGAACTTCACGGTGAAGTCATGTTTTTTCAATTTGTGTATGGAATCGGCAAATAACTCATGCAACATCTATAAGATAATTTGGAAATCTCCAAAGTGGCTATGAAGACAAAGGTGTTGGTTTGGCTAGCATGGAAAGGCAAGCTAATTAAATTAATGTGGTTGACGTGTTGCAAAAAAATGCCCATATTTTTGCTTTGCTACCATCGTGGTGTGTGTGCGAGTCAATCGATCATTTATTTCTTCATTGCACATTTACAAGATGGATATGGAGAGAGATGACCTTTGATTTGGGATAGGTTTGGAATGCGCCACAATGACTAAATGACTGCCTAGAGGAGAGTGAGGCATATCAATTTAGTGGGAGAAAAGGAATTTTGTGGCGAGCGGGGATGCTAGCCTTGATTTGGATGATATGGGAGGAGAGAAACAATAGACTTTTTCGTGAAATGGACTGAACTAGATTGGAGCTATGGGAGATGATCAAGAGACGAGCGGCGACAGTGTTGGTTGAGGCTGTGGAGTTTAAAGAGTTAGGGTGGAATGAGTTGAGTGGCCCGTGGGTAGACTGCTAATGTAAATGTTATTTTCTCAACAAGGTGGAGATCGGGGTTGGGGGCAACTGGGCATTGCCCATCTGACGAGTAGTGTGCCCAACCTCGTGTCCAAATTGCGAAAGAAGATGGGTCATACGACTAGGGAGAATAGATGAAGGGGCGAGTCTAACGCTGCTGGAAGAAGGTGAAATTCGATCATCACTTTTGATGTTTTGTATAGACTTACTTGTAAAGGGAATGGGCAAAGAAAAGCCCTATATATAATTTTTGTAACTTTTACCTACACATACATATATAATGCACAATATATTTTTGATAAAAAAAACCACTTATATTAGTATATATTGTTATGATATGAATGAACAATTGACTAAGATTTTGGATAACCACATTGTCAAACATGGCTTTGTCATTGAGTTGTAATATCAAGCATTGCTCTTACTTGTATTTATATCCAATGTACTTACTATTCTATGTATTGTCAATGTACCTTGTGAAGAGTTGTATGACATGTGATGTATGTGTTACTTGTAAACATTATCTAAGTACATTTATCATCATCACCAAATGGCCTATATAAAGGGTGTCAATCTCATTGTAAAAACACACAAAGTTGAATGAAAACTTTTCATTCCAACTATCTCATTTCTTCTCTCTCATTTGTAGTAGTAGAAGTACTTAGTCTTTTATTTTCCTTCTTTAGTTCTTAATAATTTCTAACTCAATTTACAACAGGTTATCAGTACGAGCTTGCTCTTGCATAAAGGGGAGATCTTGAAGTTCAAGAAGACTTGTTAAGGAAATAAAGCTAGGAAGTGTATAACTTTTGTTAATTTAAATAAGTTCAATTTATTCCATGTTATCATGATTGCTTTCTTTTATTACATGCATCACTTACATATGCATACTTTATTCATACATTATGCATTATAACGTCACCGACTGTGAAAGTATGCTCTATAGTTGTGTCTTGTACGATCTTGTACATCAGAAATCAAAAGTCAATATGTGACATAACTAGTTTTCTTGTTATACTACAAACGATTAGTTATGCTATATTCTTGATTTTTATATTGCAAATAGTGCTATGAGTTTGGGTTGATAATGAGTAAGCCTTGTCCCCGGTAAAACTAAACATTGAAAGGGAGATGAGTTATCCGTTCGAGGATGCATAGTTTTAAGTAGACTTCGTCTCGCCACCCAACCCGAGAGGTTGTCCCACCAACTCATACAAGTAGTACATTTTGTATATTAATAATCAAGTTGTGAACATATATTTAATCGTATATTATTTATTTTATATAAAAGAGAAAAACTATTTACCCAATTTCTTGACATATTTTCAGACTATGGCAAACCTTCAAAAACTTGAATTTGTTGCCCTCAATATCACTGACAATAATTATTTGTCATGGAAACTAGATGTCGAGATACATCTCCAAGCTAAAAACTTGGAAGAAATTATTATAGAAGGAAATGAAACATTAATGCAAGACCATACGAAAGCACTGATATTCCTTCGCCATCATCTTCATGAAGGTTTGAAAAGTGAGTATCTCAATATAAAATATCCTCTCACCTTGTGGTTAAGCTTGAAAGAGCGATATGATCACCAAAAGACAATGATATTTCCAAAAGCTCAAAACGACTGGCCGAATCTTAGGCTACAAGATTTCAAAACAATCAGTGAATATAACTCCACCATGTTTAATATTACCTCTCGTTTGAGGCTATGTGGAGAAAATATATCTTATGAGGCAATGATGAAAAAAACATTCAGTATTTTTCATGCCTCGAGTCTATTATTGCAATAGCAATATCGAGCGCGTCAATTTAAAAAATACTCAAAATTAATTTCTTGTCTCATTATGGCTGAAAAAAATAATAAGCTTCTATTGAAGAACTACGACTCCCATCCAACGAGTTCCACTTCAATTAATGAAGCAAATGTTTCCTCTTATAATGACCATAAAAACGGTCGAGGAAAGAAAAACCATGGACATGGAAAAGGATCAATCGACAAAGATCGTGGCAAGCCCTATTCTAAATTTTGTAGCGATAAATTCCAAAATAAATGGAATAAAAATGACGCCACTCAGAATAAGGAAAGAATGCAGTTGAAAATGGACATGCTCGTAATCGTGACCAACCATGCCACATGTGTAGTTTGAAAGGCCATTAGACTCATGTATGCCGCACGCTAAGCATTTTATTGATCTTTATCAAGCCTCCTTAAAGGAGAAAGGCAAAACAGTTGAGATGAAATTTACTGTCGGAGAGGGCTCGTTGGACATTAATTATATGGATGTCCCAAATTTTCACGATGATCCAAACACTAATCTCGATATCTTTAATGATCATATGTAATGCTATTCAGTAATTCTATGCACTAGTTTTTGTTATATATGCTTTTTAGTTTATATGTACTAGTTTCTTATTATGAATAAAATATGACTCTTTTTCTAATTTGCCAAACATTATTTGTATAGATGGATCATCAAATTATGTGTTCAAATTATGAATCAAATACGAGCGATATATGTCTTGTTGTTTGTGCTACAATGCACACAATCCTTAAAAAGTGAGAATATTTATCTAATTTGAACTTAGCTGAGGCTAATGTTCAAAAAATATTTGACATCTCCAATTTGATTAATGGCTCTCGGAAGAGCAAATATTATATTGTCTGGGGGAACAATAATTCATGATGACAATGCCTTATACTCTGAAAAATTCAGAATGAATTTACTTAGCTTTAAAGATATTCGACAAAATGGATATCACATTGAAACAATGAACGAAAATAATAGAGAATTTCTCTATGTCATATTGGTTTCAAATGGGAAAAAAGAAGTACTGAGAAAAATTCCTAGCTTTATCATCTGGATTATATTTTACTCATATAAGGCATGTCGAAATGAATGTTGTCTTAAATAAGAAAATTAATGATCCAAAGACATTCATTTTATGACATGACCGACTTAGTAATCCAGGATCATAAATGATGCCAAGAATAATTGATAATTCGCATGGACATCTTTTAAGGAGTCACAAAATATTTTTAGCTGGTTATTATAATTATGCTAGTTGTTTTCAAGGTAAATTGATAGTTAAACAATCCCTAAGTAAAATTGTTGTGGAATCTCCAATTTTCTTAGAATGCATTTATGGAGACATATGTGGACATATTCATCCTCACTGTGGACTATTTAGATATTTCATGATTTTGATAGATGTGTCAACTAGGTGGTCACATGTTTGTTTGCTTTCGACCTATAATGTTGTCTTTGCTAGACTTTTAGCACAAATCATTAAGTTAAGATCACAATTCCCTGATAACCCAATCAAGACCATCCGTCTTGATAATGCTGGAGAGTCTTAATCTCAAGCATTTAAAGATTATTGTATGTCTATAGGAATTATCATTGAACATTCTGTTCCACATGTGCTTTCCATGAATGGTTTGGCATAATCTCTAATTAAACGCATTCAATTAATTGCTAGGTCTTTAATCATGAGAACTAAGTTACCAACTTCAATTTAGGGTCATGCAGTCCTTCATGAAACATCTATCATTCGTTATAGGCCTACTACATACCATGAACATTCCCTCATGCAACTCATTTTAGGTAAACAACTAAATATTTCATATTTGAAAATTTTTGGTTATGCAGTGTATGTTCTTATACCACCTCCCAATAGAACTAAGATGAGTCTACAACGAAAACTTGAGATTTATGTTGGATTTAACTCATCGTCCATTATAAGATACCTTGAGCCCATAACAGAGGATTTATTTACTGCACGTTTTGCTAATTGTCACTTTAATGAAATAATTTTCCCACTCCTAGTACTCTCGGGGTTTAATGCGAACCTTCACTCGACGCTATAAAATCATAATACATCACATCAATAAATACTTTAATTTAAGTTAATTAAATCTTTCATTAATTTGTCATTGAGATCCACTAGTGTAGTCTCGTGGGGTCCCCCGTCGCCCGATGTGACGGTTGAGGGGTGGGACCCAATCGGTCTCCTTCGAAGATGTGTTAGCGCTCCGTTCGAAAGTAATTACTTGCTTTTATTTGTTATATATATAAATACATATGTATATATATTATATTATTTTATCTTATTTTGGTTCAGGGGCCGGTTCAACCCTTGGTCTCGGTCCAGGGGTCAAATGACCTCTGGTACACTCAGGAGGGGAGGAATGCTCCCCCAATGCTCAAATGGGGTTGTCTCCCTCCGCGCCCAGAACGGGGTTGGGGGGGGGGGGGGGCTACCCCTCTCTCTCGGGTTTCTTATCATATGGCCTCCTAGTGGAGGCCCCACTATGGGTGGCGGCGACGACGGGGGTGATGCCGCTGCCGTCTTCCTCTAGCGGTGGCGCGACTCACCTCAGTCCTCTTCGGCGACGGCGGCGCTATTCCACCTCCCCTCTATTTTGTATGCATTCTTCACCAAAACTTCAAACAAAGAGAACTTAGAATGAAGATTACCTCTTTTTGAGATTTGTGCAATCGTTGTCTTATCCTCAACTCAGGGGTTTTGAACACAAAAAGGGGGGTTATGGTTTTAAAATCAATTTATATTAGGGTTACATTGGTTTAAGGTTTGTGAATTTACTAATTTGCCCCTAGGGCATGTTTATTTAGTTTTGAGTTGTCACGCAGTTTATTTTACTCGAGGGGAATAAATTGAATCTCCAAGGTTATGATGATGCTGGATTTTTATCTGATCCCCACAAGGCTCGTTCTCAAATGAGACATGTATTCACATGTGGTAATACTGTTGTATCACGAAAGTCAATAAAATAAACTATGGTTATTACTTTTTCCAATCATTCCAAAGTATTTGCAATTCATGAAGCAAGTCGTGAATGTGTATGGTTGAGAAACATGATTGAACATATTCAAGAATCATGTGGATTATCTTCAATAAAAGATTATCCAACCATATTATATAAAGATAATGCAGCATGTATCGCACAATTAAGTGAATGATTTATAAAAGGGGACAGACAAAACATATTTCACCAAAATTCTTTTATGCACATGAGCTTCAGAAGAATGGTGAAATTGATGTCAAACAAATTCGATCGAGTGATAATCTTGCTGATTTATTCACAAAAGCCTTACCAACTATGACATTTAAGAGGCTTACATATGGTATTGACTTGCGTAAACTTAAGGACATTGCAAGTAAAGAAACATAACAAGTTTTACCCATGTTCACATGAAGGGGAGTTATTGATTAGTGTATTACACTCTTTTTCCCTTAGCTATGATTTTATTATATTGAGTTTTCCTAGCAAGGTTTTAATGAGGCAATCTTAACACTATTTACTCATCTTAAGATTTATGAGAATAATATACTCTTTTTCTTTACTATATTTTCACCACAGGGTTTTTCCTAGTAGAAGTTTTGACGAGGCACATTTCTCTCAGCAATTGTCATCCAAAGGGAGTGTTATGATATGGATGAATAATTGACCAAGATTTTGGATAACCACATTTTCAAGCATGGCTTTGTCATTGAGTTGTAATATCAAGCATTGCTTTTACTTGTATTTATATCCAATGTACTTACTATTCCATGTATTGTCAATGTTGTTTGTGAAGAGTTGTATGACATGTGATGTATGTATTACTTGTAAACATTGTCTAAGTTAGGGCTGGCAAAAATACGGGAACAGACAAAAACGGGACTGGACACCTATTTTGAAAATGATTAAATTTGGTGCTCGGTCCCGGTCCCGTTTTCAAAACGGGCACTGTTTTTTTGTCCAGTCCCGTATGTTTGTAAAACATACGGGACCCGTTTTGCCCGTTTTTTTTTTAAAGATGATTAAATATTTTGTTTATCAATTATCTTAAAAAAAAACCCTCAACTACAACTACAAGTCTACAACTACAAATCACCAATTACCAAAAAATAAATACATAATATCACAATTTTTTAATTTCCAATATAAACATCACAAAAGTTTTTTTTAAAAAAGAGATATCACCTCAAATTCTCAATAGTCCAAAATCCAAATTATCAAAGTATATCTTCACCTCATGCATCAACAACAACTACATAAAAAAGTTCATGACACAAACACTTAATAAAAAATTAAGTGTAGTTCTTCAACTCATCCCACACAATTCCACATCCTTCAACTCTCCGTGACTCCGTCTCTAACCCCTCAACCTCAAGTCATTCATCTGAAAGACATTAGGAAAAAAAATGTTTTCATTAATTGTAAAAGCTCGATCATTTAAACATAAGAATAAATAAAGCAACAATACCTAAACTTTCAACTTCATCATCTTCGTCACCCACATCTTCAACCTCCACATCATTTGAAGCTTGCCCAGAAGTTGTGGGATTGAGATCTATTTTCAGTTTCAACATTTCTGCATTGATATCATCAAACTCTTTCTTTCGAGCATCTACATAAAAATAAAAATAAAAATCAAACACAACAAAATCAATTTAGACTTATAGTTTACCAATCAAATAACTAATTATATAATGCTCACCAGATTTGTTCTTCAACTTTGCTCCATTCACCCAATCACGACAACATATCAATGCTTCAACATTTTCAGGTAAAAGAGAGTTTCTATACTTGTCAAGTGTTCTACCTGCTGTACAAAAGATTTATGCTTTTGGAAATGAGAATTTGCTCATGCAAACAGAAACATCGAATCATACCTTACACAAACATTATATTAGCATAAATCTAGTGAGACTTTATAAGCTACCCAAGCACGAACACCGCTTACTTTCGAAACGCTTAATTGTCACGCACCTCTAGTGAAAAAGTAAAGTGAAAAAAAGGGATCGAGCTTACCAGAATATGAACTGAAATGTCGCTATCACAGTATAGAGCAGCAACACAATGCATCACCATTCAGACCGGCGAGAGCTGGACTGCTGGAGGGAGAGGCCGCACAGGCGGTGCCGCGGTGGCGACCGGCGAGCGCGAGACGGCGAGAGAGCGGAGGGAGAGGCAGATCCGAGATGGTGGGATCCGGCGAGAAATGGCGGCTGGCGAGCAGCGGCGCGGCGAGCGCGAGACAGCGAGTTGGTGGCGACGACGGATTGTTCTGGAGGGAGAGGCAGACGGTGGAGACGGCGAGATGGAGCAGATGGTGAGACCGCGACGTGAGAGGAGATGGTGAGACCGCGGCGTGAGAGAGATTGAGAAGAGAGATTGAGATGGTGAGAGCGTGAGAGATTGAGACGGAGAGATCACCGAGCAGCGCGTGAGAGCGTGAGAGCGTGAGAGAGAGATCGGCCGCGCGGCGTGAGAGTAGTAGAGATGGTGAGACGCAGAGACGGGGGCCGAGGAGAGGACGGCGAAGAGAAGTAGGTTTTTCTCAAATTTCACAAAGTGAAATTACAAATATACCCTTCAAATTAATCACAAAACGGGTACCCATTTTTTTAAAATTTTTGCCCAGGACCGTCCATTTATCATCATCACCAAATGATTTTGCTATATAAAGTACATTTATCATCAACCTGACATTGTAAAATTGTAAAAACACACCAAGTTGAATGAAAACTTCTCATTCCAACTATCTCATTTCTTCTCTTCTCCTTTATAGTAGTAGAAGTTCTTATGACCTGTTCGCTTCACATTTTAGGTAGTCCTAAGGTCATGGGATTAATTTGTGATGGGACTAACACATGGATTTAATGGTTTAGTCTCATTTGTGTATCTTGTTTGGTTGGGAGTTTTAAGGGTGGGAGTAAATGTGGTTGTAATGGTACATTTACCAAAATACCCTTTCATAAGTTACATCTTCTGACCTCATTTTCACATCTTCATCCCCTTCTTCGCTTTTGGATCTCACGCATCGACCAACCAGATTCGCCATTTGCAGATCCATTTCCTTGTTGATCACACAACAATGTCGACCGATCCGCACAGAGGTTACGGCACGATCCCCATCACGAACGCCGAAAGTTCGAGCTCTGGCATCGAATTCATCTCTCGAGCGAAGGAACGAACGAATGGGATCATCGCGACCCGGCGGCCATGGAAGGAACTCGTAGATCTATCGGCTTTTGGCAAGCCAGATAACTCTGCGGATGCAATGGTACGCGTCAAGCGAAATCTCGAACTATTTTCGTGTTAATTACGTGCTTATTGTCTTGTTCATACTGTTCTTGAGTTTGATGTGGCATCCGGTATCGATGATTGTGTTCTTGATTGTGTTCGTTGGATGGTTTTTCCTCTACTTCTTCCGTGAAGAATCACTTGTCATCTTCAATAGGACGTTTGAAGAATCGTTTGTCGTCTTCAATAGGATGTTTAACGAAACCCTAAAAAGCGTACGAGAGAGAGAGAGAGAGAGAGAGAGAGAGAGAGAGAGATGAGTGATTCGAGTGTATTGAAGACACAAGGATGAGGGTTCGATTGGGGAAGGAAAGGCAGATCTGTTTGATCGAATGGGGAGGGAGAAGGTGAGTTTGTGAAATATGTGAGGGGTAAATTGGTAATATGTGATAACCAACCATTGGGATTAGTTAATCCACCAAAATTGGTGGTTTTGTTTAGTCCCATATACTGCCCATTAGCTAATCCCGTGGCCTAGTTAATCCGCGAAGCGAACACCGACTTAGCCAGTCTAATGGAGTTAATCCACCTTAAGACTGTGAAGCGAACATGCCATTAGTCTTATATTTTTCTTCTTTAATTCTTAGCAAGTTCCAACTCAATTTACAACGTATATAAGATACTAGTATTTTGATAAGTGTGATAAAGTCATATATTTTGCTCAATTATTTTTAAAAAAGTGCGAAACAAAACTCCAAAAGAAATAAAAATAATATATAAATAAATATTATACTCCAATTCATAAATCTCATCCATATACATGCCAATTTTTATATCTTTACAAGACACTCATGATTAAAATTTGTATTGCCACTGTCATCTTCTCAACATATATATAGGAATACCGCCACTTAAAATATGTACGAATATATTCTACAAGGAAAAGACATATCAAAATCAAATAAAAATTTGCAAGAAAATAAAAAATGCATGCATGCTAACACTTAATTAGCAGTACTGCTAGCTATATATTTTTTGGATGAACTTAAGTGCTAGCTATATAAGTAGTACTTATATAGAATACTATGGTGTACTCCAAGAGTCACTGGCAGATGACAGACAAGGTATGCGAACGATATGACGGTTAATGAATCGACTAGGAGCAGAAGAACGGCGAGCACCCTTTGGCATGCAGTTCACGATCTCTCTTCCTTGGTATCGCCCTTTTTGGTTTCGATTCGAACTATTCTTCAAGACCGCATAGTCTTGTGGAGGTTTCGATGTCAAAACCCTCGAAGCATCGACCACTATGAGAGAGTACTTTTGGCTATGATAGCATGCAATTGGAACCAATGGAGGAGACAAGAAGATTGTGAAGAATAAGATAAGTGAAAGAGCAGTAGTTGTAGTTGTACACATTGTAGAAGAACAATATTTTTTGAGATACTTGTGGTGTTGTGAGATGTTATATAGTACTACATGAATGTAACTGGTGTTTGGATTGTTTGTTTTGGTGTCAAGTGACAGAGAGGCAGAGCTTTAATTGTACTGGTTTCGGGGGCTCAAGAGGTGATGACATTGTTATGTATTTAATGAACTCGTGAGTGTGATCGGTGTGAGAGATGTTAATTGAGTCATAGATGCCCAGCTTCCCCATATATGCCCCCACTGTACTCCATGTACGTGTTAGAATGAGAAGGTTGTGAAGGCTTAATTGTAATATTTTATGGCTTTGATTTGGGGCAGTTGTGGTGAGGTTGGATCTTAATTTTATCAATTAATTAATCAACTTCAAACGTTTATAAGGTTCAATCAATGATAGAAACTAGGAACATTTTTTAAGTCATGATCTTCAAGTCACTTAAATTAAGCAAGCAAGTTTGAGAAGCAATTTTTACAATACTATTTATAAAACTTCAAATAGCGTATAATGTCGAATTTGATAGGCTTTGTTAAGGCACTGTTTGGGAGTCCACTAAAGGAAAAAAAAAAAACTTTTCCTACTCTTTTCTTTCTGTGTATTAGATCCAATCGAACAACCCATCTGGAGCTGAATTTTGGGTGGCATACTTTTGAGGGGTACATCTTTTGCTATCCACTTGTTTATAAGCATTGATGCTAATTGATTCCAAATCTCCAACTACATATAGGAGAAGTGTTTCTATCAATTTAATTTATCAATTTACAATATAAAGACTTTTTATGAGTCATAATATGGACACAAATGTAGGTTACGTGAAGGAACAGATAAAACGCCTAAAATATTGTACTGGGCAGTCTGAGTTGAAAGGTATATTACACTACTACGCTATGGGATCTTGGTTCACATATATGGGAGCGTAGTTTTAAATGTATAGCTCAGATGCGTGAGCTGCTCCGGTCCTACTAGCAACCTTTCTTTTTCTAACAATTATGGAAGCATAAGTGAAAACATGACTTCTGAGTTTCTTTCTTTCCTCCTTTCCCTCTTTTTTTCAAAAGTTTCCACTTGTGAGTTTTCTCCTTTTACTTTCAGGGTAATCCCGTTTCTACAGACTTAAAAGGTTGACAATCAATATAAAACATTTGCCATTAGTAATTTAAGTGCGAACAAATGAAAGTTGGGATATAGGGATTTACCAAACTCGGGACCATCAACCAAGGGTCTCAAGTTCGAGCTCTAATTAAGATAAAATCTTATTGACAGATCTATTCATGCATGCATACGCATTAGTTCGGTTGATTCAAACTAGTTACAGATTGTTTGACTATCATTTAGCGACTGACCATGTCTCCAAATCCATTTATCAACCTCTAAAGTGGAAAACAGAACTATCATTCACCTGAAACAGTACTTAGAATACTTACATAGAAGGGCCAAGAGTCAAACCTCATAGAACCCTAGTTGTCCTCCTTTGCTTCGCTCCCACATCAATGCTATAAAGACACTGAAAATCTTAGTTACCATTTGTTGAGCCTCTTTAGTATCTCTAACAGCTCAACAACCATGGTACAATACACTAGGGGAGCAGCATCCACCTTTGAAGATTGAAATGCAAACTAAATAAGTTGATGAATGAAGTTTGGTCAAGTGATTGGTTAAAGCCTCGTCACAAAAAATTAAAAGGAAATATGTATAACATCATCATCAACAACAACAACAACAACAACAACAACAACAATAACAATAACCGGCTCCGCGAGCCTGTGTAGCCGATCATGGCCTACTAGTTGTCTGCCTCCTTGAAGTTACATGTCAGATTTTTTCTAATTTTTCAACACATATCTCTTGCAGAATGAAGTGCATTTTCTGTTGAATAGTCAGGACAGGAGTAACACACAGAGAAGGATCATTGACCTCATTAAATCCTTGTGCAAGTGTTATATAATCCAACCAATAATCCAACCAACTACAAGTGTCGGCAAATGCAGTTTCTCGACCACAACAATTTTTCTTAAGAATCTACTGTCGTCTCATCTCTCTAAGATTGGTCAGTGCCACCTTTCTATGCACTTCTAGATTTGTCTCAACTTGCTAAACAAAAAAAAAAAAAAAGAAACCCTAACTAGAGCAACAGGAAATTGTCTCAATGCTGTAACTTTCATAGTTGGTCCTGCTCCTCCAGAACAGTTCCATTTCTTGTATGTGTATTTTCCTCATGCAACCTAGCCTCTTCATAAAAAAATCATTTTGATACAATAACCCAAGCTTCTCAATAGATTAGTTCTCCAACAACATCAACAGGTAACGAAACAGGATCCTAAGATATAACTTTAAAAGGAGGAAGTTACTGCATTTGAAACATATCAAAGTACACACATGCAATTATCGAGAAAACGGAGGATGTAGCATTTCCATGTTTGAGGTTTGATTGCAAATTTGTAAGAGATGAGAATAAGCTCCTATAACATACACAAGATAACAGTATTATTTCCACAAAAATACTGCATTATGGACAGTGACATTCTATATTTTATCAACTACTTTACTAGATAATATATTACTAGGAAGAGCACCACAAAAATTGCCACAAGTGTGAACATTCGCCGGCTTGATTTCTTCTCAAAGACCTACGGTAACAAGAAGCTTGTTGTGGTAAGCAAAGAGCACACTACAAGAAAAATCCATCTATACCATCAGCTAAGCCCGATGTAGAATCATTTATTTTCTACAACACTCAAATCTACGACAGCTTTGGTAATTTTCTACCAAAAATAACTTTGTTATCAAGGGCCAACCTCTTGGTAGATCTACTACAAGTACATTATTTTTTTGCTACTACGGGCAAAGCTTGTGGCAGAAAAAATAATGTAAAGCCCATTGTAGGTTAGATAATGATAGGTGCAAAAGGGATTGCTCGTTGTAGAATGAGAACTTTTTTTGGTAGAGGCACTAGGTACAAGAAAAAAAATACTAAAAGAAAGAAGGATTCAGATAACTAACCATCTTGAACCGATCCATAGTTCCAGAAAGGATTCCCCTTGATGCATCCATATCATTGCCCTAAAAACAGCATAAGAAACTGTGTGAAGCTACCAAAAACAATATTATGCAAATGAACTCATACATTCCAGTCTACTTACCATTCGATCCAACATGTGGTTATGGCTTTCGACTTCCTCATTTATATCCCCAGATAACTGTAAAAACACATTGTTGTATCAAGTTTAGTATTCTTTGCAACATAAGAATTCATGAACCAACCCAACCCAGAGATAGCAAGATATAAAAATGACAATGGAGTAGGAAAAATCGAGCCAAACAATTGAGGTAATACTTAATATTTTACATGCAAAGATTGTAGGTGAAAAGGCAAGGATTTTGATGTCGCATAATTATGCTAGAGATATTTGCAAAGCATGGGGAAAGAACTCCCAAAGCTCCATTATGAAAGATAAATAAAAGTTGGAGAAGAATGCACGTTAATGCGACTTTTGTAATGTCATTTAAACTAGAGAGAAAAATTATTGCACTTTGCATAAGATTCCTTTGGTAAAAGAAATTAAGACAAATCCCACAACAAAAAAGAATAAACAATAATTATTAATTTGACCATAAAATTTTTAAGAACATCTAAATTTCTTGCACAAGTAGGATATACAACAACAACAACAACAACAACAGCCTCAGTCCCAAATTAACTGGGGTCGGCTACATGGATCAAACTTTTCCATTGTGCTCGATTAAGTGCAATTGATGGTGAGCTTTGCAAACCATTCAAATCTCTTTTAATTAATGCATCCCATGTTAACTTTGGTCTGCCCCTACCTCGTCGAATTTCTACCATTTCTATTGAGTCAAGTTTTCTAGTTGAGGCATTTGTAGGCCGTCTTTGCAGGTGACCAAACCATCGCAACAACCGCCCTTCCCTAATCTTTGTATCAATTGGTGCTACTCCTACTTGTCTTTGAATTTCTATATTTCTTATTCTATCTTTACGAGTTTTACCGCACATCCACCTAAGCATCCTCATTTCTGCTACGTTCACTTTATGTAATTGTTGTTGCTTTACCGCCCAACATTCACTTCCATAGAGCATAGCTGGCCTAATTGCGGTCCTATAAAATTTTCCTTTTAACTTAGTAGGAACATGTCGATCACAAATCACCCCTGTTGCACTCCGCCATTTCTTCCATCCAACTTGAATTCTATGTGTGACATCATTTTCAATGTTACCATCATTTTGTATGATTGATCCTAGGTATCTAAAGTGGTTTACCTTAGGAACTTTTACTTCCCCTAATTTTACCACTCCGTCATCTCGATTTCTAGTGTTTCCAAACTCACAGTGCATGTATTCAGTTTTCGTCCTACTCAACTTAAAGCCTTTAGATTCTAATGTATTCCTCCAGAGTTCTAATTTCCTATTCACTCCATCTTTGGTTTCATCCACTAAGACAATATCATCTGCAAATAACATACACCATGGTATATCCTCTTGAATATGTCTAGTTAGTTCATCCATAACTAAAGTAAATAGATATGGGCTTAAAGCCGATCCTAGATGTAGTCCTATCGTAATGGGAAATTCTTTTGTAGCTCCTCCAAATGTCTTTATACTCGTTACTACTCCATCATACATATCCTTAATAGTGTCTATGTATCTAGCGTGCACTCTTTTTCTTTCTAGAACCCACCAAAGAACATCTCTAGGGACCCTATCATATGCTTTTTCTAAATCTACGAATACCATATGAAGATCTTTTTTCTTTTCTCTATATTTTTCTAACAATCGTCTTACAAGGAAAATCGCCTCCCTAGTTGACCTCCCAAGGCATGAAACCAAATTGGTTCTCTAATATTGTTGTTTCTCTCCTTAGCCTATTGTCAATTATTCTCTCCCACAGTTTCATAGTGTGACTCATAAGTTTAATTCCCCGGTAGTTTGAACAACTTTGAATATCTCCTTTGTTTTTGAAGATTGATACAAGCGTGCTTCTTGTCCAATCCATTGGCATCCGTTTTGATTTTAAAATTTTATTGAAAAGTTTTGTTAACCAAGTCAATCCGATTTCTCCTAAGCATTTCCAAACCTCTATGGGTATTTCATCTGGGCCACATGCTTTCCCTATTTTCATTCTTTTCAATGCCTCTTTAACTTCTACAATTCTAATATTGCATGTATAGTTTACATTTCTTTCTTGGTGTGGGTTTTCATCTATTATAGTATCAACTTGGCCATCATTAAATAAACTATCGAAGTAACTTCTCCATCTCTCCTTAATATCCTCCTCGCGCGTTAAAACATTTTGATTTTTTCGTCCTTAATGCATCTTACATGACTTAGGTCTTGTTTCTTTTTATCTCTTACTTTGGGTAGCCTATATATATATTTTTCGCCATCTCTATTACCTAACCTTGTATATAGATCTTCCATGAAATTTGTTTTAGCTTGACTAACTACTTTTTTAGCTTGTTTTCTAGCTTCTCTATATTGATTGTACGCATCTTCATCTTGACACTTAGGTATTTTCCTATACATCTCTCTTTTAGTCTTAATTGCTCGTTGGACATCCTCGTTCCACCACCATGTTTCCTTCTTTGGAGGTCCTAAGCCCTTAGATATACCTAATATGTTTGATCTCACCCTCTCACCCTCCTTATGCAACTACTCATTTCTAGCCACATTGTATTAGCATCTAAGTCAAGATTCCAAACATTTTCCTTTAGTAGTTTTTCTCTAAACTCTACTTGTTTACTATGTTTTAGGTTCCACCACTTTATTCTAGGGTCGTTAACTCTTTTATTCATATTATTCCGTTGTGTTAGCTTAATATCAAGTACTACTAACTTATGTTGGGTAGTAAGTGCTTCACCAGGTATTACTTTGCAGTCTCTACATAGTTTTCTATCTATTTTTCTTGTTAAAAGAAAATCTATTTGACTCTTGTTATGACCACTACTAAAAATAATTATATGCGACTCCTCTTCCTAAAACTAGTATTTGCTAAGACAAGATCATATCTGAAGCAAATTCTAAAATTGATTCTCCTTCTTCATTTTTATTACCGTAACCAAAACCTCCATGAATTCTCTCAAACCCATCGTTACTTACCCCGACATGCCCATTTAAATCTCCTCCAATAAAAACCTTTTCATCTAATGGTATATTCTGCATAAATCCATCCATATCATCCCAAAACTTGCATTTGATGCTCTCGCTTAATCCTACTTGTGGTGCATATGCGCTAAGTATGTTCAGTTTTTCGTCTCCAATAATTAATTTAACTAGAATCAATCTATCCCCCATTCTTTTAACCTCTACGACCTTATCCTTATAATCATTATCCACCACAATTCCTACTCCATTGCATTTTCTATCTATACCAAGTGTACCACAATTTAAACCCCGTGCTTCCTATTTCTCTACTCTTTTCTCCTACCCATTTTGTCTCTTGGAGGCAAGCAATATTGACTCTCCTTCTAATCATGGTATCTACTAGTTCTATTGACTTCCCCGTAAGTGTTCCTATGTTCCATGTTCCTAAACTTCTTTTCTCCCATTTGTATTTGTTTTTCTTTTCTATTTCTATTTTATCTAAAAGATCTAGTGTTCGTATCTATGATTTTGTTTTTGTTTTCGTTTTTGTTTTTGTTTTGAACTAGCTTCTTTACCCACACCCGTCTTTTGTGTGGGAACCCTTGCTCATTTTTCTTCACATCCAGGCGACGATGTAATGTCACCTAAACTTAAGAAAAAATTATTGCACTTTGCATAAGATTCCCTTTGGTAAAAACAATTAAGACAAATTCCAAAACAAAAAAGAACAAACAATAATTATTAATTTGAACATAACATTTTTAAGAACATCTAAGTTTCTTGCACAAGTTGGATATACAATGAAAGCAAATTTAGGACTGCTATTCCAATATAAAACTCACTCTCTTGAGTAGATTGACTCTGTCTTGCAATCCATCAATGGCTCTATCATTTTCATGCTCATCAATTTCATGGGAGTAATTGGCTCTGATCCCCCCTTCTTCAATGCCATCAAAGAGAGCAGTCCTATTACTGCGATCCCTACAGAGAAAAAGCTTCTTTAAGTAACAACTCCATACAAAATCTTAAGAAGATAAACATTTCTTCAGATCAAAAGTCTTTCAAAAACATACATGCAGGAAATAATTGAGAAATAATTCTGATAAGCACAACAGTAAATATGCATGTATGCAAGACAATTATAAATTATTGTCCCCAGTAAAAAAAATTAAAAATAATAAAGCCAGTAAATCACTCCATGGATTATGCATAAGTTAATATCTCCATACATCTTAAAGCATTTATGAAATGGATGCTATTCAATATGAAAAAAGAATTATAAGATGTCATAAAAATAGATGTGCACGTGAAACAGAATAGTGATACTCATGTTAAACAGTATAAGATTGATATCCTATTAACAATAAATATAAAATAAGAACCTACATATAGCAAAAAAAAATCAATTAAATAAAAAGTTTCGTTAATTTTCTCCGCCACAGCTTGAACACTACCACAAAGCAAGTTTTGAAATAGAAGGTAGATAAACTATAAACAAGTCAACTGGTGCATAAAAATGGAACATTCCTCTATGATAGACATGACTAATTAAGAGTCATAGCATGAGGTACACCTAGAATAGGCACTACCTTGTGAAGGCATAAAAATATTTACAAGTTCACCAACGTCAACGTGTAGAATGATATTAATTCATTCTTAAATATTCATCGCAAGAAGGAAATGATGATATTGCCAATGCAAGATGACAAAGAAATGATTAATATTAGATTGGTTAGCAACAATAAATAATGACTATTCTATACTAAATAAAAATTGAAAAAATTCTTGAATTTTGTTCATTATATGATTTAAATCAATTCTCACCAATACAATTTCATGGTGATAGTTGTGATTGTAAGGAGTCTCAACAAGCGGTGGTGGATCGCTAAGCAATAATTTAAAAAGTTGGAGCATCTCAATGTAATCAGTTAATTAGAATACCTCTCAACCAAGCAATACTCTAGCCCCTTCAGCTCACAACACCACCCCTCAACCCTCCATCGATGACCAACAACTACTTTGGAGATTGGCGACTCCTCCAACCATTGGCAACCGAGGACATGATGTCACAAAGTATTCTAAATATTTTTGCGAGTATGATACTATTGTTACAATATATATTGAATACGGATGAAAAACACTAGTAGACACATTAAAAGTCACATAGGGACCTACAAATAACTAATAATTGTTCAGAGACCTCTAAAATAATTGTTGCCTAGGTGCCTAGTAATCTTGGATGATATACCTGTTTTCACCCATATCTTCTCATGAGAACCACTATTAGCCCTACTGTGTATGCAACTAAATTCATACACATCCTAAACAAAACTCTTCCTTCACCTTTCCGTGTGAGATTGAAATAATAAAAAAAGACAAAAGGAAGAAAAAAAATGCATCTATAATTAAGCAATCAAAAATTTGGGTGAGAACTTAAGAAATCGCCTCCAGAGGAGACAACATTCTTCTTAAGAAAGTTCTCTTAGCTATCAAACATACCCTTGATGTGAAAAAAAAAAAAAAAATCATCAACCCCCCAAGAATAGCGTTAAGGTTGATGCATGTACTTCCCAAACTCAAAATATTTTATTAGATCCGAGATTCATAATATGAATACTCGAGTATCTAATTTAGGAAAAAGTTATTTGAAATCTTAACAGGATATTAATGATAGTCTGTCTTCACCAAGATTTTCTAAAGGGAAAACTCTTCTTAGCTCTAATCATAGTTGTAAGAATCATAAAAATCAGAAGCAAATTGTTAAGGGTCCAACCTGAATCAAATCGAGATTCGGATTGTTGAACCATATAATTCATGATACCATAGTAAATCATATACAAATTTATATTTCTCATCATATTGTTATTATTAATAAGTTAATAGAAAAGGTTAATGATTAATATTAGAAATTTCGAGGGATGGAAGAGAGGAATTGATTATCTAATTGGTAGAATTTTGTGTGGACAAGCAAATTTCAAGCAAGTACAACAAAACTGAAAAGAAAAGCCCCTAGATCTTTGTGAATCGTCTACTCATGGGATTTTGATGTGAATCATAGGATTCTAAGCATCCAAAAAAATCCAAGCATAAATTCACTAGTACTTAGATTCAATATATAAGGATTTGGATTGTTGCGCAGGGATTCACACCATTCACCCATTTTCATTAAAGCGTTCCCCAATTCAATCCAACTAATATAAAAAATGAATGCAAAGAAGAAAAAAAAGTACGTTCCAATTTCCATCCATCCATTTTTCTATTCATTGAAAAAAAAAAAATAATAAGTTGGTTAGAAACATTAGAGTTGACTAACATTTATAAGAATAATTCTCTTTCCAATGAGGTCATCTCAACAAAATAATCACCGAATTGAATAGTCGACCTGAACAAAAATCGTAAGTCCAGCCTCATACATTCAAGGATATCTTCTATATCAATATGATAGAACCTACATGAATAAACCATTCCCAATTCTATTTGCTTCAATTGTTTTTGAAGACCACACGGTCCACACATGATGTAATCATGCTTCAAATTTTCACAACAATTATCAAAAAGCTAAGTAAAAATCAATCAATTTGAAACAAAGGTGAAAATTATGAGTTATTTTTAGATAAAAAAGTGGTCCAACCCAAGAACTCAAACTCAAAACAGGGAATGGGTGAAAAGACTAAAAACATTATTTTTCGGGCTTCAACTTTTGCTACTTGAACACTAGTGCTTCAGCTGCTGAAGCTGTTTGACAGGACTAATTAATTTCAAAGTTCAAAACAGCTCAAACAATAATACCAAATAGTCTAAGATTCAACAATGGGATACTAAATCAGAGGCATAGTGATGCTAGTCAGTAATAAACTACTGCTAACCTATTCTTCAGTATAGTCTACTCGGATTCTTTCCACTACAGTTTTCCCCGTTCAATGTTCAATATCTTTGCGAAGCACCAAACAAAAATCAACAAAATTTGATTAAGCCAAATAGGACTTTCCACGACGCAAACTGGCATTAGCGAGCTCACAACTCGCAAGAAATTTAACTAAACCTAAGTTCCAAAGATTCTCTAAAACAGTGGAATCAATAATCATTGATGTTGGATCAGTAGATTAGCACCGGTTTTCATCACAATTTCACAAATCCATTGATAGATCAAACAAGAACTCCGAAATTCAACGATTTCACATCGCAGACTCTAGACAATACGAGATCAAAACCTAATTCCTTTCCACAGCACACTCAATTCACTAGATCTCAAGCGTTTTGCATCCGAATCACCACAAATCACAAACTCGTACATACCAAATCAAATCAAATCAAATCTAATCCTATTAAGCAAATAGGATCGACTTTTATCAAGAGAGAGTCAGAGAGATCGTTCGAAACGAACCTTCTTGAATTCATGGATCACGCAAGTGAGATTCGATCGATCGGTCGATCGATCTTCTCTTCTCTTCTGATTGAGATATACTTGATAGAGTTGAACAGCACGAAACCTGCGTGACAGAGAGAAATGAAATGGAGACAAACGAAGAAAGAATGAAATGAACTGAAGAATCGAACAACTGAAAAATCTATTTATAGGGCCACGTGATTGGGCCGGTGGATCTGCTTTTACTGCACTAGATCCACGACTCAAAAGTCCAAACTCTCAACTTTACGACCGTTGGATACTTGCACGCATCTCGATGCACATCGAACCTCTCAAATTACTGTAATCTCACTGCCCTTATAAGTACGAAAAGACACATTTATCCTTATAAAACTTTACAATGGCATTTCAAAAAGGCTTTTTAATAGGCGCAAATATTAGAAGGATTTACAATCTTTAAGTCCGATCATTCTTTATTAAAAGCAACTTTTCTTAGTATTGCATCTACTAAAAGTATAGCAACTATGTGTTTTTTAGATTTAATAGACTTTGATACCAATTGATTACTATTACGCGTATTTAACGTGAACCAATCACTTATCGAGCTTTATATAAAAGAGTATTCCTTATGATCGAACTTGTTTTATCCACAACAGATCTTGCACAACCACTCTTCCTCGTATTGATGATATTGAGTCCTTTGATGACACAATTGAGGGTATTTCTTCTTTTTCTTTTTCTTTTTTTTTTTTTTTTTTTTTTTTTTTTTTTTTTTGTTGTTGTTGGAAATTGAGGTCCAAGGTCAAGATGGAAATTGAGGTCCAAGGTCAAGATGGGAAATTGAGGTCCAAGGTCAGGATAAGAAGTCAGCGCGGGAGGCTTATTCTCTACTCTGGTAGTTATTTGATACTTGCTCAGTCAGGAATGCAGCTTGGCTTAAGCCCTCACACAGTCGACTTTCACTCCTCATCAGGTATGGTGCATTCATCACTGCTTGCAATTCATTCAAGTTTTTCAAGACTTGCGTTCTAGATTTCTGATTGTCCAATTCGTAATTTTTTTCAACTATGACAATGAATTGTGATTGTTGCCATAATGGGTGGTGGAAGAAATGTGAAGATTGGTAACTGTTGTGCGTTGTTTTTGACTACCCAATTGAATGTAGGTCATAGTGGTGCAGATTACACTCAATTCTCGGGCTTTTTTCTGTTATTTTATTTTTTGGTGACTTGACACCCATTTGATTACAGCCTTTGCAGATTTTGGTGGTGTTTGTGTCTTGTGTTTAGAGTATGATGTTCCCTAATTGGAGATTAAGGGAAAAATTAGGGTAATTGATCGAGGGCGTTGTTGCTGTTGTTGTTGTTTGTTGTTGTTGTTGCTGTTGTTCAATGGGAAATCCTGAAATCGGCATTTGCGGAACTGGGGGATTTAATTATGCAATTGAGGAGAAGGGGTTGTATAGGATCCTTCAAAATGTCACAATTTGTTTGTGGTTTTTAGGGTTGATTTATGCATTAAATCGAGCAAAGTGGAAAAGTTTGATGATCTATATAGTCAACTCCAACTAATCGGGATTGAGGCTTAGTTGTTGTTGTTGTTGTTGTTGTTGTTGTTAGGGTTGATTTATGTGTAATAGCATATTCTTTCGGTACGGAGGGAGGGAAGTGTGAGGCGTTAGATAGCTTGTACTTTATCCAACTTTATGATTTGATGAGGAAGCTTATCTTTTTCAATTGGCATTAGATAGATCGTACTCTATACAACTAGAGCTAAGCTTGTAGAGATAAAAATTGGAGAATTATAGCGAAACAAAAACAATGAGATAAGACTTATGAGTTTCGAGAGTTCTATCTCTCCCAAAACCCTCTAACCAGAGAATTCTAATAAATTAATTCGCTAGATGCTCATACTACTTCTCTCTCCTTTATTTATACTATTTCCTAAGAGTAAGAACATTGTAGAGTCTAGAATACCCAAGAATTACTATTAAATCCCTAAACCATAATATGTATGCTCTTATTAGCTTTGACAGTTATAAGTTCGACGATCCATATAGCCGACCCCAAACTTATTCGGGGTTGACGCTTTACTTGTGTTTGTTTGTTTGTTAGGGTTGATTTATGAGTAATTCCTTTTGGAGCGTACTGTTTCTATGCGGAGGGGAGACTGAGGCATTAAATGGCTCGTTATCCAACGCCGTAATTTGAGGAAGCTTGTCTTCTTTGATTCTTATTTGTTTGTCCCTTCATAATCCGTATTCTATGAGTCTCCTTTCCTTTTTTTTTTTTTTTTTTTTTTTTTTTTCATTTTTCTGATAAACTTTGCATGATTTGGTTTTAAATCAGCATTTGAGCTCACTACAAAAGCCGAACATGTTGGAATTTATTTTTTAAAGATGCAACATTCGTCTTGGTTCCTCTTTAAAGAAATTCTGGCACCTTGTGTGTTCCAACCTCCCAATGATATATGCAATAATCTCTTAATACTTTTTGGTACGGATTGTCTTATCATGAAAAGTAGATTTGGAGAGCAAGCGTGTGTTTTGATGTATTACATCAGCTTGCTTATTGGCTTACAATTTTTCGGGACAATTTGTGATGGGTAAGCATAGATACCCTCGCGTGTGTGGTAGACTGTCAAGCGGAGAGCAATGATAGTTGGGGGCTTTTGCTTTTTAGGATTGCAGAAAAGAGAACATACTCTTGATTTGCATCTTATAGGGAACATTCTTTCTGCATTGTCTGTGTAAATTTTGAACACTTACAGGTAAATTGCACGTTTGATGGAGTACTTGGTATTTGGAAAGCAGGTAGTCCTTGAGTGGAGTAAGGGGATTTACTTATATATCAATCTTTGAAGTTGTGAAACTTACTTTTTAAGGGCAGTACTATGGCCATTTATCTATTGATAATGTTGCCTGTTGGCCATTAGTGGTCGAACTTTTGAGTTTAGACACGCAACTTTTGATGGACTGTCGATTTGGTTAGCTATGTTCCGAACTAAATATTGAATAATAAAGCTAAATATTACTAAAAATAATTGCCATGCGCAATTTTCAAATTTTACTGATTTATTCTTGATATAGATGAATTCTCCTCCTTGATATCACTTTTGGCACTATCATGTAAGAACATTCTCTTCCATAGCAAGTGCAATCATAACTCAGAGATATGATAGGAAGAAGTTAATAAAGAGAGGAAACTGATACTACCTTTACTGTCATGAAGGTTTTAGGGAACTAAAACTTGATTTTCAGACAGCGAATCAGTTGAACCGGTATTCTCCTTTCCTATGGAAGAAATCAAAGCAATGGAGAAAGCAATTTGTTGTGACATTTGCGTTTCTGGAAAACACTGCTTCTGTGGTGGTTGCGGCAACAGTTGTTGGTGCTGCTGCTACACTTCTTATAAGGACCAATAAAGCTCCTGAGACAGCCAATGTACGTATTCCCTGGTGTAACGGCATTGTTTTTGCTTCTAGTTTCAACGCTTAAAACTGGATTATGCCATTTCTCTCAATCTAACATTATGTGCGTATTTAACAAGTATCATGTTCGAAGCAGATCACCAGAATAAATTGAGCTGTACTACCGTCTCGTATAATCGTCTGCTGACAAGATGCCTATAATTACTAAAATTACTAATCTAGCAAATGCCCCTTAGTACATTTTTTTATTATACACCTAATTCTTGAACTGTCTCGCTTCTTTCTTAATAGGAAGAAAAACCTGTAAAAGTTTGTGAAGATTGTGGAGGCTCCGGCATATGTGCGGAATGTAAGGGTGAAGGGTTCGTACTCAAGAAGCTTTCAGACGAAAATGCGGAAAGGGCAAGGCTCTCTGCGAAGAACATGGCCACTCGATACACAGCAGGGTATGTATTAGACTATTAGTGTTCTGCTCATACATACAATTGATATCAAGCTTTTAGTTAGAACTCCTTGATTTTACTTTTTTCAGGCTCCCAAAGAAATGGAGCTACTGCACGAAATGCTCATCCGCTCGATCATGCAGTACTTGCGGTGGTAGCGGGCAATTAATTTTGTAATATGTTTGTATTCTGAATCTCGTTCAGAATGAAAGCCATGAGTCAGTCTGTTATGTGGCTAAGCAACATGAATTGGGTTGAAGCTGCTTCAAAGTAAGGCCCAGAATCCAGATATACTTCCTTAACTACATGTCTGCATGAATTTATTCCTGTATACTTCCTTACCTATGTTGTACACTATGTGCGCTACATAGCCGGTCCCAAGTCCGGATAAAGGAGGAGGACTTTGACGCCCATTTTTTCATACCGAAAAATGGGTAAGGGAGGTCTCAAACTCACTTTTCATACCCGAAAAGTGAGGGAGGGAGACCCCAAGCTCATTTTCCATTCTTGGAAAATGGAGGAGGGTTGCGATAGGTTGACGGCCAGCGTAAAACTTTTGTCACTTTTCATGAAATGGATCAAACATATATAAACGTTGGGGTGTTCCCACCTAGCGACGCGCTGCATCGGAGCCGGGTGTAGTGAGAAATGAGCAAGGGTGTGTTTCACATCGCCGCCTGGGTGTGAAGAAAAATGAGCAAGGGTTCCCACATATAGGACGTGTGTGGGTAAAGAAGCTAGTCCCTTCACATCGTCGCCCGGATGGGAAGAAAAATGAGCAAGGGTTCCCACACAAAGGACGGGTGTGGGTAAAGAAGCTAGTTCAAAACAAAAACAAAAACAAAAACAAAATCATAGATACGAACACTAGATCTTTTAGACAAAATAGAAATAGAAAAGAAAAACAAATACAAAGGGGAGAAAAAACTCGTTTAGGAACATGGAACATAGGAACACTTACGGGGAAGTCAATAGAACTAGTAGATACCATGATTAGAAGGAGAGTCAATATTGCTTGCCTCCAAGAGACAAAATGGGTAGGAGAAAAGAGTAGAGAAATAGGAAGCACAGGGTTTAAATTGTGGTACACTGGTATAGATAGAAAATGCAATGGAGTAGGAATTGTGGTGGATAATGATTATAAGGATAAGGCTGTAGAGGTTAAAAGAATGAGGGATAGATTGATTCTAGTTAAATTAATTATTGGAGACGAAAAACTGAACATACTTAGCGCATATGCACCACAAGTAGGATTAAGCGAGAGCATCAAACTCAAGTTTTGGGATGATATGGATGGATTTATGCAAAGTATACCATTAGATGAAAAAGTTTTTATTGGAGGAGATTTAAATGGGCATGTCGGCGTAAGTAACGATGGGTTTGAGAGAGTTCATGGAGGTTTTGGTTACGGTAATAGAAATGAAGAAGGAGAATCAATTTTAGAATTTGCTTCAGCATATGATCTTGTCTTAACAAATACTAATTTTAGAAAGAGGGAGTCGCATATAATTACTTTTAGTAGTGGTCATAACAAGAGTCAAATAGATTTTCTTTTAACAAGAAAAATAGATAGAAAACTATGTAGAGACTGTAAAGTAATACATGGTGAAGCACTTACTACCCAACATAAGTTAGTAGTACTTGATATTAAGCTAACACAACGGAATAAAATGAATAAAAGAGTTAGCGACCCTATAATAAAGTGGTGGAACTTAAAACATAGTAAACAAGTAGAGTTTAGAGAAAAACTACTAAAGGAAAATGTTTGGAATCTTGACTTAGATGCTAATACAATGTGGCTAGAAATGAGTAATTGCATAAGGAGGGTGGGATCAAACATATTAGGTATATCTAAAGGCTTGGGACCTCCAAAGAAGGAAACATGGTGGTGAAACGAGGATGTCCAACAAGCAATTAAGACTAAAAGAGAGATGTATAGGAAAATACATAAGTGTCAAGATGAAGATGCGGACAATCAATATAGAGAAGCTAGAAAACAAGCTAAAAAAGTAGTTAGTCAAGCTAAAACAAATTTCATGGAAGATCTATATACAAGGTTAGGTAATAGAGATGGCGAAAAATATATATATATAGGCTAGCCAAATTAAGAGATAAAAAGAAACAAGACCTAAGTCATGTAAGATGCATTAAGGACGAAAATCAAAATGTTTTAACGCGCGAATAGGATATTAAGGAGATATGGAGAAGTTACTTCGATAGTTTATTTAATGATGACCAAGTTGATACTATAATAGATGAAAACCCACTCCAAGAAAGAAATGTAAATTATACGCGCAATATTAGAATTGTAGAAGTTAAAGAGGCATTAAAAAGAATGAAAATAGGGAAAGCATGTGGCCCAGATGAAATACCCATAGAGGCTTGGAAATGCTTAGGAGAAATCGGATTGACTTGGTTAACAAAACTTTTCAATAAAATTTTAAAATCAAAACGGATGCCAATGGATTGGAGAAGAAGCACGCTCGTGCCAATCTTCAAAAACAAAGGAAACATTCAAAGTTGCTCAAACTACCAGGGAATTAAACTTATGAGTCACACTATGAAACTGTGGGAGAGAATAATTGACAATAGGCTAAGGAGAGAAACAACAATATCAAAGAATCAATTTGGTTTCATGCCTGGGAGGTCAACTATGGAGGCGATTTTCCTTGTAAGACGATTGTTAGAAAAATATAGAAAAAAGAAAAAAGATCTTCATATGGTATTCGTAGATTTAGAAAAAGCATATGATAGGGTTCCTAGAGATGTTCTTTGGTGGGTTCTAGAAAGAAAAAGAGTGCATGCTAGATACATAGATACTATTAAGGATATATATGATGGAGTAGTAACGAGTATAAAGACATTTGGAGGAGCTACAAAAGAATTTTTCATTACGATAGGACTACATCAAGGATCGGCTTTAAGCCCATATTTATTTACTTTAGTTATGGATGAACTAACTAGACATATTCAAGATGATATACCATGGTGTATGTTATTTGCAGATGATATTGTCTTAGTGGATGAAACCAAGGATGGAGTGAATAGGAAATTAGAACTCTGGAGGAATACATTAGAATCTAAAGGCTTTAAGTTGAGTAGGACGAAAACTGAATACATGCACTGTGAGTTTGGAAACACTAGAAATCGAGATGACGGAGTGGTAAAATTAGGGGAAGTAGAAGTTCCTAAGGTAAACCACTTTAGATACCTAGGATCAATCATACAAAATGATGGTAACACTGAAAATAATGTCACACATAGAATTCAAGCTGGATGGAAGAAATGGCGGAGTGCAACAGGGGTGATTTGTGATCGACATGTTCCTACTAAGTTAAAAGGAAAATTTTATAGGACCGCAATTAGGCCAACTATGCTATGGAAGTGAATGTTGGGCGGTAAAGCAACAACAATTACATAAAGTGAACGTAGCAGAAATGATGATGCTTAGGTGGATGTGTGGTAAAACTCGTAAAGATAGAATAAGAAATATAGAAATTCAAAGACAAGTATGAGTAGATACAAAGATTAGGGAAGGGCGGTTGCGATGGTTTGGTTACCTGCAAAGCTGGCCTACAAATGCCCTAACTAGAAAACTTGACTCAATAGAAACTGTAGAAATTCGACGAGGTAGGGGCAGACCAAAGTTAACATGGGATGCATTAATTAAAAGGGATTTGAATGGTTTGCAAAGCTCACCATCAATTGCACTTAATCGAGCACAATGAAAAAGTTTGATCCATGTAGCCGACCCCAGTTAATTTGGGACCGAGGCTATGTTGTTGTTGTTGTTGTAGTTGTATAGTAACTTTTGTTGCACATATAAAAAACGTTCAATCTTGTGTCTTTGTTTTTTAAAAAAAAAATCTTGAGTGTCTAAATTGTCTGATCAAGAATGTAGAAGGCATTATAACTTTTGGTTCTCACCAAATGTTGAGTTAGTTTTAACCAAGTGCGTCTCGTAACAAAGTGTCTCGAGTTCGAGTTTTGAGTATCAAATCCATTTAAAATTTTGATGGATGGCTTTACCGCCGCTTAGTGGTCTTGACCGACTCGATCTCGGAATAGTTGAGGCCCATTGGGCTTCAAATACCATGTAGGTTAGACAAAAAAAAAAAAAAAAAAAACCTTTCAGCCACTATGGACCCTCTGTGGCTCAACTTCAACGTTGGGTGTCTGTTTAAGGCCTTAATTTATTAGGCCTAAGCCCATAACGCTTTTTTGGGGATCAAATGCCCAAGAATTGTGAAACCAAAACCTCTACCTAAGGAACTTTTGCTACGTCGAACCACTTTGACCGAATTTTTTTGGTTTAATTACAGTTTGGCATAGTGTAAATTTTACAGTCAGCGAAGCTACTACTTTGTTGGTTGAAAATTATTGAGCTGCATTGGCCGCGTGATGACAAGTACTGAAAAAAAATTATATGATTTAAACTTTGGTACAAAAAAAAAAATATTACTGCTGTACTCAAGAGAGGCCAAAATGGCGAAATAGATTTTGGTGGGAAACCTTGGATTTAGGGGCGGATCTACATGTATCTTGCCCTAGTCTATAGCCCAGGGCAAGATACATGTAACCCCCTATATATACATAGGCCATTTTTTTTTTTTTTAAGTTTAGCTCACCCATTATTAAGATTTTTCAAGCCTAATCCACCCAAATAAAAAATCAATAAAAGAAAATAAATTAAGTAAAGTTTATTTGTCGACATTCAATTAAAAATAAGGAGTCAAAAGCATCTCAGGTGAAACATCACTTGCTAAAAGGTAAACAGGGAGGTCATGTGCTTGACTCCCGCTTAAGCAAAAAATAAATAAATAAAAGAGAATGAAAAGAAGAAAAAGGTTTAGCAAAGTTTGATGTTTATTTCATTGATTCAATAAAAAACGTTTATTTCATTGAACTGGTGTTATTGAAATAAAATTAGAGTGAGTTAGTTTTGGTAGAGACATAATTTGCCTAAATGCAATGTTTCCGGAGGTGGTGATTCGATTCCCATTAAAGTAAAAATAAAATAGCTAATTTTGGTGGAGTAGTTGGTGTAACAACGTAATTAAATTTGAATTGCACCTCCATCGTCCTGATCGGAATCGAGATGAACTTTATAGTATAATGTAGTTGGTAGCTATATCATCTATCTTCCTAGAGAAAAATATAATTAACACTTGTTTATATATTTTCGAAATTCTTTATTTAAGTAAAAAAAAGACCCTATTATATACTGTAACTCAGAAAAGTCACGTATTTGTTAGCGTCCCTCTAATAGGCATCAAGATGCGTGCAGACACACATATCGGGGAAATTCAAGAGATGTCACTAAGTGGGTGTTAACTTTTCTACGTTACAAAAGTATTTTTTAAAAAAATATTTTTTTAAAAAATATATATTAATATTTAAGTCTAGCCCAAATCTACTTAAAATCCTGAATTCGCCGCTGCTTGGATTAAATCAAGCAAAAAATACTTTTTAAGTCCACTTCAAATAAAAGTTGTACCTAAGAAAAAAAAAAGGTCAGGAATTGACAAATCCCTGATTCTCTAAAGGGACCCTGTTATTATAATTGTGATTGAGGACCGGCCAACCAATGGTCTCTTAGACGTCGAGCCGGTCGCGGACCCGTCTCTGTCACCACTGCACCCATTGAGCCAATCACGGCTCAGCCGTCTCACCAATCATAGAGCACCCTTTGAGCATCAATGCCACTAAACGACAAACCGCACCACGGCCCTCTCTGTTTGGATTCTATTATTCCATCTGCATTTCAAAATAATATCAACTTTGACAAATATAGGCAGTATTATATTTCTTTTTAATAGCCAGTCACAGCCTCATGGGCTTATAAAAAAAAGTCTTATCAAAAAATTTTGTATTGCAGTGACATATGTACCATGGTGATTTGTGATAATAATATTAAATTAATTAAGTGGTCGATGATATATTATAATTAATATATATATATATATATATATACATATATAGTAACTTTAATTGGGATCATATGCCAGCATGTAGTTCAATATATTCCTCCTTCGAATTAATTAAAAATGGTTGATTTAGTGTAATTTATAGTACATTAGATTATTTTGCAGTAGCCAAAGAAATGTTTGATTAAGAATGTTGTTAAAGACCAATCGAGCTCATTAAGGTTTAAAGAAATTAGTCTATGCATGGGCTGTGGTGGGTTGGTGGCCCTTGTCGACCAATGAATGTAATGTTTTTTTTTTTTTTTTTTTTTTTTTGTGTGGGGGTTAGACAATGAACGGATTGTTGTGGTACAAGGTTGTTAGGCCATGAAAATGACACCAAATTGGTAGTTAGGGCAATGTGAGGAGGAATTTTAAAACATGTTACAAAAACTTATTAAAATTGGGACGGTTGTGTTGTGTATACAAGTGTTTTAGATATGTATTGGAATTTTAATTTAATTAAAGCTTATCGTTTGCATTGTCGCACTTTGATGTTCATAGTTTTGTACGAGAGATTCCTTCATATATGTGTGCATGATTGTGTGTAGTGTATGCATCCACGTTGCACTTTTTTTTTAATTAATAAATCTATTTGATAAAATAATAATTTAAGAAAAAACTATGATGATCATGAGATCTACAGATTTGTATATGTAGTACTTTTTTTGAAGAAATATATAGTACTTGTAAATTAAATCTCTCCATGTGTCCTTATAATAATATTTTAGTTTTTCACCTAATGTAATTATTTTATATATATGACAAATATTTTTAAGTAGATGTTCACAGGTCTCTGATTTTTTAGTTCGGCCACTTATATATACACACATGCAATAGTTTAATATACGTGGGAGTTATATTCCCTGGCAACAAAAAAAAAAACAATTTATTTTCATTATCTAAAAATTAAAGTATGCTACTTCACTTATATACGTTGGTTTAATAGGCTTTATTCAATTCTATTATCAAGATAATTAATTACTCTATATTTTGAATAAAATCTATGTTAAAAATAATATAAAAATAAATAAATAAATCCTAACATATCCAAAAATAAAAATGTTAAAAATAAAAAGTTCATGAGTAAAAGGCAAAATTGATTTTTGTGTTTCTATTACAGTATAGTATATGGACTAGAAATAGATATACAGTGGATCGACTACTTTTAAGTTATAAATATATGTGTGACGAAGGAATCTTTAATTATTGGTGGTTATTATACATTAGTTAGATATGCCTGCAGCCCATTATATAAAATTTATCGTCTCTGCCCTTATGTAATTGACTTTCTCTATACCTCAGAATAACTAATTAATCTGCTTTTTCATCTAGTTATACAACTTATACTTAGTTTATTTATTTGTCCAGTCACTTAATTTCTGGTCTATGCCCATGTATACTTGTTGAAATTGAGACAAGGACAGGACTTAGCTCATGTTTCAGCGAGGCGTGACATGAATTGTTTTGAAGAAAATGCAGCAATGTCGGTGGGGGCCCATTAATGGAGCTTGTGATTTCCAACCATATATCACAGACAAGTACCAACTTATATATGTATATATATGCTCATTAAAAAGCTGGCACATTTGGCTTTGGTTTTGGCACACCTTACATGCATGCAGCTGGCACATAGTTTGCTGAGAAGAAGAGACCAAATATGATAGAGCTCGAGTGACTGTTTCGTATGTCAAGATACCCATCGAGTGAAATTTTGAAAAGAATATGCGTGGATTGATCGATGTGGGGTTTGCTGATCATATATGTAAGTATATATATGAATATATTCGTATGATATATATATATAGATATATGTGTGTGGCCTTAATTTGTGACCCCACGGCCGTACATTTGCCCTCTCCTCTCCCAACATTGCCATGCGTTACCATGTGACACATATTTACTTCATTTGAAGTCTTAAATAATGGATACACATCATCCGCAAGCAGTTCGCCTGCGACACTTCTTCGCAAGCTTAAATAGCTTTCAATTAATATTGGTATGGGATGTTTTATTTCAAAAGTCCTTTGTACTAATTTGGAAGAGATAATTACGTACTTATTTACTTCATCTTCATCATGAAGTCTTTAATGTGAAACTCGATTTTTGACATTCTCTTCTCTTTATTTTTCCTTTTTTTCTAACTTTCTGATGCATGTGTATAATTTTTGAGATTCTCTTCTCTTTTTTTTTTTAGTTGGTGAAAAATTAAAAACATTTTTTTCTTTTTTTTTTGGAAAACCCGCATATTAACTTTCTGATGCATGTGTATATTTTGTGTTAACTTCATTACCAGTTAATTTATTAAAGGGACTCGTAAAAATTGAAAGAAACTTGAACAATTAACATATAGGGAAAGTGTAATTAAAGGACCAAAATAACTTTAAAATAAAAGAATATAAGTGTAAATGTCTCTTTAAATGAATATTATTAAGTCGCTCTTTGAAAAGGACTTTTTTTATCACTCTTTTTTTGTGTGCTCATGCAACTTTTCCTGATGAATTTTGTGTTTCATATATATTTTTTGGTGAATTACTCTTCATATATTTTAATTATTTGTTTCAAATGAATTATAATATATTTTTATAAAATTTTGTGACAAAAATGCTTTACCATGAAAAAATTGCCCTAAATTGTTATTATTATTTTTTTGATAGGGCCCTATAAAATATTAGAGTTTTTCAATGGCATATGGTACTAAAAAACCTTTAAACTATCTATAATATAGACAATGCAACACTTAAAAGTGAAAAAAAGTAGAACTAAAAACCCTTTTGGATGGAAACATTTAACATCTGTTAACTTTTTGATGTGGCTTTTAAAAAAATAAAAGCAAAAATAAAATATAAATTAGTCCTACGAATCTTGAGCGGATCTTCATTACTCTGCTTCACTTCAATGATTTTTTTTTTTTTTTTTTTTTTTTAGAATAAGGACTTCAACTCATCGAACTTAGCTTCTTTTTCTTTGCTAGAGTAACTAACTTGTAGCTACATATTCTTGATTACTCAGAGTGAAATAAATTAAATAATAAGCAATGAGTCAAATAACTTGTTATAAGGGGTTTTTAGTTCCACTTTTTTTTTTTACTTTAAGGGTTTCAATATCTCATCGCTTACTTTAAGGGTTGAATTGGCTATTTTTAGGGATTTTTTTAGTACCTTATGCAATTTTTAAACACTGCTTCAAGAAAAATAGTGTCAAAAAATCTCACAGTAATATAAATATATATGTTTTTATACAACCTAAAAAAAAATCATGTTTTAATACGCACTAGAACATTTTTGGCTTTAATAAAAAAAAAATAGAATAATTAAATGTCATATAAAATGTTTTGTTTTAATTTGTAATACATGATTACATGAGGTTTTTTAAAACTTCTAGTATTTACACTTTTACATATTGTCTTCTATTAAATATTAAAATTGTTCTAGTGACGAGAGATTTTAGTATACCTTTACATATTGTAGTACTTAAATTGATCAATGCGTTAGCAAACAAAATCAACAATCAATCTACAGCCTGCAGCCAGTATTTAAAGAGGTATATATCGATATCATACATAAAGTATTTTTTAACATTGTTTTATTTATATCCACTAATCACTACTATATATACTACATAAACATAATATTTCCTTCTTTTTTTTGTAAAAAAATGGTGGGTGAGGGACTTAATGATTGTGTTTAGGGACACAGTCAGATTATAATTGAATAACTTAATCTAAAAGCTGCATTAGGTATGGTGGTTAGATTTTTGAAATTCAAATGGTTGCTTTAAATTTAATAAAAATTTTAAATTTTATTATTTTCAAAAATAATCGAGACTAAATCCATCTAATTCCTTTTCATATTGAATTTTTTTATAAAAATAAAATAAAAATGTCACGTCTATATATGAAGCTAGTTAAATCTTGGTGCCCATAAATAAAGTTTTTTCTTATACAAATTATAACTAATCATAAAATCAAATGAGTAATGATTTCACATCTAATATTTCTAAATTAGCTTTCTATTTAGGGGTTTGAATTCGAGTAACATGATTAATAGAGAAGGACCCATGGCAGTGTTGGATATGTTAATTTAATCTATTAAAAATTAAAATGGATAATATATATATATATTCCACGTCACACCGTACGGAAAGGGCCCACATCAGGTGGGATGTTCATGCAAAGCATATGCGTCCATCACTTCTCTCCCTTCTTCCAAGAAATGAACCGTCTTCTGATGCCTCCCACCTGTGCCCCACTCGTGCCTCCGATTTCCAAGGTGTACAAGCATTATTAAACAATAGATCTATGTGGAAGAGGTTTCGAGGTCTGGAAGAACGCATCTCGATGAGATCTAATGCTGCGTTAAGGAGAGGTGAGAAAAAATATAAAGTATTATACAGTTACAGCTAGATCAGGCCGTACGTTGGTGGGACCCACTTCAGGTGGGAGCTGACTTAGAGGAATCTGATTGCTGCTGCTAGTTTGCGCCTTCTCTCTTTCCGAGACGCGAATCGGTTTCCGGCGCTGTGACCCACTCCTATATTAATTCCCTATTTCCTGTTTATTTATTTTTGAAAAAGTGATTGGTTGACAACTTTTAATTACATTATCCATATGGGACTTTTTCTAAAATTAAGGTGGTATGATTTTATATTTAAAAATAAGGTTTGCTACTTTTAATTTATAAAATTAAGGTATATCTCATTTTAAAAAGGAGTTAATAGATGATGATGTGGCTCCATGTAGCATGTGTGTTGATGAGGTGGAGTGTCCTCGATACAAAATCAATGACACCTTTTGAAAATGAGTCATCTACATAAAATACACAACCTCTATTTTACTCCTCAAAAGGAATATTTTGTTCAACTCAAAGCGGTGTGTGACGACCCCTTCTCCAACGGGGTAGGGTCGGCCGACCCGACCCATATGAGGTAGCCCGACCCAGGCTACCAACCTTCTTCCTCTCGTAAACTTTTTTTTTTTTTATTTATTTTTTTCATTTGTACTGGTGTTGGGCATCCATCCCCAACCCCAAGTTGGGTTCGTGCAGGGGAGACGACTCCACTGCCGTCCCTTGAGCTCATAACAGTTCGTCCGAGTCTCCTACCTTGGACCAACAACCACAAACGACTACAAAAATAACTACAAATCACACGACACCCACAAATATAACATTTACCTCGGCCACCGTGCATCGGTAATGACACGTATCTCGCTGCGAGTCCCACTTCACGAGTCATTTTTGTTGGGTTTTGGGGTTCATACGCAGCGGAGATTACAAAACAGTTTTGACAAAAACCCCAACAGGATCCGAATCTAATTCCATTAAAAACGTTTAAATCATGAAAAACTTAATCATACCTCGATCGCAATATACCTTTCGAAGGTTGATCGATCTCTAAGCGCGCCGCGACGACACGAACGCCTCTATCAAGCAGATCCACATACGAACGACGGCCGAGATTTGAAGTTCTAGCTTCGAGAGAATACTAAACCTTTTTGTTTCTCTCCAAAACGATCCAGAGCATACCAAAAACCCTAAGTCGTTTCTAAAACGAAAATAGAGTTTCAGCCTTTTTTTTCTTTCGTACATGTGTTCTAACTTAAAGCGTCTATTTATACAACCCTTGTATATAGACGGTTAAGTAAATTACACATATACCCCTACTTAAAGAAGTATAAGTGTAATACACCATAAGGACGTTTCCGTCATGAATTTTATCATATAAAATTCATTTTTTCGAACCATCTTAAAATCTCGCAAAACCATTCTTAGTGTGCTACCCAATAGGCTCATACAACATTGGCAGTGTACCAAAACACATTTTGGTATACAAGTCATAAGCAGCCTCTAGTAAGACATTATGACTACCCAAGTTGTATGAATATCAAATCGATACAAGCTAATCAATAATGTATATAACATCCTTTTGTCACACGATATCCTTTTGATCAAACATAAGGCATGGAATTGTCATCCAACATGTTCAATTGTACTAGTCTCGATCTCTAGGTAGACTGAAAACATCCAAGTGACATTGATCAATATCAATTCACTTAGACTAGGCCTTTTAACAGTCTAACACATCGAGGGATCCACTAGATATCTCTCTTTATATGAGAGGGACAAATTCTATCTCGATTACACAACTTCATCACATTGATTACATAGTAACCAATCACAACCTTTATAATCGTCCGGTTAAGACAACGTTTGATAGTGTCAAATCACTATGTTCCTAATGTTGAAGTCTCTGCAATCTCAAGTCGAGGACCGAAAAATATACCTATCATGAGAAACAACTATGACTTAATCCATGTGATGTTCTCATAGCGGGTCGGTCCAGTACTTTGTTCCCTAACAAGTACTCGTGATCTTGATTCGTATCCCTATACGTATAATCATCATATGATCATCAATCAAGACTCACACTAGTCTTAATTCATTATAGTTCCCGAAGATAATGACCGACTAGGGACATTTAGGATATTTATGTAAATACCCATGGATCTTATTATAATGTAAACATGCAAATTAATTATAATAAACAACAAATGAAATCCTCTATTTTATTAACTAAAAGTATTCATAAAGATAGTTAATGGATTGACATAGGGCACATGCCCCAACAATTTTGTCATGGTTAATGAATTAAACGTGTATTAATTATTGGGTCGTGACACGGTGAACCCATGCAAACGTCATTTACGTATCGAGATGGACAACCTGCATCGCCCACGTATCTCGAGGTAGATAACTGATGTAAAGGACACGCACGTATATGGATGGGGGCAACTCATGCAAATGCCACGCATGTATCTCGCGGCAGAGGCGTCATGCAAACGACGCGCATGTCGAGGTGGCGACCCATGCAACCTCGTGCAATTCATGCATTCGATACGCACGCATCTGGAGGGGCCAACTCATACAAACGACACTCACGTATCTGGCGGTGGACAACCATTACCAACAAAATGCACGTATGTCGAGATTAACAATCCATGCAACCATTACGCACGTATCTCGAGGGGATAACTCATGCAAAATGACACGCACGTGTCTGGAGGTGGGCAACCCGTGCAAACAACATAAACGTATGTCAAGGTTGACAATCCATGCAAACATTACGCACGTATCTCAAGGGGGCAACCCATGTATATCTATTATAAACCATGCAACACAATCGTGATCATAAGGAGAAATTTGTAGATGAAAACTTTAAAGGCCAAAACCACGTTATATATTTGTGTAGAATTTAAAATTAAAGCAATAAAGAAGTTTTCAAATTATGATTTTATTCCATAAAAAAACTTATCATACAAGTTTATCGACGGTTACGTTAACGTTGTTGCTCCGTGATGCAAACCGGACGTACTCTATGTCGAGTTGGACGTTGTGTTTGTACTTCCGGTTGAGTTTGTCGAGGTTGTTGATCTTGCATTGAATGTCGTCGAGTCGATTGATGTTCATCCTCTGGTGCCTCACTCGACTCACCTCTGGTACTAATGCTCCAAAAAATAGGAGGTTGAACCGTCCCAAAAAATTGGCTTCCTGTATGCGGTTGGCCGAGAGGAACATGAGGCGGTGGGGCATGTTTAACATGTTCATGAATGAGCCATCTCTACCATATGACATATTATAATTATAACATGGTGAAGTAAATGGGCTCGGCAGGTGTTGAGGCAATGACGGATACATTGGATGTCTAGGCATGCCATGGTCCATATATGAAGACGACGGCCCGGGTGCATAAGGATTAAAATTGTGATGAGGAAGATTCATGATCGGCACGCTATGTACAAACATTTGAGGTTCTGGTTGCATTGGGGACAATGTAGGAATGTACCCATGAGAAGAATGACGTGGTGGGGATGAGCGTTGGCTACTGTCACCAACAGTCTCTGTTGTTCTCCCTCTCGGACGAGATGAATGTGGCGTAAGGGAACGTTTGTTGTTCTCAGCAGCAGTCTCTGTCCAGCGAGAAGGTTGTGGTGAACGAGGACGTCTAGTGCTCCCACCCACAGTCTGTGTTTGTGTTTTTCTTCTTCTCACATCTCGATTTGATTCACCCTGATCATTTTCTTCATCTTCATCTTCATTATCCTCATCTATGCCCTCTCCGACATCAATTCCACTATTCCATAGAGTTGACCTTTGCCTATGATCTTCATCTAAAATTTTGATGCCTTCATCAAGCGAGCAAGACCTTGCTCTTACCCATCGTCAATGAAAACTCGTTACAGTCGACGCACCAAGTTACACTGATATAAAAATAGGAGGTTAGTACACACAATTTATGATGTAAAATTTGAGGAAAGAAGAATAATAGTTTAAAGCTTACCGAATAGTCACGTAAAGCCCCGTCATGTCCAATGAATCTTCTAGTGACTGATCGATACCACGTCATGTAGTCTTGTTGATCGTGACCTTCTTCCTATTCCACTGTGACTATGTTGTCACCACGATTTTCTCACATCTGTATATAATTTACGTGAAAATTCGCCCAATTGAACGCGTCTTCGCATCTCGATGCGGTGCAATCGGGCGTCATAATCACAGTTTGGCGGCATGGCCTGTGTCATTCCAAATTATCTCAAAACTCTTTCGGGTTGATGCCACTCGACTATGTGGAAACAAATAAGGGGACACGTCGATAGCCAACTACCGTGACCGTTGGTACAATATTCAGGAAGAGACCTAATCACTTCAGAATAAGGTTGCCACACCACGTCATCCTCATTGTGCGAATCGAGTGCATCACGGTAGGCTGATAAAACGCGTGTTGCACTTTGAGTAACCGAGAATGCATCGATCCATCTGTATAGAAAACTCATAAATTAGTAAAATGAAAATGTAGTTAATATTATAAAAATTACGATATAACATTTCTATTACTTGTGTCCTAAAGGGACGTCATTAAGCATCTCCACTCCATCCATTGTTCAAGGTTGAACTCTAGGAACACCCAGCCCTTGGTGCTATGAATGAAAATCTATCTCATGCCCACAGTTGTACAAGAATTGACGCCCCTGCAACCTCATGTGCACCCGTGCGAGATTTGCGACACAACTCCCAATACAAAAAAACCAAACATGCACTCCCCCAACTATACTAGCCAACTATGTCAAAATCCTTGATCAAAGGTAGAAATATCAAATGTACATATCAATTTGACTTATCGGGAATAGACAACCACCGATTAGTTGGAGAATGTACGATCAAACATACCGCCGCACCGACTCCTCGTCGATGTCATCATGTATAGCTGGTACGTTGCGTTCAAGCCATTCGACTTTTAGTGTCATCTCCAACAAGAATTCGACCAAGTAGCCTCTCACACACCTCAACATAGTTTGTATCGGTGGTTCATGTCACAGGCATACCTTCGATAGGTAAGCCGAGCTGTACCTGTACATCTTGGAGTGTAATAGTACACTCGCCACATTACATGTAAAATGTGTGTGTCTCTGGGCGCCATCTCTTAACGAATGCGGTAATCAAAGACCAATCAAAACTAAAAAATGATATGTGCGAAATTCCATAAAAGCCACTAAAATATAGATATGGGATCATTCGAGAATGATACTCCACCGTTCGATCAACGACAACCCGTCGTCGACGCATGTGCAATGTCTCGTACACTTTAGAATTGAAAATAAGCTGTCAAATATATGTATATTATATGTTCATTCACAAACATTGGATGTATCCATCTTAAAAGGTTTACCTGACCCATCCACGCAGATTGGAGATGTAATAGTGAAGGATCTGACGGATCTGGATCCATTTGTGTACAAACTATAATTTAGAGAGTTTTAAAAGTTAGTCGTGTTGTTCAAAAATCGCCACTAATCGATTGTTAAAGGTTCAAACAATAACGAATACCTAAACATTTCATGACGTAAACTATCTGGATACTTCAAAAGGTTCAATATAATATAATTACATACATACTTAAGCCATTAGTAAACAATATAGAAACTGGACTATTGGTTTTGATTGGAAGATTCAGCTCTGGCTGGACAATTTTTTTTGTTATGTCCCTCTGCAGAAGAAATTCCGCGTCGGTTTTTTATAGTAGGGACTCGATCACGATCTTTATTGGGACATATTGTTCTTTTATGTCCTTCTTAATGACATATGCCACATCGCAAGGCTTTTGAAACATTGGGAAGATCCATCTCGTTTGGCCTTCGCGTTCCCTTTAGTCTCCCTCGGCCACGTCTGCACATTGGGTCTGGTATGATCTTCGTCGCAAAAGTCGGCCAATATTTCTCATCCGGAATGGCTTTGAGTTTAAAGGAGTAACATTGCGCGTACACATCTATCCGGTAGTATAGTTCAATAAATTGTGAGTATCTCACCCAAATAAAGGAACATGGAGCTAACACGTGTGAGCAAGGGAAACCAAACGATTGCCATTTATTACAAGTGTACATGCGGTTCTTTAGGATACCGATTTGTGTATTGTTGCCTTTATGCATGCGATCTCCATGTCGTCCGGTAAGGACTTCAAACTCACCTATGTCACGATTTATCAAATTGATTTGATGCCTCCTTGCGGCTTGTTCGTAATGTGTGAGTTTATCTGTGACATATTTCATGTACGATTGCCCGTTTGATATTGCTTCATTGATTTCCTGGTTGCGTTGATCGTGGTATGTCACCAATCTATAGTAGATCATCTAAGTCATTGTTGTTATTGGTAAGAATCGAGCCCATTTCAATACACCGTTAAAACACTCTATAAGTGACGATAAAACTTATGTAAGTAATATTACTTCAGCGGTAAGTATATAGTTGAGTGCAAAACATAACTTGCATTTCATACATATCAACGCCATTAGAATTCATCCATCCGTACCGCATGCATGATTCGTCGTGCGATTGAGTCCATAGTTCTTTGGGGGATGACATTGACATATTGCAAACATTGAGGGTTGATGATAAATATGCAAAAATGCTCCATACGCGTATTAAATTTTTGAACTTGATGTTGACTAACAGCTCGAGAAAGTAGGTTTTTCAAGGGCTCATTTTTGAATTGAGTGTTGAAATTACTGGCCAAGTGTCGTAGACAATAATGGTGGTATCCTTTTGGAGGACAAAAATCGTTGGTCGGTGTGTTGACCGCCTACAGAATGCCAAGGTGACGATAAGAAATAATGCAAATACCATCTCTATCTTCACGTGTTTACGCAACATCCTCAAAAACCATCCCCACGAATCCGTAGACTCGATTTCTACAACAGCAAATACTACTAGTAGTATGTGTCCATTACCATCAACAGATATGACAATCAGTAGCTTGCCACTATATTTGCCATATAAGAAAGTCGCGTCAATTTGAAGCAGAGGCCTACAAAACTCGAAAGCTTGTATTGATGCTTCGAATGCGAAAAACACACGACGAAATTGAGGACACTCAATCCTTATCTCATCAGAAGCCCATTGTCTATGTGACCACTCAATTGCGGTCCCCGGACTCTTAATCTTCACGGCCGCCAACCAGCTTGGCAATCTAGCGTATGATTCATCCCAATCTCCAAATGCATTTGCAATTGCCTTCCTTTTGGCATCCCACATTCGCTTGTAGTTTACTTCGTGTCGGTATTTTCCCTTAATTATTTGTATTAATGTCTTGATAGTTATTGCTTGATCTATCTGGACAATGTTTTCGATCTCTCTCGCAAGCATATTGGCATCGAGTTGGGCATGACCTCGTTCCACCTCGGGATTTATACAGTTGTACGGCGCGTTTAATTGTGTGATCTCCCATAATTGTGTTCTCTTTCGTAAACAAGCACGAAGACGCCATATGCACCCATCTTGCGCACTTCTGCACTTGATCGCCCAAAAAGTTGTAGGGGATTCCATCTCATGATATTGACAATGTCTGTTAACATGCTACACTTTGACGACATGTTGTAAGTCTTCTTTGTTGTCAAAGCACATCCCTAATTCCAAATCAAAATTAGAGAGGTCCCCCAGTGTGTTGATGAGAATGTTGGGTCGCAGTGGAGTTAGCCACCTCCCAATCGATTTTTTTGTACACCAGCAATGATTCGTGAACTTCAGCATCGATTGTTTCCTCCATGAAATTCTCTTCATCGATAACAAACAACTCATCATCTTGCATGTTCTCTCCTCATGAAGGTTCATACCTTGGGTCATCCACCCCAACATTTAGGTTTCCCCAATCGATAGCTGGTGCACCATCGTCAGGGCGATGCACATCCTCGTTCGCATCATTAATATCATCATCGTCGTTGCCCTTATCATCACTATGTGGTGATTGCATCTGTAATATTTCCATCATCGATCTAGTGTCTGACGTGCTGACATTTTCATGTAGTAGTTGCGAATGAACTGTACGACTTTGAATATATTCGATTGGCTCAAATATTAAATAAATATCTACCTTTGAAGTTAATGGTAGATTGGCCACTGTTGCCCATATCAAGTCGTAGTGCGTCGCGTCTTCCAACAATACGGGGACAAAATACTGCGAACCCTCGGGGAGGGTTATAACGTGACGATAAGTCATCTTTACCATAGTTTTCGTAGATGAGATATTGAATGCGTTACACACGTGATCCATCAATTGTTGTCTACTCGTCCCAAACCTAAACGTTAACACTGCTGATGGGGGTGCATTGTACCTAATGCCATTCCTACCATTTACAATTTCACCGTTCGCGTAAAAGAGAAATGAGATGTCCCTATTTTCCATGACCTACATAATTTATTGAACAATGATTATGTAAAAAATAGCATATATATCAAACGTCATTCGTTCGGTAAATCGAGGTATTAAATCGCAAGCAAACTTTCTGATGTAGAGGATCGCTTTAACAGCGTAACTACAAAGCATACTCATTCGTCTAGACGACATCAATGAATAAATCATATCCTCACCACAAATCAAATTATGGCATTTTTGCCGTCGACATTGCAGGCCCAAGTATTCGACGATAAGGCTAATTGCAGCAACCTTACTTTTAAGGTATATATATATCTAACTAAATTCATATTTATGTATTGTGATGACCATGCACGTCATAAAATTTTTTATTAGGGTTTCATAACACACGATTTTTTCTTTATTGACATGTGTTATATATTAATCAAGCAGACAAATAAAGAAGATAAGAAAAGCAATAGCAGTAGTACAAGTACTGAAAGCACATTTAAAAGGCCACGAATTGAGACACCAACTTCATTGCCAACAATCTCTAGTACAAATTATATATTGTGCTTATATTCCTAGCTAGTTATTGATTTTATGTCATACATTCATATATTTTGAAGTAGTTATACCCCTTACGTAATCAATGTTGATTTTATTATAGGTTCGAAATGAAAAGTTAGGCGATCGAACGACCGCTCTCCAATAACTAGTGTCACCTTTTGGAAATGTGCAAAAATAAAGTTTTAAATCGCATATGTGTCAAACGTCATTCATTCATCAAATTGAGAATTTAAATCGCAAGCAAACTTTCTGATGTAGAGGATCGCCTTCAAAGCGCAACTACAGAGCATACTCATTCGTATACATGACATCAATTAAAAACTCATATTTATATCAGATATGTCAAATTAGGGCATATTTAAAAAAAAAAACTAAGCATAACATTTTTTGGTTTCAACAAACAAACTCCACATATCAATTTTTGTAAACAAACAAACTCCAAAAAATATTTTTTTAATTTTACTAAATTAGCATCTCAAACTTAAATAAATAAATTTTTTAACTTACTAGTTTCCCTCTATTTTTCCTTTATCTTCAATTCGATTATCCCTGAAAACACAAATTAAAAATTTATCTAATAAATAAATTTTACGAACTACAACGAAATGAGGTAAAAATTAATTCAAAAAATTCAAACCTTTTCACAACCTTCAACCCATATCAAACCCACTTCAAACCCATTATTGTTTGTCTTCTATTTGAAACTCCCTAAAAAAACCAAAAATTAGAACAACCTCACAACCCAAACAAACTCCAACTTTATCATACCAATAAAATGACCCACCCCACAACCCAACCCAAGCCACCCCCAACTTTCTCTCTCTCTCTCTCTCTCTCTCTCTCTCTCTCTCTCTCTCTCTCTCTCTCTCTCTCTCTCTCCCCCTCCTATCTCTCTCTCAACTCTTGCTCTTCCTCCTCTCTCTCTCTTGCTCCGTCCGACTCTCTTTCGGTCGCAACTCTATCCTCTCTCCCTCTGTTGGTATCTCCTGCACCGCCTCCTCTCTTGCGCGCTCTCTCCCGCTCGCTCTCTCCCGCCCCTGACTCTCTCAAGCCGCTCTCTCGAATGCTCCACCCCATCAACACCTACATTATAAAACCCCCAAGGAACCCTAAACCCCTACCCACAGGTGATCAGCCTAGCCCGAGAACGCAGGGAATATATTCCCTGCGTTCTCGGGGAAGAGGAGATCACGGGGAACAGTACACGAATGGCACATTCGGAGAATGCGCTATTCATGTACTGTTGAAACACGCGTGGCGCCCACGTGGTCTCCAAGTGGATGCCACGTCATCAGGACGTTGCACTAATGGCGCATTCTTCGAATGTGCACACACGTTCTCCACGTGGATCCGCGTTGCGCACACACGGCCTCCACGTGGATCCGCCATTCATGTGCATTCGATACACGTGACGCGCAATTTTCACCACGTGGACGCCATGTCATTAGGAACCCGATTCTAATGGCGCGTTCGAATGCGCCATTAGTTTAAGGGGGCCGATCCACGTGGCTTCTATGTGGATCGGTCCTAACCACGAATGACGCATTCAGAGAATGCGCCATTCGTGTGTTCTCTCCCCATATGCATTTGACACGAATGGCGCATTCTAGGAATGCTCCATTAGTGTCAAAATTTTGCCCCACTAAAAACGCATTTCCAAAACCCGATTCACTTTACTTTTGTAATTAAAAGAAAACCTATCTTATTTCACAATTTTTTTTTGTTTTTAACATTACTTTAGTAATTTTTTCTATCCATATGTCTAGAACAAATTAAGAGTCAAAAGTGGATTACTCTAACATAGACCTCTTCATGGATGTAAGTGAGATTTGATCTTTAAACCTAACTAGTCATTGTCCCTTGCGTTGCACACAAAATTAATTGTATGTTTTGTTGGTAAGTTGATATTTTATGTTTTTTTTTCTTAAAAACTTAAGTATCTTAATTAAATAGTATTATTAGCCGGTTAAAGTAAAAAAAAAAACTTCAAAAAAGAAAAGTTAGAAACAAAAAAAATTAGAAAGATGGAATATTATTAAATTATTAAATTTAAATATATGCTCTAATCACTAAAAAATACTTCAAGATAATTCAAATATACAACACATGCAAAATAAAAGCTGAAAAATAAACATACTATAAATGTATATAATTCTTATCACCCAAATTTTTAAAGGTAGATCATGAGCCTCTGATTTTAAAGGACCCCAGACATAAACACTAATAGCTTGACAAGAATCAGAGTAATGAAAAATGTTTATAAAATTAGATATTGAAAGAGCGTTTGAGAGGTGAATGAGTGATTGAAAGATATTGACTTATATAGTGAAGAGAATGATTATGTTACACACTTGTGTAAAAAGATCAAAAGTCGAAAATTGAATAATTAAAGTATAATTATTGAAAAATGGTTACATAATAATTATTTGAAGTATTGATTACATATATAATTAATCAAATTAGTGAGTGCACGGGGAGATTGAAGGGTTTAAAAAATAATTAAATTAAATTAAAACATATTTAATTATTTAAAATTATATTAATTTATGAATAAATATGGCTAAGTGGCTTAATAGATGAATTAGTGAATGAAGGTGATGATTGTGTTTCATACATGCACAAGGTATAATTTAAGGAAATGGTTACATAATTACTTGAAGTAGTGGTTATATAATTTATCAAATTAGTGGTTGCGTGAGAAGATCAAGAGACATAATACAAATAATTAAATTAAATTGAAATGAAATATATTTAGTTATTAATGGTTACAAATAATTAAGATTATGAGTTGGAGTTGGTGACTTGACATAAAAGTTGATGACATGGCGAGAAGGAAGATTGAGAAGAAGTAGTGTGACAACAGAAGATAATACTTTATTCCAATTAGAGTTGGCGTTGATGACGTGGCATAAGAGTTGAAGACATGCACGGTGAGAAGGAAGCTTGAAATGAAGACAAGTGGCACCCTCAAGGCTTTCCTTTAATATATATAGGTCAGGGTTGATGACGTGTAACGACCTAAACTTAATTCACAGTTATTAATTACGTGGTTGCAGACGTGGCTGACAACTTAAACGCTCGTTAGACCCGCAGTTAGGTTAGGGTGCCCCTGGAGTTAGATAAATAGTTATTTTGTGTGCTTATTTGTCTAATTTGCGATGTTTATGTTGAAATAGAGTAAACAACATCACAATGTGTGTACTTATGTTACGTTTGATATGCGAGACTATGTGATAATTATTTGTCTCGATATGCGTGTTGATGCGGGTACCAAGTAGGCTAAAAGACGAAAAACTAGGTCGGGGAAAAATAATACACATATGAAATGCATTAAATGAGTTAAATAATTAATATATAATGCCCATTTGGTGGTTATAGTCATGGTATACGCGTATGTCGCGATTTGGGACGCGAGATCGGGCGTCGGAACACCTGAGAGGCAACTTATTGGGTTAAGTACAAGGGAGAGTGTGCCATTGGAGTCATTTTAGGAGTCATTAGGGGTTGGAAAATGGAGCAAAAAGTGCCCATTAGATGGCATTGAGATGCACATGTGAGGAGAGATCATATGAGAGTATAAAAAGTCACATTTGACTTCATTTCCACCACTTTTTCTCTCTATCTCACTAGAAATCCAAAAATTGGAGATCAAAAACACAATTGTTTGGAGCAACAAAAGTGGTGATTTGATGAACTTGGAGAGGTTAATTCACCAAAGCAATGTAAGTTTCACTATCACCTCAACTTTCTTCATCTTTTGGTATGAATTTTTGGGGTGTTTGTGTGAATTTGTAATGGAGTGTTATGTGGTTGTTTTGGTGGGTTTCAAGTGCTATGAAGTTAAGTAATATATGTTGTTGTTGCTGGTGATGCTTAAAATATTTTTTCAACAAAATTGCTGTTCTGAGCCTTGGTAGTGTGCTACATGATGATTAGCGCGCTAGGTGGATACATATAGTGCTAGTGTTCTTTCTGTCGAAGAACATCTAGCTGCCAAGAATGCCTAGCACGCTAACCAAAAAACAGCGCGCTAGATATTGTAGAGTTCATAATGTTTTTACTAAGTTACATAAAATACATCCAATTGACTAAAAATCAGTTATTAATGGAAATATGTCATTTCGAGCGGTAATTTGGATATCGGGGATTCGGCGGAGCCGGACAGTGGGTTATTTATCGAGACACGGAGTGCAGTTTGAGGTGTGTAGTATCCCAATTGAGATTTCTTGAGCATTTACTTATTTCAGCTTTTGAATCCAAATTCTATCCTTTAATACTCTATTCTTGGTTTTGGTTAATGGACGAACGTTGAGGCTCTCCCTCCATACCACTTCTGTATTTATGTCTACTAGTACATAGCACATGTGTTATGGATCTCAGTGAATAGTTCGACAGTCGTGTCGGGCATGTGTAGGTGCGTCATAGGTTCTATGTCGACCACCTACGGATTTAAATATCGGCCTTGCTTTAGTGATACTTGTCGGAAGTATTTTGTGGAGAATCCGAAGTATGACACTTGTCTGACCTTAGGCATTAGGAACACACTTTGAGCTTGCACTATTACTTATCTATACGATGATCACAATTGCCTGTATTTATTTTCGCATGTTTATTTAATAGTTTTGTTTAAATTTCAGTATGTATTTTCACTCACTTAATTTCTTTGAGAATACTCACTCTATACTCGTCATCTGCCTTTTTGTAATGGTTTGAGTCCAGATCCGAGTACGAGTCGTAGCAAGGGTAAGCTTGCAAAGTACCTGTGATTCAGAAACATTGAGCTGGACTTGTACATTGTATCATATATATTTGGTTTTTATTTTGAGGATTTGGGATTGTGAGACACTGAGACCTTTGAAGTATTTTCACACTAGGGATTCGAGTTAAAAACATGACTTTGATGTTTAATATTTTTATTTTGTCATGTTTAAAGACTTTCCGCCGTGGTTTATTAATGATTAAAATAGATGACTTGAGTTCATTAACAATTTAAATAGCAAATTGTTGTTTATTGACGTTAATTATGATTAAATAGTGGATAAGCTTGCGCGTGGAATACAACGGGCGCTGGTAGGCCAGGTTGTGGGCTCGCATTGGCCCCCGTGGCGGCTCATTTGAAAAATGGTTCGCTACATGACATGGCATAAGAGTTGATGATATAGTGAGAACGATGCTTGAGAGGAAGCCATGCATGTGACACCCTAAGGTATTCTTTTAATTTATTTTTTTTATAGTAGTGTTTTGAAACTTTCATAATGATTGAATTATAATTTTACTAATGATGATGTTATTTTTATATGGAAACTTGTAAGACTTGAATTTTAAATTTATAACATTTCCTTTTTGTAGTGATGGAATGCATGATAACATAAAAATTATGTATTTTTGTTAATAATTAAGTGAAAAAAATTATTTTATTTTATTAAAAAACGGGTCTAGACAAAAAATGAGACTTTTATATTTTAAAAACATACGGGTCCGGACAAAAAAAAAAGTCCGTTTCAAAAACGTGTACGGGTCCGGACACTATTTTTAGTCGTTATTAAAAGGGGTGTCTGGTCCTCTACCCGTCCATACCCATTTTTTTGCCACCCCTACACTAGACTATAAGCTAAATGATCGTTTCTTCAAGCTCCACTCGTTGCTTCTCGATTTTAATTTTTGGTGTGCACTCGTAGATGGACCTTTATTGTAAGTAGGGTGAGCTAAAGAACCAACGGAGCCCAATAAAAGAAATAATACGCTCAAATATTAAACGTGCAAGTAATACCTATAAAGCAAAATAAAGCTAGCATGCATTTAAAATCGGATAACATTGAAATATGTAGCATGACATCAATTTTCATAAAAAATAAGCATATCATATTCATAAAGCAACTTAAGCAAATATAAGGAGTTTCAAGGGTTGTAAAACATAAGAAAATCAACTTTTACATGCAAAGGGGTTCTAAGAGAAATACATAGAATGTAATAGATATAAATGCAAGTTCGTTGTCTCATTTGTCATTACCTCCCATTGTTGACCAATCATCATAATATAATAAATATGTGTGGGTGACTTGATTCCACCGTGTGTCCACAGCTCCTCAAGAGGCCCGGGTGACTTGGTTCCATCGCGCATCCACGACTTCCCAAGAGGCCCTTGCAGAAATGGGTGACTTGGTTCCAGCGTATCACTACTGCTCCTCAAAAGGCTCTTAAGCATGTAAGGTGACTTGGTTCCACCATATGAGTATGGCTCCCCAAGATACCTTACATGAAGTCGACCAAGGTAGGTAATGACCTCATACCAAGTCATTTGTTAAAATCATGAATTCTAAATATACTAGTAGCAAGTCACATTTAATAGATGAGCGGAGCTCCTCACTTACCTCGACTCACCGAGTTAGATTCTCTCGGTCGACCTCGTACACAAGGGGCTCGATGTGAACCTCTTTGTGAATATATACAATTTAAACAACAATCGCATTATTCGACGATTCAAAATCCAAAATTAATTATTATTTAACTACTTCGGGGTGGAGCCTACTAGGGTGGTCCCGCGAGTCCCCGTCGCCCGTGAGATGGTCGAACGTGAGGGTACTCACCCCAACCTATTTGAAAACATATTATTATTATGCTTATTTATGATATATCTATATATATTATTTTATTACTTTTATTTTTATTTTATTATTTATTATTTTTTGTGTTGACCGGGTCAAAGGGTTGACCGAACTAGGAGCATAGCTCTTGGTTTGTCAACCATGGGGGATACCTTGTTTGTGGAGTCTTTTGCCTTGATCTTTAAGAACCTCCTAGATCTCCCTCTTCTTGTTCTTTCTCCCCCTTTTTGATCTAAGGTTTGTAAATAAATTGTGGTGGCTAGGGTTCTCAATTTGGTTTATTTTATATTAGGGTTAATTTAATGTAAGGTTTGGAGAAAAATCACTAAATTACCCCTATGTTGGGTCCATTGGATTTTGGGTGGTCATAACATCTCCAATTTTAAAGAACTTTCATCCTCAAAAGTAAGATAAAGTCATACCTTATGGTTCAAAGAGAAATGGAAAGTTCTCCATCATATAGTCATCCTGCTCCCAAGTCATTTTTGTTCTCCATGGAATTGCCACCGAACTTGCACCAACAGAAGTTCTTTCTTCCTAAGCTTATGCATTTTCCTATCTACAATCTGAATTGGCTGCTCGTCGTTGGACACATCCTCCCTCAAATCAACTTGCCCCCAATCGATCATTGGTGCATGTTTGTTATGTTTCCTCCTCAACATAGAAACATGGAAGACATTATGGACTCTAGCTAGCTATGGTGGTAACTTAAGGAGATATGCCACCGGGCCCGTTCGTTTCTTGATCTCGAATGGCTCGATGAACTTGGGAGATAACTTTTCCTTCAATCTGAATCGGTAATGCCCTTTCATTGGTGACACTTTTAATAGTACAAATTCTCCATCTTTGAACACAACCTCTCGATGGTCCTTGTCGGCATATGTAACGGCTCGAAAATTTGACTTGTGTCACGTGCCAGGTCAGGGTCGTATGTGGGATCCACTCTTCGGAATACGTATGTTCGAATCTCGGGTGGAGACACCGAGGTATGATATTTTTTTGTGATGTGTGTATTATGTAATATCCAATTTGAGATTGATATATGCGGGGAATTTGATGAGTTGAAACACAAGCGGGGACACGCCTCGAGTCGCGTATCAACATGAAACCGAGGTAGCGGCTAATGGGGTGGATATTGATTGACTGTTGGTTGAATAAGTGGCCATTGCGACTTTAATGTGAATAATTCAATCGATACGTGAGGGTCCGAAAAACGAAAACTGAATAGCAAGGAGTCCCGACCAAAAGGTCGTTGAGTCGCGGCAAAAACCCAACTGACTCGGGTTTAGGGCGAGACACAGCCTACCGCCCTAACCCTTGCGACTATGAGATATCCAGAGACCCGAATAAGTTCCCCCAACGTACACTCAATTGGGAGATATCAATGGCATCCAGATAAGAGCTCATATCACATATAGATAGTAACCTTGACTCACTTACCAATGGACCACTCAACCAATGGAATTTCCAAAGAAATGATGAACAGAGCAATAGCAATAAATTAAAGCTCAAGAAATAACTGTACAATTCCTCACTGGTTTACTTACCTCGAGAACGTCCCGCTCATGCCTTGATATGCGCACTCGACACCTGACTATATCTCACAAGTCCCTGGTGTCCATTTATACCTTTTAGTTTACTACATCATTCAAACCACAACCAAATTATTTAACATAAACCTCACCATGGCCTTCAAAATCCATTTGAATCCATCGCGTCGTCGAGGTCACGCCTCATTGTCCACTATTGTTGTGTCTCGTCGGGGATCGATCGGTCCGACAAAGCGCCACCACGCCGTCGTCAACATCGCGCCATCGCCGGAGCCGCGTCGCCGTCCAGCCATCCTCGCCGGAGTTCAGGCCGTCTTGCCGTCGCAGCTGTTACCGGAGTTACTTTCGGCGATCTCCTGGTCCGCCGCCGCTGCTGGGCTTCCTCATCGGAGCCGCCCTCTTCGTCCTCTGCACCGTCACGTCATCTCCGATTGACGAGCCACGTCGTTCGCACAACCGAGTCGTCATCCGCATAGCCATCCGACCTGCCTCCGCGAGCTCACCATCGGGAGCTCCGCTGCGCCCACTCCTTGTCAAAGTTTCCTTCCCCTCACCTCTTTCCCCATCTGCCATCTTTCTCTCTCTCTAGCTCTTCACCGTGAGGAAAAAGAAAATCAAATGCGTCCTCGAAATTTGTGCAACACGAATCTCGAGGCAAACACAATAATCTCACATTTTTATCCATCGCCTCTATGTTTGACCAAAATTGTCTCGAGTCTAAAAAATTGCGTATCTCGAGACACGTCCAATGCATTTTGTTTAATTGTTCAAACTATAAGCCAACTGATAGTTATGTTAATATGACCACAATTGATTTATTTCTTTCGAAATGTTGTATATATGTCCTACCGGCTTTTACTTACCTGGACTCGTCATTCTCATGTTTGACTGAGTGCAGAGTCGAAGACAAGTAAAGGAAAAGAACCAGCATTAGGTGATTTGCTCTAAGGATATTGAAGTAACTTTCCCTTTCGCATTTGTGTAGGTTTTGTATTACCTATTTATATGTTGTTTTTCATATACATATGTGGGGTTTCCACACTCTAGGTTATAAATTTGTGTCTTTGAGGTTTTCAATTAGTTTGAGATTGAATTGCTTCCGCTATAACTTTGATAACTCATTTGATAACTCACTAATTGATTAACTCACTTTTAATTATGTCATAATTTGTAAATGGTAAAGGCTGACTACGCTTGCGTGACTCAGTGAGACGGGCTCGGGGGTCCATGTGGGCTTAGACCGGGCAGTGCCAGTTTGTGGGAAATTGGGGTCGTCACAGCATAATTCTTTTAGCGACTCTGGGTGGTCTCCAATCATTGCCTGATCGGTTTTATCCTCTTGGTTTGATCATGCACAAGCTCTGGGCCGATCAACACGGCGTCTTCGACCTAAGTTCAACAAACTAAAGATCTACACGGTTTACCATTAAGTGTCTTAAACGGTTCCATGACAATACTCGCTTGAAAACTGTTGTTGTACGCAAACTCGCACAACAGAATACACTTCTCCCAACTCCCACAAAAATCCAGCACACAAGCTCTGAGCATATTCTCAAGTATCTTAATCAATCTCTTAGCCTGCCCGTCTGTCTGAGGGTGAATGACCATATTAAAAATGAGATGAATCCCCATCCGGTGTTGAAACTCGCTCCAAAACTGAGAGGTAAACCTTGGATCACGATCCGATACAACAGACACCGGGACTTCATGTAATCTGATGATCTCTTCTACATATATGCCCCACAACCTGTATGTTGAATACTCTATGGAAATAGAGACGAATTAGGCTAATTTAGTCAAACGATCCACAATAACTCAAACCGCATCATAACCTTTTGAGTCGTCGGTAGCCCTGAAACAAAGTCCATAACTATGTGTTCTCACTTCCACTGTAGAGTAGGTTACGGTTGCAACAATCCCCTACTTTCGATGGTCCTGCTTTCGCTCGCTGGCAATCTCACAATTTTGCATGTAAGTAACGATGTCCACCTTCATCTCTGGCCACCAATACATCTTCCGCATGTATTGATACATCTTCTTACCTCCGGGATGAATGGTGAACCGTGATCTGTGCACCTCTCGGAGTAATTCATGCCTCAACTGTCTATAAGATGGCATCCACAATCTGCCCCGAAACCTCAATGCTCCATCCGCTGAAAGTCTCCGATCCACGTTGTCACTGCATCTACAAGTGTCATATACTTCCAGTACTTTGAATCGACCATTTGACAGTCAACCACTCTAAACACAACCACTGGCTCTGTTCTTATCTAAACTCGTGTCTGACCCTCTGAAACATTAGTGCCATCTGCCGGTACTCCATGAACATTCATTACGATTTCGGACTCTATCTCTAGTTGTACACGGCTTAGAACATCTACCACGACGTTAGCTTTCCCTGTGTGGTATTCAAGCGTGAAGTCATAGTCTTTCAAGATTTCCAACCATTTCCTATGTCGTAAGGGCGCGGGTTCGAGTTATGGGAGGCGAAAGACTGTGCTCATATTGGTAAAGATATGGGGGACACATATGGTGTAGCGATAAAGTCACACTTACTGTGACTCAAGATGCTAGGTGCACAGCTGAGTGCCCAGGCCCAGCTCAATGGTACACAACTTCGCTAAATATGTGGCCTTAAGCCTCCAGGGCGCGGGTTCGAGTTGCGGGAGGTAAAAGACTGTGCGCATATTGATAAAGATATAGGGGACACATATGATGTGGCGGTAAAGTCACACTGCCTGTAACTCAAGGGGTTGGTTGCACGGTTGAGTGGCCCAGACCTTGACATCCATGAGATAAACTTCGAGATACGTATGCATATAATGATCAAGGGCTATAGTTTAAACATATCAACATGGTCAAAAGAGCATATAAGTCAACAATTTTTGGTTTCTTATCTTCACAAATCGTTGCTAGGAGGAGAAGAAAAGGAAGTGAGAGTTTGCTGGTGTGGATTTAGTGAGGAAAGGGAGTGAATCCATTGAAGCTTTGGTGAGGAAGAAACTCATCAAGTAAGGTAACTTCTCCACACCATACACTTGTGATTTCATAAAAAATGATGTCGTCGTTGCTGTCGTATGTTGGGTATGGTGTTAGGGATCTCTTGTAATGATTATGAGGGTCCCTAAGGCGAAAACAAGGTCTATGTGTCGCACAAACCCAAAATTCGAAGTGCATAATTCTGGGTTCTGCTGCATATAGTGCACTAGGTCAATAATCTAGCGCGCTAATTCATTTCTGTTTGTACAAAATCAGCAAAGTCCAAACATGGTTTAAACACTATAAATGGGTTCAAACTCGCTCTAAAATCTATCACACAACTCCAGCAAACTAAAGGAGAGATCTTAAGAGTTTGGAAACGCATTTTGGAGCGTCGAGAGATCGGATAGACTAGGACAAGCGTTGTGAATTGTCGGTAAAGCTGTGAGAATTCTATATTTCATTTCATTCACTTTTATTAGTTAATGGTCTATTGGTAAACATTGTTATTTGTAATCTCACATCATGTTGTTCTTATGTCTATTTATGATTGAATAATGTGACATGATGCCTTGTGACATGTTTCATTGATTCCAATTCCTATTTTTGATGTCATTTTTTATAGTTAATTAATGAAGAGCATGCTATTGGGATAAAGTGGGTTGAATTAGACTTGTATTCTATTCCCTTGAGCTTTATAGCCCAACTGGTTTTAAAATCCTAGAAAATTGAAACTATTGATCTTTGAAAACTAAAGTAGAGATTATCTAGTGTCCATTACATGAGAGATGTGCGGTTCATGGGGACATGGGTTTACCGAGGTTCCGACACTCACCACTACTCTTACGTGGCACACGAGTTATGAGACTCAGGGTGATCGACAAGAATGAGATAGATGATTTGTATTCATAGAGCGCGACTCTGCTTTTGGTGTGGAATATGTTGAGCACAGCTCCATATAGTAGTGGGAAAGGTTAGGTGATAGTTCTCACCGTCGAATATGTAGATCATCTCGACTTAGCCTGTGTCGGTCTATACATATTTAACTGTGGTATTTACTTGCATTACTTGTTTCAACAATTTATTTCGCTATTTTATACTTTTAAATACCATCTTTTATTTTGGACATGCGGCATAGAATTCTCGAGTTATTACTTAAATATTACTATACTCACCATCTAGTTTGTGACGCTGGGTGTAGGTCCATCGAGCAGCAGCAGACCGGGGAAGGAGAAGATCGACAACTTTCTTTGAGAATTTCGGCGACTCTCCTATCTTATTTTATATGACTTGACTTTTGTTGTATTATTACTATTTTTGTTTTTACTATACATTTTAGGTTGTACATTGGGTTGGGAGTATAGTTCCCTATTTTTAAGACTTATATACATGCATGTGATGTTGTATTTTCCTGGTTTCCCACACGTAGGGTTTTAAATAATAAAAGCTTATGCTGAAAATGATAAAGAAGTTTTAAATAAATCTGAATTTAATAATATATACGAACGTGTGTTTTGATAAATATAGGGACGAAATGCTGACTAATACGTAATTAAGTTTTATATGATTAAGATGAAGGCTTGATCACGGGATTAGGCCGGGCGGTACCCTGTTTAGAGGTTAGGGCCATCGCAGAAAGATTATGAGTTATTTTTTAAAAGAGGCATACTAGTTAGGTTCATAACTCAGTGACCGAGTTGGTTAGTGAGTTATGGATCGAACTAGGTCAGTCGGGATTCATTTAGGAAAACGGGTCCTGACAGAAAGTGTTCATAATGGGTGCTATAAGTTGTCTTCGGTTTGTCCTCTTCCTGTATACGCAACTGATGATAGCTCGATCTCAAATCTATCTTAGAGAAGAACTTTGATCCCCTCAATTGGTCAAACAAGACTTATATCCTGGGAAATGGATATTTGTCTCGGATAGTCACATTTTTCAATTGTTTTAATCAATTCACATCCTCAAACTGTCATCCTTTTTCTTTACAAATAACATTGGCGCTCCCCATGGCGATACACTCGGAGTAATGAAGCCTTTCTGAGTCAACTCCTCTAACCGCATTTTCAACTCCTTCAACTTGGTAGTCGTCATATGATAAGGTGTCATGGAAACTGGTCTCATACTGGGTATAAGGTCAATCATAAAGTCAGTTTCCCGATGATGAGGGATTCCCGGAAGGTCCGAAGGAAATACATCCGGAAAGCCTTAATCACTGGAATCTTCTCAATTAGAACTTTTTGTCCCTCCTCTCCCATAGAAGTCAACCTCGCAATGGTCTTTATCTTCGACAGACTCGCAACCCTACCACGGGTGGTGGCGCTGTTCGGTGTACAACTTCTAAACTCAAACAATGGAATACCAAGGATTTGGAAAGTTACAGTTTTGTGAAAAAAATCTATCTTGGTGTGATACGCTGCTAACCAGTCCATGCCCCGCAATACATCAAACTCATGACACTATAAGACCCGTAAATCAAATATCGTCGTGTGATCCTTAGTTTTAATTTTTCACTCCTTACATACCATATTAGGATAAATCCGTTCGGTTGAAACTATACTCAAAATCAAATAAGTGTATGCTCTAACCGGTGTCAACTCCAAAGCCCGAACTATGGTTCCCGAAATAAATGAAACGGTAGAACCAGAATCAAACAATGTATGCATATCTCGACCATTAATGGAAATTATACCTGCGACCAATTGACGCGAAACATCCCCATCATACCCAACAACTGCATGAATTCCTCCTTGAGTAACTAAGGTTGTGCTCCCTTCAGATGGCCGTGAATTAGGGTCTTTGCTCTGCATGTGTCATGTAGTCCCAACCGATAACAAATCACTTGTGGCCTCTAGTATGTAGGAGGCGGCTGAACTACACTCGTTGATGCGCTCGACTTTGGCCTAGTCGGTCCTCGACACTTGCTCCCATTCTGCTCAGATTGCCAATGTGGACGATGTGGCCCGAATGCTACGCTCTTTGTAGCCAAATGAGCATGAACACGTATATGTGCGGCAGTCCTAGTAGGAGTGTGTGGTGCCCTTGAAGCTGTACCTGAACGTGCATATCTACCAAAAAACCCTTCAAACTTTGGTTTCTTGAAACTACCACCCTGATTGTTCTGGTAACCCCCCAAAGTTACGATTCCCATAACCATACCGATCAAATCCAGGTTAAAACTGCATGAAACCTCCACGAAGTGATGCCTTACACTCAAGTGCTCGTTGGTGTGCCTAGTGATAAGTCTCAGATAAAGATGTCGCTACCATAGCACTAATATTTGACCTCGATCCATCAATAAATCTCCTCTTACGAATCCTATCTATCGGGACATACTCACGTGCGAACTCTAGCAACTTGTTGTACTTTGATGCATACTCAACCACTGCCGTATCGCCCTATACTAAGGCAAGAAACTCTCGAATCTTCGCATCCTTCACTAACTTTGGGAACCATTCGTCATAAAATAGACGCTTGAACTGTAGCCAATTCATATTAGTTATGCGTGTCCTCTCTATAAGCATCCACCACTTGTGTTCTTTGTGTTCTAATAAAAATGCCACCATATGTACTATGGTCCACTCATCAATATTCAGTGTCTCCATCCTCTTATCCATATTTAGTATCCATGCCTCAGCCTCAATGGGATCCTACTCTCCATAAAAGTGCAACACGTCGTGTTTCATAAATTCCTTTCTTTATTTTTCCCCTCCAGCAAGCCTTTGGATCTTCGTCCATTACAATTATGGCCGATGCAACTATAGCTGTAGCAGAGTCGGTCCCCTCATCCACAGGATGATCTTCCTTTATAGGCGTCAAGAAAGAGTTAGGTCCCTGCCTCACAAGTGCTCTCACCATTGCTCCCGTGTTTACCGATGCATCGGCTCTAATATGCGGGCCATATTCCTTTCCTGCGATTGCGACAGTTCCGCCAACCTCTGGTTTTGAGCATATCTCATTTCATGAATGGCCTTCAGATATGTTTCAGCCATAGCAGTCATGCGCTGCTCCATATAAGCACGCTAATTTCTCTCATCCATTTTCGTTGTTTCCCTCAAATTGCAGGAGTTTCTGCCTTGAGTGTTCATGATGCAACTGCATAGCAAATAAGAGTGAATTAGTCCTACATATCAAGAAAGTATGTAAAATATCTAAACGCGATAGATATTATAATACAAATCAAATAACATTATTCAAGTTTCTCAATCCATTCCCATCCTAGGATTCGTCATTTATGTATGTTAAGTTGACTTTGAACAAATGTCCCATACCATTGATTCGTCTAACTTAAACTTGATTCCATCGTGTGTCCACCGCTCATCCACAACTCCCAAGAGGCCATTGCAGAAATGGGTGACTTAGTTCCACCATATTACTACGCTCCTCAAGAGGCCCTTAAGCATGTAAGGTGACTTGATTCCACCATATGAGTGTGGCTACCCAAAAAACCTTACATGAAGTCAACCAAGGTAGGTAACAACGTCATCCCAAGTCATTTGTTAAAATCATGAATTCTAAATATACTAGTAGCAAGCCGCATTAAATAAATGAGCGGGCTCCCCACTTACTTTGTCTCGTCGAGTTAGACTCTCTCGGCCGACCTTGCACGCACGAGGCTTGATGTGAACCTCTTTGTGAATATAGACAAGTAAAACAACAGTGGCATTATTCAACGATTCGAAATCCAAAATTAATTATTAGAGCCCACTGAGACGGTCCCACGGGTCCCTCGTCGCTCGTTAGAGGGTCGAGTGGGGGGCCCACCCCAACCCATTTGAAAACATATTATTATTATGTTTATTTATAATATATCTATATATATATATTTTATTATTTTATTTTTATTTATTTTATTAATTATTTTTTGTGTTAACCGATTGTTGACTGGGTCAAAGGGTTGAGTGAACCAGGAGCATAGCTCCTGGTTCGTCAACCAAGGGGGATACCTTATTTGTGGAGTCTTGTTTTGATCTCTAAGAACCTCCTATATCTCCCTCTTCTTATTCTTTCTCCCTTCCCCCTTTTATGATCTAAGGTTTGTAAATAAATTGTGGTGGCTAGGGTTTACAATTTGGTTTATTTTATATTAGGGTTAATTTACTATAGGGTTTGGGAAAATTTATTAAATTGCCCATATGGTGGGTCGATTGAATCTTGGGTCCTCACAACTTACCCCCTCTTAGGGTGTCAATGGGGCGGGAAATCCCTACGGAGAACGGAGATTCCCTGTGACGGGAACAAAGATGGAGAATTTAAATGTGTATGGAGACAAAGTTTGGTAAGAAATTGGTTCCCAACATGGGAATGGGAAAGAAAATATTCCCACCAAAATCCCCGTAGGGATTCTCCATTGGGTGGGGATCCCCAAATGGTACGTCCGCTGTGAATCCCCATTTGTCACGAATAAATATATCTCGTGTTTTGTATATACGTACATAAAATATCATGTAACATGTAGGTGTATATACATTATATAAGGGTTTATATATTACCATAAAAATATACATATATAATTAAATACTCATCAAGAAACATATTGTAGTATATTATATAAACATATGATAATTAATCCAAAATATATAGTATATATGTTTCCTATAAAAGATATATACTATGCGATAATTCTGCAAGTTCCCATATGATGAATACACTATAGTAGCCATTGATTAACATTGGTGAATGCATCGCACTGTTTGCACACAACTTTGCACATCAACTTTGATATTATATGTATATATAGTATTATAAAATATGTATATTAAAAAATATATAATGATAAACTAAAATTGCACTACTAACCTACATTTTCAACTTTTATTTAATAATTTTAATGAAAGAGCATTTTTGGTAATTCAGTTGCCAAATAGGCTTCACTGTCAACCGTCAAGTTTTGCGATTATAATAGTATAGATATATGGTATTAGAAAATTTGTAATGATGCATATTGAAAATATTATGCTTTTAATTTTATTTAATATTATTATGTCAAAAATTATGAAACAGGAGGACCGAAAAAATAAAATAAAAATTATTACTTGACTATTTTTTTAGAGAGATGGGGATATAAATACTATTCCATCACCAATATATGCTTAAAACGAAATAAAATTTATTAATATATGTCAAATATCAAACATATTTACTCGTGCTATCTAGAATTTGCTAAATATATATACGAAGTGTTTTTATTATAAAATTGATTAATTATATGTTTTAAATTGTTTGTCGCCATATTATTAATTGAATCTAAAGACATAAACCTTAAATCCTTACATGCAAGATTATAGTTTTTCACAAGTTGGGCAAAGGAGTTGATTTTATCTTTTTTAGGTGATATGACAATTTTCCCATGGGGATTTGAATGGGGATTTCCCACTGGGAACTAAATGGAGAATAATAAATTTCGACCAGGATTCCCCATCACCGTGGAGATTAGACGGGGATGGGGATTCAAATTCTGAATGGGGATGAGGACGGGGACCCACTCCTCATCCCCTCTTGCCCCATTTCACTTTAAAAGCCCCGTACTTAATCATTGGGTCACCAATTAATTTAGTGAGCGGCTAAACGGACCTCAATTTTTGCTAAACATACTCCATTACTCAAGCATACCCTGATTTTGATAAATGTACCCCAATTTTATTTATATAAGTTTCAGAAATACCTTTGCTTACCCCATAACCCTCACAATCACCATCACCCCACAGTCCTCTTTGTTTCTTGGTTATTTTTCATTGCAAAACACTTGTACTAGGTCAGAAGTGGCGCAAAAGTTTTTTTTTTCGTCGAACAAGGTCAGATCTAGTCTCATTAGTGTCGTGGAAGTGAGAAAGAGCCGCCCAGGGTTTCGATCACACATGGTCGAGACCTTTTTAGAGGTATCGGTCGGCTTATACCGAGACACCTTTAGAGGTCTCAACCGACTCCAACCAAGACCTTTAAAAAGGTCTCGGTCTTGGTGGGAGCCGATTGAAACATCGAAAGAGGTCTCGAACTTGTGTAATCGAGACTTCCAAAGCGGGCTCGACCTTGTATGTCTGATACCCATGAGCGATAAGAACGAACATAAAAACTTCAAAACTAGAAAAATACATGAAACCGACCAAAAAACATCGCTAGATATTCTCGATTTCATTGATAATTTGTCAAAAAATTGCAAAATTCAAGCTCCAAACTAAAGCCTTAAACCTAACAACAAACCACAAACACCACTACTGACTCAAAAAAGCTAAAAAAGGCCACGGTTATTCAGACTCCACATTTTGCTCCTTTACCCCATTACTTCACTGTACTCCGTTTTTGAATTTTTTTACTACTTTACCCCCCATTTTTTGGAATTATTCCAAAACTATCCCTCACCCCAATGAATGTTTAATCCATCTTCTATCTTCATCCCAGCACCCTTCAATCATCTTCATTTCTTGGTTTTAGTCATTGTAGAACACTTGTACTTAGTCACCAAGTGTTGTAGGAGTGTTTTTTCATTGAACAAGGTTGGATGTGGTCGCGTTGTGTCCAATAAGTGAAGAAGTCTTGCCTGCGGGGTCTATATGGCTGACTCTGACCAATACCCCTAAAGAGGTAACAACCGACTCCGATCGATTCCTCTTTAGAGTTATCGACCGACTCCGACCGATAATGCAAAGTGAACTCGATTTTAATTGGTGACGGAGGATTCAGCTGAGACCTCTAAAGAGGTGTCGGTCATGTGTGTCCGACACCTCTTCAGAGTTGTCGGCTTTGTGTGACCGACACCCGCGAGTAACAAGAACGAACAAAAAAATTTTAAAACTCCTGAAAAATGCATGATAATTAATGGTGCATGTGCCCTAAGTCAATCCATTAACTGTTTTTATGAATACTTTTAGTTAATAAAATATAGGATTTCATTTGCTGTTTATTATAATTAATTTGCATGTTTACATTATAATAAGATCCATGGGTATTTACATAAATATCCTAAATGTCCCTATTCGATCATTATACTGGGAACTATAATGAATTAAGACTAGTGTGAGTCTTGATTGATGATCATATGATGATTATACGTATAGGGATACGAATTAAGATCACGAGTACTTGTTAGGGAACTAAGTATCTTGGACCGACCCGCTATGAGAACATCACATGGATTAAGTCATAGTTGTTTCTCATGATAGGTATATTTTTCACCCTCGACTTGAGATTGCCGAGAGACTTCAACATTAGGAACACAATAATTTGACACAATCAAACGTTGTCTTTAACCTAGGACGATTATAAAGGTCGTGATTGGTTACTTGTGTGAGCAATGTGATGAAGTTGTGTAATCGAGATAGAATTTGTCCCCTCATATAAAGAGAGATATCTAGTGGATCCTCGATGTGTTAGATCGTTAAAAGGCCTAGTCTAAGTGAATTGATATTGATCAATGTCACTTGGATATTTTCGGTCTACCTAGAGATCGAGACTAGTACGATCGAACATGTTGGATGACAATTCCATGCCTTATGTTTGATCAAAAGGATATCGTGTGACAAAAGGATGTTATATACACTATTGATTAGGTTGTATCAATTTGATATTCGTACAACTTGGGTAGTCATAATGTCTTGCTAGAGACTGCTTATGACTTGTATACCAAAATGTGTTTTGGTACACTGCCAACGTTGTATGAGCCTATTGGGTCGCACACTAAGAATGGTTTTGCGAGATTTTAAGATGATTCAGAAAAATGAATTTTATGTGATAAAATTCATGACAGAAACGTCCTTGTGGTGTATTACACTTATACTTCTTTAAGTAAGGGTATATATGTAATTTACTTAACCATCTATATACAAGGGTTGTATAAATAAACGCTTTAAGTTAGAACACAGGTACGAAAGAAAAAAGACCGAAACTTTATTTTCGTTTTAGAAACGACTTAGGGATTTTGGTATGCTCTGGATCGTTTTGGAGAGAAACAAAAAGGTTTGGTATTATCTCGAAGCTAGCACTTCAAATCACGGCCGTCGTTCGTGTGTGGACTGCTGATAGAGGGCGTTCGTCGTTGGCAGCACCTTAGAGATCGAACAACCTTCAAAAAGGTATATTGCGATTGAGGTATGATTAAGTTTTTCATGGTTTAAACATTTTTAATGGAATTAGATTCGGATCCTGTTAGGGTTTTTGTCAAAACTGTTTTGTAATCTCCGCTGCGTATGAACCCCAAAACCCAACAGTGGTATCAGAGCATTCGAGTTTGATTCCATTAAACTCATTGCATGCTTTCTTCTGATATATACATGATATATGATTGAAAGCATGTTAATAGTTGATGTATATGTGATATACATAAGTTTGATGTGAGATTTATTATCATGTTTTGCGTATATGATACATATATTCATGATTTAATTGAAATTAGTTTCGTACATGCTAGTAACCATGTTAGGTTAATTTGAATAATTTTAATGAATTGAGTTTCGTGTTCTATGATCCATGACACCATTAGGTTTGATTGGGATAGTAGTTCATGATTCAATTACATGTTTGTGATTATTTGGATGAAGACCGAAATTGCAAATAATTAATTTTCGAAATTATTTATTTATCTTGTTATATCTATTTTGTTATGAAGTTTCTATTTGATAAAGATAGATAACAAATTAGAATATGAGATAAATATCAAGAATCTTGTTATTGGTGATATACTAGGATTCAAATATCTTAAATCCAAATTAAATAATTAATTTTTGAAATTATTTATTTATCTTGTTATATCTATTTTGTTATGAAGTTTCTATTTGATAAAGATAGATAACAAATTAGATTAGGAGATATAAGCAAAATCGATTTCGTTATCCTTATTGGATAGGAGATAAATATGGAGAAGTTTGTTATTGGTGATATGCTAGGATTCAAATATCTAAAGTCCTAATTGGATTAGGATAAGATGATTAGTTAGATGTGGGCCCGGGTTAATTAAAAATGTTTTAATTGACTTAATTTTGGATAAATTAAGGGGTAAATTTAGTATAGTAAAATCAGCGAAAAATATGATTTTCTATAGCGAATTTCAATTTTCGGAATTGAGATTCGTCTTCTAAAAAAAAAAAAAAAAGGGCACTGCCCCCTGTACCCCCGTCCGCTGACCGGCCACCGGCCAATGGACCGCCGTCTAACTAATCCTAGCGCACAAAAACTCTTTTATTAGTGAACAGTATAAAAATCTCCAAATTGTTTAGTGATTTAAGAAATCAATAAAATATATGATATTTCATTGTTTACATAAAATCACTAAAACTGAATAAAATCCCTCAATTAAATTTTAAGTCTCACGCCATCCATTTTAAACACTTGTCAAGGCCTCGATCACACTAATACAGTTTAGCCATAGCTGGGTGTATTGTGTTATCTTGGTGAGACAAGTTGGTTAAGAGTTACCTAAATGTTTAAAATTGTCCGACTTAATAAAGCCATCAAAATAGTTTTGAGCTTTAGGCAAATGATGAGATAAAAACATGCTAAGACATAAGATGTCCCATATCTCATAAAAGGATCTAAAAATTACATAAGATGTAATTGGTAACTGTTACCTACCTAAATAATCTAGTTCTGTTTCATGCCATAGTCATAGAATTAGGTGAAATATGGATTTTAGTCCCCTAAATAAACAGTACGTTTTAGGAGGGTTGTTAATTTAGTGGGAGTCTATTCCTCTATGCTAAAATAAACTTTGCATAATCTTTATTGTAGATCAATGGCCTCTTCAAGTAACAATAATCCCGTGTCACTGCGATCCATCCTTGAGAAGGATAAGCTATCTAGGACTAACTTTCTTGACTGGTTCAAAAACTTGAGAATCGTTCTCAAGCATGAACGCAAGTTGTATGTCCTGGATGCTCCAATCCCTAAGGACCCACCAGCCAATGCTACGAAAGCTGTGAAGGATGCGCATAATAAGCATATCAACGATTCTACCGATGTTGCATGTATTATGCTTTGGCAACTATGGTTCCCGAACTTCGAAAGGACATGGAACTAATGGAAGCCTACGACATGGCTATAACGCCAAGGAAATGTTCGAACAACAAGCTAGGCAATAAAGGTTCGAGACATCAAGAACCTACATTCTTGCAAGATGACCGAGGGTGCGTCGCTTAGTCCTCATGTTCGAAGATGAAGGGTTATGTGACCAAATTGATAGACTCGATTTCCCGCCGCCAAGAGTTGGCTACGAATTTGATCCAGAATTCATTACCGAGAAAGTTACTCACAATTTGTGATGAACTACAATATGAATAATATGGAGAAATCAATTTCGAGTTGCATTTGATGCTCAAAACTCGCCGAACAAAATATCAAGAAACCCTTTAGTAATGTGTTGATGGTCCAAAAGGGAAAGGGAATGAAGAAGAAAAGCAAAGGCAAGGCTAAAGTTGTCAAGGCTGCTGCTGCACCTGTCGCAAAGCCTGTGCAACAAGTCAAGCCCCAGCCTGTTCCTGCTTCAAAACACCCAAAAGAAAAGGAAGAAAATTGTCATTTATGTAATCAAACCTATCTTTGGCATTGTCGTCTCGGACACATAAACGAGAAACGCATAACGAAGCTCCATAAAGATGGGCTTCTAGATTCATTTGATTTAAAAACATATGAAACATGCATATCTTGTTTACTAGGCAAGATGACTAAAAGTCCCTTTACTGGACACAGTGAAAGGGCAAGTGATTTATTGGGTCTAATACATACTGATGTATGCGATCCTATAAACACAATCGCTATAGGAGGTTATCGATTTCATTACATTTACTGATGATTTCATCAGATATGGTTACGTATATCTAATGAAACATAAAGCTGAATCATTTGAGATGTTTCGAACGTTTTCAAAATGAAGTGCAAAATCAACTTGGTAAAACTATCAAAATACTTCGGTCAGATCGAGGTGGTGAATATTTGAGCCAAGAATTTGATGATCATCTTAGAAATTGTGGGATTGTCTCCCAATTGACTCCACCAAAGAACTCCACGGTGGAATGGAGTTTCTGAAAGGAGAAATCGAACCTTATTAGATATGGTTCGATCTATGATGAGTCATGCGGATCTTCCATTATCCTTTTGGAGTTATGCATTACAAACTGCAGCTTTCGCTATAAATCGAGTTCCTTCTAAAGCGGTTGATAAAACATCATATGAGATATGGTACGGGAAGATACCTAGTTTGTCTTTTCTTAAGATTTGGGGTTGTGAGGCTTACGTAAAGCGACAAGTCTCAGAAAAACTAGCACCTAAATCTGACAAGTGTTTATTAGTGGGGTATCCTAAGGAAACAAAAGGATATTACTTTTATAATCCCGGTGAGAACAAAGTATTTGTTGCTCGGTATGGTGCCTTTATGGAAAAACAGTTTATTTCAAAAGACACTAGTGGGAGAGAAATAAATCTTGAAGAAGTTCAAGAATCACAAGTAAACATCGAACCGCATCGGAAGTTCAACAACGTTCCAAACCAGTTGAACCTCCACAAGTGACACAAGGCCCACGTAAATATAGTAGGGTAAGACACGAGCCGAGAGATATTCGAATTTCTCATTACCGATTGTCGTGATGTGTTGCTTATAGACCAAAATGAGCCCACCACTTATCGGGAGGCTATGTCTCGGACCAGACTCGGATAAATGGCTAAGCGCCATGAACTCGAGATGCAATCCATGTATGATAACCTTTGGAACTTGGTTGATTTACCTAAAGGTGGTAAGACCATTGGATGTAAATGGGTTTTCGGAAGAAAACCGACATGGATGGCAAAGTGCATACTTTTAAAGCAAGACTTGTAGCAAAAGGTTTCAGCGGACTCAAGGTGTTGATTATGATGAAACTTTTTCGCCAAGAGCCATGCTTAAATCCATAAGAATTTTAATTGTCATTCTTGCATATTATGACTATGAAATATGGCAAATGGATGTAAAAACAAAGATTTCTTAATGGAAAGCTACTTGAGGACGTGTATATGATACAACCTCGAAGGTTTTGTACATCTTGAGAATTCTAGGAAGGTATGCAAGCTTCAAAGATCCATTTATGGATTAAAGCAAGCTTCTCGAGTTGGAATCTTCGTTTTGATGAAGCAATCAAGGATTTTGGTTTTATTAAGAACGAAGATGAGCCTCGTGTATACAAGAAGGTCGGTGGGAGTGTAGTTGTTTTTCTGCATGCTACAGTATGTTGATGATATATTACTCATTGGAAATGACATCCCAACATTGCAAAGATGTCAAGTCTTGGTTAGGGAAGTGTTTCTCAATGAAAGACTTAGGAGATGATGCCTATATCCTAGGGATAAAGATCTATAGGGATAGATCTAAGAGGCTAATCGGTCTAAGTCGAGTGCTTACATAGACAAGGTGTTGAATAGGTTCGGTTGCAAGACTCTAAAAGAGATTGTTGCCAATGTTTCATGGCATAAGTCTCAAGAAGACTCAATGTCCTAAGACAAATGATGAGCGAGACCGTATGAATAAGATTCCATATGCATCGGCCTATTGGATCTATCATGTATGCCACGTTATGCACTCGACTTGATGTATCATATGCTTTGAGCACTACAAGCGAGATATCATCGATCCAGTGAGAGTCACTGGATAGCAAGAAAGAACATCCTTAAGTACTTAAGAAGGACTAAGGAAGTGTTCTTAGTTTATGAAGGTTTTGAAAATGATCTAGTTGTAAATGGTTACACAGATGCAAGTTTTCAAACTGATATAGATGATTTTAGATCGCATTCGGATATGTGTTTACTTTGAATGGGGGTGCGATAGAAGTCGGAAAAGTTCGAAGCAAGAGATCGTGGCGGATTCTACAACAGAAGTGAGTATATTGCGGCGTCCGTCTGATGAAAGGAGGCGATTTGGATCAAAAAGTTCATTTCGAACTAGGTGTGGTTCCCAGATTGCTAACCCTGTTTGTTTGTATTGTGACAATAACGGGGCAATAGCACAGCCAAGGAACCTAGATCACACCACAGATCCAAACATATACTCAAGCGTTTTCATCTCATCGAGAAATTATTGAGAGGGAGACGTAAAGATTTGCAGAGTACCTACTGAAGACAACGTTGCGGATCCATTGACTAAAGCTCTTCCACAAGCAAAACATGATGGTCATGTTAGATCAATAGGCATTAGATGCATGTATGATTGGCTCTAGTGCAAGTGGGAGATGATGGGGCATGTGCCCTAAGTCAATCCATTAACTGTCTTTATGAATACTTTTAGTTAATAAAATAGAGGATTTCATTTGTTGTTTATTATAATTAATTTGCATGTTTACATTATAATAAGATCCATGGGTATTTACATAAATATCCTAAATGTCCCTAGTCGATCATTATACTGGGAACTATAATGAATTAAGACTAGTGTGAGTCTTGATTGATGATCATATGATGATTATACGTATAGGGATACGAATCAAGATCACGAGTACTTGTTAAGGAACAAAGTACTGGACCGACCCGCTATGAGAACATCACATGGATTAAGTCATAGTTGTTTCTCATGATATGTATATTTTTCAGTCCTCTGACTTGAGATTGCAAGAACCTTCAGCATTAGGAACACAGTAATTTGACACAATCAAACGTTGTATTTAACCGGACGATTATAAAGGTTGTGATTGGTTACTGTGTGAGCAATGTGATGAAGTTGTGTAATCGAGATAGAATTTGTCCCACTCATATAAAGAGAGATATCTAGTGGATCCTCGATGTGTTAGATCGTTAAAAGGCCTAGTCTAAGTGAATTGATATTGATCAATGTCACTTTGATGTTTTCGGTTACCTAGAGATCGAGACTAGTACGATTGAACATGTTGGATGACAATTCCATGCCTTATGTTTGATCAAAAGGATATCGTGTGACAAAAGGATGTTATATACACTATTGATTAGGTTGTATCAATTTGATATTTGTACAACTTGGGTAGTCATAATGTCTTGCTAGAGACTGCTTATGACTTGTATACCAAAATGTGTTTTGGTACACTGCCAACGTTGTATGAGCCTATTGGGTCGCACACTAAGAATGGTTTTGCGAGATTTTAAGATGATTGAAAAAATGAATTTTATGTGATAAAATTCATGACGTAAACGTCCTTGTGGTGTATTACACTTATACTTCTTTAAGTAAGGGTATATATGTAATTTACTTAACCATCTATATACAAGAGGTTTGTATAAATAGACGCTTTAAGTTAGAACACGATACGAAAGAAAAAGACCGAAACTCTATTTTCGTTTTAGAAACGACTTAGGGTTTTTGGTATGCTCTGGATCGTTTTGGAGAGAAACAAAAAGGTTTGGTATTCTCTCGAAGCTAGCACTTCAAATCACGGCCGCCGTTCGTGTGTGGAATGCCGATAGAGGGCGTTCGTCGTTGCGCGCGCTTAGAGATCGAACAACCTTCAGAAAGGTATATTGCGATTGAGGTATGATTAAGTTTTTCATGGTTTAAACGTTTTTAATGGAATTAGATTCGGATCCTGTTAGGGTTTTTGTCAAAACTGCTTTGTAATCTCCGCTGCGTATGAACCCCAAAACCCAACAATAATGACAAAAAATAGTGGGTTTTGCTCGTAATCACTTAATATTTTCGATTCCATCGAGACTTTATACCTAAAATGTACGTAAGATTTAACCATCAAATCGAAGCCTTAAACTCAACAATAAAATCATAAACAATACCGCCTCGAAAAAAAAAACTCCATAAACCTCGAAATCGTCACTAAAAGAAATGATAAATACACTCATGGCGTCAAATCAATGTGGTTTTGTTTGGATTTCGTGGAATTTGAATTGGTGGTGAGAATGCAATTTGATAAAGAGGTGACTGGGGTATGCGCGAGTGGGGTGAGTAGGGCATGGGTGGGTAAAAACTTTTTATATGGAGGGGTAGTAAGGTCATTTCATTAGGGGCTGAAAAAAAAATAAAAACGGGGTAAAAAGAGCAAAACGTGGGATCCGAATAGCCTGGGCCAAAAATATCCAAGAAAACCAAGAAAACAACATGATAATAAGTGAGGAATACACCCACGACGTCGAATCAATGTGGTTTCACTCAGATTTGAGCTAAAAGTGAGAGCGTGATTCAAGAGAGGGGTGTCTGGGGTATGGGCGAGTAGGGTATGGGTAAACAAAAACCTTTTTATATGGAAGGGCAGTTGAGTCATTTCACACATGTATTAAATTTTACAAAATTAAGGTCAATTTAACAAAAATTAGGGTCCTTTTAGCTGCTTCGTTGATTTTAATAAAGGTTGATAATTTGAATATCCTCTAGAAAGTTAAAAGTAGTACAAAAAATTTAGGAAAAAAATAAATAAAATTTTGTTGTATTTATTTGGAGTTTTGATTTTAGAATTGTTAGAGTAACATTCTTTTGACACTGAGATTGAGCACCGACCAACTCGGTTGCCACGCGATGCACCTCAAAATATGTGCATGCATCACGAGGTACATCGTGAGGCAACCGAGCCTGTCGAAGCACAATTTTCCTTTCATTTTTACTTGATTGAGTTAAGTGGAACTGTGGGAATCAAAGAGTACAGTTTCATCTTAGCCACAAAGAAGGGCAGAGTTTGGAAGTGAGTGAGAGCTGTCACTGAGCTTGACAAGATATGAATAGGGAGGTTAGGGACCCATAGAGACGTTGATTGAAGTGTATAAGTGTAAGGACACTGCTCCACAGGTCCTACTCCGGGACAGACTCGAGCAAATTTTAGTTTATTGATTCATATCCCCTTCATTTTTGCCTTATAAGGGTTGTTTAAGGGATGGCATATATGGATCATTAACACAAAGTCATAATAGAGTAGGGGAAGGTACAATACTTTATTTCTATTTTTGTACAAATAACATCTTTGCATGGTGTACAAATTTATTCAACAAACTTTCAAAATTATAGGCGTCAAACACTAGAACAATTTTAGTATTTAATAGAAATTTTTAAATCCCTATTAAATGGGTGTTATTAAATAACACATAATTGATAGAATTTTAAAAAATATTTATGTAATACATGTATTAAAAATTAAAACATAACACATTTTCACATGACATTTAATAACACTTTATTTAATAGGGGTTTTAAAACTTCTATTAAATGTCAAAAATGTTCTAGTGAAAGTCCGTTTGATGCTGATTGAGATGCGCGGATGAAGATGTTGGTATATGAAATCTAATTAACAAAACCCTAACAACTTAATTCGTATATATAAAAAGTATACGTTGAAGTATTTACAAAAATACAAGATATATTTACATGTGTGTGCTTGTATTTATATACCTACCTAAAAGTTGGGAGAAGAGATGGATGTTTTGAAATTGTGGTCCTTTTTATCGGTCTCTTTAATAATTCACAATGGATACATCGATTTTCACCAATCAAATCCATGTCGAAGAGAGTACGGTTATAAAGCCTAATTGGGACCACTCGTGTTGATTCAATGCATGAATTACTAAAATTACAACTGTGATCTCTTAATTTCCTCAGTATTCAGTTTTCTTAATAATGTATTTCGAATTTAAATAAATTAGATTTAAATTGATCGAGTTTAAGAGGGTTTTCTTATGGCTCTCCGCTTTAATCGAAGATATATGTAAGTCATTTTATTATTATTATTATAAGGGTGTATTCGAGGCACGATCCCGACTATTCTTAAACTCGATGGCGCCTTTAATCGAGAGTTTTTTTTTTTTTCATTAATTCACAAGATTCCATCGGATTAAAGAAAAACAATTCAATTTTACTTAAAAACTCAATAAACAAGAGTTGAACATAAAATACGCATGCGATTTTTTTCTCCGAAAATAGATTATATCTTTTAGACAATTGCTTTACTGATAAATTCACATTGTTTTATAAAGTTGATGTTTTCGGATTATGTGATTTCTACGTTGTATTAAGTACTTATGTTATCAATCTTTTGTCGCCACCCAAAAAAAAAAGAGAAAATGTATCAATCCACCAAAGTTAAAGTTGAAATAATTGAATGACTAAATAGATTCCAATGTTGCTTATAATATCTTAAGATAAGACAGATACACTAATGACGACAATTAAGGACTAATCTTAATCAACAGTTATACCAAAAACCAGACAAAAACAACTTGGATTAATGAGAAAAATTAATTAAAGAGTTACCTCCATCAAAACGTCTATATCTTTCAATTCGCCTCTGACTATCAAATGAAATGTGAATAATAATCCACCCTCCTCTTTTTGAAACAAGGGGCGCTTTTGACTAAATGGAAATAACTCTAATACATAAACTGTTCTCTTAGATTTTTGTCATGTTATATATATAGTCGGAGTTTTATCTTTAATAATATCATAATCGAAGAGGACAGCAATATATGATCAATAATTTAAATTTTTTCTTATTTCTTAAGTTTAAAATTGAGACTTCAAATTAAGAGAGAAGACACTTGACCATAATTAAAACACTTTTTCTAACAATTTTTTTTGTTATCGTAATTTTTTTTTTGTCTTCAAAATATATACAAATTTTTTTTCTAAATTTTACTTATAGTGAATAATAAAAATTTATGACACGTGTGAAGATTGCGATAGGTAACTGCGGCGGTTTCAGTTCAATGGCATCCAAACAAAGAAGAACATCTCGGATGACGTCACAAGGCATTGTCAGCCCGAACAAATTGTGTGTTCATCAAGCACAGATATTTCTGCTATTCAACGCACAGCATCATGCCACGTGTATAATTTGAAGAGAACCCACAAGTCCAACTCTTTAAACGTGCCCTAAATACACTCCAATGCCTCCATCTGATGAGCCGTTGGATCCCACGTGATCGGCGGACTGTGGCCAGAGGATCCGATGCCCGCCACGTGGCAGGGTCTCGCACGGAGGACTAAAGGGAGAGGTGTCAGTGATCAGCACTACAATCTCTTGTTTATATATACTCCTCAATTACACACTCTCTCTCTCTCTCACTCTCTCTTAATTGCGAAATTCCATGTGTGTGTGTTTTGTGGTTGCTTTGCTTTCTCCCTTAATTTGTTGAACTCTTGGAGGCTATTAGCTTTGATTTATTTCAGATCTCTTCGGTGACTTTCTTCTCTCTTTCTCTCTATACATATGTCTATGTGTTCATTTTGTGATTTGGTTTTGGGGTCTGTTTGGCATGATATCTTTGTAGGGGTTTTTTTTTTTTTTTTGGATTATTGATTCACTAGGCCAGAAACCATGAATTGCGGAGACTGAGTGGTGGGTGTGTCATGTGTTCCTAGTTATTTTGAGTCCGAAAAAGTGGGAAAAAAAAAAAGAAAATTTTTTGTTATTTTTAGATGTTTAGGTTTTTTTTTTTTTTTTTTTTCTATAGCTAGATGGATGGGAGAGCAGATCCGTTTTGAGTTCTGATTAAGTCCACCCACGTCATCACCACTACTATTATAACTTCAAGTCATCGAAACTAGGGCTTTTGATATCCGTTGGTATCCACTCGAGCCTCACTATTGTCAGGTGCAATCAATCTGAATTGAACGTATATCCTTTTTTTGGTTCTCTATTTTTTTTATTTTTTTTTTTTTTGCAAAGAGGGGGTTGGAATTGTGGTTTGTTTTGATGGGTTTTTTTTTTTTTTTTTTTTTTTTTTTTTTTTTTTTCATTTGCAATCTTGAATCCATAGTCTTGCATGGGGGGTGATGATTCACACAGTCGCTGTTTGCGGATGTAGCACCATCAAGATTCACAGCAAAATGGACGGTGGCGATTGGCTTGATTCAATACCCACCCACCATGTTTCCAAGTGAGAATCTTGATGATGCTGCATCGGCCATAAGCGACTTCTCAACCAACAACAACAACAACAACACCACATGTGCTGCAGTAATCGCTACACTACACTACTCAACAGAAAATTAAGGTGAATGAATTGCATCCCATCTCTAGCTAATTTATTTTAAGTTTTTTAAGATTCAATGATCCAATTACTTCATAGAAGTGAGAGTATTTCTTTTCCACTGCAATATAGCCGTGGTTGGCTGATTTAATTACCTTATTAGCTATATGGAGACCTAATTAACCATATTTTAACATTTCATTTTTTTGTAATCCAACTTTAATGGTGTTTTTAAAAAAAAATTGAATCAATGTATATAATTAATTAACTTAAGCAACTTTGTGTTTGTCGTGCTGATGATTTTATATAATTATTATATGAGTTCGTTATGGGTTCTAGTACTGTGTTTTCTAGTAAGTTACTATAAATTGATTATTTTATAGGGTTCTGTGTGAATATATATACTAGTGTTTTTTTTTGTTTTGTCTGTTCATCAGGGTTTGGAGTTTTGAAACTTGAAACTCTTGTTTGGGAACTTGAAGTACACTACTATATATACTGAGTACTGATCATATCATGTATATATATTTTTCATATATAGTGAACCAACAAACAGGTATAGCTAGCTGGGAACATGTAATATGGTGGGGTGCTCATGGTCTTAAAAATCACTTTCTATCACTCAATTTGGTGGACCAGCTAGCCTTGAAAGACATCTTGCACAAGTTGGTCCTTTCAAAAAAAGTACTCACCAATATTTCTTCATCTATCCATTATATATACTTTTTTATCAAAAAAAATCCATTATACTTACTGGATAAACTAAAATTGTCGATCATCGAAACTTAATATTGCTGGATCTCACTATACAAAATATGTGGCTTTATAGCTAGCCCTTCTGTATGATTTTCTCGATATTTATTCAGATACAGTACTACTGTACACATTTTACATGTACTTTATAACATAGTATGTAAATTCCTACATGAAATTAAGTTTTAAGTCTAAGATAGTATTTTTTGAATGAATGAAGTCTAAGATAGCATTAATTATATGTAGGATATCAATATATATATGGATGCAAGATGGTAGAGTAGTGATAATGAGAAGGCTCTAGCTATTGAGTTAATATCGAAATATTGGTCGCTGATGCATCTCCATCCATGGACTGTGCATATATATTTATCTAAAGTGTCTGTCAATCCAACTAAGATAAATCATTATAGAGTTGACTTCATTTTTTTCATTTTTTTCGTTATATTTTTTTCATGATCATATAAATTGATCCATCCATGGATCAAATCTTTCCATTCAGCACAACTTAAAGTAGGTAATGACGATGCATGCAATACATTTTTAAGGCCTTTTTAATCAAGATGCATTAATTCCAAAAATTATTCACCCCTATATATGGGTACCCATTTTTCTTTCAATTTTAAAGTATTATATTACTATTCCATCATCTGAGTATATTCTTCAATCAATGAAATCTCATTTTCTTTTTCAATTTTACCCCAATTGCAATCTTCTCTCAATTCTCATGTGTACTTTTGTATATGCATGATAATTGGTTGTATCTCTTTGTATATAGGAGTGTATGATGATAATTGGGTTTGTGTGCGGTTCTTTTATATTGAATGTATTGAACCAATAATGATTAATAAATTGTTAGAACAATACACAAAAAAACATGCATATAATTGAACCATTGTTATATCATGCTTGCACTAATGGCAATGTCCTAAGACGAAACTTTCCTCTAATTCGGTATATGAATGCTTCAAGAGGTTCGTCTCCAGGATACAACTGGATTGATCTTTGACTACACACCAACCAAAAGATTTTTTCTTCTGCAACAGCAACAAATCTCTCTCTAAAAAATCAGGAAAAACTATCTTAAGTTCGAAATTTTCCTCTATTCATCAATGAAGTTAAAAACCATTTTTATAAATCAAAACCTACCTCTTTTGAACAGTTACAACTGTTTAAAACGAGGTCATTAGTGGTGTGGTTAATTAACCACCAATTATCCCACTAATTACACACTTTTTAAAAAACTAAAAGTGGTAACTGTTCACTACTAATTACACTTTCGAAAATAACTAAATTTAATGTAAAAAGTAAAAATTTTGTGTTGTGAATTGGCTAAGTTATTTTAACATTAGCCCAAGCCAAATCAAAGACATATTAAATATCAAGTATTTAATGTGTATTAATCAATGGGGAATACCCATGGTCTTTTCCCTCCAACCCCACATTCACTTAACTAAGTCTTTCAAGTGAAAGATTTCTTATAAGGAAAGAAACAAAAGTTTCTTTCCCATGTGGGACTAATGTTGGATACAATACAAACTCAAATATAGTTCAACATAAATGTTATTTTTTACTTAATTCAAAAAAATATAAGTTATCAATATTTTTTTGATCGACTAATTCTATAGAAGTTAGTCCGACGTTACAACTCAATAATCCAAACAATAACTCAAAAGAAATTAAGAAAATATATTGTAGTTATCAATAATCGAACTCATAAGTCTTATAGTGCTTCTTAATTTCTTTATTTTATCACTATCAAGATTTTTAATTAGGGGATTTGCAGGCTAGGTCATCTTTGAAGATATGTATATCATTATCAAAATGCGTACTATCTTAATTTCTTTAATTAATTTAAATCTTTGCATTTCTGATTTTTTTATGAGTTTTACAGTACATCCATTCATATCATCTCAATTTTTTATGCATTTTAGTGACACGTTTATTTGTCGCCAAACACATGAATTACTTTTAAAATTAAATTTTTTACAAGAATACTTCCATCACATTCATAATTGCACTCTACTTTTACCTACCATCCAACTTAAATATTAATTTGAAAATGATACTTTTCAATGAGATGGGATCATGAATCCGTAATATATTTCGTAACAATTAGAATTACGTAATCAATTGAGTGACCCAAAATGGTTTGGTCCCAAATTTAGGAGCAAGAAGTTATGGGTTCGAATTTATGTGAAGGCAAGTTTTTTTTTAATTATATATAAAAAAAAACATTTAGAATAATGTATATGTAGTGTTATTGTTTTTATTTATATAAAAGTTTGTTACTAATTAAGAATGAAGAACACGTTATTAATTGTGGAAGACACCACAGCTACTGTTGAGTTGTCGAGGTATCTGAGTTGCGTTGCTGCCAACATACACGTCTCATTGTTTTATTTAATCTAAAGAAAATGATTGATAGGGTGACCCATTTTAGAATATGAAAACAAAATATCTGTTCGGACTTTTTGAGTCCGGACCCAAAGATTTTTTTGTTAATAATTTAAGATATCTATCTAAGTAAAAGACTTAATTACCCTCTACCCCAAACACCAATAATGAATTTAAATTAAGGGTCTTTATGTCTTTTTGATTGTTTGAGTCTGAACTTTTTGAGTCCATCTAGCACTACCCAAATGAAAATTAGCTAGGTTATCCATCATTTATGCATCGAAGTATGTACGCACATAAATTGATGCACGTGATCTTAATAAACATCAACAATTAGTTATAAACCAATTGGGAAGCTCAATTGTTTGATATGAAATTTGAAAGTAAATTGATGTCCATCGTTTTTGCATAGAAGTATGTACGCACATAAATTGATGCACGTGTATCTAAGAAACATCAACAATTAGTTATAAACCAATTGGTGTTAGAACAATATACAAAAACATGCACATATGTTAGTACATACATATAATCGAATCGTTGTTATATCATGCTTGAATTCAATTACAAAGAACGAAATTAAAATAATACCAGAGGCTTGCACTAAATTGCAATGTCCTTAGACGAAATTTCCTCCAATTCGGTGTATGAATGCTTCAAGAGGTTCGTCTCCAGGATACAACTGGATTGATCCTTGATTACACACCAATCAAAAGATCATTTCTTCTGCAACAACAAAATCTCTCTCAGAACCAGAAAACTCTTAATTTCGAAATTTTTCTCTATTTTCTAATGAAGTTACAAACCATATTTATAAACCAAAAAACTCCTCTTTTGAACCATTACAACTGTTCAAAACGAGTTTTGAAAACGAAAAATGGTGACTGTTCACCACTAATTACCACCTTTCGAAAATAACTAACTTTAATGTAAAAAGTAAAAATTTTGTGTTGTGAATTGACTAAGTTATTTTAACATTAGCCCCAAGGCTCAAGGCCTAATCAAAGACATATTAAATATCAAGTATTTAATTTATATTATTCAATGGGGAATACCCATGATCTTTGCCTCCAACCCCACATTCACTTAACTATGTCTTTCAAGTGAAAGATTTCTTATCATAAGGAAAGAAACAAAAGGTTTCTTTCTCATGTGGGATTAATATTGGATACAATACAAACTCAAATATAGTTCAACAATTGAGAGGCTCAATGGTTTGATATGAGATTTGAAAGTAAAAGATCTTGAATTCAAACTTTGGTAGCTGCAAAAGTCGTTTCTTTCCTATTAAAAAAAAAACAATTAGCTATAGGTGTCTATTTCGGCCCTTGGGGTTCCCAGCAGCTGCTTATACCCTTAAGTTTTTTTTAAAAAAAAAATATTTCGTCAAAGTATTCTACCAAAAAGCAAGAAGTTCCAAGTGTACGTAGTAGTAGTAGTATTGCATCACTATAGAATGGAACAATAGATGGATGTAGTCTCTAGCTTTTGGCAGAAAATTATAATATATATGAAAAAGAATTACAAGAGATATTTGTTAATTACTTTTCTTTTGATGTGTAGATATTTGTTACTTTCTTCACAGAAAAAAAATATCCGTCCAAAAATTAATCTTTCTATAAGTGATTAGGATGCAATTTTCTTTACATTTAAGAAAAAATAGTTTGATTGATATATTTATTTATGCTTTATACTAGGTGTGCAATAATTTTTTTTTCTCGACACGAAACATGTCAAATGTCAATAAATGGCAGCACACTCGTATATATATCCTTTGCAAAATTCTTTACCAAAGAAATTAAGCGTTAATTAATTAATACAAAAATTTAGTTTGTATATACTCATCATAAAATTTGAGGATTTAGGAAATATCTAACCAAAAAAAAGCCAAAAAAAGAAAAAAAGAAAAAAGTGTTGATATACAATTATATATGGTCCCTACACGCTTTCAAGAGCAGGACCACTGCAGATACACTTCGTACTAAATAGATCTTTGTTGTTGTCAATCTATTTATAACACACGCACACCTCGAGAGTTGTGTTCACATTCCTTGATGTGTATCACATATGGATATTAACTTGGGCCCATTAAATATCGAAAGTGAGTGTTCAAAATGAATTGCAAACGCATTTTTTCAGGCGGTAGAAGAGAAAAAAAAAAAACTTCGTTCTCTCTCTTCAAATTAGGGTTTCCCCAAAGTAGATCTGCTGGGGGATCAAGCCCGTCGACAGCCCCTCCAAGACCCTTTTGTTTAGTGTTTGTCTTCATCTTTCTCCCTTCCATTTTACGTTTGTCTTCATCTTTCTCCCTTCCATTTTACTTTTTCTCCTCCCTTGATCTCTACTTCTAGATCCGATGGATCAGCGTCGGCCAAAGGTAGATCTTCTACTGCGCCTGACAAGTGTTAATAGATCTTCTAGATCTACTTTTATGTGTTTGAATGGAGGAGTTGAAGGTGTTGCTAGGGACTTGAAGGGAGCGACTGCAGAAGAGAGATGGAGTTAGAGGTTGAAGAAGAGGGATTTGGGGAAAAGGAAGGCACTCCATCACGGTGGAGTTGTTTGAGATTTCTCCTGTTGTCCCTTGTAGGGTTGTTTTCCTTTTTTTGTCAAGGCTTTCTCTCGGTGTATAACTGATGTTCTTCCCCATATATCCATTGTGCCCAAAAGGCCTGCAATGGTGGTTTGTGCCGAGGCTTTATTTGCTTATGTTGTTTTTATGGAGACTAATCTTCGGAGTTGTATTGCAGTTGTATAGAATCTCACAAATTTTATCAATGAAATTCATTGTGCTTTGTCATTAAAAAAAAAGTAGAAGCATTTTTTCATATTGTGGAGTTCAATATTAATTATCTTTTTTATACTATTCCACCAGAGAGATATAGTAATGCCTTCCACTATATCTCCTAAAATTAATACATTCAAACATATATTATGATAAGTCAAAGTTGGTTGCTGTTATCACTTCCTAGAGAATTTTTTATATGTTTGTGTTCCATTGAAGGTACTGACATAAATGATTGATGAAATTTTTATTGCACTTAAAAAAAAAAAAATCTTAGACGTAAGAGAAACCTTCCTTCTCAAAAAAAAAAAAAAAAAAAAAAAAAAAAAAAAACAAGACAAGTTAATTTCACAGATTGTCACTCAAGATTACAGTTCGTAACACTTTGGTCACTAAACTTACATTTGTCCAAAATATATCACTCAACTTTACAAAACGTTTCAACAAAATAACTCCGATCACTCTCCGGTCAAAAATCCACCGGCGATGTTGATGTGGCGCCACGTGGGATTTCATGGGAAGTCACTTAAGTTTTTAAGTGATGACATGACATGCAACACACACACCCACCCACCCCCTCTTAGTTCACCCCACACTCATTACACATATTAGGGCTCGCCCCCCCCCCCCCCCCCCACCCCACCACCGGCTCGTCTTCTTCGACGCTCTCTCTCTCTCTCTCTCTCGCAACCAATCGGCTTCGACTTTATGGGGCAAGGTCTCGGTCGTGCTCTCCCCCCCCCCCCCCATCGCTGGCTCGTCTACTTCCTCGCTCCCTCTCTCTCGCGGTACCTCTCTCTCGCGCAACCAATCGGCCTCGACTTTACGGGGCAAGGTTTCAATGAAAGAGATTTATTCTTCGTTTAAATGTTAATGGTTATTGATTGCACTGGTTTTTTTTTTTTGACTGAAGATAGATCAAACGGGCAGTTTAATGGACAAATTTTGTTGGTTAGATATGCAACTTCATCAACAGAGTATTTACAGTTTTTGTTTTTGTTTCATAATAATGCTACATAGATTGATGATGTTATGACATGGTTTGAGAATCTCAATTGATTTGTATTGAGCGATTGACCGAGTAATGTGTATGGTTAATTGGGATCATTGAGGTGTTGTTGTAACTTATTGTTTCTGCTTGATTAGGATTTGTTATGTCGGCTCTTAAATCGAAAGAGCTTGGCGAAGCTGCTATATTGAGGGAGTTCATTCGTTCTCTATCTTAATTACAAGAATTAGAATTCTTCTATTTCACATAAATACCATCTTAAATTGTTCTGTCTGGTTTATTTTTTTGGTTTTACATGGTTTTTTGGGTCATGTTTCTCAGCTCAGGGGTGTGACCTTTTGAATATATTTAACTGTTTGGTTTTTATGGTTTTGTACATGTCAATGGACATTTTTAACATCCTTATCATTGTAGGAATCATTTTCACAATGGAGATGATGGTCAAGAAGAAGTGGAGAGGAAAAAAAGTAACAGCAAGGAGAAAGGAGCCTGAGGAATTAGAGATTGCGGCTGCGCAAAAAAAGATGTCTAAGAAAGGCACAGTACGTATGACTTGTCAAACTTGTCATGTTGAAGGTCATAATAAACGCCATCATACTAATGGTCAAAACAAGGTATATCTTTATTGATTATAAAAGTGTATATGTTATTAAAACAGTTGTTATATTTTTGTGATGTGACTCGCATTTATATAATATTTAGATAAAGAAATGGCCAAGTGAAGGAGTTCAAGTGGATGGGAATTCTACATGTGGCAAGGCACCTCTTGAGCAGGTATGTATGTTACAGTGTTGGAGGGATTGGAATGGTTTGGAATTGAATTCCATAATTATTGTTGGATTTCTACATTAATGTGTGGTTTTACTTTCTTAGTATTAATAATGTATTTCAAATTTTGACAGCATAACCTTTTTACAACTAATGCTACAAAATCAAGAGCGAAGATTTCCCAACCCCTTCCTGCAATGCCAAGTATGATGGATTTTTCACAACCTATTCCAATGATTTCTCCAAAATCAAGAGCGAAGATTCCAGTTGTTTGACATTGTGGCGGTGGAAGAGGTGGAACAATTGGAAGAGGTGGATGATGTATGAATGTGGAGACTACGTCTTCTTCGTGAAGAGAAAGGATGGGACTGTTTTTTGGATATCTAGATGAAATTCCCACGTTGGATGAAAGGAAGTGTATTATGGAACATGTTGTTTGGTAGTTGGTAGACAAATTTTTTTGTCCCATTTTTTGTAATGACAATTTATTTTTTGTGAGAATCAGCAGTTTCGGTATCAATATTTGCATGTTTTTTCCCTATTAATCAGAACTGCAGAAATGGAGTTGATATCTTTTTATTTAAGACCAATGTATGTTGAGGATACCATTTATGAAATCATGAAAAAACAGCAAGGTGGGAGGAACCTGCAGACAAGTTGCCCAAATTGCATTTTCCGCACTCACCATCCAATATATCTTTATTTGATCGATACATCTCCATCTACTTAAAGCATAACATTGTATTATGTTGTATGATGCTATTTCAGTTGGGTTTTTGGGGTTCATACGCAGCGGAAATTACAAAACAATTTTGACAAAAACCCCAACAGGATCCGAATATAATTCCATTAAAAACGTTTAAACCATGAAAAACTTAATCATACCTCAGTCGCAATATCCTTTCTGAAGGTTGATCGATCTCTAAGGCGCTGCCAACAACGAACGCTCTCTACTAGTAGTCCACACATGAACGGCGACCGAGATTCAAAGTGCTAGCTTCGAGAGAATACCAAATCCTTTTATTTCTCTCCAAAACGATCCAGAGCATACCAAAAACCCTAAGTCATTTCTAAAACGAAAATAGAGTTTCGGCCTATATATCTTTCGTTGTGTGTTCTAACTTAAAGCGTCTATTTATACAACCCTTGTATATAGACGGTTAAGTAAATTACACATATACCCTTACTTAAAGAAGTATAAAATTAATACACCACAAGGACGTTTCTGTCATGAATTTTATCACATAAAATTTATTTTTCTGAATCATCTTAAAATCTCACAAAACCATTCTTAGTGTGCGACCCAATAGGCTCATACAACGTTGGCAGTGTACCAAAACATATTTTGGTATACAAGTCATAAGCGGCCTCTAGCAAGACATTATGACTACCCAAGTCGTACGAATATCAAATCGATACAACCTAATCAATAGTGTATATAACATCCTTTTGTCACACGATATCCTTTTGATCAAACATAAGGCATGGAATTGTCATCTAACATGTTCAATCGTACTAGTCTCGATCTCTGGTAGATCCGAAAACATCCAAGTGACATTGATCAATATCAATTCACTCAAACTAGGCCTTTTAACAGCCTAACACATCGAGGATCCACTTTGGATATCTCTCTTTATATGAGAGGGACAAATTCTATCTTGATTACACAACTTCATCACATTGCTCACACAAGAACCAATCACAACCTTTATAATCGTCCTGGTTAAAGACAACGTTTGATTGTGTCAAATCACTGTGTTCCTAATGTTGAAGTCTCTGGTAATCTCAAGTCAGAGGAGTGGAATATATACCTATCATGAGAAACAACAATGACTTAATCCATGTGATGTTCTCATAGCGGGTCGGTCCAGTACTTTGTTCCCTAACAAGTACTCGTGGTCTTGATTCGTATCCCTATACGTATAATCATCATATGATCATCAATCAAGACTCACACTAGTCTTAATTCATTATAGTTCCCACTATAATGATCGACTAGGGACATTTAGGATATTTCTGTAAATACCCATGGATCTTATTATAATGTAAACATGCAAATTAATTATAATAAACAGCAAATGAAATCCTCTATTTTATTAACTAAAAGTATTCATAAAGACAGTTAATGGATTGACCTAGGGCACATTCCCCATCAATTTCTTCAACCATAGAAATGAATTCAACACATAGTTTATTTTTTCATTCATAAGCTACAAAACCACAATACAAGGTTTGGCATAAGTTTTACACAAAATGACACTACAACTTTTCCTTTCAATTCCAACCGAAGATGACTATTTCGTTTCTCCTACAACTGTTGTGGTTACTTGTATACAATGAAACCAAACAACAATACAATGACCACCAAGCATAACCAAGATGCAACTGCACGACCGTTGAGTTTCCTTCGCCCATTGAACTCTTCTTGCAACCTCTTCTCGCTTTCCATTTAGTCTAACTTCCTCAACAACCCATTTATAACAATCGTTGCCCGATCAATAATTTCAGGATCAAGCCAGTTAAAGTATTCACATCCGCATCTATGCTGTAGAACAACGAAAATTTTCATTTAATTTCCTTCATATGAATAAAATTTAACGATTTCGTGGATTATACACATTTCCGTATAAACTGTGTATTTCCTGCATCTATAAAATTGTCGTCCTAGATTTGTAGCCGTCCACGAGGTGAACACCACTGCTGGCATGCTGCAATAACAATACTCATGTCCTTTGACGAACTCTATGATTTCTGGCCAAGATACAAATATTACAATGTAGCTACAAACAAACAAACTCTTGTCAATAAAACTACATTCATGATATCAAGAAAAACAACAAACAAAGCTTCAACTAAGACATTAACTGGGTCGGTGACATAGGTCAAGCTCTTCTACAACACTTTAAGTTGTAGCTAAGTGCATGCAATGCAATCAGAATATCAATATGCAATGCAATCAGAATATCAATGGGTAATTCAATTGTTCAGGTCAGGCTTTGCAAAAAAATAAGCTAATTTTCATTTCCATTCAAAAGAGGACCTTGCTTGTACCATATTTTCCACACAACAACATTTTCTGCCGATGCAATCAGAATATCAAGGTGAGGCTTATTGAAAGTACGGGTTACTAATTAAGTATAGAAGAAAGAAGTGAGAAGCAGATATAAATTGATTATGAAAAAATAAGAGACTATGATATGTACATCTCTCTTCGCATATATTGCAAATATTGCGGTGCAGTCTATTGTTCACAAAAAAAAAAAAAAAAAAAAAAATTGTACTGCAGTTGAGTACAAGATCGAATACATAATTTGAACAATCTAGACATTAAAGCAATCTTTTCGGCCTCATAATATGGAAAAAAACATGTCCTGCAGTTGAGTACAAGATCGAAGCTCCTACTGCAGTTTCACCACATTATAGCAATTTTTTCGGCCTCTTAAAAATATAATTTGTCTAACATTCTTAAAAACTTGAAAAAATAGCAGTTGAGTACCACTCAAAAAGAGTAAATAACATACCAATGCAAAACGTTTGCTAATTTGGAGAACATCAATGTTTCAAAGTATATGTACGTATATACATGATACATCAGCATTGCTATTTTTTTCAGTTGTTTTTGCAGCTACCTTGCTCTATAGATTTTACAACCAAATACTAAGGAATAACAGAAGTCTATGAAGTTACGAGGAATATTATGTAATACAAAGTTTGTCAAGTTATGAGAAACGATAGATGTTTATCAAGCGACCTCAAGTTATGAGGAATGATAGATGTTTGTCAAGAGGAATGATAGATGTTTGTCAAGCTAACTCGCACATTGCATTAATTTTGCCATATAGGAGACATAATGGTATCGTTTGATTCTACAAGTAGAAGCATATTATGGGGGATTCGATAAATCTTGTATTGATTCAGTAAAAACGGTAGAAAATATTTAACAATGAGTATTTCTACCGTTTTATTACATTTATAAACCTTCATCAACTATGTGTTCTTGAGTTAGGTGGTTTAAATGTTTAGTGTTGTATGTTTAAATTAGGGTTACTTATCCTCAGCCCTTTAAAAAGATTAATGTTAGATCATTGCCTTGATTTTTTTCTTATATGGTGTAATTGCACAACATATATCTGAGACTCTTACACATTGACGAAACAACGAAATGAAAGAGCAATTGAACACGAATAAATCCATTACAACTACTTTCTTCATCTCAAACATGCCCAAGATTCAATCACATTAACGTCACAGAAATTTCGACATCAAAATACACTACAAAATCGATTCAATTGACTCCAACCGACTCAATCACACGTATCATCAGCCAAATCCATCAAGCACTGCAGAATCAGTTAAGCCATTGAAAAACAGTATCAAACCAGGAAACTATGGATGCCTGACATTGTACCTGATTGTCGGCTACACAAGATCTAAGCTCCTGCCGATCGATTTCTCTTTGTGAAGATGAGCCTGCGGGGGGGAGGGGAGAGCACGACTGAGAACTTGCCCCGTGAAGTCGAGGCCAATTGGTTGCACGAGAGAGAGGTACCGCGAGAGAGAGGCAGCGAGGAAGAAGACGAGTCGAGGCGGCGAGGAAGAAGACGAGCGGTGGGGGGGGGGCGAGCCCTAATATGTGTAATGAGTGTGGGGTGAACTAAGAGGGGGTGGGTGGGTGGGTGTGTTGCATGCCATGTCATCACTCAAAAACTTAAGTGACCTCCCATGAAATCCCACGTGGCGCCACGTCAGCATCGTCGCTCGGGTTTTTGATCGGGGAGTGGTCGGAGTTATTTTGTTGAAACGTTTTGTAAAGTTGAGTGATATATTTTGGACAAATATAAGTTTAGTGACCAAAGTGTTACGAACTATAATCTTGAGTGACCATCTGTGAAATTAACAAAAAAAAAAACACTTCGAGCTAGTTTATGTTAGCTTTTACTAGTTAAGATAATAATAGTTTTGTTTTATTAAAAAAGATAGTAATAATTTCTAATAGAGACACCACTGTTGGGCGCCTTTCAACAATTATAATTAATTATTTTAAAAGAATGAGGGGTTTCATTGGGTTTTTGTAACTCGAAGTGTGAGCACATTTGGAGCACTCATTTGAGATGTTAGGGAAATGTTAAACAACTATATAAAGTTATATTATGTGATTTCGATATTCAAATATTATTATTATTATATATATATATATATATATATATTCGTGTCATTAATTACTTTCCTTAATTATTGATTTATGCATTGCAAAATTTTATAAATAAAAGTATCCCTTGTATTTAGTTGCTCTAACTAATACAAATTCAATTACATTAACATGAAATATGCCAGTCGGTGGCCCCCGAAATCCCCTTTTCTCGCTTTCAGTTTTTCATTTTCATTGTTGTTGTTTTATCTTTCCCCATTCCTATATTTTGTTTCTTCTTCTCCCTTAGTTTCTACTTTCAGGTCTGAGGGTCGAACATCGATCATAGGTACTCTTGTTAGTCAGTTTTACAGATCTTTCCTATCTACTTTTGTGCACTTGAATGAAGGAATTGAATTGAAGATGGAGATTTATGCTAGGAAAGATTGCTAGGAAGGATTGTTGCTGAAGAAGTAAAGCCAGATCTTGAAGAAGAGGGAGGTTAGCGACAAGAAGAGTACTCCATTAACCATGGCTCCCTCTAGGCAGCCATGGTCAATGACCATGAATTCTTCTTGTGGTTTTTTGGGGTGATTTCTCTTCTATGTATTGATCTTCTGTTAGCATGTGTGTTGTTGTTTTTATGTTGTTGTTGGGTTTCGCTGCTTTTCCCTTTCGGAGGGTCGTTTTCCCTTTGTCAGGGGCTATCTTTCGGTTCTAACTGACTTTTATCCCCCATCAAGTATGCCTTAGAGGCGTTGATGGTGTGTTGTTGTGAGGTTTATCCTGCCTCCGTTATTCTCATAGAAACCGTGCTTCTATATTGTATCATCGATGTAAGAGTTCTCACAAAATCAATGAATCCTACTGTGCTTTTAACAAAAAAAAAAAAATGTCCATCATTCAAAAGAATTAGATGGTACATTTTTTAACGTTTATTTTGGTAGATTTTCTTGTAATATATTCGTGTGCCACTCATCTTAAACAAAAATAAATAAAAAATGAAGATGGTGTGACAAAATTCTAAACATACATCAAAAGCGCACATCAGCACTCCCATGCATGTCTTCTAAAATGTTGAATTATCATCTTTCTTTCAATTAATAAGTCTTGGGTTGGATCAAGCCAGTAAGACACACTTCGAACTAGATGGGCAAATACTACTTGAAGCCGAGCTAGTTCTATGTCTTCCAATCAAGAATTAATGGAATATCCCACCATCTTCATTTTTTATTTTTATTTTTTGTTTTAGTCTACGTCATCATGTGCACTTAATCGAGCACAATGAAAAAGTTTGATCCATATAGCCGACTCCAATTAATTTGAGAATTGAGGATATGTTGTTGTTGTAGTAGTAGTAGTCTAAGCAATCATGTATTTGTTCTACCCATCTTGTATTTGCCCGACTTGCGCCCTATAATTGGAGGAGGAACAGGCTTCCAACATTGATGTTTTATTCCTATAACTGGAACTTGAGATAACTAGTTAAAGCACAATACAACCAGCTGTCAGTGCTGTTGGCATCCAGGATCCATTCTTTCCACTGATGTAAGAGATCTGCTATTTTTTATTTTATTTTAGGCCCAAACAGACCAAAATCTGGTATTTGGGTTTGCAAAAAACAAAGGAAATTAAAGGCCCAATTGGCTATTGGGCTCGGATTGTAGCTGTACCTGGCTCAAGAAGCAGAATAGCTAAACAACTCATTAGAATTAATGTTGCAGACCAAAGAGAGAGTACTACAAAATCCACATAAAAATCACAGTGGAAGAGTAATACAACAACGACAACAACAACCATCAAACAAGCTTTACATCTACATAGTAGGGAGAGTCAACACCGTCGTCCCCTGTCTCCGATGGACAGTTCCACCAACGCTCGAGTTTCCGACCGAAAAGATCCGAGAGAAGGCAGCATTACAAGAAAAAAAATGGAACATAAGTTCAAACTTCAGAACATGAAAAAAAAGGCTAACTAATTAATCCATTTGGAAAGACATGGCACTGCAGGTACAACAGGAGGTGAGGATGTTCCTTCAACACTGAGACAATAGGCCAATGCTGCCTTCTTTTCTCCTACTGATGATGTCAACCTAATATTCTTTAAGTGAACATTTTTGCATTTAACTGTCTGACTGCAAGCAAGTCTGATAGCAACAACATTGCTTGAAGATCCAAATACTCCAGTGAAAGACACATTGCTCACTTTTACAGCAGAGGTCTTCATTTTGCATGTATATGGAACAAAATATAAATTGTACTGATTAGTATAGTGAAATATCTATGGTAAAAAATTTTAAAAATAAAAATTAAGGAGTTAAATGTGTTAACTGGCTTACATGATTTCTACAGCTGCCTTGCTGACCATTGCAATAATACTGATCAATGACAATTGGATTCTCCACATTAACCATCATTAAGTTCTCAAATGTAATATCCCTAGCATAACCTGATCCACCCTATACCATGGAACAATAAAGTTGTGAAGGCACTGCCAAATTTGAACTAGGTAAGTCTCGTTTCTCAACTACATCATAGGGACGATGTATTTTCCTCTACTACACTGGTAGTGGTTTTTTTCGACTTTACTTAAGGAAGCACATTGTTTCTCGCCACATTGTTTCTTTTTGGCAAGTAATAAATAAAGTATCCTTCAAAATTGAACAAGTCACAAATCAATTTAGTTATTATTTACCTGCCATGTCTTTATTCTTGCCCCATTCATCGTACCAAAAAAATCGACGTTGTAAACATGTATTCTCTCAACTGTAGCAGCAGAATAAGATTGTCCTAAGCTCCCAATGCTATACAGAACAAAGAAGTAATTGTTAAACATCCACAGCTCTCATATTTATAATACTCATTTCAAGCTCTAATTGAATTAACAAACCTTATTCCATGTCCAGGTCCACATTGAATTCCTCCAATTTTTATATCAGAGCTCTCTTTACTGATTGCAATACAATCATCTCCTACAGAACAGAACAGATGGAAACTGTAAGAGAAAAAAAAATGTTTGTGACGGATAATATACATAAGCAGAAACTGCATGTAAAAATAAGTTTGATCGATGATTACCAGTTTTAATGGTAGAATTATTGATCTCTACTTGTTTGCAATATTGAGTATGGATGCCATCAGTATTAGGACTATCCGCGGGCGCAGTAATAGTGATTCCAGAAACATAAACATTTTTGCAATCATGTAGGACTAAATGTATTTGAGGACTGTTATTTATTTTCAAACTCTTTAATTTTAAGTTGTTGCAGAAATTGAACATTAAAGCCTGCAATCATTCAAATATATATATATAGTTATTACCATAAGTTTAAACCAAGAATTAATATTTGGAAAGGATGTATAATACAATTTTGGAATAGAAATGTAGTGCATGACACTTACTGAAGGAGCACCAGAGCATTTCTGCATATAGACCAAATTGGAGATGGTGAAAAAGTCAGGGAAAACTAAGGCTAAAATCTGCAAGTCCAAATAGTCTAAATCTGAAACTAATTAAAGGATTTTAATTACCCTTGACTGTTTGCATTTCCACCATGTTGAACCATGGCCTTCGATGTCGCCTCCCCCAAAGACTGAAAGTCCGTAAACTGAATCAAATATGATCCAACTTCCAGAGTTGTAGTTCCAATTCCACACACCATTCGGCGCCGTGATATTTCCCAAAATCTAAATGAAAAAATTAAGAAAAAGTACCTTAAACTAGTTATACTACCATATGAAATGCCATGCAACATGTACCCATGTCCATAAACATGTGAGTCTATACTATACATGGTTATGGAGTAATTTTGAATTCTTTAGGCATGGGCTATGTATTTACATGTACATACATGTTTATTAATTTGCAAGTTGATGTACAAAAGAGTTTACCATCCCTTGCACTTTTTTCTTAGGAAAAATGTTTTTTTCTTTTCTTTTTTTTTTCTGACCTACTTTTCACACGCCATTTTTACGCACTTGATTGTTGTCATTGTTAATTTTCACATCAATGTGTGTGTGCATGAAAGTCGATGTGCATATATAATAGCAATATTTTTTTGCAGTTTAAGACTTGAAGCACCTGCACGGTAACACTTGTAGACTTGCAGGGTCCATGAAAAGTCACTGGCTTGAGCAAAAATGTCTTCCCTTTAGGCACAAATAAGGTTGAAGTAGAAAGGGTAGATGAACAAGCGGAAGCCCACGCGTTCAAGAAGGCCTGTTTAAAATGAAAGCCATATATAAGATTTAACTATGTCAACATGAATTGATTTAATGAAAGAACAAGATTTGATTAAGTAAAATTTTACATGGGAATCATCAGTTTTTCCATCTCCGATAGCTCCATATTTTGTAACATCAAACACATTAGATGATGAGACCCCTTCAAATGGATCAATGCTGATAACAAGAAAACCAAAAGCTCCTACACAAACAGAGAAAACTTACAAAGTCACTTTTTTTTTTTTTATCTTACTATGAACTATGAAATCACATTTGTTTGAGATAATGTATGGTAATTTACTTACCTTGGAACCCATTTGTGTCGAGAGTTAGAGAGAACGAACGCAACGGTTACAGTTTATAGATTGAGTTATGTTAGACAAAATAAGGTAAGTACATATTTACATTGTATCTGTGATAATATTTTAGGCAATTAATTAAGTTGACTAATCTTAACAAAACTGACATGGTAAGTTGTTTAATTAAGTACAGTTTTGGTATTTTAATTAGCTGATTAAGGTAATATTTGATCCCGAAATTCAAAAGATTTCGATTACTTTGTTCTTTCTATATATACTTTGAATCATAGCTTAATCTAATTTTCTGGCGCACGTAATCACTGGTTAAGGAAAATAGTTTTGTATTCACCAAATCTAATTTGTGGTGACCAAGTCTAAGGCTAATGTTTGGCAAGGCTAGTGATAATCTAGCTGATAGCTGATAAACTAGCTGATAACTGATAATCTAGGCGATGATATGTCGATAATCTATTAGCTGGTAGCGGAAAGCTGATAATCTAGCTGATCAAGTAAAAACTGTTTGAAATGATAGCTGATTGATTAGCAGATAAATGCAAAATGACAATAAAGGACATATGACACAATTAAGTATATTAATTATATAATCATATAATTAATGTATTTTATTTACAAAATATAAATTAATACTATAAAATAATTTATATTATTTAGAAAACTAAACTATGAGTATCCATAAATGCTTACATGAAAATAGATCTATATTAATTTATAAAAATTCGTAAAAAATAATCACATGTAAATAAAATACAATAAACGAATTGGATAACTATACATATACCTAACGCATCATCCATAACTGAAAAGCAATATTATTGCGAATATTCTTCATTTCTATAGAAGTATCTCTATAACTTAAAAAAATAGTAGATTAGTAAAAAAAAAAAAATTAAAAATATGTAGGATAGCCCACTACTCGAACACTACATTAAAAAAAAATTTATAACATCTAAAAATATTTTTATACTCGACATTGTTAAAACTTATTTAATATGTAATAAATATCTAACAAGATTAACTATAATTAAGAAATTAATGTGTAATGATTTTTAATTTTAGTGAAATTTTTTGTTTTATAATATTTAGTTAATTATTAATCACTATTTTTTATTAACAATATTAAACTATATGTTAATTTTAAATTCAATAAGTTTTAATAACGTATTATATAAATGTTGGTCTAGCCTAGAAGAATTTGAAATGTTGGTTTCGCATTTGCCAACTCTATCTTGGTATAATCGCAGGTATTAATATTCGCGGGTTCGTTTAAGTATTTGCGTATTTTGTTTTTACTAATTTGGAAGGGCATTAATTTATTAATACCCAACTCTATCTGGGTATAATAGCAGGTATTAATATTCGCGGGGTTAATTTAAGTATTTGCGTATTTTATTTTTACTAATTTGGAAGGGCATTAATTTATTAATACCCAACCTATCTGGGTATATTTGGGTTAGTTTAAGTATTTGCGTAATTTGTTTTTACTAATTTGGAAGGGCATTAATTTATTAATACCGTAAAAATAAGGGTCTAATGAGGAGAAAAAATCCAAACGACGTTCATTTTCTAAGAGTAAGCTTTCAATTGGGAGCTTATAAACTAGATTATTTTTATAAGCTAGTTTGTACTTACCAAAGTTTGTACTTACCAAACAAAGCCTAAGCATTTCCACTTAAACGAATAAGAATCGTGCCGAGGTGGAATACAAGATAAATGCTAGGCTTTAGTTCCACCGAAACAAATGAGGTTGGAATCTCACGGAATGCAAATCTATATTTATATATATACTAGTTTTAAGACGTGCTACGCACGATTCCCCCGCTTCGCTAAGCGAGCGGGAATTAATTTCTAAGAATTTATTAACAAAATTTAAAATTATAATTAAAATTTAAAAATTAGAAATACAAGTACATTTTTTAGCTTATCAATATTCTCTACTGTTATTGAGATAAGATGTGAATGGAAAAACAAGTTAATCATGCTAGGACATTACTTTCTCAAAAAAAATGTATTGGACTGATGAGAATGAATTCATGATTGATTTAGAGATAAAGAAAAAAAAAACGTGGAAAAATAAGCTAATCATGCTAGGACATTACTTCCTCAAAAAAAGTGTATTAGATTTATGAGAATGAGTTCATGATTGATTTAGAGATAAAGAAGAAAAAAACATGTAGTGGATTGATAAGGAGTTAGAGTTTGATTTGGATACAAAAGAAAAGGTTGATTTGGAGATAAAAAAAAGTATGGGTTAATAGGTAAATTTCATTACCACTCAAAAATTTGTGATTCATGCTTTTATATATATGATATATATATATATATATATATATACTAGTTTCAAGACGTGCTACGCACGATCCCCCCGCTCGCTTCGCTCGCGGGAATCAATTTCTAAGAATTTATTAACAAAATTTAAAATTGTAATTAAAATTTAAAAATTAAAAATACAAGTACCTTTTTTAGCTTATCAATATTCTCTACTGTGAATGAGATAAAATGTGAATGGAAAAACAAGATAATCATGCTAGGACATTACTTTCTTAAAAAAAAGTGTAATGGATTGATGAGAATGAGTTCATGATTGATTTGTAAATAAAGAAAAAAAAACGTGTAGTGGATTGATAAGGAGTTAGAACTTGATTTGGATACGAAAGAAAATGTTGATTTGGAGATAAAAAAAAAAAAAAAAAAAAAAAAAATGGGCAAATAGGTAAATTTCATTACCACTCAAAAATTTGTGATTCGTGCTTTTATATATATGATATATATATATATATATATATATATATATATATATATATATATATATATATATATATATATATATATATATAAGTCGGAGGAGAGAGAAAGTTCAGAAGCTACCTCCTCTCACCATTCTAATTTTTAATTTTCTACTTTTTATTATTTATTTATTTCTATTATCGATTGTCTCAATATATATAATTACCTATTATGTGTGCATCTATTAATAATTAATAATGGTTATATTATCAACGAATAGATTAATAGAATTAGTACATTCTACTCAAAACCATGAGCAAATACATGGAATGAAGTGTGATAAAAGTTTTTAAAAATTATGGGCATATACATGGAATTGAGTATAGTGCAAGCTCTATTCCCTTTATAAATTTCACCTTATATCTATTCTTGTACGCTGTAATTCTCTCTCTCTCTCTCTCTCTATATATATATATATAAAAAGTTGGAGGAGAGAGAAAGTTCAGAAGCTACTTCCTCTCACCATTCTATTTTTTTAATTTTCTAATTTTTATTATTTATTTATTCCTAATATCGATTGTATCAATATATATAATTACCTATTATGTGTGCATCTATTAATAATTAATAATGGTTATATTATCAACGAATAAATTGATAGAATTAGTACATTCTACTCAAAATCATGGGCAAATACATGGAATAAAGTGTGATAAAAGTTTTTAAAAATTATGGGCAAATACATGAAATTGAGTGTAGTGCAAGCTTTATTCCCTCTATAAATTTCACCTCATATCTATTATTCTACGCTGTAATTCTATATATATATATATATATATATATATATATATATATATATATATATATATATATATATATATAAGTTGGAGGAGAGAGAAAGTTCAGAAGCTACCTCCTATCGCCATTCTAATTTTTTAATTTTTTAATTTTTTATTATTTATTTATTTCTATTGTCGATTATCTCAATATATATAATTACCTATTATGTGTCCATCTATTAATAATTAATAATGGTTTTATTATCAACGAATAAATTAATATAATTAGTACATTCTACTCAAAACCATGGGCAAATACATGGAATGAAGTGTGATAAAAGTTTTTAAAAATTATGGGCATATACATGGAATTGAGTGTAGTGAAAGCTTTATTCTCTCTATAAATTTCACCTCCTATCTATTCTTCTACGTTGTAATTCTCCCGCATCCAGTTTGAGAAATTTTTGGAGAGTGCTTGGCTATCATCTGGATTTTGTTTGGGTCTCAAAGTGCACATATTTGTAGGGTTTTTTTGTGTTTGAATGAATGCACAAGTACCATGGGTTGGCTTACGTAAAGGGTCAAGCACGTCGATTTTTATTTTTATTTTTTATATATAGTTTTTGTTTAACATAGCGGTTAATTACAACACCCATCATTTTGCAACTTTCCTATTTTTTGCCATTTTTCATATAAATCTTCATTGAATCTGCGCGAAGCGCAGAGAAACAACTAGTGTAAATATATGGTAGGTGTCACGGGGTCAATTGAAGAGGGGTTTTTCACTAGGAAATTTTTCTCACTCAATCGAACCTGTGGTGCCTAAGGACCACCTTAGTTCAGCACAACCAATAAACAAAACGAAGGAACAACAAGCAATGGCAGCAAGGAAATGTTTTACTCGCTCAATAGGGTTTACAACCGTGGTACTTGGTTCATGCCACTCTTACATGAACTCCCAAGTCCTTTATCCCGAGTGAGTCTCAAGCTCTCCTGCCTCTGGCTTTATAGCCCAACCAGTCGGCAGTTACAAAACCCATTTAAGACTACATTAAACACCACTCCCTTAGTGGGCGCGACAGTTACCTAACTGCCCGCCTTCCATGCCGCCACTAGGTCCCAACCGCCCACAATCTCGGGACAGCTTTGATCATGCCCATGATCAAGGTAATTAATGAGCAGTTCCGTAACCGCTCTCCCTTGTAACCGCTACCACTTGGTCTCCCCACGCCTCGTGGTCCATGTTTCTCGAAGGGACAGGGACTGTTTAACCGTGCCTAGGTCCGCCCAGGCGCGTCGGTGCTAGCCGGGGCTCGGTCGAGTCCCACCGGCTCGGGGTGGTCGGAGCATGGGCTCGAGGGACTTGCCTTGGCATGGTGCCCAAGGCATGCTCGAGGGAATACCTTGCTACCGTGCACACACCACCCCTAGGAGAGACCACCTCCCCTTATAGTAGATGTTAAGCCGTTTACTCCGCTCTAATAGGAAACATCCCAAAATGAGACCAAGCGCACTTTGATCAGGGTCAACGCCCAGGTCAAGATTTGTCAACTCTGGCTAAGGCATGGCTTGCCCGCGCCTTTGCCAAGGTTTGTGCCTAGGAATCCGCCAAGGTAACTTGTCCGTGCCAAGGAACTTGCCTAAGTCTGCCCGAGCCTCGCGCCTAAGTGTGCCAAGGCGTCGTGCCAAGGAAAATCACGCTAACGCTCGTCCATGTACACGCGCCCATCCGCGCTCGGTCGCGCGCGCCCATGCACGTATATGCGCGCTCGTCCAAGCGCACGCCCATGCGTCCGTCCGCGCGCGTCCTTGCGCACGCCCATGCGTCCGTCCGAGCGCGTTCGTGCCCGCGCTAATGCGCCTCGCGTTAAGGCACGACAGCGTCGCGCCTCGCAGACGCTGCTGCGGCTGCGCTGGGCCTCGCCTAGCGCGCACCACACCCTCGCCTTACTCACGCCCATCACGCCGCGCATGCAATTTCCCAATCGCACACGCGCATCACCGCATGCCATGCTTTGCAATCCTCCGAGATCCAAAGATCTAACCTCCATGGAACCACCCGAGTCCTCCGAAACTCGGTCATTTGCTAGGTTACCACCGCCAAATTTCCCCGACTTTATTCGGGTCTCGTTTATTGGGGGTGTGACAAACATCCCCGCCGAATTGTTCGATGCTCTCATCGAACGCTCCAACTCTGCTCGCTCAACAAACTGTTGCCCACCGAAGCAACACTCCTCTCGTCCACCGATCCGTCGCCCACCGAGCAACATACCTCCATCTGATCACGTACTTGCAATGCCACCAGCCTTGGTGCACTGCCTTTGCCCCTACCTCGCATCGCTGGAACAAAGCACGACTTCTTCTCATCCATGATCAACAAGCCATGAAGTGATGGAATCACGGCGACTCTCCCGGTCACCAAGAAATCATTTTCTGCAATGATCTCAAAATCGTCCAACGGAACAGCAACCAAGTTTACCTTGTCATCCCAAGCACCAATCCGAATATCCACGTCCAAGGCTATACCCGCAGCCTTCTTTGGTTCGGAGTCGACTGCCTTCACCATGCTTGCACTCTCCGCAAGCTTCACACCAAGCTTCCGAGCCAGGTCTACTGCTATCATCGAGTGTGTGGCCCTCGTATCAATCAACACCTTCACCGTCCGGTGGTCGACTTGAGCCTCCACGAACATCAGCCCTGCTGATCCGACGGCCTTTTGCACCTGGACCGTGTTGAGCAATTGCAATGGATTCATTCGAACCTCTTGTTCGTCCGCCACAATATCATTTAGCTTCTCTCTTTTTGGGCAATCCTTTGCCAAGTGGGGACCGTCCACTACAAAAAAATAGCAAATCAGAAACGGAAATTTCCGTCTCTGATTTGCAAAAATTTCGTCTCTAATTGCAAATCGAAACGAACGAAATGGAATCAATTCCGTCTCTAAAAACGTCGTTGCTAATTCAATCGAAACGAAATGCGATTCCGTTTCGATTTAGAGACGGATCAGAAACGGAATAAATTATGTTTCTGATCAGAGACGAAATTTATTCCGTTTCTGATCCGTCTCTAAATCAGAAACGGAATAAATTCCGTTTCTGATTATTTCCGTCTCTGATCCGTTGCTAATCAGAGACGGATCAGAGACGGAATTTGATCCGTTTCTGATTCATGTATGTATTCCTCGAAAATTAGAGACGGAAATAGCAACGGAATCAACTGAATCCAGAGATTCCGTTGCTATTTCCGTCTCTAATTTTCATTTTTATCTAATTTTTAAAGTCTCTAATTAGCAACGGATCATATATATATAGGTCTCAATCCAAGCACATTTAACCTGCCAATATATAATAAAAATCATAGCTAAAAAATATATTGATATTGCACAATTTATATAAACTTAACATATCCTTAACATTATCTTTTTTCAATGTACTGTACACGAAACAACAAATACAATCTAAAAAATTTATGTATCGTATCTTTCTACAAAAGTAAAAGCAAAAATTGTTCTAAATGAAAAAAAAAAATGAAGTGTTCCGAGGTTATGTAAAGTTGATTGTGCTTCAAATAATACTTGACTTCGTACAAAACACCTGAAAAAATATCAAAAAGAAAAAAATCACTAAATTATACAAACAATAATAGGAATATAAACAATATTATGGGAGAACTACGTATCATTGCAAGCACAAGCGTATGAGCCAAACATAGCATAAATAAAGTAATAAAGAAAAAGAAATTCATCATTATGGGAAAACTACGTATCACTAGCTGAAAACTCATTCCTTTTGGTTCTACGAACAAGATCTAAGAATATAGGTAGATAAACGCAATTCTTTGGTCCAAGTCAAAAAAGAGAATGAAGGAACTCAATACAAAGAAAAACTTTACCATGTAAAATTAGAAACAAAGTTGGTGGGTTTCCATTTGAGGGGTGCTTTGAGAGAACAAATTCTAACTAAAACAAAGAAAAATTGGTGTTTGATATCAAAAATTTGAGAACCTACAAAATAGGATTCACACCTTCCTTAAGGGGCATTAACTAGAACAAGTCCTAACACACCTTCCTTAGTTTGAAAAGTGCAAAATCGACATGAAATATTTATTAATTCAAAGGTTTCCATACATAATCTGTGATTCAGCTTAGTAATATCTCAAAAAAAATGGCTTAAATGAGTTAATTTTCGCTTCTCTATCATAGCACAAGTGGAATCAGAAGTGAACAATTGCAAAAATTGAAATATTTCAAATTTTCTCATTCAAAAGATGATTTGATTAGCTTCCTAGTTTGTTAAGGACAACCTCCGTTGCGCAAATCTTGGCTCCCCATATAGGATCAAAATAACTCATCAGAGGATTTATGACTAAAATCTCATTTGTCAATAGGCATTGAGCCTTTGGCCTATGCCATATGGACAAAATATGAGAACATAATAGTGCAAAGCAAGGAAAAAAAATATCATGTAATAAAATATTGAACTTATGCAAATAAGTAAATAAGTTCTACCTCCCCAATTCCAAAGCTTTCCATCTTCTGTGATTGCCATTGTGAAAAACCCACCACACGTAAAGTTCACCTACATCACACGAATGAAGAAGATAATAACATAAAAAATATTAGGACGACAAATTTAATCAATACAATCAAATTCATTAAAGCATAAGCCTACACTTGCAACTTTATCCACAACCTCTTAACTATAAATTCCATTGGAGATGCCAGTCTTCTTAAGATGTCATCTTAGTGCAAAACCAACATTATAGGAGGGTTTGTTTATGCCATTGGGAAACATGGATATCTATTGGAAGCACCACCACCGCTTTTCTTAGGCAAGCAAGAGGTTGTGAATGTTGGGCATGACTCCACCGCTCGCAATCGTCATCGCTCCGAGCAACTTGCCGAGCTCCTCGTCGTTCCTCACCACCAATCCGTATGTGGCGAGGGACTACCCGAGTCTTCTTGTTGTCCCTCGCGCGTTCCCCGCCAACTCCAACACTCGCATACGCATTCACCATTTCAAACGAACCCAAAATCACAAACACAAAGAGAGAGATTCTCGGACACTCAAAATCACAAAAACACTAGTGATTAGTGATTCAAATTCAAAGACACCCAAGTGGACCAAATAACAAAACATTAAGAGATTCAAATTTCAATGACACTCGAAATCACAAAAACGCTAAGGAATCAAACTTCAAAGATTCCCAAAATCACAAAACGCTAAAAATTCAAATTCATAGACACTAATATTATAACAAAAACAACTATTTGGACTTTTAAAGTACAAACTCAAAAAGCTAGAGAAATAGAATCAAACTTGAGACCATGTATTTAACCAACAAAATCCCAAACTTGCCCTAGACATTCAAATTTCCAAGACAAATAGAATCACAAAAAAATAGAAAAAAAGAGCTAAAAAGGTAGAGATTGAAATTCAATAGACAGCCAAAAATCAGAAATACCTCGGCGGCCAAGTATTCAAGCACGGCCGCCAAGTAAACAGAGCGCCAACATCGCCTCGCAGACGAAGAAACCCGTCGTTGTCGACTTGGTGAAGCAGATGGTGGAATTTGTTTGCGGTGGTGGCGGTGGCGGCGGCGACGGGCTTGTCGGACAGAACTGCCCTTAGTTTTAGGGTTTTGGAGTGAGGTTTGAAGAGGGGGTAGGGTTTGAGAGGGAGAGAGAGCGGTCGACGGTCCATGAGAGAGAGCGGTGATAGAGAGAGCGGTGAGAGAGAGAGAGAGAGAGAGAGATCTCGCGTCGAGAGAGAGGGATTTTGGGGAGATAGGGGTTCCGGAGAGACAGAGAATCGGGAGAGAGAGCGGTGAGAGAGAGAGAGAGAGAGATCTGCCGTCGAGAGAGAGGGGTTTTTGGGGAGAGAGAGACAGAGAATCGGGAGAGAGAGATCGATGGAGCGCGGGAAGATAGGGTTTTGGGAGAGAGAATCGGAAGAGAGAGAGGGAGTGTTGGGGAGATGGAGTTTTCGAGAGACGACGAATCGGGAGAGAGAGAGGGAGTTTTATTTTTGAATCATCGAGATCGAAAGATGCACAAATCTCGAGATTTGATGAACGGGTATAACAAAATAAAGTTTTGGCGGGAATGGTGGCGCCATTTTTCAGAGACGGAATTTAATTCCGTCTCTAATTCCGTCTCTAATTCCGTCTCTGATCCGTCTCAAATCCATCTCTGAATGTTTCCGTCTCAATTCCGTCGCTAACTTTTTAATTTAGAAACGGAAATTATTCCGTTTCTAATTCCGTTTCTGATTTAGAAACGGAACTTATTTCCGTTTCTAATTCCGTTTCTGATTTGCTGTTTTTTTGTAGTGGTCACATATGAAACAGCCCCGTTTCCCTTTTGATGCTTTGACACTAGCATCAACTTTTGAAGAAGACTCCTCCTCCTTCTTGGATCTACCAGCTCGATCCTTCTCCTCGTACTTCTTCTCTTCCGATTCAAAAGAAGTGCCACTGGTTTTGTAATCAACTAGACTATCCGCCACTGCAATTGCATTCTGCAAGTCCTTCACGCCTTGCCTTCGCAGCTCCGACTGCGCCCATCCTTGCAAACCGCATTGAAATTGAACAATTTGTCCTCCTCGGACATGTTCTTAATGTCAAGCAGTAAGGAAGAGAATTCTTTCACGTATTCTCTGACCGTTAACGCCTCCCACGCTTGCCAAGCAGCATTCGTGGGTAGGAATTGGTCCTTCAATTCCCGTTTCAGCACTTCCCATGTCTCAATCTTTGGTCAACCAGCAGCTACATCGTTGTCAACTATGGTTCGCCACCAAAGCTTTGCATCTCCCTCGAGATACATAGAGGTCAGGGTGACCCTTTTGCACTCCTCCGTGCTAGTAGTAGCAAAATATTGCTCCATGTCCCAAAGAAAATTCTCAAGTTCCTTAGCACTCCGCTTACCTGAGAATTTCTTTGGCTCGGGTACCTTGGTTCGAGATTTCACCGCATCAGCACCCTCCGAGAATCCGCCCACGGCTCGCTTTAACAGTTTCACCTCCACCGCCATATCTGTAACTATTTCGGTGATGTGTTCTCCCATAGAACGCACTTCTGCTTCAAGCTCATCAAATCTCGTGTCCCACACCCCAATCGCAACATCTTGTGACTCCACTCTATTCATCAATGAAGTCACCAACATTTCCAAAGCTTCAATACGTTGAGACGTAGTTGAAGATTCTGCCAGCTCGGCCTGAGCAGGCATCATCATCGCCACCATTTGTTCCAAGTGAGCTACCCTCTCACTTAGATCGCTTGCTGCTCTTGTCGCCATCGTCTTCAACCGAGATCAATTACCTCCAACCGAGGCTCTGATACCAATTGTCACGGGGTCAATCGAAGATGGGTTTTTCACTAGGAAATTTTTCTCACTCAATCGAACCTGTGGTGCCTAAGGACCACCTTAGTTCAGCACAACCAATACACAAAACGAAGGAACAACAAGCAATGGCAGCAAGGAAATGTTTTACTCACTCAATAGGGTTTACAACCGTGGTACTTGGTTCATGCCACTCTTACATGAACTCCCAAGTCTTTTTTCCCGAGTGAGTCTCAAGCTCTCCTGCCTCTGGCTTTATAGCCCAACCAGTCGGCAGTTACAAAACCCATTTAAGACTACATTAAACACCACTCCCTTAGTGGGCGCGACAGTTACCTAACTGCCCGCCTTCCATGCCGCCACTAGGTCCCAACCGCCCACAATCTCGGGACAGCTTTGATCATGCCTATGATCAAGGTAATTAATGAGCAGTTACGTAACCGCTCTCCCTTGTAACCGCTACCACCTGTAACCGCTACCACTTGGTCTCCCCACGCCTCGTGGTCCATGTTTCTCGAAGGGACAGGGACTGCTTGACCGTGCTTAGGTCTGCCCAGGCGCGTCGGTGCTAGCCGGGGCTCGGTCGAGTCCCACCGGCTCGGGGTGGTCGAAGCATGGGCTCGAGGGACTTGCCTTGACATGGTGCCCAAGGCATGCTCGAGGGAATACCTTGCTACCGCGCACACACCACCCCTAGGAGAGACCACCTCCCCTTATAGTAGATGTTAAGCCGTTTACTCCGCTCCAAAAGGAAACATCTCAAAATGAGACCAAGCGTACTTTGACCAGGGTCAACGCCCAGGTCAAGATTTGTCAACTCTGGCTAAGGCATGGCTTGCCCGTGCCTTTGCCAAGGTTTGTGCCAAGGAATCCGCCAAGGTAACTTGTCCGTGCCAAGGAAATTGCCTAAGTCTGCCCGAGCCTCGCGCCTAAGTGTGCCAAGGTGTGCCAAGGCGTCGTGCCAAGGAAAATCAAGCTCACGCTCGTCCATGTGCACGCGCTCATCCGTGCTCGGTCGCGCGCTCGCCCATGAGCGTATATGCGCACTCGTCCAAGCGCACGCCCATGCGTCCGTCCGCACGCGTCCATGCGCGCTCGCCCGAGCACGCTAGTCCGCGTCGCTCGTGCCCGCGCTCCACGCTGCGTGCTTGCATCCTGCGCTTGTGCCCGCGCTCCGCGCTAATGCGCCTCGCGCTAAGGCACGACCGCGTCGCGCCTCGGTCCTGCTTGGGCGCTGCGCCAAGGCGCGCACCACACGCTGCCTTACTCACGCCCATCAAGCCGCCGCATGCAACTTCCCAATTGCACACGCGCATCACCGCATGCCATGCTGCAATCCTCCGAGAACCAGCATCTAACCTCCATGGAACCACCCGAGTCCTCCGAAAGTCGGTCATTTGCTAGGTTACCGGCTGCCCAGCCGAGCCTATTCGGGTCTCGTTATTGGGGGTGTGACAGTAGGCCTTTAGTTTATATTCACTCCAAGTCCACTATAGTCTTGGTAGAATAATCCATGTCCGCCATAAATTTTGGTAGTCATTCAGACCCAACACTCCAAGTCTACTGTAGTCTTGACTTTTATAGACTTTTTTGTATAAAAATACGCATAAAGAAATCTTCAACTTCTCGTCACCTCAACCCATAAACTTTTAGAAACTTTTAATTTTAATTTGTTGGTTACATTCTTCAATAATGACTTCATTGTTCACAAGAGGTCTTTTTCTTATCAATTATTTTTAACAACTTTTCCATTCACTCCACAACTCTTGGATTCCATTGTTCACTCATTATACTCTAATAATATCTATGTTGATGAAAATGGATTGATGTCATTATTAACAAAATCTCATTCTTGCATCACTATACATTTTTGATAGTTTTTTTTTTTTGATAAAGAAGTTTTGTTTATTTAGTGTATTATTATAATTTCAAAAAGTGTAGTATTATTATTTTTTAAGAAAATGATTGTATATTTTTTTAAAATGCAAGAAGTGCATTTTTTAGAATTTAAACTATCATTATTAAGGAAAAAATATAATTTTTTTTTGCTTAAGTCAAACAAAAAAATAAAGTACAAAATTTTTACACTAATATTTCTAATGATCTTTTCTCAAAAAAAAAAATATATATATATATATTTCCAATGATTTTACTTGATTATTTTCTACCACTAAAAGATGATTTATTTACTTATTTATTATGTTGATATTTATTTACTTATTTGTTATGCTACTACCTTGAGAGTAATTCATTAATATGTCTATATGTTTTTTTTTACTAAAATATAAAAATATTGTTTAAAAAATTAGTAATATTTCTTAAGAAAAAAATATAATTATTTTTTTTTAATAATAAAGTGCAAAATATTTGTTTCATTTTAAAAATCACAATAATCTATTAGTATCATCAAAATCTTGTTTAATAAGTTTACAAAAGTCACTAAAAATCTTAAATGTAGATAAAAGTCACCATAATGAAATTTAGATAAAAATTTATCAAAGTTTTAAAAGTCTACCAAAATCTAAAACTTACATGGGTGTATTCAATTGAGATTTTAATAGACTTTTGATTACTTTTATAAGTGAATGACTTTTATGAAGTTTTATAGATTTTGGTAGACTTTGAAAGACTTCGATAAACTTTTATGTAGATTTCGTTATGATGACTTTTATGAAGTTTTATAGATTTTGGTAGACTTTGAAAGACTTCGATAAACTTTTATGTAGATTTCGTTATGATGACTTTTATCAACATTTAAAATTTTTAGTGACTTTTGTGAACTTCTTAAACATGATTTTGATGATAGTAATAGATTATTGTGATTTTTAAAATGAAACAAATATTTTGCACTTTATTATAAAAAAAAAATAATTATATTTTTTTCTTAATAACTATTACTAATATTTAAAAAAGTATTGTTGTATTTTAGTAAAAAAAAACATATAGAGATATTAATGAATTACTCTCAAGGTAGTAGCATAACAAATAAATAAATAAATATTAACATAATAAACAGGTAAATAAATCATCCCTTAGTGGTAGGATGATTGGAAATATATTTTTTTTGAGAAAAGATAATTGGAAATATTAGTGCAAAAATTTTGCACTTTATTTTTTTGTTTGACTTAAGCGAAAAAAAGTATATTTTTTCCTTAATAATGATAGTTTAAATTCTAAAAAAATGCACTTCTTGCATTTTAAAAAAATTATACAATTATTTTCTTCAAAAATAATAATATATACTACACTTTTCGAGATTATAATAATACACTAAATAAACGAAACTTCTTTGTCAAAAAAATATATATATATATATATAAAAAATGTATAGTGATGCAAGAATGAGATTTTGTTAATAATGACATCAATCAATTTTCATCAACATAGATATGAGAGTATAATGGGTAAGCAATGAAATCTAAAAGTTGTTGAGTGATTGGAGAAGTTGATAAAAACCATTGATAAGAAAAAGTCATCTTGTGAACAATGAAGTCCTTATTGAAAAATGTAAGCAACAAAAATTAAAAGTCTCTAAAAGTTTCTAGGTTGAGGTGAGGAGAAGTTGAAGACTTTTTTACGTGTATTTTTATACAAAAAGTCTACAAAAGTCAAGATTTGTAACCAATCTACAAAAGTCACTAAAAATTAAATACACCTTACTTTTATGAACTCTCTAAAAGTTTAAATTGAATACCCCAAAACTTTTAGAGACTTTTTAAAATTCTATGAAAGTTCACATTGGATTCACCTTACTTTTAGAGACTCTCTAAAAGTTTTAATTGAATACCTCAAAACTTTTTAAGTCAATAAAAGTAACCAAAAGTCTATTAAAATATCAATTGAATCCGCCCTTGTAAATTTATCCACACGAGGTTAGAAGTTGCTTGTAATTGAGAGAAATTGCCTTTCAATTGCTAGGGTCCCTCCCAACGAACTTGTAATAATAGAATGATAACAACATCACACCACATGACATATTGACTCACAAGAGCTTTTCGTGTAATCTCGATCGATATGTTATGCATCGGAGGGTCTGTGTACGTTTGCATCTCGAGGCGCACATGAATGACTCGTGTGAGCCAATGTGTCTTGCGGGGTGTGACGTGGTGTTGTCATTATAACACCTCACGTAGTAGAAATGAAAATACTTTCTAACCTATAAACGAAGTGCACTTGGTGGTGTCCCTTGATTTTCGAATCAATGTTGTGCATACGTGAATCGATGTGCATCAAAGATGCATCAACAAGTGTGTCTTTTGTGCTCGTCTCTCTCCATCGATTCTCCTCCCAAAATTCCACTCATGTCGTCCGATCACGAATTTCTACCAGTTGTGAGGAATTAGGGTTTCGTTAGGGTTTCAGATGCCAAGAAAATCAATGGCGAAGATCGGAAAGTTTCTATCGATTCCAGTGATGGCGGTGTTTCTGTTGATGTGCTTTGTGTATTACTCTACAATCTTCGTTTTCACTGAAGAGTTGGTGAGCTTGAAGAGTACTTTAGGAATGTCGAACGCTCTCGCGTTCAGTTTCTCTGCATCGATGTGCTTCGTCTCATTCGTTTCGTCGGTCGTCACCGATCCTGGTTTCGTTCCTGCTACGTACGTTCCGGAAGTCGAGGATGGCGGCTTTGAAGATCCAGAGTTGAAGAAAAGTGTGAGAATTTGATCAATTTGTTCTTGCTTTGTTTGGAATCGTTGATTAATTCTTCTCAATGCGTTGAATTCGATAATTTAATGAAACTAGGGTTAGATAATGTTTATTAGATTCTACTGTGAAAGAAATCTCATTGGATAGAGAGTGTCATTTAGAAATATTTGTAGGTTTTGGAATGATTGGATTGAATGTTATGCAGTGCACAGTGTCGTCGGCGAAATGGATTTAGATATGAATGATTGTATTGAATGTTATTTGTTATGTCAAAAATGCTTGGATTGAATGTTTGCAGTACAAGCTGAGTGAAAGTGATCATGAGATGATGTATGTACCTGAATCATTTGAAATCCTTAAAAGATATGTGAATCGATAGTTATAAAGACGAAGAGTGGAGAAGTGAGTTAGGAAGAACAGTTGAGAGTACCTCTAGTTTTGTATGCAAAGGAGATGAATCAGTTAAAAGTGCTGAATTTAGGTGTTGTAGATAATGACAGCTAGCGGAGAGTGTTTTTTGTTTGTGTGTTGGTATGGCCAAGCTGATAGTGATGGATTTACATCTCCTTATTTTGTAGGTAGAAGTTAAGATGTTTTACAGTCTTTGGCATTTGTGTGCCAACAGTTGATTCCCGTCAGCATCTCCATATTCCAAAGTTGCTCTCCTAAGTTGAGTTTATTGTTTAACAAATGCTTTTGTGACCCCAATTTCACACGCCATTTTCTCACATACTAGATTGTGGCTGTTGATTTTTGCATGGATGTGTGTGTGCATGAAGATCGATGTGCGTCTAAGAGACTTCAAATGAGTGCGTGCGAGAATGGCATGTGAAATCGGAGTTAGATTTAGCAAGACTAATTGATTTTCTCACCCAGTTGTTGAAGAAGCCCCCTTGCCCAACGATAGCTTCTATGGTTTCTCCTCGAATTGCTTTGTTTTCTATGTCCAGGCAATGGTATCACTTTGGTACGGCCAAGCTATTAGCAGACAACAGAGGAAAGAAGTACGTAAGATAATAGAATTTGTTTGAGAGTTCCCACCTCCAAGTCAAAAGTTTTCCTTTAACCTCTTCATAATATCTCACTGCATAATTAGGACTGCCTACAACCAACTTATTCTAATGTGCCTAACATGTATAGATTTATTGGAATTAAACAATGATGAAAGGTGCCCGCTGTCAAGTTTTTAGACTGAGTCAAATAATTTGGAAACGATACATGACATGTGGTTTTGTGTGCTTTTTGGCTATTTTGAATTCTTGGGTGAGTTTTAAGTTGGAAACTGAGTGAAGGCGCATATATAATTCCTAGTGAACGGTAGAAGTATCATAATTTATGTTGCATCATGGAGATAAAAAAAGGGGCATTGGATTTTCGTACTATAACAAGCTTTGGCTCAATTATCGATTGTGCTTGCCAGATGGCCTTCACATAATCTTGATACATAATGGGCCTGTGTTTTATCTGCCCATTCGAGATTGTTTCCGGAATGTGTGTTGTTACTGATTTTCCATCATGTCTATTCTTCCACAGAGTGTTAACACTAGATACTGTGATAAATGTGCAACACACAAACCTCCCAGAGCTCATCATTGCCGGGTCTGCAAAAGGTGTGTTTTGAGGATGGTGAGTCAAATTGTGAAAGCTGTTTGCAAAATATTTCTTGTTGCATGTGATTTCTTTTGATGAGAAAATTTGTTTCTTATGTGACTGTCGCAGGATCATCATTGTACGTGGATAAATAATTGTGTTGGTTTTTCCAATTACAAGAAGTTCATCATCTTTATCTTCTATTCAGCTATTAGTTGCAGCTACTCTTTTGTATGTTATTGGTTTTATTATGTCGTCAGTTTTTTTGTATCGTGAACCTGCTTTCGAGAGAGCTAAAAGAACTAAATTGGAGAAAGAACTGATGAAATCCAATTTATGTTGTAGGTAATGTTTTTTACTGCCACACTGCGTAAAGACTGGGGATTGAGATGGAGTCCCCTGAAGACTTTCTATGTGAGTGTTTCTCTCTTTCTCTTGACTTTGGTATTGAAGAGTTGTCTACTTATTTTATCCTTGACATTTGGCCACTTATGATTCTCCACTTTATTTGCTTTTGTGTTTTCAGTCTATCATATTGATTTTCTTACCTTGGACCAAGCCATGATGATCGAGGAGAGTTTTCTAAGTTATCTGATAGCAGCAGATAAATTCTTTTGTTACGACAGTTAGCTTTTAGTGAACTTGTTTCTGTAGAACTGAGTTCTCCCATGCATCTGTCTAACTTTCTGTAGTATTGATCAGTCGATCGATATGGAACTTTTAGGTGATCAACTTCTACTCCTATCAAAAAAAAAAAAAAAAAAAAAAAAAAAAACCTTCTAAGTGCTGTACTTCTAAATCTTTGAGGCAGTAAATTTGTTAATTTGATCGCTGTGTTTAAAACTTACAAACATTTTTTGAATTGACTTATTGTCAATATGATTTTTTTTATTTTATTTTTTGGAAAAAACTAACATTATTGAACTTGCTTTCCTGAACATGTGTACTTTCATTTTGGAAAAAAAGCTTGGTTTCCTTTTTCTCTTACTCGAGCGATCATTAATTTTTTGTTAAATTCCACGTTGAACTTGCTTTCCTGAATATATCTGTACTTTCATTTCATTTAATGTTCTTAACATCATTGGCTGGACTTGTATCAGATCACGTGTGGATCAATCACGACTGCTTTAGGTGCGACACTGGTAACTCTTTTGGTTTGGCATTTGTACCTCCTTGTGCATAACATGACAACCATAGAAGTGAGTTGAGAAAACAATGCTGTCAATAACTTAATCACTTGATTCACATACTAAGGTGTGTTTTTTTTTCTTTCAACAGTACCATGAGGGAAGGAGAGCTAAGTGGCTAGCGAGGAAATCTGGACTGAGCTACCGCCATCCCTTCGACCTTGGTCTTTGTAAAAACATTATCTTGGTTAAGTCTCTCGTCTCTTCTGATCAATTGTACACATATAACGTGCTCCTATTGCCGTGTCGTTTGGACATGTCTCCTATTGAAGATCGTCTCTGAATTATCTCCTTTGCTTTCAGTCATTAGGTCCAAATGTCCTGACATGGCCATGTCCGACAGCAGTTTATCACGCCAAAGATGGAACCAACTTTCCTACATCTCATGACAATTGAGAACATTTTCCATGCCTTTTTCGACGATGCTGGAATATATTTGACGAGCAACATCATTAAGAACTAGAGAAAAGCGGTCGAAGCTTTTTTTCGTCTACAGCAGGTAAGCTTTCCTGATGATTGGAGCCTCATACACATTCATCATTGAAATAGTTGTATCTAGGCAAGAATTGTTGTCCAATGCATCTAAAAAATGTGTAGATTTTTCAAATTCATTCGTCTTTACTTGTACCATAGGCAGTGGCAAAGCGGGGTCTTGCCCCTCGACACCGCCCTATAATATCCTTGTACAATTGTTGATCTCCCTCTCTTCCCCCCCGCCTCGTAATGAGTTTACTGTCCACGCCCTTATAGTTGAAAGTTTCGGTCTGATGGGCAGGAATTAGACGGCAAGTATGATTTTGACAAACATTTGTAACCTGTAGTGCTTGGTGTACCTGTCTCATTTGCAACCTGTTGTAGAGTTGGTTGCGTGACCACAGTGGATGGGGGTTCCATAAAAGTTCATGCCATTTGTACGCATGTCATCTACATATATTGTATCTTCTCCAACCCTCTAGGACCCATATATAAGTCTTCGATTTCTTTGTCTTGCATGTGGGTCTCATCAGCTGTACCTTATATTAATCAACCTTAAAGTTTACCAAAAAAAAAAAAAAAAATCAACCTTAAAATATTCTTACATCGAATGGTTCTGGGTATGCAATATGCCAATACGTAGATAGATCTATTATTTGTCATGTAGGGTGTGCAGTTGTAGGCCCAACTCAACCTTAAAAAATCTTGATCAGTTTTCAAAGCTCTCGGAGCCACAATTATAATTGGCAAATTGATGATATTTTATGTACTATACAGGCTGTAGTGCAGCTATCCTTTCTTCTTTTCAATTGAAAAATGTAATTTTAACTCCATTTGAGGATGCTAATTTGGCATGCCCTTCTTTGTAACTCTTAATTGATGCATTAATGTGTATGCATTAATGTGTACACGTAACTGCGTATCCAAGTGAATTCTAATGAGTGTGTCAAATATTGATATGCTCAAATAGAGTTAAAATAGCTGGACTCTTTCTGTATTGTTTGATGTGTCGCTAAATATGTTCCATAGGGCTGTATTTTTTTTTTTTTTTTTTTTGTCAAAATTTGTTTGAGTTTAATATGACTAATTATGGCATGATCCTAGCACATCTGTTAAATTAATGGGCATATGGAACATTTTGAATTGTGGTTGGCATGTTACTTGTATAAATTTGATGTAAACAATGAATTAACTGTTGGAGATGTGTGAATCTAAAATTAATCCCACATCGGATAATTAAGTGTGACTTTATAATAGAGTATATAAGTATTGATTTTCTTTTAATTAGTACCAGGTTTTTTGAAGTAAATCTTACACTTATAAAGTAAAGATGGTTGAGCAATATGTGTGTGACTTCATAGCAATGGTGGTTAATTTGGAAAGAAGAGCGGACCTAACAACATTAACCATCCTGGATTTGACGATATGAGATCAATTAAGGTCCGAGACAGTGAATCCTTGAAAATGTTAGAATGATACCCCAAGTGACGTCTTTATGACATAGCATGAGTGTTTTACGTAAAAATGTGATGTGATGTATTGGTCCACATTCAATGGAGCTGTTGTGCATTAAGAACTATTTTGTACACTCATTTTTACATGAGACCCGCATGTCACATTATAGGGGTGTCATTTATGGTGTCATTCTAATATTTTTCTTGTTTGATACCACCAACACCACAATAATTGCTATACCAATACTATATTTGTTCCAACTCGTTGTTGCAATGAGATCCGCATATCACATGGGATTTGCATGTCATGTTATAGAGGCGTTCACGTTATAGAGGCGTTGAGTGTCATTGCAGCATTTTCTTAGTTTGATATCACCAACACAACAATAATGGCTGTACCGATGCACCGTGCACTTATTTTCCCAATCAAATTTGGTAACGCTTGTTCTCACTTGGGACACGCACATTATGTCTAGCTCCTAGCACATTGGACACACTGCTGCGCGCACATGTGTTTTTTTTTTCAGAGGTTGGAAATTGGAATGCAAAATAATTGCTGTATATCATTTGACTCTCAATGGGCTATTGTCACGATCTAGCTACTTGAATCTTGTAAATTGAACAATTGAAATATCCTAAAAACTAAAATCAAACTTGAACTCAAATTTTCGCAAAAAAAAACAAAAAAAAAACCTGAACTCATATATGCAGCACATGCCCAACCCTAAATCCTATTCTACCAACCATATTGTGGCTGTTGCCTGAGTACTGTAACGATTATGACCTACTGATTGTTCAATATTCAGCCTCTAAAAATTTACCAGTTAGAATTTTTGAACTTTGGGGGACATATTTTTAGAGTGAGGGTGTGTGTGTTTTTGCAATAATTATGAACACCTATCTTAAAAATCAGATGCGTATTAAGTAATTTTATTCTAGGTAAGTCAAAAACACGAGTACAAGCCGCATTTGACCATAAAAAAGTAATTATTATTGCTCCTGTCATACTAGCTAGCTAGCATCATAAAATTGTTAGGTTTTATTCTTGTTTAGTGTTTCTGTTTTAATTGTTGTTTTGATCAAATAGTTTAGTTTGGTCTTTTATATTATTATATATGTTTGAGTCAAGACCCGTCGGAAGTGGTTTGATAATTCTTTGTATAATCAATACCGATTCACGACTAGATCGAGAGTAAACAATCCCTCTAGATTATAATTTTTAAAATTTAAATCAATAAAATTTTCGAAGCACCGTCTCCTTTTTTTCAAAAAAATATATATAATATAGCTCTAAATAAGATATATAGTATTGCTCTAAATAATAAAATTGATGCGTGGTGAAGTTGTTGGGTTGTGTTTACTGATCGAACTATCTTAGAGTTGGGTCCCACGATTGATTCTTATTGGAGTATATGCATGTGAAGCAGTCATATGCATGTGTAGCAGTCATGACTATGGTAATAAGGTCGACCTACGTACGTGATAATTCCTTGGAGATTCAAAGAAGCATATAATAATTGAGGTGTGAAGTGGTGACTGGATCACGTATGCATGGAAAGGCATGCATGATTGCCTACTCCAATAATAAATTAATAATAAGACGACAACGTGGGCCGTTTTGGTTTTTTAGTTTTTTATTTAATCTATTTTTTGGTAGATAATTTTGTCTAATCGAACTCATGTGACTTGACACCCAATAAAACAAGAGCCCCGCTATGGGCACCCCACCAATTCATGAAGGCACTCAGATTTTTTCTCATTTTTTCATCTAAAATGTAAATGTCTATTTTGCCCCTTCATATATACTCACTTAAACCCCACAAATTATTTTTAATGCAAAACAGGGGCACCCCACCACCTTGGATCACAAGTGAAACCTAAAGCCACAATTGTGTTTGTCGAGCGTGTATCGATTCTTGCATCTTGACATCATCTAACAGCGAGGTAACAATGTTTGACAACCATATGAAGCTTTGAATGAACTGTTTTTTGGATCAAAAACTGTGAAATCGATGATTTTGTTTGTCAACATAGGGTTTCTCAAGTTTTTAGACGTTTCTTCACGGACGCGATTGATTCAGCCTCGCAGGACCGAGAGTTATGCAAACGTCTCGATCAACATCCACCGAGAAAGGAATAAAAGTCTCGGTAATGGACAACCGAGAGAAATGCTACATTCTCGGTTGTACATCACCGACAGGACATAAACTATACACTTCGACTTACTCTCGTGATGTGGTGACCGAGAAGATAATAAAAGTCTCGGTTATGGACAACTGAGATCTATCTTACACTAATGGTTGCTCTCGTGAAGTGGTGACTGAGATAACAATATAACGGCTATTCGTTGCCGAGACTGTGTAAACTATACTGGTATGTCTGGTCGAGAACCACGAGTTCTCAAAAGTTTCCCCTCAGTCTCGGCCATGCTTGGCCGATACCGTAAACAAAATCTCTGGCCTGTATGGCCGAGAATCACGACTTTCCAATAAGTGCACCATTGAATGCACCGCCACACAAACATAACAACTACTCTACCAAATGCAACTTAATTAGACTATCGACGTACCTTTAAAAGATCGATTTCAGCACTATCGATGTGTGAACGAAAAACTTGAACCGAACCCTAATTTGAAGACGAAATCGACCAAAACTCAGAACCTTCAAACTCGAAAAACGTCCTACAACAGAGGAGAGAGACAGAAAGAAACGAAGACAACTTAGATTCGGGATTGCTAGGTGGTTCGTTGACAAGAAATGGGGAAAGCCAAGCAAGAGGACGGTGGTGGGGTGCCCTCGGTAATTTGATTTGTACCCTCATAAGATGGCGTTTCATGAATTGGTTGTTGATCTTATATGACTTGACACCCAATAAAACGACAACAACATAACACGTGGCGGGATCGCTATTGGATAAGCCTCTCAACTTAACATATAAATGTAGTAGTAGTAGATGTGTGGCACAACCAAACTCTACTCCTTTGTTGGAGATGATCCGGTACACCCTACACCCACCAGTCCACCACCACTTTGTGGATGCAATGGATCAATTTGTTCATGATTTAATAGAGTTAATTAGTTAAATATCCTAATTTTTTAAAAATTTGATATTATATCGTAACTTTTCTACATTGATATATTTATATCCAAAATTAATTTTTAACTCTAAATTTGATAAGGTAACACTTAAAACAACAACAACAACATAGCCTCGGTCCCAAATAAGGTAACGCTTAAAACATGACTTTAAAAAATTATTTCATCATCTACAATTACTAAAATAATTATTATACTTATTACTTAAACTCATTACTTAAATATCACCTCATTAAATTTGGAGCCAAAAAATAAGTATAAATTTATTAGTATGAAATGTTAGAATATATAATAACAAAATCAAAAAAATTATGCTATAATAATAAAAATTGTAAAAGTTAATTATAATATTTTAATCAATTTGGCTTAATTTAATATTACAGTTACTGAGTTTCAAAGTCAAAATCAAGGCAGTTTGATGTTTTTTTTTTAATTGATATTAATAACAAGAGTTTATATATAGACCCTTAAATTAAGTTCTATTATTTCATGATTGGCATGTGATTAACATGTCAATTGCATTTTAATCTTAAAAACTTAAGTTGACAATTCAAGTTTGGCAATAAGAGAGTTTAATTAATACACCCTTAATTTTTCATTTAGATTAAAATGTGATTAACATGTTGCTCGCCTTTTAATCAAAATTTAATTTAGTTAGTTAGTTTCGTTTTAAGTGATGGATGGGTACGGAGGTTAGGTAGGAGTTTTATAACACGTTCTTTCCAGCTATAAGCACGTGATACGTAGGATTGGGAACAATTCCTCACATGGTCATGGTTTAGAACTTATATGGTAATTGAAGTAAAAAAAAAAAAAAGGAAAAAGAAAAAGCCTTATATGGTACTAATACATGTTTATAATGAGAAAGAGAAATGATGGAGTAACATAGATGAGACACCGAATTAGAGCACCGACTTGACGTGGCGCCTATGCGGTGCTGACGCAAGGGCCCCACTCGATTTTCATCCGAAAAGCAAAAAAAAAAAAAAAAAAAAAAAAAACTGACGATTGTTGACCATTGTGACCGATTGACCACCATTGATCGACGACAAATCACTGTAGCTCTGATTTAACCAAAAAAATTTAAATTTCCCTCTTTTTTGAGATAACCATAAGCCACCCTGTCTCTCTTTCATTTGTTCCTTCCCCCAAATCGTCTCGACCCTGAGAAACCCTAGAACCTTATTTTTACCATTATTGGTCTGCTCAGAGCTAGTTCTGGACCGATTATTTTGAGGTTCCTTAGCACAGAAGGAAGACAACTGGAAGGCGTTGGAGGGTCTCCTTTTTGTCCTTCTATTTGGGGTCTTCTCTTCAGGGTAGGGCGGAGAATCTCAGCCTCTAATTGTTCCATATTCAGCCTCTAAAAATTGTTCAATATTCAGCCTACTAATTGTTTTGAGTACTGTAACGATTATGACCTGCTAATTGTTCAATATTCAGCCTCTAAAAATTTACCAGTTAGAATTTTTGGACTTTGGGGGGCATATTTTTAGAGTGAGGGGTGTGTGTGTGTTTTTGCAATAATTATGAACACCTATCTTAAAAATCAGATGCGTATTAAGTAATTTTATTCTAGGCAAGTCAAAAACACGAGTACAAGCCGCATTTGACCATAAAAAAGTAATTATTATTGCTCCTGTCATACTAGCTAGCTAGCATCATAAAATTGTTAGGTTTTATTCTTGTTTAGTGTTTCTGTTTTAATTGTTGTTTTGATCAAATAGTTTAGTTTGGTCTTTTATATTATTATATATGTTTGAGTCAAGACCCGTCGGAGGTGGTTTGATAAGTCCTTGTATAATCAATACCGGTTCATGGCTAGATCGAGAGTAAACAATCCCTCTAAATTATAATTTTAAAATTTCAATCAATAAAATTTTTGAAGCACCGTCTCTTTTTATCAAAACGTACACATTATTGCTATAAATAATAAAATTGATGCATGATAAAGTTGTCGTGATGTGTCCCTGACCAAACTATATCCTAAACTCTAAACTATGTCAATTTTTTTTAGGTAATATAGTTGGGCCACACGATTGATTCTTATTGGAATGTCTTGTCATGTATGCATGTGTAGCAGTCATGACTATGGTGATAAGGTCCTCCTACGTACGTGATAAATCCTTGGAGATTCAAAGAAGCATATAATAATTGAGGTGTGAAGTGGTGACTGGATCACGTTTGCGTTGAAAGGCATGCATGATTGCCCACTCCAATAATAATAGAGACGACAACGTGGGCCTTTTTGGTTTTTATTTAATCTGTTTTTGGTAGATAATTTTGTTTAATCGATCTCATCTCATGTGACTTTTTTTTTTTTTTTGTCAAATGATCTCATGTGACTTGACACCTAATAAAACGACACCAAAGTAACACGTGGCGGGATCGCTATTGGATAAGCCTCTCAACATGACGTATATATATATGTAGCAGAAGCACTAGCAGTGAAGCACCACTAAACTCCATTCCTTAATTTGTTGGAGGTGATCCGCTACACCCAATATACACAACCACTTGCTTCTTCTAAAAAGCTCTCTCGCTCCCTGATTTGAGCCCACTTAACCTACTCTTAAAGCATCTCCAATGATAATATGAATTTAGATCATAGATTCGTATCACATCATATATGTAAGAATGTCTATCTTATGTGATACTAAATAGATATTTACTTCTCAAAATGATCTCCAACGAAGAATGAATTTAGACCATGGAATGATTAATTAACACTTTTATTTTTAATTTTCATAATATTAATAAAGACTTTAAAATAATAATTAAAAAAAAAATTAATAATCTTGACGTGGCAGTCTACCACAATGTCAGTTTACCATAATGTCTAGAGGTAGACATTGTGTTAGACACTCTCCATTTTGATTTAATGTCACTTATAATAGACATTATCAATCTATGGTCCTATTAGAGAGCATTTTTTGAGTTAGATGTGGATTGTATTCTATGTAGATCCATTTTCACCCCAAGCCACGGTCATATTGGAGATGCTCTTAGTTTGTGTATACAATGCATTAATTTGTTCTTAATTTGTTCTAAAAAGCTCTCTCGCTATAGCTCCCTATATGGGCACACATCTGTATGTGTATTGCACATCATCTAACTTAATCAGTGCCAAAAGTGATTTACTTTTGTATTTTCCGTTTAATATTATAGTCGCTGAATTTCAAAGTCAAGGTTTTTTTTTTTTTTTTTTTTTTTATAACCCTAGGTATGCGGGCCTTTTTTCTCGACTAATCCCAAGAGGCCTCGAAATCGACCCGTTAAAAACTCCAATGGCCCGAACGCAACTTGACATAAGCGGGGCATCGAACTCGGGACTGTACGTGCACTTATCACGCAATCTCGAGTGCGCCCTTACGTACGCTAGGTCAACCCATCTAGATTAAATTCAAGGTAGTTTGATATTTTTTTAAACAATTATATAATTAATGAATCAATATACGTATTTTTATTAGGGCAATTAGTTTTGTGTCCCAGTTCAATTAAATCTATGGAGCTATTAATTGATAATTTATAACAAATTTTATTTCCTTACAAAAAAAAAAAAAAAAAAGAACTTGCTCATGATTCAAGTTTGGCCATGAGAGTGAGTTTATATTCTATTTTATGATTAGCATGTGATGAACATGTCAATTGCATTTTAATCTTGAAAATTCAAGTTTGGCGATCAGAGAAAGTTTAATAGACCCTTAATTTTTTTCATTAGATTAAAAAGTGATTAACATGTCGGATCAGTTGCTCGCCTTTCAATCAAACTTTAATTAAGTTAGCTAGTTTTCCTTGACGTTAGGTAGGAGTTAATACGTTCTTTCCAGCTATAAGCACGTGACATGTAGGATTGGGAACAATTCCTCACAGTCATATGGTTAACTTGTGGGGGTGTTTGTTTTAATTGTTCTCATCATGCATGTCATTTGTAGCCTAGTTTGTTTTATTTTATTTAAAAAAACAAAAAGGGTAATGCTATTTGGACTCGTGAGTCCGGACTCAAAACTTTTTTTAATTTCAAATACACCCTCGAGCAATTAATGAAACAATCATAATCACTTATAAAATTTCTATTATACCCCTAAAATATTTACAAAAATTTTAAAAACCTCCCTATGAGTCCGGACTCATGAGTCCAAGTAGATTTATTGAAACCGAAAATATGTTCGGACTCTTTGAGTCAAGACTCAAAATTTTTTTTATTAATACTTTAAGATATCTATCTAAGTAAAAAACCTAATTACCCTCTACCTCCAAACACCAATAATGAATTTGAATTAAGGGTCTTTATGTCTTTTTGATTGTTTGAGTTCGGACTTTTTGAGTCCATGTAGCACTACCCTTAAAAAAAAAACATTTTTAATGGTAGAAGCTTTGAATTTGGAATCTTTAAGTCATTTTAAAGTCAAATCAGCTTTGATAAATATAATGTGGGAATCATTAAGGCGGGAAATAATTAGAGTGGGACCATGATACATGATCTGGCGCTAACCACGTGAATCAGGCGATCTGTAAACCTCTCCCACATACGAATGAGCGTACAGAATCCCAAATGTTGAGGGTATATAAACCACTATAAGATTAGGATCGCAAGTGCTCGAAGACACTGAAGCTGAAAAGTCGTACAGAATTCACATTTCACTGCTTCTGCTTTTTCCAATCCAAACATTGATCCCGAAAATTTTCAAAGGTGATTTAATCGATTTCTCTTAGCTAATCAATTTTATTTGCATTGTTTTCTTTGTTAATTGTTGTTTTTACAACGCAAATTAATTATATCATGGCTTCGGATTCCCAATTTCAAATTCTACTTCGAGTTTTGTCGACTCTTTTAGTGAGATTCTTCTTTGCCGTCTATTTATGTTCTTGAAATCCCTTAATCCGAAGTTCATAAATCTGTTTGTTTACTAATGAACGAAGTTTGATCAATACATGAACACAGAATTCTGTTGTGTACTGTTTGGATCAAGTTAGTATCAATACAGTGAATGCACTCTACGTACCTAAGTTGGTTGGTCGTTAGATAGATATACCTCGACGTACGTACTTTGTGTGATTGGTCCATATGATAGTTACATGACTCTAATGCATGGCCTAGCTCATTGAATTGCAACCAAACACTAGTGTCTGGTATCCATTGTACTTAGACTAGTGCCCTTTCATCTCTCGAACTGACACTTTTCTAACTAAATTTTTCGTCCCATGACTCATAAGGTGTGTCTCTTGAGGAATAATCATCGATATAAGCTCCATAAGAGCTAAACAGTTATTGAACTACGTCGTCTAAATTTGTCGGTATATTTTCTATTATGAAAAATATTTGTATAATGGCCCAATTTTAATTATTTCGTTATTATTTATTATTTTCGGACGTCATCTCAGATCCGCGTGGATGCCGCGAATAGATCAAAACACGTCTGATTAAGTAAATAGTGATTTTCACGTGATTGTTTATCTATTTGCGATGACGTATATTAGATTATCTTACTTAGCATTGCACGTGAGTATTTATATCGTTAAATCGAGTGAGATAATCTAACGGGTAGTCTTCTCGAAAAACGTATCGATACGGGTGCTGAGCGAGCGAAATATGGATACACTAGGTCGGAAAAATAAATTGGATAATCAAATTAATTAAATGTGACAAATATTAATGATAAACACAGTCTAGGCCAATTGATCGAAATTGGCTACTATGACGTGCCTCATTATGCGTGCCAAGGTGCGGGACACTGAGTAACTGAATGTAATTGAACAAAAGTAAAAATTTGGTGTCTAATGAGGATCAAATGGAAACATGTCACATAAATACTTAATACCCTCAAAATGAGGATTGCCACTCATTCCTCACCTCACTCCACTGTTCTTCCACTCCACCTCTATTCAACATATAAATAGTGTGTAAGTAGATGAAGAACAAACAAATTCTTAGAGGGGTTGGTTGATCGAAGGTGAGAGATTTCATAAGTCTCGTGAAGTTTTGAAGGGAATTGATCAAACAAACAAACAATCAAGGTGAGCATCTTTATTTTCTTTCAAATTTCCATTAAAATGAAGCTTGAATGAGTTTTTAATGGTGATGGTTGATTGTTGTTTAACGTAGGAGAAAAAGAGGTGTTAGTGATTTTTGGTTGTTGTTGATGATTTAGAAGTATTGTTGTTGTTTGATTTGTTGAAGAAAAAGAAATAGAAACAAAAAAAAGAAGAAGAAGAGAGAAACAGAGACAACTCTGTTGAAGACGGGGGGTGGGGTTGCACAACCGGGCGGGGCCGGGCCGAGCCGGTCTGGGACCGACCCGCGGGGACCGGGTCATGCTGACCCGGTTGGACCGGGTCAAGCCCGGTCCAGGGACCCACCATTTATTTAAATAATATGATATTAAAAATTAATTTAAAAACAGTTTTAAATTAAATAAATTACAAAAAAAATAAGAAAAATAGGTAGGAAATTATGAAAAAACTCAGAAAAATCTGAAAAATATAAAAAATGAGAAAAAGATAGAAAAATAGTATTAAAGAGTTTTTCGAGCATTTGACACCTCCGATATAACTCGAAAAGTGTGTCAAACTAAACTTTTTTGAATAAAGTTTTTATATTTTTGGCCACACATTATAAATTCACTTAATTTTTATCTAAACTAGTTAAAATGGTTTAATTGGACGTTAGGAACTTATGAGACTATAGTTAGGAGTCAGACGCATATCTCGAGATGTGAGCGAGACTTCGGAGTGCGTTTTCGAGATACGTAAGAATCCATTTGAAAGTCATTGAGGGTTTAATATGTCATTGTTGATTCCTATTCATTGTTATTGTACTATATTCTGTAATACATTTAGGTTGGTGGTTGAGTTACTCCCACCTGATGTTCGTAGTATACTTATGACATACTAGGCTGTAGCACGTGTGATCAGACACTCGGTGAATTGCAACCCGAGTTGCATTAAGGGTGCGCGTGTCGAAAACGCACCACGAGAAACCATGTGAAAGGAAGTGGAGGCACCCACCGAAAGGATCATGAGGTCTAAAGTACAGTCTAATCTGACAAGGACGAGTACACATTTTGTTTCTCTCGTGTTATCTATTCATGTGATGATTGTCGCACAACTGCATGTTTAGTTCCCGCATGATTATTTAACATGATTATTGATATATATTTACTTTTTTATAAATGCTCAGAGTACTTCATTTGGAATCTTACTGACTATTTCGTGATGATCGAGTGCATATTCCAGTACTAGTAGGGCAAAGGGATTCTTGACGACTTCATCTGATTGCCCGCGGTTGAGGACCCACTAGTATTAGGGGTGGGCAGCGGTTTTTGAAAAACCGCCCAAACCGCCCAAACCGCCCAAACCGCGCGGTTTGGTTTGGTTTTTAAAATTCGCGGTTTGGTCGCGGTTTGGAAAACGACCAAACCGCGATTTTGCGGTTTGGTCGCGGTTTTCGTCTTGGACAAACCGCGGTTTAACCAAACCGATGGCATTTTGGTAAATAACCAACATATATCAAAAACCCTAAAACAAAACTAATAACTATCGCTCTCACTGCCTTCTCGCGGCGCTCTCACTCTCCCTGCCTCCTCGCGCTCACTCTTCATCAGTACTCTCTCCTCCTCGCGGCGCTCTCACTCTCCTCTGCCTCCTCTGCCTCCTCGCGCTCTGCCTCCTCTACCTCGCGCTCACTCTACTCTGCCTCCTCGCGCTCGGCCTCCTCTGCCTCCTCTGCCTCCTCCTCGCGCTCTTCCTCCTCGCGCTCGCCTCCTCCTCGCGCTCGGCCTCCTCTGCCTCCTCGCGCTCTGCCTCCTCGCGCTCATCATAACCAAGAACCTCATCGCTATCATTCAATTCCTCATCGCGATCGAAGGAGATCTCTTGCCGCCTCAAACGCGATCTTCATACACAGCACTGCCGTGACAGCAGAGCTCGGAGATCTCTTGCCTCCTCAAACGCGATCTTCATACACAGCACTGCTGTGACAGCAGAGCTCGAACATCATCATCACCAAGAACCTCATCGCTATCCTTCAATTCCTCATCGCGATCGAAGGAGATCTCTTGCCGCCTCAAACGCAGATCTTCATACACAGCACTGCTGTGACAGCAGAGCTCGAAGATCTCTTGCCGCCTCAAACGCGATCAAGAGCTTCATCCTCCTCGAGAGATTTGAGCAGAGCTTCTTCGAAGGAGATCTCTTGCCGAAAATCCAGAAATCTCTTTGACAATCTCCATTAATCGGTTCACAACCTTGAACCTCCTTTGATTCCTCCATCAGCACCAATTTGGGAAAAAAAAAGCCTGAAGGAAAAAGTAAAGTGTTTCATTCTGCTCATCTTTTATCTTAATTTTTTATGCACATAGCGATTGAAAACTTGAACAACTATTGAGTGAAATCAATATATGTACATGCAACCAAGGTCAATGAAGGTTCCTTGTGCATATAAGTTTGAAATCCCGTTTTTGTTTGATTTTTTCTACCTCACGCCATTACTTTTTTTGTTTATTCATGTGATTTATATATGGAAAAATTTGTATGTAGCTCGCGCTGCTACCCCAACTTGTTAAAAACCAACCAAAATCACTAATATTTAGTTCTTAATTTCTTTGTTTCCTTGCAGGCTGGAACCTACATAAAGGAATTTGTTCACGGAGATTTTGGACGCACCCATCCGAGGATGTAGAGCTGAGATACTGCAACTTGATGTCATTGACGTGAAGATGGACTGCTTCAACTAACTGTTGTTGTATTACTATCAATTTCAGTTAGCCAAAATACAGTTTTGTCATGTATGAGATTAAGCTAGTGTATTTATTAGGCTTTCCATGTTGATGACTATTCCTCAATTTTGGATCAGCACTTGCCCATCCATCTGATCTACAAATTAAAATTGATGATGGATGATTTTTAGTGGTATTTTATTGAAGTGGAATGCTGAATTTACGTTGAACTTTTAAGCTTTTTTTTTTTTTTTTTGAAAATAGAGTGTATGAATAGTTGAAAACCGCGAAACCAAACCGACCAAACCGTGGAAACCGCGGTTCGGTTTGGTTCGGTTTTCAACTTTCGCGGTTTGGTTGCGGTTTGGAAAATCACCAAACCGCATACCTTCGGTTTGGTCGCGGTTTGGTGGTTTTCACCACCAAACCGCGGTTTGCCCACCCCTAACTAGTATGTGTTATTTTGATATTTTGCTTTATTTTTAGGGTATTGGGAAACTGGTTATACATTTTACTTGTATATATTACTGCTTATTAGTATTGTCGCCTATATACAAAGTACTTTCCCGATTTTCCACAATAAGACTTGCTCTTATAAATTATGCTTTATATGATGATGAACTTACTTATTTTACTTACTATAAATTTAAGACTTCCACTGTTTTAATGTTAAAAGTGATTCAATTGTCTAACTAAACTGATTAACCAAATGAGTTAACACACATATCGAGGAGTCATGACGTAGCAAGGGACGTTAGTGGCACGTGGGACCCAGTTGGTCAATGATCTGACAGGACTACGGGGTCACGACGCTCCACGTGGCGACCTCGGGATTTGGGGTCGCCACATTTGGTTTTCCTTATAGCTAGGATTATTATCAAAAATAATTTTGGTCCATTCATTCTCTTTTTTTTTTTTTTTTGGTGCTATATATAGACCATTCACTTTAACTAAGAAAACCAATAAATAAAGTGATTAATTAGGAATGCTACCGTTGTGATTTTGTAGATCTAACAAAATTTGTTACCTGTCTTAAGACTTAATATTTTGCTATGGTAATGAGCATTTGAATCTTTGTGTCAACAGTATAGAACTAAAAGAATTGTACACAGAGAGACGTCGCAAATGATGAAGAATTCTGTTTCGGAGTCGAGTTTTTACATCATCGAGAGCGATAGCGACCGCGAGGAGAAGGGGTCGGAGAAAGAAGGGGAGGAGGAGGAGGAAGAAGAAGACAACAGTTCGGATTCTGATAGTTCTGTAGTTGCAAGTCGCCAATTTAGCAGGCCTGGTTCTCACAACATGGCGTGGCCTAACAGTTACCGGTAAGCCTACCTTTGTGTCTAGAGTAACGTTACAGGAGGGAGGGGGCACTAAGCGCTAGTTCAATGTTGATCGCCCGATACATTTCAATATTCATAAGAACATGTGTATCAAGGTTAATCTGACGTGCGTAAGGCAGTGTGTGTAGCGTCTTAAGTTTGACACAACCTAGTAAGAGATTAATTATATTTTGGGAAAGAAAAATGCTAAGATGACCTGGTGAGTGACATATGGGATGGACACCCGATGAAGATGTCTATCCATTCACGCATCGATGTGTATGCACACATATCCCGATGCATGAATGGATGAAAAATTTCACTTGGTGTTCATCCCGAGTGCCACTCATCGAGTCATCCTAGCATTTGCCTTTGGGAAATGTTAAAATGACAACTCTATGTCACAATAAATTGCACATCAACTTATATGGTATGTGGCCCCACATCAAAATGGGGTGTTGGGTGTGTGGTTTTATGGGGATTTGATGTGGGCTCACACGCCACGTCGACAATTTAATGTGTTGTCATTCTAGCATTCCCAATTATATTTTATTAAAGGCTAATTGAGGGCGCCACCTCCCAACTCAATTTGTTCTATTCACAAGATTTAACACGATGTGTTGTTTGGGGGGAGCCAACTGCCCCATGCCATTGAGACCAATCCAATCGATTAGTTTTAAGGACCTAGTATAACTTAGTATCGACACACTTATTATTGCCCTTTCAATAAACATCAAAATGTAGGCGATCACATCGATGCAAAAATAAGGAACACCAACAGGTTCATGTTGTTGATGTGTGTTGTTATTGATTTAAAAAACATTTTCTTAATTTTAAAAATGTTCATTTTTTTTGTAATATAAGCCACTTGGTATTTAAAGTTCAATGGGCCCCAATTAATCAGGACTCCAATCGAGTCAGGTAGGACTATTAGGAGGCGGCAAAGGAACTTTACACTAACCAACAATTGATCTGCAGAATTGTAGGTTGTTGTCCTTTAATTAGTGACTCTAGTTCGAATATTAAAAATAAAAACAAAATAAATATTGAGAGCTTCATTTACTTATATGGTGTGCGACTCGAGATCAATTTGAAGTAATCAAATAGTTCAGATACCGAGTAGTTAAAAAAAAAAAAAAAAAGTCTCTATACTAAAAAGATTGATGTCGCTACTCTAGTTAAAGGCTAATGCAACCCGAGCATCCCTCACAGTTTAGTTTGAACCTGGAACATAATTGAGTCTCCATGCAATTTTCTTCTCTTCTCAGGCAATCAATCGACACATACAGCAACGTAGTCTCTCCAAACCTTGGATTCCTGAGCAGCCCTGCCCACTCTGCACTATCCAGACTAAGCAGTTCCTTCCTCTCTTCTTCACTCACAAGGAAACAAACCCCTGAAATCCTATCAACACTGATCAAGCCACTGCTGCCCACCACAACCAATGACCATCATCACCACCACCAACCGCACGAGCGCCAGAGCTCCCACGCCCTGCTCCCTCCGCTCCCCGAAAACCAACCCTCCTCCAAGGTCTCCTTTGATGAGCTGCCCGTCTCGCAAAATTGCTCATATGGCCAAGCTGTGATGAATGGTAAGTCTTTTTTGCTACCTAGATTGTTAATCTTTCGAAAGGTTTTGTCTTTTCAGCGAAAAATTGAGGATTTTTGACAGTTGATGAGCTAGGGCTTGGTTTGGGATTGTATGTTGTTGGGCATCACTCATCAGCAAGAAATTGAGAAACTTTGTGACAATTGATGAGCAAGGGCTTGATTTTTGGGCATCAGCAATAAATTGAGAAATCATTTAACAATTGATGAACTAGGGCTTGGTTTGGGATTGTATGTTATTGGGTATCAGCAAGAAATTGAGAAGTTTTTTGACAATTGATGAACTAGGGCTTGGTTTGGGATTGTATGTTATTGGGCATTTGCAAGAAATTGAGAATTTTTTGACAATTAATGAGCTAGGGCTTGATTTGGGATTGTATGTTCTAAAAAGGGAATCAAAACCCTAAGATTATCTCTAATTAGTAGAACATTTGATTTGACAGGAAACCCTTTTGAATTTGTTTCAAATTTTGGGTTGCTGAGTTTCTTGGTTTTTTAGGTGTAAATGCACTGTGTGGGATTGGGATTTTGTCTACTCCACATGCGGTGAAAGAAGGGGGATGGCTTGGGCTCTCAATGCTGCTGCTGTTCGCGGTGCTGGCTTGGTACACTGGAATCCTCTTGCGTCGCTGTTTGGACAGTGATCCTGGTTTGGAGACGTACCCTGATATTGGGCAAGCTGCATTTGGAACCACTGGCCGGATCATTGTCGCTGTGAGCTTCTTCCCTTTTAAATTTTCTTGCACACACAAGCACAAAACTGTTAGATTGATTGTAAAAGCTTTTGTGGGCAATTCCTATGTACTTAAGCTAGATTTATGTAACAAGCATAAAAAAAGTTAGGTTTAAGTAATAGGAAGATGGGTGGATCGATCAGTGTATGTAACTATCTTTAATGCCATTGGATTGCATTTAATTCAATGGAGATTGGCATTTGTTTTAATTTATGTTCATAATGTGCAAATCTTTGTGATCCTGTTGGCAAAAATTGATATTATTCATTCATTATTAATTTTTAGATTTCAATCAAAAGAATGAAGTCGTAAATGACTATTTATCCTTTTTTTTTTTTTTTGTGGCTGCAGATAGCATTGTACGCGGAACTTTATGTGAGTGTATTTTTACCTTAAATGCTTCCTCCAATTTCCTTTGAAATTTGATTCATCCTCTGTGGCATAAGATTAGTTTGTAGGAGAGCGCGATTATTCCAATTGGCATAACTGGCATTAGTTAAGAATTGTTTAATAATGCAAGTCACGTATCATGTGTATTCAAGGCTTGCATGTGATTTTTAGACTTTTCAATATGAACTTCTGGCTGCATCAAGAGCTTACAAATTTCAGCCTCCATGTTTCACACCTATGTTAAATGTTTTCACAGTTCTTTTAAGCTGAAAGTTTATGCATTGTGCAAAACCTCCTAATTGGCCTTGTTTTCACATATATGCTTAATGGAAATAAAATGGGCAGGGGTGGGGTGGCTGCACAGCCAATTTTGCAGTCCCTTAACAAGTGATTAACATAGGCACATTTTGGGGGGTGATTGTCAATGTTGATTCTGTTTCTTTTATATGCTTAGAATGAAAGAAACAACATGGCAAAATAAGAACAAATGTGGAACTTAAAGAAGTCCTTGTCCACTTTAGACAATGTATAAATATGATGGAGCTTTAGGTTGCACGTGTGTGCCGCTTAGATTGACAATGAAGCATGGTAGGTTTTAGTTAAGAACTCTAACAGTAGATTGGATGCAAGTTTGAGTCTTGTTCTCAAAGTAGAGAAGATGGTCTTAAATCTTAATCTTAATTGTCAGGTTGACAAATTGAATTCGTTAATCTTAGCATTAAGTGTGCTAATCTCAGTCTTTTCTTTTTGTAGGCATGTTGCGTCGAGTATATAATTTTGGAAGGGGATAACTTGGCATCCTTGTTCCCAAATGCCAAATTAAGTTTAGGGGGCTTGTTTTGAACTCACATAACCTTTTTGCCTTGATGACCACCATTGCTGTTCTTCCGACCGTGTGGCTGAAAGATTTCAGAGTGCTCAGTTACATCTCGGGTGAGTATATGCATAGATAGTCTAGAAATGTTTCCATATCTGCATCATTTGACATTTCTACTCTTATCAGTGGGACACTTATATCGCACTGCTTTTGTCTAATTATGTCTAAGCTGGGGGAGTCGTTGCATCCATATTGGTGGTTCTCTGCTTATTCTGGGCCGGCATCGTGGATCATGTTGGGTTCCAAAGCAAAGGAACTGCATTGAATCTGACAACTTTTCCAGTTGCCATTGGCATCTACAGCTACTGCTTTCAAGGACATGCAGTCTTCCCAAACATCTATACTTCGATGGCCAAACCAAGTGAATACCCATCAGTTCTCATAACATGGTAAACATTCTGTACAATTATATACTTGCTGATTCTATTTGTACTTAAATTGAATGAGCCTTGTGCTTTTCAGCCGGTGCCCTTACCGCTATTTTTTTTTTCTCTTTTTTTTTTCTGAATAGGTCTCCATGAAGCTAAAATAAATTATGATTAACTTCAGAGGATTTGATTTTTCTTCCCTCTTTTTTAATTATTTAACTTTTATTTAGTTTCTTGAAGGCAGAAATGTCTTTATATAATTTAAGTATCCAAATTAATTGAAAATATTTTAGGTACTTGGTTTCATATTGATCATGGATGTTTATCTATTTAATTTAATAATATATGCTTTTAGCTTACCAAAGTGTACAGATCCTCTTCCTCTTTCCCATAAGAGACTTCATGTTCACTTTTCCTGTTTATACGCTCTAAAGTATTATTTCTTCCTTAGCAGACTCGCTTTTGTCTTCCTCACCTTAAGTCTGCACATCATTGACAATTAGAAATTAAGGTCAATAATATTGCACTCTTCTAATCCATTACCATTTATATAATCTGTTGCAGTTTCACAATTGTTACGTTGTTTAGTGCTGGAGCTGGTGCCATGGGGTACGCAATGTTTGGTGAATCAACACAGTCGCAGTTTACTCTCAACATGCCCCAGAATTTGGTTGCTTCCAAGATCGCAATTTGGACTACCGTATGTTGACGTAATTCTGACTATATATAAATGCTTTCCTTCTCGTATGACAATCTTGTTCGGTTAAACCTATCATTGGTTTTTTGACCTTATTGACGTATTTTTCATGTTTTAATTTTTCTTACAGGTGGTTAATCCATTTACTAAATATCCTTTTTGCTATAGCCATTTGATATACCATAGAAAGATCTGACGAAAGACTCGTCCATATAATTATGTTTCAACGCAAAGGGTAGATGGTAAGCTGAAGTTGGTAACACATTTTCTGGTAAGAGAACATGATTTACAACTATCATAATTTAGATTGAAGGTTCCGTGAATGTGCATGATTTGAGTTATACTAAATGTATTGCTGGGATTGACTTTACCACATCCTGCAATATTTTTTGTTGAATCTACCTGAAATGCGTATTTATTTCAAAACCAAAGTACCATTATCTGTTTCCTTAATTGTTAATCACATATGCATTGACAATGGCCCCAGTCGCATTGAGTTTAGAAGAGTTAATACCTTCAAGCCATGTCTACTCAATTCTCATCCGGACAGCTCTGGTGATATCAACATTGGTTGTGGGTCTCGTCATCCCTTTCTTTGGTAAGCTTGTTCAACCATGTCCTAACTACAACTTGCAGCAATATATTCAACTAAGAAAATCATCAATTTAGTGAATGAAGCTTTATTTGTACCCTCACAGAAACACCACTAATCTCCGTTCATCATTATACAGGTTTGGTGTTGGCATTAATCGGATCTTTACTTACTATGCTCGTTGTAAGTTTTCGTACTCTCCGGTATTTCATTGATGGTGACTCTACAAGAATTTTAATTAACTTAGCCTTTTCATAACAATGAAAATGTGACTGATGGTCAAGCTTCCTATTTTTTCTTCTCTTCCTGTAGTAAAACTAAATTTAAAGTTTCGGCATGAACTATAATATCGATATTCCTGTTTTACATCTAACCGGAATTCTTTGGCAGAGTTTCATTCTTCCATGCATTTGCTTTCTTAGCATTGCAAGGCGCAAAATATCTCGCTTAGAGGTATCGAATGCTCACTCTATAGGAAATAGTCAGACATTCTTATATTAACTGATGATGTGAATTTCTGATGATCTTCAGCAACTGTTTACTGATCAGTGCTTAAATGCTTGTCTACGTGTAGGGCTTTTTCTGTATATTTATCATCATCATCGGTCTTATATGTTCGGCTATTGGCACCTATTCGGCTCTCTCGAAGATTATACAGAACTTGAGTTAGTTGTTGGAGATGCTCATGAACATGAGTGCTATAGTTATGGAGCAGAAACATGTTAGAATTTATGTCAATTTTCCTTTCTGTTCTGTATTTGTTTCAGTTTTGATAGAAACCAAAAGAACCTTTAGTGGCCCAAATTCAAAGTTTCATGGGTTCACACTACTGGGGAATCAATCTTACAGTCTAGTAAAAAATAAAATAAAATGGTGTTTCTATTAGCTTTTCTCCCAACAAAGAAAATAACATCTCAAGTTGCTCATATTAGGATTAAATCAGTTTTCAAGCATATACAAGTACTAGCAAGTTACCCAGCAATAGCCTTGCCATGTGGTAGTACTTGCAGTCTTGTAATGGACGTATTATTTATGTTAGAACATCTCCAATGGTAACATGAATTTAGACCATGGATTGGTGTCACACCATGGATGTGAGGAAAATGTTTATCTTATGTGGCACTAAATAGTCATTCACCTTTTAAAATGATATCAAATTGGTAATATAGATTTAGACTATGAATTGATGAGTCGACACTTTTATATTTAATTTTTATAATATTAATAAAGGCTTTTTAAAAATAAAACTTTAAAAGAATTTATAATGCTTATGCAATAGTTTACTATAATGTTTAGAAGTAAACATCGTAGTAGACACATTTCACTTTAATTTCATGTCTTATATGATGTGCATTATGAATCTATGATTTTATTTGAGAACATTTTTTAGGTTGGATGTGGATCGCATCTTAGGTGAATTCATTTTCATCATAATCCATGGTTTCATTGAAAATGTTCTTAGTGTCTAAATCTTTTTACCTCTCTTTCCTTTAATTCAACTTAATCTTGATGAGTTAGTCAAATGCCTAATTGTCATAACCCAAATGAAAATAAAAAGATAGGTTGTAGCTATCACGATTATAATACATGTGCCTATAATGTGGGTCGGAAAATTAAGAAGTCTAAACCCAATACTTCATACTAACTTGAATAAATAATGAGAGATTCTAGGGGATACATATTATTGCTATCTTTGGGTACAACGTAGATGAAGTCGATTAAATACACAAAACGCAGCATATATCCATGCACGATCGAATAGACTTTATTAATATTTTTATCGAAAGGTGGTAACCAAAGTCTATACGTCTCCCCTGACATTTTCCACTAATTAGGGTGTGAAGCGGTGGCTTGTTTACGTTGGGCTGTCAGTTTTAAACAGGGATAATAGAGATGACCTGTCATGTTCTTTTTTTTTTTTAGCATAAACTCATCAATGCTCTTGTGACTTGACTCCACGTATCTACGATGACACGCAAGCACAACGTCCCTCTTCATCTTTCGGCCACCTGCTCTAAACATAAAAAGTCAGGATCCACCACCTTTGTCAATTGATGACCCGACACACCATGGTTGTAACACTTTTGAATTTGTGATCATTTGCAACAATATTCGAACTCTCAACCTTAGTAAAATTTCATAAATATTATTATTTTTTGGATAAAATTTGTAAATTAGTTTAGATAAAAATATAAAACTTAAAATAATTTTAATTACGATGTAATTTATATATATATTTTTTGATATTAAATGAATTAAAAATTAAATAATCATAAATATTTAAATTGTATAAGAGTAAAATGTAATAAATACATTCTTAAATTTTGAAAATGATTTACAATTTTAACAATTTTTTTTTGTTAAAATGACTTATATTATTGATTGAAGGGATTACATTATTTTTTTAAAAGATAAAATCAACCTGTTACAAACTTATCAAGGAATGCAATTTTTTTTTTTTTTTTTTTTTGGTAAAACCCAAGGACATTAACGTAAATTCAGTCGCCCAAAACATTAAGGCGGGAAATAGTTTACCGGAGCACATCCGACGCTCCTCCGATGCACGTAATCACCCCCTACGTACGCTTGCGTGTACGGAATCCCAAATGCTCTGATTTCGAAGTACTATATATAAACCACGATGACGACCACCACCACAACTCGTCTCTGGCAGGTACTAGAAGACGTGGAAGAAGCCGGAGAGAGTTCTCTCAAGAGTTTCCAATTTCGGCGATCGATCGATCTCTCTCGAGATCCACAAAAACTCTTCTTCAAATAAGGTGATCGATCTCCTCAACCTCTTAATTTGTCAATCAATCGTTATTTATTGAACACTTGATGAGATCTCCTTCGATCAAATCATTAAATGAAATTTATTAGCACTTGCATAACATTTCATGAAAAAAAAAATTGTATAACATTAAAAAATTTGATACATGTAACTGACCCAGAGTTAATTTGAGACTGCGACTATATTGTTGTTATTGTTGTTGTTGCAGAACATTTAAAAAAAAAATGCAATAACATTGAAGAATTTAATGTGACGACGAATATTCTCTAAGGAATATGGATCTTAATAGTTAGTACAACATGATTATTAAATAATCAAAGATTGTATAAATTTTGGCAATGCAGATGATCTAATAGATTTGTTCCTATATTAAGACAAGGGTTCAAAAAGGTTTCTTCTTCTTTGAAACAAGAAGAGACAGAGAGAGAGCCATCCATATATCCATTAGAGGAGATGAGGAATTCGGCGTCGGACGCTAGTTTCTACATCGAGAGCGACGGTGAAGACGAGGCGAAGGCATCGGAGAGAGGAGGCAACGAATCGGATTCTGATAATTCTGTAGCTGATGAGAATGAGAGCCGCCAATTTAGCAGGCCCGGTTCTTACAGCAATATGTGGCCGCAGAGTTACAGGTATATCATCATTCTCTCCTAATGTAATTGGCAAGGTACCCTGATGAAATAAATATCAATTCTTGTTCCGATGGAACCTTCTACCAGAGATTGACCGTTGATGCGCGGTCCAGACCAGTAATTATTTTCTATTCGTTTTTTTATTACCAAAACAAAGGATAAGAGTACTAGATAGTTAAAGTTAAGTTAAAAGGATGAATCCACTCTTAGCACTCAGCCAATCCCGTAAATGATTGTTCTGATGTATCATGGAAATTCTTTGGGGCGCAAGAATTAAATATCAAATAATTCTCTTTGGTGGAACAAAATATCTCTCATGTTCCCCTCGAATAGATTTTTCTTTTTGATTTCCAAAGAAATGTTGCTGTATTGATTTGAACAGTGTACTAATCCCTTGAATCCCGTACCGACGGGTATCATCCCCCCTAGAACAACGTTCTCTTTCAGACCTTTCAACCAATCGATACGACCCGTAGAGCGGCTTTTGCTAAAACTCGAACAGTTTCTTGAAAACTCGCTTCGGATATGAAACTTTGAGTATTCAAAGACGCCCTCGTTATTCCCAGTAAGGGACTTAATGTATGTGTAAATGTTGTAGGGGGCCTAGAACGCCTGCTTATTATGCTTATTAAGCTTATTAGTATCGAAACAACTTTTTTGAGGGAAAAAAAAATTTGAAACTGATATTAGGCAGGGAAAGGAGATTTTTTTTGGATTTGAGTTGTATGAATTATTGTCACGGTAGCTTGATTGATTTGAGATCTATATTCCATTATTGTGACTGGTTGGTTTTTAGGCAATCGATAGACAATTATAGCAGCATAGTCTCCCCTGGTCTTGGATTTCTAGGCAGTCCATATCAATCTGCTATATCCAGATTGAGCAGTTCTTTCCACTCCTCCACGTTGACAAGGAGACATACTCCTGAAATTCTTTCCTCATTGATTAAGCCCTCGCTGCCCACGACAAATGATCAAAAGCAGCAACCGCACGAACGGCGGAGCTCACACGCTTTGCTCCCTCCTCTCCCTGAGAAGCGACCTTCGAAGAAGTTTGATGTCGACTATGAGCCCTCCAAGGTCTCACATGAGCTGCCAATTTCCCAAAATTGCTCTTATGGACAAGCCGTAATGAATGGTAACTCATTTTTTTATTTTTATTTTTTTTATCTGTAATGAAACTTTGGATCATTGTAGCCGACCTCAGTTAATTTGGGGCTGAGACGTTGTTGTTGTTGTTGTTGTTGTTGTTGAAACTTTGGATCACTTTGAATGGTGAATTTGGAGCAATACTGAATTGATTTCATGTCCTGGTTCCTAAACTTGTTGGTTTGCAGGAATAAATGCGTTATGTGGAGTTGGAATTCTATCCACTCCACATGCACTCAAAGAAGGGGGATGGCTTGGGCTCTCAGTACTGATAATTTTTGCAGTGCTGGCTTGGTACACTGGAATCCTCTTGCGCCGCTGCTTGGACAGCGAACCTGGCTTGGAGACGTACCCCGACATTGGACAAGCAGCTTTTGGAACCATTGGCCGGATTGCCATCTCTGTGAGCCCCCCCATCCTTTTAATATTTCTTTGCCAACATGTTCACAATGTGAAATTATATATTTTTATTAGTTTCGTTTTTTGATATCTCAATCAAAAGATTAAAGGAAAGAACGTGGCTGACGATTTTTATTATTTTGTTCTGTTTTTTGTGGTTGCAGATAATATTATATGCAGAACTATATGTAAGTATGTTCACCTTAACTGATTCCTCCATTTCATTTTTATATTCAGATTATTGTTCTGTGTAGCATAAGTTCAACTTGCAAGAGTATGTGAGTAGCTCATAGTTGCCTAATAATGACAAAAAATGTTATGTGCATTTGGGGCTTTGCATGTGATTATTGTTATTGAAGAGTTCATTGTGAATAGCTACATTGATTATTTTTAAACTATACCCTTCCTTGTTTCAGGCCTGGTTTTAAAAATTTTCCGCCTATATTTTAAGTTGATTGTCATTGTATAATATCAAAAATTAGTAACTGGTCCTATTTTTTGACACAAGTGGACAATGGTGATCCTATGGTGGGGTGGAGTGGCTGCACGTACTAAGAATTAAACAGTACAATCCCTTGAGAAGTCGAAAAACATTTCTGTTGAAACCAGTGATTGTAAATGTTCTTGTTGTAGAGTTGCGGTTGCTTTTACCTATAAAAGAGACAAGCAAAGAAAAATAGAATAAACTCAGAACTGAAAAGGTTGGCATCCACTTTGTCCATAGAACAATGAATAAACCTTTCACTTGCACTGGCCATAATGCTCGGGCATCTGTAGCTGATTTTTGCTGTTTAGAAGAATAGAACTTACGCCAGTCCCTGCCAAATCCAAAACTGAGTCTGGTAATAATTAAAGGAGGGAAGATAGTCCTAATAAGATCGACACACTTTTATTGGACTTGTCTAAGATAGGACTACTTGAAATGATTTTTTGCAGGCATGTTGCGTTGAATATATAATTTTGGAGGGAGATAACCTGGCATCCTTGTTCCCAAATGCCAAGTTAAGCCTAGGAGGCCTTGTTTTGAATTCCCGCAATCTTTTTGCCCTGATGACCACTCTTGCTGTTCTTCCAACTGTGTGGCTAAAAGATTTCAGGGTACTTAGTTTTATCTCTGGTAAGTATTAGAGAGATGGTGTAGCAATTCATAATGACTTTTAATTTGATCGCCATCTGCACCATTTCGCATTTCTTAGTATTATCAGAAAAGCGCTTACTTAGTGTCCAATTTTATATTAGCCGGGGGAGTCATAGCATCCTTATTGGTGGTTCTCTGCTTGTTCTGGGCCGGTCTTGTGGATCACGTTGGGTTCCAAAGCAAAGGAAGTCCATTCAATCTAGCAGGTTTTCCAGTTGCAATTGGAATCTATGGATTCTGCTTCTCAGGACACGCAGTCATCCCAAACATCTACAGTTCAATGGCCAAACCAAGTGAATACCCATCTGTTCTCATAACATGGTAAACATTATATGCTTTAAGATGCTTGCATATTCTATTTGTACTTCATTGAATGAACCCTGTGCTCACGCATTTACCGTTACGGTTCATCTTCTTCAGAACAAAGATGATCACTCCAAGTTGCTAAAATAAATTAAGATTATTACTTATTTGAGCTTTGTTTGATCTTGTTCTCTATTCATTATTAACTTTCTTGAAACCACATATATATTCGTTTAAGTATCCAAATTTATTCAGTCTTTTAGCTTCTTTGTTTTCTATATATTTTCTTGCATATTCACTTTGTTGTCTTAATCGAGCACAATGGAAAAGTTTGATCCATGTAGCCGACCCCAGTTAATTTGGGACTGAGGCTATGTTGTTGTTGTTGTTGTATTCACTTTGTTGTCTTCTCACTCTTCACTCTTCAGTGTACACATCATTGGCATTCTTCTGATTCATTGCTTGTTTTTTACAATCCATCGCAGTTTCACAATTGTTACGCTGTTTAGTGCTGGAGCTGCTTCTATGGGATATGTAATGTTTGGCGAATCCACATTGTCGCAATTTACTCTCAATATGCCCCAAGCTTTGGTTGCTTCCAAGATTGCCATCTGGACTACTGTATGTTAACAACTTCTTCCAATATATAAATGTTTTCCTCTTCTTCTTATGAAGAACTTGTCTGCTTATACCTATCTTTGTTTTTTAAAACTTCTTATTGATGCATTTTTCACGCATCGACTTTCTTGCAGGTGGTTAATCCATTTACTAAATATCCTTTCCCCTAAAGGCATCAAATAATGTACAAAAAGGTCTTCCACATAATTTTTCCAATGCCAAGCTGAAATCATTGAGTGAACTTAGGTAAAAACTTGTTGACAACAAGTTGAGCATAATTTGTGTTTGAGATTCTATAGAAGTGTATAATTCTTTTTTATAGTTTCTACGTCGCAAAGGTCTAATACATAAACTTCTTAAGATCTGTTTCATGAGAAAATGAGTACTTATTTCAAAATAAAAGAAGCCATAAGAAACAAAAGAATCACCATTTCATCCCTGTTTCCTTAATTGGAATTTACATATGCATTAACAATGGCTCCGGTCGCATTGAGTTTGGAGGAGTTATTACCCTCAAGCCACTTCTACTCAATTGTCATCCGGACGGCTTTGGTGATATCAACGTTGATTGTAGGCCTCACTATCCCTTTCTTTGGTAAGCTCATTCTCTTTCTTGGATGATATGCTTTGACACTATTCGTCAGCATTTACAATTATATTCCTAGCCATACTTAATAGCATTATGTGTTCAACCGAAAAAAAAAAAGAAAAAAAAAGCACAGTTTAATGAACGTATCCTAATTCTCATACTTGCAAAAGAGCTAATAGTTTCGATTAATCATCGCATAGGTCTGGTGATGGCACTGATTGGATCTTTACTCACCATGCTTGTTGTAAGTTTTCCTTCTCTCTGATATTTAACTACGTCATCACGAAAATTCTAATTAAATTTGCCTTTTGTTCGTTATGGAACGTATATTCTATGTGCCATTGAGCTTCCTATTATTTGTTTTTGTTAAAGCTAATTTTAATATTTCCGCGTTATTAATTAATTGTAGTAGTGATCATCATCCTGTTTGCATATTGACTAACTGGCCTTCCTTGACAGACTTTCATTCTTCCATGCCTTTGCTTTCTTAGCATCTCGAGGGGTAAACTAACCCGCTTACAGGTGTGTACTACTCACTCAAGGAATGAGGCCAATTTTTCTACATCGGAATAATTACTTGGATGCTGTTAAGATAAGATTAAAAGCAAAAAAATTTAACTAATTAATGTGAGTTATTGACTTATGATGATTTTCGACTGAGCATTTGAATGCTTGTTTACTTGCAGGGTTCTCTGTGTATTTCTATCATCGTCGTTGGTCTTATATCGTCGTGCATTGGAACCTTCTCCGCTCTTTCCAAGATCATAAAGAACTTGAGATAGTTATTGGATTACAACATCGACAGTTTATCTATACGGAGCAGAAATTAAGTTAATTTGATGAATTGCCTTTTTGTTCTAAAATTATTTCAGTTTTGATTGAAATCAGAACAATTTTGCCGCTCAAATTGCTAGCTTCATTGTTGTTTTACTCGCCCTTATTGTTGTAAGTGTAACTGAGATCCTCTTGCGCTTGTGTATCGATATTTTATGATGTTATAAATTTATTGCCAAATTGATTATTACCTATCAATCTGCATTTCCTACCAAGGCACTTTTGCCTTGATGGACAAAGAATGATTTGCAGCATCGTTCATTTGTTTGTCTTCAACTCATTAAGCTGAAATTAGTAGTTGTTACTTCTCAGTGTTTGTCATTACCAGTTCTATCTGGAGACAAATTAAGGATACATATTTCAGAATGATCTTTACAACTATGTAATTGTAGTGCAAGTGTTGTAACACTGCACATGAGTATAGTCATTTTTCTTAGACACTAGCTTGTGAGTAGTGGTCAAGTGAACACTAATTGGTCGAGTGGCAAATGACTCAAGATCAGTTTCCCTTATGCACTGTTTTAATTTTTGCATTGTAGAGGACCGATGTTCGAGTGTGAATTAATTGGAGAGGTTAGTGCCAAATACATCATGAAAAAATAAAAATTGTTTTGTGACCATTTACTTTGGATGATTTGTTAGGGAACACAACAAACACATACCGAAGTATTAAATTGACATAAAAAGTCACAACTCGAAATCACATTGGCCTTGGGATTTATTTGCACGCGACTCGAGATGTATATCCACATATGTGGAGGGGTGTATCTCGAGGCACACATAAACACTTTCAAGTTGACGTGACTTCAAGGTGTAAATTCGTGATGTCAAATGTCATTGAGAGCTTCCCCATCTATATAATGCGCAACTCGAGGCGGTTCTTATGCAAAAGTTGATGAAGAAGGATTGAACAACGAGGAAGATAACTCAAAAACAATTATTTCCTTGATTCATTAGATAAAAAAAAAACTCTCTACTCTATTGTGTTTACACGATAAAACACATTGGCTCACAAAAGCCTTTTCATACGACTTCAACTCGCGTATTTTAAAATAAAATCTATGTATGCTTGCATCCCGAGGAACGCATGAATGACTCTTGTGAGGTAATGCGTCTCGCAGTGTGACGTTTTATTGTCATTTTATCGCTTCTCTATATCAAAACTAGTACATCAATTTTTGTAAATTCCTAATATATACTATAAAGTCTAACATTAGTCACAAAAAAAAAAAAAAAAAAATAAAAATAAAATCATTTCCCCAACAGGAAGCGAGCAACAAGAATTTCTTGATGTGAAGGCCCACTCCAATCCACCCCCAAAGGCCCAAACGAATGAATGAGTATCCTACGCCACCAGGCGCACGGTATCCTCTCGGCACTATTGTTGACTGTTTGAAGCTTCACTTCCCATCGAGAACTTCGCCTCTTCTTCTCCTGAGCGAGCGGATCGATGTCCTGTGCGACTCGCATCTCTTCTTCGTTGACCATTTTCAAATCAACAAATCGATGCAGCGATTCTCCGTCTCGGCTGCTCAGGATTCCTCTGCAATCACGACGACACATCTCAGAAACCACAACATTAACCTCTCGATTGGGAAGTCTAGTGGTTTCAGCTGAGAAGACGAGGCTCACTGCCTCTTCGACCGTCGATGATCCGTCACGGGGCCTAGATTCGCCAGTTTCGATCGAGCTTCGACCCGTTTTGAGCGAAGCTCAGTTCGATCGAGTGATCGCTCAGGCTCAGCAGCTCGGAGAATCGGTGGTCGTTCTCTGGTAACGATTTCGCGAGTTTGTCTTCTTCTTGCAGTTCATGTTGTGGATTTTGATATGCAAATTAGGGTTTTTTTTTTTTTTTATTAGGATTATTTTAGGGTTGGTTTAAGTTCTTATGTTTGTATGATGTTGATGAATATATAAGTCTTTGTTGGAAATGCGTGGACCGAAATATAGTTTTGTATCAGTTAATTGTGACTTCGAAAAAAAGTACATATATGTGGATCCCTCATTAAGTAAACCGAGGTCTTTTGAAGTAAAACTCACTGTAAGTTTAAGTGGGGACAATATCGATACTAGTGAGCTCACGGGCCGGCGGATACAGGGGTGGGCGTGGCCAACCATCTTTTTGAATAAAGGTTGAAACTTTAAAACTTGAAAATGCATATAGGAATTGATGAAAATGGGCAAACTAGAATGGATTGCAATGAGGTATAACTAGGACAGGTTGGCCTAGTGGCAAGAGCAAAGGCGGGGCTGTTTGGATTTGGCACATGGTCTCGAGTTTGATTACCCACAACAACCAATGGTGTTGGTCCATTGGTGGTCTCTTTCTGCAATCTTAGGACCCATGAGACTTGTCAAATAGTTGCCTGATACCCATGATTAATCAAAAAAATAAATTACAATGGGGTTTAAAGTCTCTTTCTATTGCTCAATTACTAGCTTTTGCTTTTAAGTGTGTTCTTTCTTCCTATTGGGGGGAGTCGAAAATTTTTAAATTGTTATATCGAGGAATGTACGATGTGTGCTTCGTTTATGAGTGTAAAATGTTTATAAATTCTAAGGTTGAACTCAAATTGGGTGCTTTATCTGTTGAGCTTGGCGTGGGGAATCATTTAATGGCTTATGAAACAAAATCGTTCTTCTTGAGTGTAGGAATATCTGATTTACTATATATGGAGTTGTGTTCTTAAGTAAATATTTCTGTCCATGTAGGATGGCAAGCTGGTGCAGAAAATGCATATACTTGAAACCCAAACTGGAAAAGTTGGCAGCCGATTACCATCCAAGGTTAGAGCAACTTTCCGTATTGCCTACTTGTTGTGAGATTTTCTGAAGCTGCTGTTTTGATCTATTTGTAGTGTGTGAATGTCTAGACTTGCTTAGTGTTTTTCCCGTCAAAATGTCTTGATTAGATTGTCGCTACGGAGACTGCTAGGAGAAGTATAATAGTAGAGACGTGGAATTCTGTTGCCTATCGGTTGTTTTAAATTGTAATCAGGTTCTCCTTTTGCTATTTTGATGTCAACCAACCATATGGCTCAATATTGTCTCTTTGAAATCTGTACAACATTCATTTTTTGAGTGTTTTACTCATTTGATAAGTTGGTGTTGTTTCTTCTTTTTTTAACCTTATATAAATATGAAAATGATTGTGGTCGCATTGGGGCAAGTTTTTGTCTTTTAAATAATCATTAAATCAATTTGGTTTGTTGCTCGTTGATTTTTTTAACCAGTCAAACGATTCAAATAGAGGCCTAAATACTGTAGATGGTCATCCGTCATCCTTCAAGTGAACCCTTTTTCAGTTTTTTCATTAAGCAAATGGTTACATTTCGTCAAGTTTTTGCATGTTTTAAAATCCAAAAAGATCCATTGTGCCACGTAAGAGAGTGAATACTTTTTTGATGGGAACTCCCTCTCAGTTATGACAAAGAGCGTTCCCTTACACCCTGTCACCCTACCAGATACATTGTTTTTGTTCTTACTGTATATTTTTGCTACTAATCCATTTTTGCGACTGCCCTGTGCAGAATCCAGTTCTACTGCATTGACGTCAACATGGTTCCACACAGGCTTGTTGCTCGTGCAGGGGTCACTGTAAGTTCCTTGCAAGAATCTTAACACCAGTCTATTTTGGTTTGAATTATGGATCGCTTACCTAGTTTCTGCTCAACGAATTAAGTAATGGTAATTACTCGTCTCTGCAATAAAACCAATCTTTAAAAAAATATCTGGCTACATTGACACTAGCTCTAACAATGTAGGTCGACCAATCGACCCTTCATAAAAATATAGGTTTCTATAATATTTTTATATTGCATATAATTCTGATTCAGTCTCACATGTACTCTCATTTGTTTTCCTTGGTGCCATTTCATGTGATTCTAACGTGGGGACCTGAAACCTGAAACCTGTTCAGAAAATGCCAACAATACAGGTGATGGATAATCTTCACCATGTTGTATTGTTTTAACTTATCACAACACTTTCCTTCTCATATAAGTGTTGCATCCTTCATTTGTCAGTTATGGAAGGACTGCAAGAAACAAGACGAGGTGATCGGCGGCCACAAAGCGCACTTGGTTATCAATGAGATCCGTGAAATGATTGAGAATGAGGGTAACCTGTAATGTGTTCACTCTGCAGATACTGCAAGGGATAGCTTTTGTTTGTGAGCATATACATACACATTACTTGTATTGGGAAATATCTAGATATTACCTTGAAAGCTATTAGACTTACTGTAATGTAGAGTAGTTGTCATCGACTTGAAACTCAAAATTTTGTAAACCTCCTTATTCATTTTGGAGCCAGTGCTTCTTAATATTTCTCAAAAGGAAGAACCATTACTGTAAATTGTATACTCAAAACTGAAATGTTTCATTACTGTAATATGCACCATGTATTTTTCTATGGAACCTTGAGGAATTTTAGTTTCTATGTCTATCATATGAAGAAGTGCCTCGTCTCTTTTTTTTTTTTTTGTGGTAGATTAGTGCTTCATCTTAAGATGTGCTGGTTATTGAAGTAATAATTTAGAGGGAACCTTTTTTTTTAACTTTTCTGTAAGCAGTCTCCTAGAGCCCCTAATGCATCCTTCACTTCACTTACCTAATGTTTATTTACAAAGTTTGTTTTTTTTTTTTTTTTTTTTTTTTTTTTTTTTTTTTTTTTTTTTAAAATAATGCTAAGGTTACCCAGGGGTGGAGGAAGACTTCAAGCTCATTTTTCATTCTTGAAAAATGAAGGATTGCGATAGGTTGATATCTTGTGTAAAACTTTTGTCACTTTTCATGAAATGAATCAAACGCAAATAAACGTTGGAGCGTTTCCACCTAAAGACGTGCTGCATCAGAGCTCGAGTGTAATGAGAAATAAGTAAGGGTGTGTTTCACATCGCTGCCTAGGTGTGAAGTTTGGAAAGCTCACCATCAAGCTCACCATCAACTGCACTTAATCGAGCGCAATGGAAAAGTTGGATTCATGTAACCGATCTTAATTAATTTGGGACTGATGATATGTTTTTGTTGTTATTATTGAATGCTAAGGTGGTACCCATTATGAACACTCACTCCTCGATTTTTTAATTTTTGTAAAATTTTATTTTCACATCTCATACACTACCTCCTTCATGGCTATATGCCATCACCCTCTTTAACCACAAAATTTTAAAAAAAAAAAATTAAAAAATTCAAGGTGTGTGCTCGTTGTGGATCACCTTAGCATTTTTTTTATAGAGCTTTACATTATCTCCTATCAAAGTAACGTTGCTTTTATTAGTGTTAACTAGCTACAGTTTTTAGTTCGAGTCGCGTTGTTGTAACTCTCAGACCTCGTTTGGTTTATTTTTGCTAACTTACAGTATTAGTTGGGAGTTATCTCCTTGGAGTTAATATTTTCATATAAATGAGTAATTAATGAGGGGTAATTGTATCCACAACTCTTAAGAGATAACTCCCTAAAGAGGTGGTGGGGGAGACATCTTGCACCTAGGTGTACGTTGAGAAATTACTTGCAGGCAAGTTAGGCAACTAAATAAGATTAGTTTTCAACTCTTTATACGTTATCTCTCGAGGGATAACTTCACCCTAGCCAAACAACGTCTTGAAAATTATTGGATGAAAAAAAAAAAACCGGGTTGGTCGAGTGGAGAAGTACAAGAGGTTGGTTCGGTCGAGGAACCCCAATCCCTAATCGAGTTTTGATAATGGAGAAGAGTGGTGGCGGTGGTGGCGATGGCGGTGGGAGTGGGAGGAAGAAACCCAACATACTGATAACGGGCACCCCAGGCACCGGAAAGACCACGACGTCGTCTCTGCTCGCAGACGCCGCGCAGCTCCGCCACATCAACGTGGGCGACCTCGTCAAGCAGAAGAACTTGCACGACGGATGGGACGAAGACCTCCAATGTCACGTCGTCGACGAAGACCTCGTACGTAATCTCCTTTTCCTTCTCACTCCCAAAACCCTAACCCTAACCCTAACCCTAACCCTAACCCTAATTATGTATGCATAGTTGTTGAGAAAGATTGGTATTCACATGTTAATTTTAGGTTATCTTACTTGGATTAAATAGTGTCACACTAATATAAGTTTAATAGTACAAGTGATCATGCATCAGATGATGTTGTTTATGTTTTTGAATGAATTAATGGAAGGAATGCTTCTTTTTGGTGATAATCCTGTATCATTGAATTCTTGATTAGGGATTTAGGAGTACGGTGCCCCCTGCATTAGCAGTATAGTGAGTTTCGATCCATGTAGCCGACTCCAACTAATTTGGGATTGTGGCTATGTTGCATGTCATATAGTGAGTGCTTTTTTTTTTTTTTGGGAGGGGAAAATCTTTGGAGTGCATGCCAAAAATGTTATAACTTATTGTTGATGATATGTTTTACTCAGTACAAAATCGAGCGCAATGAAAGAGTTTGATCCATGTTGCTGATAATTTATTGTTTTTCTCAGTTTTTTACTATGAAAAACTATTAACAAGCTATGTGTTTTATTTCCTAGCATTTCCATCTTTGCTTTGGTTGTTCCTTGCGAAGCGAGGTGTCAGCGAAAATTATACAAATTCATTGGAATCCCAGGATATACATAGATAAGCATAATACTGAGTTTGTGACTGAAACTTACACTAAAAGCTTCTTCTTCATTTGTTCCTCGGATATACACGGATAAGCGTAATACTTATGATCTTAAATCGAGCTTTCTCACATGCCAATAACTTCAAATACTTTTCCAGGTCTGTGATGAGCTCGAGGACATGATGGAAGAAGGTGGGAACATTGTGGATTATCATGGTTGTGATTTCTTTCCAGAGCGTTGGTTTGACTGCGTTGTGGTTCTTCGAACTGATAATCCTATCCTTTACGATCGATTAAGTAATAGGTAGGTAACAAACCTCATCTCCGCATTTGCTTCCTAATGATCCATAACTTCCATTTTGATTTTTTTTTTTTCCTTGCATTTGCTGCGCAGGGGTTACACTGGTTCGAAGCTCTCAAACAATATAGAATGCGAAATCTTTCAAGTTCTGCTCGAAGAAGCAAAAGCCAGTTACCCCGAGAACATCGTTGTAGCGTTACAGAGTGACTCCATTGAAGACATGAGTAAAAATGTAGAGACTTTGGTAGATTGGGTGAGAAGATGGTCCCCAGCATCCTAAATACAATTTTTCTCTGTTGGTAGGGTTGTCACTCAGACCCAGCCTTGACAATGTAACACAAAAAAAAAAAAAAAAAAAAAAAAAAAAAAAAAAAAAAAAAAAAAAAAGTTCTTTTCTGCTTCCTTCATATTATATGAATCCTTCAACTATCCTTGTTTGAAGCTAAGGCATTTTGGTGGTCGTCATGGACTTCTATGGTGGTTTTGGTTTTATTACAGATACACTTTACGTTTCGATTGAATTTTCAGTCTCAAACAGGTTTTTTTTTTCACTCATTTTAATTTTTTCTTTTTCTTTTTTTGTAATATTTTGGTGATATCTTCACTACTCTGAGTCTTAGAGTCTAGGCAGTGTTGGACAACTCTGAGTGTGGGCAACTTTTTTTATATTTTGGTCTAACGACTCTTGATATCAACTCGAACCCACGATCTCCTAAACCTTGCCTTTTAAGCATGCGATGTCTCGTTCGTCTCACCAACGGTACTTTGACATCTTATTGTTGATCTAATATAGTTTATATTTACTAATTTTACATTCTCAATTTTAGCAAATTCCCTAGACGTTGGGTCTCTCTTGTTCTCTTCAAGAGAACTTTAGCGCTACTTCATGATTTTGAGGGTCAATCGTTAGATCCAGCGCCTTTGGGGCTGCTGATAACGCTGCGATCTACTCTTTTGGTCGAAGACAGTGTTGGTGGCCCCTTTGCTCGGTCTCTCCCTTTTTGTTTCCCCCTCTTTCCCTTCTTGTTTTCCTTTCTTCCCCATCTTTACAACCCTCATTCTCTTGCTTCTTTCCGTTTTCTTTTTTCCCTTCACTTTTTTGGCTTGTTTAGAAGAAAGATGGCGACATAACCAGATCTGAAGGGCCAGAGAGGATGTTTTTAGGAGTCACGACGATGCGATGTCTCCAATGGAGTCCGGGGGCGTGTGAGCATTTTCGATTAGCGGTCGTAGCCATGGCCTCAAAGATCGTGGGCTACTTTCTGCATAGACGTCTCTTTGATTTGACTTGCTGCGACGTCGACAATCACTCTATAGGGTGGATTCGTCTATGTTTTTATTGCCCGTTGTCCGTAAGATTTTGTAGTTTTGTTAGTGATTAGTGGTAGATATTTAGGAGTAAACTATGTTTGTTCGCCCAAGCGCGACTTGTCGTCTCTGTTAGTGGGGTTGTTGTCGTCTCTGTTGGTGGGGTTGTTGTCATTGCCTTATGGTCGGGGTTGGCGTCGCACTTTAGTGTGAGTGTTTTCGGAATTTGTCATTTCATTGTTGTAAAATTTATTTGTGATAGATGTCCAACTGGACTTGCAACACCTCCCATGAAATTCCACGTAGAAACGTTTTGTAAGGTTGAGTGATATATTTGTGACGAATGTAAGTTTAGTGACCAAAGTGTTACAAACTGTAATCTTGAGTGTGACCATATGTGAAATTAACTTATAAATTTGAGCTTCTCTCCCTTCAATAAAACTTACGTTCTTGTATTTTTTGTTCAAACTACAAATTCCTTGTTGGTCTAAACCTTGTGAAAAGGTTTAGCGCTCATTTTCTCGGAAATATAATCAAATCAATCAATGCTTCGAAACGCCTTCATTGTTCTCTCGCACTCCATAAACCCTAACCCTAACCCTAATTTCCCAATCTCTCTTCCTCACCTTCTCAAATTCTCCATCTCTAGATCTTCACTACCGAATCTCCATCGCTTCTCTTCCGCTCATTCTCTCACGAACCGAACCTCGCGTCACTTCTGCTCTTCTACAACTCAATCTTCAATGGCGGACGCCGGAAACTCGTCTTCTTCTTCTTCTTCCTCTTCATCAATGGAGAAGCAATTTGAAGGATTTCTGCAACAGCTCGAACAGTCTGGAAACCTAAGAGACAGAATTCGAGCGGTTGCAGCTGAGATCGAATCCTCCACGCGGCTTATGCATTCGTGCCTTCTCCTAGTTCATCAGTCCCGTCCGATTCCAGGTACTGCTTTTGATCCTCCTTCCAGTCTCAGTGTTGTCGTCGATGTTTTGATTGTTTGATTATTGTTGTTGTTGTTGTTGTTGTAGAGGTTACGGCGAGGGCGGAAGCTCAGATCGACGTGTTGAAGGGGCTTTACCGGCGTCTGGCAGAAATTCTTCGAGAATTGCCTGGGCAGTACTACAGGTTGGTTTGTTTGTTTAGCTGAGAAGTTGTTCTGTTGTTGGCATTGTTGGCATTGTTGTGTTAAGTGTTGATCTGTTTTTTATCATTACTTTTCGAAGGTATCACGGTGATTGGAGGACGGAGACGCAGACGGCAATCTCGCTGATAGCGTTTCTGCATTGGTTACAAACCGAGAATCTCCTTGTGCATTCTGAGGTCGAGCAGAAGCTTGGATGTAAGTTCACTTTAACATAACTTTCGCGCGAATTCTCGGATGCTATATTGCTAGTTCCAACCTTTCTCATAGCTCTAGTTTGATAGCACATACATAAGTTTACTTTACTGTGGACTATATATTATTGCATATTCATAATGATTGATTGAGGATTATCGTCTTGGCCGAGCTTTTAATGCTGATTTTTTGAATATGTATTTTTCTTGTACTCAATAAGCTAGAGCAATTTTATTGTCATCTCATATGATGGTGGTGAATTTACTTGATTGCAGTGGATTCATCAGAGTTTGGACTTGACATTGAAGATTATTTAATAGGCGAGTTCCGAACTGTACTGTTTTCCCCCTTTTTTGTTTGGTTAAAGCGATTACTGAATCGTTTTATGGGTTTTTTTTCTTTTTTTTGACTGCCTCCACAAGTTGTTTTATCTCACATTTGCAATAGAATTGTAGTTTTTCTCGTAATGTCTTAGAGTTTTTTTTTTGCTAGCTTTCTATTTGCATCCTTGTCATATTGCCTTGCTGATTGGGTTTTTTGTCATGTCGTGCAGGAATATGCTCTATGTCAAATGAATTGGTAATCTTACTTTAAATCACTTCAATGCTTTTCTAAATTTTGTCATTTGATTTATGGTGCATATGTTACTCCACTATGCCCTATGATTATCTTGTTTTAAATTTGTTTTAGAGCATTATAATTCCTCTTATGTGGGTTTCTGCGCAACAAATCTGCATTTCTCTTCTACGAATGAGGGGACATGAAGAAAATGAAGTCTCCTCTCTTTTACAGTGGTAGAATTTTGTGTTAGACCACGTGCTAAGAGGAAACATTGGAACTTGTTCATAATTTAAACTTAATTGTCTATCTAATATCTCTCCTTGTTGATTTTGTGCAATTAACTAGATGTGGTTTGTTCTTCACCATTTTCTCCTCTTCTTTCTTCTACCCAAAAGTATCTAAGCCCATTTGTTGCAAGCATTTTAGATAAAAGTGATTTCTCTAGAGTCTAGACTCTTTCCTTTTCGATTTCTAATCTTAATTGCATGCATCAAATGGTGGACACCTACTCTGTTCTCTTTTAGACACTAGGGGAATCGATTATTTGTTGTTTGTTTGTTTCTTATCGTTAAGTGATGGGACCCAATTACTCGTGTCATTCAAGTCCATAGGTGCTTTTAGTCCGTGACACCAACTGCATCAGGTTTCTTTGTTAGTTTTCTTGAATTGAATATTATGGTTTTGCTTATCACTCTTATGAAGTTCGTATTTTCTATATGCAACAACATGGAAGAATATTATAGATGTTAAACATACACCAATGTCGGTTTTTGTAAACTTAAAGGCATTATTAATTTGTTGTAGCCGCGATATGTGGTGAATCAAGTAACAACTGGGGACTATGATTGTCCAAGAAAAGTATTGGCATTTTTGACAGATCTCCATGCTTCTTTCCGAATGCTTAATCTCCGAAATGACTTTCTGCGCAAGAAGTTTGATGGTAGGTTTCATTTTTTTGTCCTTTTACTTTACTTTTTCTTTTGTTTCAAGTTCCACTGTTGTAAAGTTTCATTTGCAGTTTCTTATGTTTGAAGTGCTATTTTTCATCTTCTTTCAGGAATGAAATATGACTTAAGAAGAGTTGAGGAAGTATACTACGATGTGAAGATTCGCGGCCTTGCACCTATTGGGGATTCCACAGGCGACCAAGGGACCCAAGCATAAGCATGGATGATAGGTATTAAGATCAAATTTTGTGCGTTACACTTTGATATGATCATTTGAAGTCGTGCTTTCTGGATTAATTTAATCTCGGTAATCCTTCAAAGAGAGAAAATCTCTATTTTGTCCAAGCGTTCATATTTGTTAAATATGTAGCTTCTAGGATTGACATCGAAACAATGATGTGGTAATCAACATAGGCATTGCGGTGTTGTAACAAAAGAATTTACAAGGGAGAGTACTTATTTTAATTTTGTTTCACAATTTTGCTATATACATGTGTTAAGACTCCTTTATAGTTTTTTTTTTTTTTTTTTTTCACATTTGCTACATGAATGGCAGGAAAAGTGAATTGAATTTCTGAGAACTTTTATTTAGTTTTGATTGAATAAATAAAAGAAAACAACATTTTTCAACCAAACGCTTTTATTGACCCCAATTAATTTGATCCGTATAGCAGACATCAACTAATTTGGGATCGAGGCCCCGTTAGTGTCGATGGTGGTTGGATATAAGAAAATAATATTCCCCCTAGTGTATTAGTATCTGTAAAGCAAGTGTGAATGGCCTTAGAAAAGAAATGCCACCTTGTTAGGCAGAACTACCAAACACCACTGGAATGGGTTACGGGTTCACTTCAGTGACCTTTTTGACTATGGAGCTCTTTATTAACTACTACTACCCATGATTTGAGGTGCATCTCGCAGCATAAAAGTGGCCAGCGTGTGACTGATATTACAGCTGATGGTATGTATAGTGCATAACCTTTTTTTCCCTTTATCAATTGATTCTATTCAAAAGTTTATGTTCTCTTGTCCAGTTTTAATTAATTTGAGGTTGAAGCTTTGTTGTCGCACTAAATCTCATTCTATATTATCAAACTACAGTGCATCATACTAGATAAAGCAATAACAATCGGTTGGTGCGAGTGATTAATGACTTTCTTTTAAGCTAGGTTTCAAGTTCGAGTCTCGCGAATAGAAAAAAAAAAAATTGTGTTTAATTTGTTAAGTAATTTATTTTAATTGAAAAATATAATCATGATTGATCTTATAATAAAGTAGCATTTCATCATAAGCTATTAACTGTTGAGCTGCCAAGGTATTTAGTTTTTTGAAAATCAATAATTTTGTTAGTTAATAGCTGTATGTATCATCATTTCCTTTCCTTAACACATAAGTTCGCCACAAACAAAATTGACCCCCCAAGTGCACAATCAAAGAGAAGAAAGACGTGGACTACTAAGTCTCTTGTTTTCCACAAAAAATATACAATTCGGAGGATCCGAACCTTATAAAGCTCGAGTCCTAGCTAGTGTTCTCACGTGAAGCTCTCAATTTTCAGTCCTAATCCCAATGATCACAAGTCATAGCCCTATTAGTTAGGCGGCACAGCTGGCTCCACACCGCATCACACAAAAATTGGACCCATCGGCCCATTCCCAAAACAAAATTCCACACTTTTAATTCTTTCCAAAACCAGAAATTCCACAAATTTAAATCTACATCTAAATTAGCCACTCCATTCTCTCTCATGACTTGAACGAAGACTTTTAAACATACAAAATTTCATCATACAAAGTTTGAGTCTTATTTCAATCAAAACGAATAAAGTTTGAGTTCCATAAAATGCAAATTAAATATTAAGCCTCTAATTAATATTTACTTCAAGTTTATTATATATCTTGGTAGAGTAATGAAGGTCTACTATGATCTCGCTTAAGTTTCATACATTTGTTGTAACCCCACTTACATCATATATATGAATCTATGACCAATTAGGTCTATCCACAAAATGAAAATTTACGAAAATGAAAGTAGCTTGTGCAGTACTTTGAAAGAAAATACTACAAAAATAAATTAGAAAATATTAGAATAACAATGTTATGTTACAATAGAATGCACAACATTTGATGCTGCGCGTGGGGCTCACATCAAAATAAAGTGTTAAGTGTCTCTTTATAAAATATTGATGTGAGCCTTATACGCCACATAAGTTGTTGCGAATACTATTGTAACATGAGAACATCTCAAATGGTAATGTAAATTTAGACCATGATTGATGATGCCACAACATGAATGTGGAGAGAATGTTTATTATATATGCCACTAGATAAATATTCATCTCTCAAAATAATCTCTAATGGACAATGATTTTAGATCATAAATGATGAGTTCATATTTTTATTTTCAATTTTTATAATATTAATAAAGGCTTAAAAAAAACTTTAAAAAAACTGATTCTTGCAATGTTGTTGTATACTTTCCACTTTAATTCTGTGCCACATAAGATGTACATTATCAATCAATGTTCCAAAAACATGTCAAAATAGGATGTGTGCATTCCCACAAAAAAAAAAAGGCAGGCTTTTGTATCCACTTTGGACACTCACTTGGAACACCCGGTAGTCCAAGTGGATGTCCTTCACATGGAGAAGAAACGTATCCACACCCGGATGTTCCACCTCGCATCTTCTTCTCCCCCAGAAAACACCCTCCTTTTCATTCGTCTGCAATTCTCCCAAATCACTCATAACAAACACATACGCCGTTTGTTTGGTCGTCACCAATTCCGCTATTATGGTAAATCCAAACCTACTGCACATATCACACCGCCCCCCATTTTCCACATATTTTCCACACCTCCTACTTCTCTCTCCCCATTCAAATTCTAAGTTTCTTCTTCTTCTTCTTCTTCACAATTTGTTGAATTTGTGGTCTCTTTCGACCATCTTATGTGTGGGTCGAGGAAGAAAACAGAGGCGATTGAGCCCAATTCCACCCCACTCCATCTCCGCAAACGAAGCCCAACAAGATCCAGTACCAGAACCACAATCAGATCATCATCATCCCCATCGGCTGGTGGCTCTCGCAAGCACACCGACCTCTCAACAAGCTACGGCGTCAACACCAACACCAACACCAACACCAACACCAACACAAACACAAACAGCTCCGGCACCGGCACCTCCTCTTCTTCGAGCAGAGCCTCCCTCGCCAGCCTCCGCAACTCCCTCTCCGAAAACCCTAACATCTACGACTTCTCCCACATCCGCAAAGCCACCAACAACTTCCTCGCCAAGAGGTTCTCGTCCTCTTCGACTTCTCAGTCGTGGCGGTGCGCCATTCGAGGCAAGGACGTGGTCGTCATCCAGCGCAAGTTCCGCCGTCCGATCGAAACCCCGGAGCTCCGCCGCGTCTTGTCGGAGATCTGCAAGTGCCACCACTCCGCCTTGATCAAGCTCCACGGCGCTTCCATCTCCGGCGACCATATCTACCTAGTCTACGACTACGTTGCCGGCGCTGATCTCGCCACCTGTCTTAGAAACCCTAAATCCCCAAATTTCACCATTCTCTCCAATTGGATGTCGCGGATGCAAGTCGCCATGGATCTCGCGCAGGGTTTGGAGTACATTCATCACTACACCGGTCTCCATCTCGGACTCGTCCACAACCACATCAAGAGCTCCAGCGTAATCATCACTGAACCCTCCTTCAACGCGATCATCTGCCATTTCGGCGCGTCGGAGCTATGCGGAGAGATCGTTCGAAGAACTCCTCCACATCAACAAAATCAGTCCAGATTACATAACAAAACATCAGAAATCGAAGAAATCGAAGAAGAACACAGCAGCAGCTCGGATTCGAGGCAAGTGAAGAGGTCGAACAGTAAATTGATGAAGGTACAGGGGACGAGAGGGTACATGTCGCCGGAGTTCTTGGCCGACGGCGTGGCGACGGCGAAGTCCGACGTGTACGCCTTCGGAGTGGTGGTGCTGGAGCTGTTGTCGGGGGAGGAGGCGCAGAAGTATAGGACGAACGAGGCGACGGGGGAGATCTCGAGGGGCACAGTGATCGAGGCAGCTAGAGAAGCTGTGTCGGACACGTGGCGGCTTAGGAGGTGGGTGGACAGCAGATTGAGAGACTCGTTTCCTGTCGATGTGGCCGAGAAGATGACGCGTTTGGCGCTTGAGTGTGTCGACGTGGATCCCGAGAGGAGGCCGGATATGCGACACGTGGCGGGGCAGATCTCGAGGTTTTTTCTGGAGTCGAAAGGTTGGGTTGAGAAGATGGGGACCCCACCGGTGGATTTCACTGTTTCTCTGGGCCCTCGATGAGATTTTTTTTTTATACAAGTATAGAGATTTTTTTATTTTTTTTTTTAAATGTTTGAGGAATGCGTCCGTTTTGGGATTGTGACGCAAGTCCATATTTTATTTTGTGACAGGGATGAATGTTCATTTTGAATGGTTAGAGAGAATAGAATCTAATCTAATCTTGTTTTGAACAGTTGACGGAGTTAGGACGACTAATTGTGACAAATGAGGCTCTTTTGGAGGCTTTCGCATGATAATTTTATAATAGTCATAGATTAGGGGGAATATGGCCAACTGTACAATTATTTGTATGAATGTAGAGTCTTTGTGAAGATAATTCTAAAGCTAATACATTAGTAAACGTTAACTGGATTCCTATAATGGTTCATTTTTTTATTACAAGCTTATAAAAGTCTAGCATTTATTATCTCATCCACACACGAACAGTTCCTATTTTTACCAATGACAAGTTATTAACTTTGGCATTAAGCTACATTATGAAGCAGTTCCTATGTTTTCCGATTGGAACTTTCCTCAATTATTTTTGAAGGCCCAACTTTCCTCATTTTCAAAAGAGAAATACTAGACCCTTTAACGAAAACAAATATACATATGGATTTCCCTTTCACAGACAAGCGCACGCGCCATTCTTAGTCAAGAAGTGCTGGAACCATTGAAAGTTATAACAGATAATGTCAAAAATATGAATTAATCTATAGCTCGTATTGAAATGGTCTTCCTATATTCACTAAATATATTGCAATTTGTAAAATGAATGTAAATCTGACTTTGTAATATTTTTCGGTCATCTCACTAAAAAGAATCATTTTTTAATCAATAAATAACTCTAACATCTCGCCGAACCAGACTGGCACGACATTGGTCTAGTATTTGAATCGTCCATGCAATCTCGATCCACGTATTATTCAGCGGGACTTCAGCGGGACTTCTGTGTTTCCACATTTTGAAGTGCAGAATGGATGGCTCAAAAATCCGATCCTATCTCGATGTTACTTTTCCAAGAAAATAACTCTAACGAGGCGCCAATGAAATGCTAAAATCAGTTGGCACACTCCTCTTCTCACACCACGTCCGTGACTCCAAATAAAACTTGGAAAACTTTCCCGCCGCCCGCCTCATATCCGGCCGTTGATCCGGATCCACGTGGCAGCAATCGAGACACATCCTCATCATCTTCTCCGCAACCTCAACCGGGTACGAATCCCTCAACCTCCCATCCATCCATCTCCGAACCCTCCCCAAATCCCCAGACTCATCATCGACCGCCTCCCTCGCACTCTCAATCACCGAAACCCTAACAAACTCGCCCCTCTCTCCATCGAACTCCACTCTCATAGCCTCCTCGCCTGACAACAACTCCAAAACCACCACTCCGAAAGCGTACACGTCGGACTTCTGCGTCGCGATCCCCTCCGATCTCAGCTCCGGCGACATGTACGCGATCGTTCCTTCCACTTTCAAGTCTCGGCGTGAATAAATTGAGGCGATTTTTGAATTCTTTTCGACGAGATCTTCCTTTTGATGTGTTTTTGATGATGCTGTGATCTCTCCGCAGAGCTCTGAGGTTCCGAAGTGGCAGATCTTGGCGTTGAAGGAAGGTTCGGTGACGATGACGGAGGAGCTCTCGATGTGGTTGTGGACTAGGTCGAGATCCAGGCCGGTGTAGTGGTGGATGTACTCCAAGCCTTGCGCGAGATCTATAGCGACTTGCATTCTCGACATCCAGTCCGAGAGGACCGTGAAGTTAGGGTTCTTAGGGTTTCGGAGACAATGAGAGAGGCTCGCGCCGCTGACGTGCTCGTAGACGAGGAAGATGTGGTCGCCGGAGATGGAAGCTCCGAGGAGCTTCACCAAAGTCCTGTGGTGGCTCCGGCAGATCACCGACAACAGTTCTCCGACCTCCGCCGCGTCGATCGGCCTCCGGAACCGCCTCTGAAACACCACCGCGTCTTTGCCTCGAATTGCGCATCGCCAAGCGGAGGAAGAGGAGGAGATGCGATTGGCGAGGAAGTTGTTGGTGGATTGTTGAATTTCTGAGAAATCGTAGATGTGTGTTTTCTCTGGAAGCGACGCGCGGAGGCTGGTGAGAGAGGTTTTGCTTGAAGTCGAAGTTGTTGAATTGTCCTTGAACGTCGAATTGGTGTTGAAGTTGTAGTAGGATCCGTAACTCGTCGAAGGATCTGATGAAGAAGAAACCGACTTGTTTGGGATTCGAGAGGCCGTCGACGACGATAACGATGAAGATTTGGTGGTTCGAGCAGGTCGATTGGTCGTTCGAGATGTGGATTTGGCGGGGTCCGAGGCAGCAGTTTTGGTTTTCGATTTACACATGCGCGCGATTGGTGAAGAAATTAGGGTTTCGCGTTCCGACGAAACCCAGAAATCTGGATGGTTTTCAAGAGAAAGGTTAGGCTAAAAAACAAATACTAGTGATGTGGATGGGAGTGTAGAAAACAAAGATGAAAGTGCACAGTGCATGGACCCTCTTTTGTGTTGTTCAATGTCTCGTGCGGAATGGGTCCCAATCAAGTGAACGGTGGATGTTGAGTCAGCTGCGCCTCTTTGTTGGGACAGAGTAGCATGCATTCTCCGATAAACATGACAAATCAGTTAAGTCACTGCTTAGTTGGTGCTTAAGCACTTGTTAGCAATCAAATAAGTGATAGCTTCAATAGTTTGGTAAGTTTTAGTATTTTTAATTATGGAATAAGTGATAAGTTTATAGTGTTTCGAAGCCCAAAGAGGCACGGTGGAGTGACTGCTAATAAAGTTTTAATACTCTAATTAGGATGGAAGTGAATAAGTTTTATTCACAGTTGTACTATTTTTGTTCCATAATTAAAAAATAAGGTAGTGTTATTTGGACTTTTGAGTCCGGATTTAAATTTTTTTTTTAATTTTAAATACATCATCAAGCAATTAATGAATCAATCAAAATTTTTTTTGATACTTCTTAAATATTTATACAAATTTTAAAAGTTTTTATGAGTCTGAATTAATGAATCTAGATTCACGCGTTTAAGTAAATTTATATATTGTAAAAATATATATATGCATGTCGCTTGAGGCGTACGGTATCACACATAAAAGTTACACTTTTGAAAAAATATTGGATAAAGACAATGATTATCTTAGTAGTGAGGTGGAAAGAAAAAGTCCATTTAGGAAACATTGGATGGGGCAATACATCCAGAATTTCCAGAACCATGTATGATTGAATTGTGTTGTATAGATGGGGAGGCAAGAAAAGCGTTTAATTACTGTCTGATTTGCGGCCCATGCATTCAGAATTTCCAGAATATTTGTTGCTGTTTTTTTATTTTTTTCAAGAAAGAATATTTGCTGTTAAGTCCCAACTCGCAGGTGTGAAAAAAGAAAGGAAGACAAAACATACAGTTGCGTGGTTTGATGGCCGCCGACAAAGCTAGTTAAAAATTAGTCGCACTGAAAACAGATTATGGTCACACCACGTTGGCTTGTGTGTGTGATTAAATAATTTTCGACTAATAATCAATCTTTCGTTCTCATGCTCACGTATGCTGCACCCTGACACACCCATGTTTTTAAATTACAAAGTCACGAAGCACTAGTTTTTTTAAAAAGCATTTTTTGTCTCAATTACAAGTACAAGGAGTTATTCTAAGTTTATTAACATTTAGTGGACATATATATTTGTTTATAATAGATTATAGACACCCATAACTTAAGCGGGTCACAACAAACTTATAAAGTCTAACTAGGTGAGTCTAGTTGGTTTGATTTAGTAATTATTTCACATTTTATGGCCTTGTTTGATTAGGGGTGGAGCTATCTTCTCGGAGATAACTTACTTACACCCTATGATGTGAGATATATCTCCACCACCTCCTAGAGAGTTATCTCCCATGAGTTGTAGACACAATTATCACTTATTAATAACTCATTTATTAATCATTTCTCTCTTGTTTAAATGACATTTATGTTAATTTATATTTTTTATTGTTTAAAAATTTAAAACTTTTTTACAAGTTTAAAGTTGAACAAAACATAAAAATATTAACTACAACTCCTAACTAACACTGTAAGTTAACAAAAACAAACCAAACGAGACCTATACGACTCATACTTTATTTGTATAGTATAAATGTTTAATCTTGGCCATTGCAGCTGCTCTACTTTACCATAGTTGCAACACATCCATTTGAAAACCTTGAATATATGATTTTTATTAATGTTAACAATAAAAAAATATAGTTTTGAGAAGCTGAAATGAAGTAGGGTTCCTACTTCCTAGTCATCTTACAAATGTAACATATGTGCAAAAATTGTTTTTCCTTTAGCATATGTAAAGTGTTAAACGCCCAAAATTTGTAACGTAGGAGACAACGTTAGGTACGAGTCGGACGAGCAATTCAGTTGTCCGCGTGGGCCTCTCTTGTTGGGCCAGTGAGAACAAGTGGGCTTTAGAGCCCAGGACTGTCGTTTGTAAGGGAAAGAGGGGAGCAAATGCACTAGGTGAATGAGAAGGTTACATGTAGATTTGCATTGTTCCGATCATTTCATTTTCTTTTTTGGTGTTCTGACCAACTTGATTATTTTCACGAGGCTTTGGTACAATTAGCTTGAGCGTACGATCGAGTAGCCTGAACAATTTGACGTAAGGAGGAATCGAATATGTGCCCGTGCGCCTAATCCATTACTATTGGGCCAACTTGTCTGAGTTGTTCTGATCCAATCATAGCCAAAATCCAACTATGTCCATTGGACCAACTTCGTCCGAGTTGTTCTGATCCAATTCATAGCCAAAATCAACTATGTCCATGGAGCTTCTTTCATAATTCTCGAAACTTAGGATGCAAGACTCATACTGGGGGTCAATTATTAGAAGATGTTGTAATTGAGTTGTTTCTTTGAAAAAAAAAAAAAAAAAAAAGCTCCAGGAACTTCTTTGCATAGCAACTTCATTACACGACTCATCATTTTCTTTTTTGATAAGAAAGAAGTTGGACTACTTGAGTCGAAAATATAATAAAAGTTGATGTGGTGTATGAGTGAAGCAGATTGAATTCTTAACACAAATTAATTGATTTTGTGCAAGATAGAGCTCCAATTCCATTATATATATCCACATGTGTGTGTAGCCCAACACTCTCTAAACCCATATATTTCTAGATAGTATCAAAGCGGAATGATTCTCAACTCATATTTGAATATTTGGTTGGGTTAGCAATGGAGTCTAGACCCATTTGTGGACATACGGCCTCCAAGAGTAGGCCAAAACATGTTTACACTAAACTCTAAAAATAGGTATGTGATTGTCGATGCATGTGATACTTCTTGAGATATGCTTGAATCGCATTCTGAGGTGCATCGCACGTACATCACTTATGCTCGTACATATGATGTACACATAGCAGTCAAAACAGTTTACCAGTGTCCAAGAAAAAAAAAATGAAAACATATGAAGATGCTACAAATATCTTTGGTTGCGACCTTCATTAATGATAAATAGTCCCAGTCCATATTCACCAATCGATTGCCGTGAATAATTGGTCAAACAAAACTAAGATTATTACAAGGATTTTATTTTATTTTATTTTACTTTTATGTTTTGTACTAGGAAGTCTAGGATTCAAAAGTATGCGTATTTTGTGGTCTAGGTCCAATAGTTGGGACAACGGCGTTCTTTGTCCAACCTCGAGAGTACGTGCAGGCTTGACGTATAAGTATTGTTTTGGTGTATGCTCGACCCATGCTGTTGTTAATGCTGAAGAGAACAAAAAAGTTATCGAAGTAGACTAATTTAAAATATTTTAACCAACTTGGATTCTGAAGGTAACTATATTGGCACATGTAAATTAATTAATATTGAAAGCTAATCAAAAAAGGCTCACCAAAAAAAAAAGCTAAAATTAAAGGACAAATATTCAAGTCATTCAATCTATTTGAAGACTCAAAAGTTTCTTATTTAGTCTAATATTTATGACTAAAATTAACTAAATGTTATGCATGTTTTACTTTTATATATAGGGTAATTTAAAAAAAAAATTGAGAGAAATAATTCTAAAAAATTAACCAAACAAATTGATCAAATTAGAGGATAATTATAAGTACGTGCTTGTCTAACATGCATTAGTAATTCACTCTTCCACTGATCCTCGTACCAAATGTACAATATCTCAAGGCACATCAACTTCTATCACATAACTACTGCATCAAGACAATGTAACAAAAGTAAGATGTATCATTACAGACTTGATTGTATCTTGATCGAAGACAAGTTTTAATTATCCTATTTATATACATATCCTTGTTTCGACTAAAAGGAGAAATCTTGCTAAAAAAGAACAATCATTGCATTGCCTTCAAGTCTTTGTTTGGGATTTGTAAGTTGATTTCCCAATTCACTAATTAATGTTTAATTAGGAGCTTTACCTTTTATGGTGTACATAATAACACTAGAACAATTTTGATATTTAATAGAGGTTTTTAAACATTTATTAAATGTGGTGTTATTAAATTAATAACACCTAATTGATATGAGTTTTAAAAAACCTCTATGTAATATATGTATTAAAAATTAAAACATAACACATTTTCACATGACATTTAATAACACTCTATTTAATAAGGGTTTTAAAAACTCTATTAAAAGCTTAAAATGTTCTAGTGTAACTTGAGACGAGGTACACATAAATGTACATATTAATGCTTATAATAACAAAAACAAAGCCTCAACTCAAATTAATTGGTATCAATAACTTCATGGATCAAATTGGTAGCTATATTATATCACTTGATTTCTCTGAGCCATGTGGTTAAGACGCCCAACTAACTCTCATAAGATTAGTTGAAACAAAGTAATAAAATAAGGAAGGGCTAAGAAAAGTTCGAACAATCATAATTAGAGTTGGCAAAAAAATAGGTCCGGACACCCCACTTAGTAATGACTAACAATTGTGACTATACATGTACCTATTTTTGAGACGGCCACTTTTTTGTCTAGACCCGTATGTTTTTAAAGTATACAAGACTATTTTTTGTTCGGACCCAATTTTAATATAATAAATATTTTTTTCACCTAATTATGTAAGAAAATGCATGATTAATATTTTTATGTCACCATGTATTTCAACCCTACAAAAAAAACATGTTATATATTCAAAACTCAAGTACTGTTACGATTTTCCATATAAAAATAACATCATCATGAGTGAAATTACAATACAAACATCATAAAAGTTTCTAAATACTCTTATAAATAAAAAAATACTATTTGAATTAATCGGTAAACGAGTACTCATCTTTTAAAATATTTTGTCCAGACTCGAACCCGTTTTTTAAATGGGCAAGAAAATACTTCCGAACTCGTATTTATTTTGAAGAAATTATGTTCGAATTTGTTAAAAGCGGGTGCGAACAAACAGGTCTGAACACTTTTTCTCACCCCTACTCATAGTTATCAAAACAAAAATAAAAAATTAAAACTTTTATAAAAGGAAGTCTACCACTAGTTTTTTTCTCAAAAAAAAAAAAAGTCAGAACTTAACCTCGATAGATCACTTTCTTGCATTATTAATCGTACAGTGCTGGTTTAAGGGAGCTATACGTCGCTGTCTTTGATTTTTCTTCCACATGAACCACCGCTCCACATGGCCCGGCGTCACGCCTCTCCTTATCAACTACACTACGCTGCCGTGTTGCCTCAACCAAGACTAAAATGTTTTTCTATAAATTGAACCCCCTCACAAGGCCACATTCATCATTGCCAAACTAAGAATTAATTATAGACTCCACATTACATATTTAATTTATCAACTATGGAACTCTTTAATAGCTCTCTCGCTTTTCTTCTTATATTTCACATTGTTGTTGTGGTGGTTTTTCTAGATAATAATCGTCTAGTAAGTGCCATCTCTTCATGTGGAGGTTCATGTAGGAACCTCAACGACTGTGAAGGTCAGCTCATATGTATCAACGGCAGGTGCAACGACGACCCCGATGTGGGGACCCACATATGCGGTGGCGGCGGTGGCGGCGGCGGTGGTGGGAGTACTGGGTGTAGCCAATCAGGCACGCTCACGTGCTCCGGCAAAACGTACCCGAAATACACATGCTCGCCTCAGGTGACATCCTCCACACGTGCAAAGCTCACTAACAATAACTTTGAGGCCGGAGGTGATGGGGGCGGGCCGTCGGAGTGTGACGGCCGGTATCACTCTAACAACGAACGCATCGTCGCACTCTCCACCGGGTGGTACGATGGTGGTAGCAGGTACATACATTTACATGTACAAAATGTGCATGTTACGTACATTAAATGGCGTCTTACAATATAATACATTAAGCGCCTATATATATATATATATATATATATTAATTTGAGATTGAGACTTTGTTGTTGTTATTCGTGTATCTATATTTAATTTAGGTGTGGAAGGATGATAAGGATAACGGCGCAGAACGGGAGGAGCACGACGGCGAAGGTGGTGGACGAGTGTGACTCGAGGAACGGGTGCGACGCGGAGCACGCCTACCAGCCACCGTGTCGTAATAACATCGTTGATGGGTCGAATGCAGTGTGGAACGATTTGGGACTTAACACGGACGTTGGCGTTGTGGATGTAACTTGGTCCATGGCCTAGCTCGATTGTTATATATATATGTTACATCGATCTATGTACGTATAGCTACTAGTATGGACTCCAAATAAGAGAAATAATTAAACTGTTGGCTCTCCCTTACCACTACTGTTGAGGCAGAGCTAGGTGTGCTTGTGTGTATTATGTTATTGGCCAAGTCCTTGGAAATAAGACTTTTTAAGCTTAGTTTACACTACAAGAAAAAAATTAAACAACAACAATCTAATCTGTTGCTGAATTGGTACGGATTTGTTGCTAAGGGACTCAACAACAGATCATAGATGTTGCTAAACTCTTTGTCGTAGATTGAAGTTAGCAACAGACTATGTCCGTCGTTGATCCGTAGCAGATCTGTCACAGATTTAGCTACAGATCAGCGACAAACTAGGTTATGTTGCTGATCTGTCGCAGATCTGTCACAAAATAGACGGAAAATTAATGGCGGGAGAAATCAGCGACATATCAGTGACAAAATACAATTTGTCACAATTTTCGTCACAAATTTGTCACTGATTTGTTGCTTTTTGGTCAACCGAGTCAAACGCTTTATCTGATGCAGAACTGTTGCCGATTTGTTGTTGTTTAGCAACAGATTCAGCCTGTTGCAATTTTTTGATGTTATTCCACATTTTTCTTATAGTGTTAGGCCATATTAATTATGTCCGCGTCCATGTAGGCAAAGCCTAATTAAACTATATATACTCTTGGAATTAACGTAATATATACTCTTGGAATTAACGTAACATCATTTTTATTTTTTATTTTTTTTATGAGAAGGAGGCGATACACCTGTATATGTATATGTATATTATATATGCATAAGTATATATAATTTACAAAATACAAAAAAATGTGGGTAGAGGATCGTACAAAAACCCCCATATGACTATATGTATAAGTATAAACAAAAACGCCACTAATTAAAGCTTTGGCAGATGATGGCAAGATGTGCATCATCCCATCCGTGAGCACAAAAAAGGAACAAATTTACTGGTCATGAAGTCTCCAAAACTTTTACTGTTAAATCTGCTTTCTATGGTCTCTGTCTTGAATTTTCTCTGTCTTCCTGCTCTGCATATAATTTCATTTGGAAATCTTTTGCTTCTATATGAAGGTCAAGGTTTTCGCATGGATGGTGTGGTTGGGCAAGATAAACACCATGGATGTACTACAGAGGAGATGTCTAAGCTATTCTCTACTCCCTTCGAGGTGCTCTCTTTGTCACTCTAACTATGAATCCATGGATCATGTGTTGTTGGTTTGCCCTTTCGCTTGCAGGATTTGGGAAGAGATGCTAAGAGAATTGGGTTTGCTCTGGCATGGACCACAATCTCTAGCGAGTTGGTTGGAACAGGCGACCACTACAATAGCACACGAAAATCGGAGGAACATACTATGCAAAGCGGGCACTAACGTCATTTTTTTTAAGTTTAACATTGATGGCGAATAGACATGTTCATGAGCCGGGCTCGAGCCGAGCATGGACCTAAGAACCTTAGCCCAAGCTTAGCCCACCATGTACATGCGGACCTATATATAAGCCTAAATCCAGCTCATGTAAAAAATACAATGCCCAAGCCCGACTTATTGATCAAGTCTATATACAAATATTTTAATATTAAAAATATAAAAATAAATTATTTATTTATTTAATAAAATTATTATAGACTTTTTTGATAACATGTGTGTTTCTATGGATGTTTCTATGTATATATTATATATTCAAATGTTGTGCAAAAAGGAGAAGTAACTCAAATTTAAGTGTTTACTAATGTAAGCATTGAATCTTAGGATTAAATCCCACTTCCACCGCTATTAAAATATATTAGTTACTAACTTGTATTCGGGTCGAGCATGGGCTTTTTAAGGTGGCCCAAGCCCAGCTCACTTTAAAGCTAACCTAAATTGGTTTTGGCCCGAATTGGGCTTTTCTTAGAAATGTCTACCCAAGCCCAATTATTTGTTCACGGGCCTGTGCGAGCTGAGTAGGTTCTCGAGCCCATGATCTAGTCTAATGGCGAATGAAAAAGTAAAAGCTTCTCGTCATATCAAAAAGGAAACCTTGGTAACCAAAAAGTCAAAATACTCATGTGCTGCACCTACGACGGTCCATTAGCTCTACCTTGAGAGCCATCCTTGCCCACTTTGAGTCATATCAGGCTTGGAAGCCATCCGTGTGCACCTCGAGCTGTAAATGAAGTGAAAAAGAGATGAGATGTTTTTTTTTTACTTCATTGAACTCACACTCAACCCCAGATTATATTAGCCTTTAGAGCCACCGCTACTCACCTCGAGATGCCTAACTGTGTGTGATGCAACTACTTGTGTAGTTGATCAAGATTTTAATTAGAGAAATCAAATAAAAAGAGATTGAGAGAGAAAGAAGAAGATTAAGAAGAAGAATTGATTGAGAAGGGATTGGAGAAGAGATAGAGAGGATTGAGAATTAAAGTTAGAAAAGATAGAGACATACAATTGTATTTCTTGCTTGCATTCACATAAAACTGATTACATCTTATTTAGTGACTAAACCTTAACGAATTATATAAAAATTACCATAGTACTACAATAACTCTATTTTATATTATATTAACCCTATTACTGATATGCATCATTGTGCATAGGAATCTCAAGGTGCACAAAGGATTCTTTTGCTCATCTCCTTCCCTAACCTTTAAAATTTTTGGTCCCTTTAAGTCTTCATTATCGTTATGTTGCACACAATATCCATAAATATATATATATATTTTAAGCAACTCTCGAAGTCTTCATCAATCCATACATAGTTAACCTCACTTAATTAATTTATAATTAAAGTTTTATCGATGTTGTTCAAGATGTTACATACATATGCATAGTCTATATATGCATGTAAATATTATACAGCAAACATTAGTAACTCCGTTACTAAATATTCCTACATCGCACATGAAGACCACACTACATAAAACTAGTACATAATAACCAAGTTACAAGATCATCACCACATGATCAACCTCGATCGGCGTGGCCGCATGATCCCTAGGTACCTGACTCTGGCTTTGGGGCAGGGTAGCGATCTATGGGTATGTAATGGTGCCCATTTGGATCAGCACCACTTGTGTCGTGGCTATTCCCATCAGCACTAAGTCCACTCTCATCAACAAATTCGTGTTGCCCATTATTTGTTACCTCATCAGCCAAGGCCCTCCCCTTCACTTTGACACAAAAATTCACCAACACCAGCACAAGAAGAGCAGCTGCAATCTTCATTTTCAAAAATTAAGTACTAACTAAATAATGGGCAAGTTGAAGTGTTTATATAGAGGAACCTGTGAATCTGTGACTGACCATGTCTAGTGGGCTACATTGGCTAATTTATAGGGTTATGGGGATTCCACCAAGAATTAATAGGCAATAATTTTGAGTGGGAAGCACAATTAATTGAGATGAATTGTTATTTTAACGTGGGTTGAAATGATGGGTAGAAGGAAATTGAGCCCATTTGGGCAATTCGATGATCTTGTTTAGTGGAAGTCAATCAAATACACAATGTTTTCCCTGTTTGGTTACTATATATTGTGGAGGTGTCTGAGAAAACTTGGTTGGAAAGATCTTTAATTATTTCCTTCTGATGATGAACTTTCTGGATGGCTTATCTCTACAAATTTGAGGCTATTTCAAGTCATATATAATTGGATGAGCTTTAATTAATCAGTGAATTTCTTCTTTGAATACTATTTGAGGGAACACAGGTCCATTGAGGCAATCCATACGTCAAATGACATAACCCCTAAGTGCAAGAGAAAATCAACAAAGAACAGTGATGTGAATTACTGATCTGAAGACTAAAGGATAGTCAAGAACAATGTCGAAAAAAGTAGGCATACAGCATTGCACAATATTCTTGATCTGAATCCTTCGAAGGAGAGGCCACCTTCGAAAAATATGCTTCCTTCCAGTTTAAGCGAGAATTTTCTCATTCCGAAATATTTTTGAGATTGATTTGATTGCGTTGGTGACTTGTTTTTGATGTTGCGTATGATTAATGGAGCCGTCTCCATCTCTTCCAGTACCGGAGACACCTTCATCATAGCAGTCAAATCCATCTCAAAAATATATCAGAACGAGAAAATTCAGTCACTCAAACCTATGATGTAGGAACAACAAAACTATGAACACCGCACTTGTATAAGTCATTCAAAAGATCTCTTTCACAAGTTTCACCAAAATATGGCACTGGAAAGGAAATTAAAATTTACTTGAACTAGCTCAACAGTTGGTAAGCACGAAAGCTAGTACTCCAACTTAGGCTACTAGCAAAACCTCATAGTGATTATTAACCTACTTTCTGATCCTATAATCTTCAATTATCGGGACCTATTCCTCAATCAAGCATTTACAGCCTCCAGAGATTAACAGTTAGGACCTACAATTTCTAAGTTTGCCAATATGAACATTGCAGAACTCCGAAACCGATTCAACTACTCCATACAAACTCGGAAAGCTTCCAACTTTTCCAATCAAAGTGATACTAGTGTAACACTTGCCTTGTGCTCCCGGGCTAATATCGAATTTCTTAACATTGGAGAATTCAAAAAACAAGTCCAACTAACATAAGCAAGTCATCCAACAAACAAATTTAGTCAGCTTCACGAATTTTTCAGCAGAGTAAAATTGCTCTAGCACTTCTGAACAAGAATCAACAAGAAAAGTAGCAGAAAAGTAACTAGAAAGTAGTGAATAATTATTTCTACTAATTACTACCTTATCAAATTCCACACCTAAATGTTCTCAATATGGACAAGCCAACAATTACAGAGATCCAGATTTTTACTACCCCTTCATGAGCCTTCCACCAGTTTTCCTGATTATTGCCAAAACAAAATCAAGATACTGGAGACTAGCTTGATTCAGCTGACCAATACAAACTGTAAAACATCAAGTTCATATGTTCTCGGGTGAGAAGATTGCTACATTCTACTACAGCCGATTAGTACAGCAGAATGTGAAAGGGAAGCAAATAGCCTTGGGGTTTTCTTCAACGATCCACTTGTTTCTTCTGAATGGTGGACCTCAATTAAGAATATTCAAAAGGGGTTTATTTTACAGAAACAGAAGAAAGATGATCCTTTATTATGACTTAGCACTCCTAGGAGTAAAGGGGACCCAAGTCAAATTATATTGTCAATCAGCTTCCCAAGCCAAAACATATCCCAGCATAATTTCTTACGAAACTGTATTATTCCAAGGTTCTTTGAGCTATAAAGATTCCCAGGTTTCTTGACCAAGTCATGCTCAATGGTAAGCATTAACCTAGGCCTTCGCAACAACATAACAATGACAAATGGACAAGGAATCATTAGAACTAATTTAAATATCAACTTGATGTCCATCACAACATCTAACTATAATGCATATTGACCCACATCCATATGAACACTTTGATGTAGAATAAAGAAAGCAGAGAGTACTTTTCAACTTCATACCAAAACTTACGGAAAGTCAGGCTACTTGAAAATCTTTACACAATTCAGAGACTAAAATGCCACTTAGATTATGTAAAGACGACCAAAAAGAAAACTTATTATAGCAAAACGTTTAATTTCAATAAATAATATAAAAATAAGCAATAAACTCGAATAAAGAAAATACTAATTTTCATTCTACACATTATCAGATAGTATTAATAAATTGCATATTTTTATATTATTTACAGCATTGCAATTTGCAAGCCCAGAAAAACAGACTATGAAAAGTCAACTGCACCACAATACTTTACGATGAAAGACTTGTTGGAATAACCACGATAATCTGTTGTATGGATCAGAGCTTCATATTATATATTTATGTATACAAGGAAACATTCTTACCTACATAAATACATGTATGTGTAAAGAGAAAGATACAGCAAATAAATATCAGCATGTCCTATAAAAATATATTTGCTCAGAAACGACAAAGAAAAAAAAGAAGGCACACATCAGTTGGCAAGCCCTTAATCTCTCATGACAATATCATCGTTTAAAAAGCAATGTGCATAACTTTTAAAATAAAGCATTTTAAGAATAACGACACTCCAAATGAGGCAGTTTTAACTATAACTACCCATATTGACCAATAAAACAAATACAAGCTGTGAACACCAAGTCATCTGTTCTCGGGTGAGAAGATAGAGAAATTCTTAGTCAAGTAGTGCGCCTTTGTGAAAGGGAAGCAAATAGTGAAATTGGACAAAAATTGCTAATTATGTGTTAGGGAATCAAAGAGAAAGACAGAATTGCTTCACGTGAGTGGCCATTTATTGCCTCCAAAGCAATTGAGATTAGAGCAAACAAAAAAAAGGAGGCCAAAGAAAGCAAATGAAAATATGAAATAAGCCAAAAACAAATCAACCACAAAAGACAACCACTTAACTCAAGCCAACTATCAAAATTCACTTTGAACATCTAATTTACAAAATCTGAACCATAATGCACATTTATCTATATACACATTTTGAAGTAGAATAGAGGATTCCAGACTAAAATCCAACTTTGATTTATGTAAACAACAACCAAAAAGAAAAACTTATTATAGTAAAACATGTAACTTCATTAGATACTATAAAAATAAGCAATAAACTCAATAAAGAAAATACTAACTTTCATCTTAGTCATATTTATCAGACAAGATTTACAAAATGCATATTTCTACATATATTATTAAAAGCATTGCAACTTGCAAGCACAAAACAACAGATAATAGAAAAAGTAAACTGGACCTTAATAGTTTATAGCGAAAGACTTGTTGGAATAAAGCCTCAATCCAAATTACTTAGGATCTACTACATGGATCAAACTCTTCCATTCCACTTGATTGAATGCACTTGATGGTGTGCTACAAAAATCTATCTATTTCATAAAGAGTGACAAATGTTCTTCTGCATTGGTTGTCAACCAATCACAACCCTCCTCCTTTATCCGGACTCTATGTAGAGCATAAGAGCTTTTTATCTATGATAGTTTCTATTGTATGGATTAAGGCTTCAGATTAGATAAATAAAAGAAACATTCCTACTACACAACTACCTTTGCATGTGAGACGGTGCACGGTCATCAGCATGTTCTCTGAAAAAATACATTTGCTAAAAAACAGCTAAGAAAAATGAAGGAATGTGTCGCTCGGAAAAGCCTTCAAGTTATTGGATATCGCGTATGGTAATATCATTGTTTAATAATGACAATGTGCATAAATTTAAGAGAAAAACATCTAATGAACGAAGACGCTCTAAAATAAATGAGGCAGTTTTTTAAACTAGAAGTCTAGAACAAGGTACATTGAACAATTTTCATGCAAAGAAACAGCCAGCATTCTCATCTCATATTTATAATCATTAAAGCATACACTGCAATAAATTAAAACCATGAGCAGAACAAAAATTTACAGAAACAACAATTCATGTAAAAATATACACAGATTTCAAACGTAACACTAACTAACTAATAGCGTACATACACACAACAACACTGCAAAAGCAGGCGGCTGCAACAACAACAAAAAATCGAAGAGTTTCTTAAAATGGCCAAAGTATCAAAATGTTACCTATATATTACAGTTACACTCAGAAACTCAGATACCGATAGCCACCCAGGAAGCCGCGGGCGCGGGATCATCTAAGACCATCGACGAAATCCTGCAAATCCCGAACCCCAAATCCCCTCCCCTCGGAATCAACATCCTTACTCCTAGCCGCGAAATAGTAAGTCAGCCAAACCACCATAAAGTAAACCTCCACTACTGACTGAAAAATGGCGGCAAACACATTTCCAAATATCATAGCAAGAACCCATCTCACAAAAGACCCGCTAAGAATAGCTTCGAAGCATTTCAATTGAATTGCCTGATTCAACATTGTAGTTACCAAATAAAACCCTTCCTTGACAATCTCCCACCCACTCCTGGTATCCATTATCGCCACCCAAGCGTCGACGGCATACACTAGCGCGACAACGGTATCGGACACAAACCAGGCGAAGAGAAAGCGCGAAACCTGGCTCTCGTACCCCCTCACCCAAGGAGCATTGACAGAGAAAGGCATCAACTTTAACACAACAAAGAGCTTAAAAAACGAATGCTGGTCCTCAATGTCGCCAAAGAAACACAGCCCAAGAAGCTGCGTCATGGCGTCCCTAACCGCCCACCTCATCAGTATAAACCCAGAGAGCCTCCGAAACCCTAAACGCGACCCCGCCCACACAGTCCTCACCAGAGACTGCTCCTTCCCCAGTCGCATATTCACCACAACAACAAACACGACTCCAAGCGCGCACGAATTGGTGACCAGAAACCCTAGAATGACCCAGCCGTAAGCGGCGGAGAGGAAGCTGACGAGAAAGAAGAAGGCCGCCGCGTCCCTCCGCCCCAGCCCCAATCCCTTCACGAGAACCCGGTCATCGTCGCCGTCCGGAACCCTAGTTTGATTCCAGTCGACATCGTCGTGGTCGTGGAGGAGAAGAAGGAGAATTTGATGCCGTTGTTGAAATCGGAAAACCCTAATTTGGCGAAGTGGGTGAAGTTGAGGGGGTGGAGGAGTTGAGGGGGAGGGGGGAGGAGGTGGGGGTCGTCGGCGGAGAAGAAGTCGTCGTCGAGGGTGCCGACGCGGGTGAGGTGGAGGAAGGGGCGGCGGCGGTGGCGGTGGCGGAGGCGGTGGCGGAGGGGGAGGGGAGGCGGGGCGGGGGTGGAGAGGTCGAGGCGGGAGAGGAGGGAGCGGAGGGAGGGGTCGCGGTCGATGAAGGAGGTGAGGAAGAGGGAGCCGGAGTCGACGGCGGAGCGGAAGGAGAAGAGGAGGAGGGAGAGGAGGAGGAAGGTGGGGAGGTTCAGGAGGAGGGTCAGGGCGGAGCGGGAGAGGACTTGGGGGTCGTGCGGAGCTCCAGCTCTTCTGGTTCGCTCATGGCGGTCGTCGTCGTCGTCTTCGTCTTCGTCTTCTTCAGATCTTGGTTTGGTTTGATCGAGATCGAGTTGGAGTTGATGATGGTTTTCGCTTTTGTGTTTGTTTGTTTGATTGATCGGTTTTGACGGGTGGCGAGTGGCGAGTGGGGGTATGGGAGTGGGATTTGATGTGCGGGAGTATTGGATAGGTGTTGGGTAATGTGGAGGAGGAGTCTGGACTCCCGAGTGTTTGGCATCAATCAAGGAAATTAATCCTTCTCCAATTGGAAAATTTAGGCTCTATTTAGCTGTTGTCATTTGAGCTTTTTTTTTTTCTTTTTTTTTTTTTTTTTTTTTTTTTTTTGGGATGTTTGGATGTGAACTATCCGATAATCAAACTGATGGTATCTGCGTATATGGTATAATGTGAGAAATTAAAAATATCTAGATTAGTCCACTCCTCAAAAAATATTACTTAGGTATTGATTTAGTTTCGGGGAGCTTAAAATTTTGGCTCCGCATCTGATAAAGATGAATAGTTGATTTGTAATTCAATCACAAATGTGTTTTTTATTGCACTTGAGCTTGTAAAAAGTATTTTTTTCTTTTTTTTTTTCTCTATAGTAAAGTGTTTAATTATAGAGAGAAATAATAAAATAAAGTAGTAAATTAGCGATGCGGCACTTCTCTACACTCATCTATATATATATATAAAAGTTGAAGGAGAGAGAAAGTTTCACATACTCTCTCCTTCTACTATTTCATTTTTAAGATTTTCAGTTTTTAATGTAATTAACTACTTTATGTTTAAGCTATAATTGGTCCTTACGCTCCTACTACACATTATGTAAAATTAACCCATGCAATTTGTCAATGGCAAGTTGTCACTTCAAATGGCAAAACAATATTGAAAAAAATAAAATAAAATGCGCCACAAATAAAGATTATGATGATTATCCAAAAAAAAAAAAAAAAAAAGTGTTTCCAAATAGGAGATTTTAGGGCTTATCATACAATCCACATATGCCTTGGGTCTCTCCACGTACATAAACCCGCCCTGGCCGGCCCAGCAGGCCCAATTAGTCCTGCTCGGTCTTATGCTTTCAAAGAGCTTGGTCTTTCAACTTTATTATAGCTTCTTTTTCTTTCTTTTTTCGTCAGTCTTGTACTTTATTATAGCTTAAGTTAACCACGTTTGAGCCTCTATTTTTAATGTCATTTTAAGCTTAAGACTTTGTTTTGAGTTACATTACAAATAATTAGACAAAGAAAGAAACATACTAATACAATAGAAACTATATACCCACCAACAATTGGATGTCCTACGTGGTAAGGACTTGATCTCTTTAAACGAAATCTCAGGTTTAATCCCGTGAATGGAAAAAGCTTGATCGAGAGGGTCGCTCCATATAAAACCCGATAGTATCCGAATCGTGAATTAGTCGGTGCGGTTAACACTGGACACCAAGCGAGAAACTAAAAAAAAAAATTATTTACCCACTAAGTTGACACCACTAAAGGCCTCCACCTCGATCTATTTTATGATAAAAAAAAAAAAAAAAATTAATTAATTATAGAGTACTTGCTGACCATTATTAATTGTATAATCAATACACACAATTCAGACTAGCACTTTCAAATTGGTTGCCACTAATTATCAGATGACTTCTTGTAATGTCCTTTCAAGTTTCAAGTCATTAGATGCCAACCATGCTCACATCCGCACGCATTGCCATTATATTAACAACATTATCTTCATCTAATGTTTCTTAATTAAGTATTCAAGAATGACTAATTAGATGTTTCTTGTTGATCTGTATTTTCTGGTTGATTTACATTTCTAGAGGAAATTGACTTTACATTATATCTAGAGTTGACAAATGTTTAGCTTACATAGTTTAATTAAAACTTAAAATATCGTCCAATTTCAGTGTTAAGAGCCATTTAAAGTCATTCGTCAAACCTACTACCTCCCCACCATCACCAACAATTGATAATAGGATAAATTTTGGATTTCATTATTTGTTATGTGTGTAACATTAATCAATCTAATCAAAAGGATGCATGGTATTTATTATGGAGGCATGAGCTCATGGATCTCCGTTAATGCCGATGGATCCTTTCACCTAAAGAGCACAAACATGATATTATTTCATGAGATTGATATTATTTGAGATCATACAGTAAAAAGCATCCATTCAAAGGCGAAATCAAATAGGGCCAATACATGGATACAACAAAGTTTCTAAGTTCAAATTAGTTGAACTTAGTTATACATGTATATATAGACCAAACTTTTCTTCTGCTCTCGATTATACCTTTTGATGGTGTGTCTTAAATAGCCTTTAAGCTTGGTTTGTTATTTTCACTCATTCTTATATCATCGAATTTCTTCAGTTTCTATGAGATCTAATTTTTAATTCTATCTCGTAATTAATGTTATAATTAATAATTGGCAAAACTAGGGGAGGTACTAAACCCCTATGTATATTTGTCATTCTTGCCCCTATGGTTGGCATACCCTTCATATATAACAAGTGTAGCATTGTAAAAAAAAGAAGATATATTCGAAGTATCTTGAGTGTAACATTGTCAAAAAAAAAAAAAAAATTGTTAATTTGTTAAGCTTAGTTTTTTATATTAATATATTTTTCCTTTGAAAAAAAAATCAATTAAAGTTTCGCTCCCCCTAATAAGATTGATTTTTTGGTTCCACCACCGCTAATAATCACAAAAAAAAAAATTAAGGATATAAAATTCATATAGGAAATCTTCTTTCCTTTCTTTTCCTTTAGAAATAATATCAATATCTTACATATTGAGATAATATATACCATGGTTCTTCACCAAAGTCAAGTGGCATGAGTGGTAGAAAAATAAGGCCAAAAATAAAAATAAAAATTCAAGTCCAATACATTGAAACAAAATACAATTCAATATCTTCTGATCTCCAGTTCATCTTAGCAGATTGGAAGTGGAGTTCCATCCCAATCTTTCAAGCACTCCAACATAGGATCAATGAGCTTCCCTTCACAGATTGCACTAAACACCTTGTCAAACTCCTCACCTGGTGACCTCTCCTTCTCACCACTCAAAAGCTCTGTCCCCAACTCTTCCCTCACAAACCTGTACAATGGGAATGATCTGCACTCCTTGATTCGATTACCGATCCCGCAGTTTCCGCTCTCGAATTCGAGTCTCGCAGCCTCCACCTCTTTAGCCAAATGTGTCTTCAACTCCTCCTCGAAAGCACTGATCTTGTGAAAGATTGATGAACTAGTGTTGAAGCTCTCATCAGTACTAGTACTATGATCATTCACCAATGCATGCTCCACCAACACTTGTCTTAGTTTCTGCATTAAAGGGTAGTTGGGGCTGCATGGATCGTCGATGTAGGCGAAAACGTGCTCTCGGTCGACGACTTTGAGTAAGTCCTTTTCGCAGAATCTCGATGGGTGGAGCTCTCCATTGACACCTATTGTGAGGGCTCTCTTGACTGCTAAGCTCACTGTGTTCTTCACACATTGTTTCATGGTCTCCTCTAAGTGTCTTAGATCAATTGCTTGGCATATAGCAACCAAGAATGTTGAGCTCATGAGTTTAAGTACCTCGACGGCTTCGGCGGTCTTTCTCGCGGAGATCAAACCGAGAGAGTTCACGTCTTGGTTGTGTTGTTCGGCGCTTTGAACATGAGTAGTGACTGGATTGGCTAAGTATTGAAGCTCGGAGCAATACGAAGCCATGGCGATTTCAGCGCCTTTGAAACCGTAATCCAAGCTCGGGTTCCTCCCACCGGAGAGATTTGACGGCAACCCGTTGTTGTAGATGTCGTAGACAAGCTCGGAGAATTGAGCGAAGAGCAATTTCCCAATCGCGGCGATAGCTAATCGAGTGTTGTCCATGGACACACCAACAGGGGTGCCCTGAAAATTCCCACAATGCAAGGCCTTGTCTCTTGAAACATCAATCAATGGATTGTCATTAACTGAGTTGATCTCTCTCTCAATGGATTTAGTTGCAGCTCTGATCACTTCAATCTGAGGCCCCAACCACTGCGGCGAAGTCCGAACCGCATACCGGTCTTGTTTCGGCTTCTGCAATGGATCAATCTCATGAACCTCCTTAGCTGCCTTAACATAGGAGCTACCATCAAGAACATGTTCCATGATTGCAGCAGCCTCAATTTGCCCCGGATGATGCTTCAACTTATGCGTCAAATGGTCGGTAAACTCCGGCTTCGCCTGCATTACCTCGGCGAACATAGCGGATATAAGCTCGGCGAGAAGCGCAAGTACATTGGCGTCGAAAAGAACAATTGAAGCCAAGGCTGAGCCAACTGCTGTGCCATTGACTAGTGCTAGGCCTTCTTTAGGCCTTAACTCAAAAAACCCGTCTTGGATACCGGCTAGCTCGAAGGCCTGGTGGGCGTCGAGGCGTTGGCCTGAGGGGCCTACGGCGATGGAGTTGGGGCGGCCGGTGAGGAGGCCGGCAATGTAGGCGAGGGGGACGAGGTCGCCCGAGGCGGTGATGGTGCCGCGGAGAGGGAGTAGGGGAGTGATGTTGTGGTTGAGTAGGTTTGTTATTGTTTCTAGGATTTCAAAGCGGATGCCTGAGTAGCCTTGGAGGAGTGTGTTGGTTCGGACTAGCATTGCTGCTCTCGTTGCCGAGAGTGGCAGTGTGTGTGAAGATTCTGTTCCGTGGCCAAAGATTCCAGCGTTTAAGAACCTGGTTTTGGTTTAATCAAGATTAATTAAGATGGATTAGTTGCCACTAATTTGTAAGATCAGGTGCATATCTCAATACATGACTAAAAACACGAGAAAATCGACGAATTTCTTTCTTTTTTTTTTTTTTTTTTTTACTGTGATGTCATGAATTACTTTTGACTGTGCCGCGAACAGTTAATAGATTTCGGGCATCCAAATTCAGTTGACCATGATGGACTGCTTTGCATGCTGATGAGATCAATTAAATGGATAAATAGTAGAGTCAAAAAGAATCTTTTGTCATAAAAGAAATTGGTGGTTGAAATAAAATATGAAAAATAATCAATGTAATTATTGGAGCAAACCAAAGACAATAAATTCAATAAGAATTAATTAAGGGAATATACAACGTAATTATTTAAATTTTATTATGCATATGTCTTAAATTGGAATTATTAGATTTTTAAAGTTAAAATTATAATTAGTTTTGACGTATAAAGGTAAAGTAATTAAGAATATTATATTAGATAGAAGAAATATCGAGAAAAGAATTTACAAAAATCTGAAATGTTTCATGTATTAAAAAGAAATTATATACCATTTAGATATAACACGATTTTTTATTTTTTTATTTTATCGGGAGTCAAACACACGACTTCCCCATACCTTATCTTTTAGCTAACGATCTCATGACAAATAATTTGATTAGTAAATTTTTTCTTATAAATATTCTGAATGAATAAAAAGGAATATCGATTTTTTTTAATGCCCAAAGATATTCAATGCTCATTAATTTTGTGCCTACTTCTATAATTCATGTACGGAAGAAACAAAAAATTAGGTCACCAAATTAAAGCTTTCAATTAAATTTCAATAAATGCCGTCAATAGTAAATATAGAGATAGAAAAAAATCCCAGATCTGATTAATTCTAACTATATATATCATAATTATCTCAAACAAAACTATACATAATCTAACTAAAATGAACTGCCCTTTTTTTTTTTTTTTTTTTTCGTTTCTTTTTGAAGTAGAAGCTGTCACGAAGATTAATATACTTGTGATCGTGTTTCCAACGGATGTCAAGACTTAATCTATCATTTTTGAACCACTAAAAATAGTTGCCTAATTTAATTAGTACTATTCTATCTTTATATTTTAGTTGCAAGCTAATATACCCTCAATCCCAAATTAATTGAGTCGGCTATATAAATTAAACTTTTTATTGCGTTGAATTTGATACAACTAATTATATGCTTTTCAAATTATTTAAATCTCACCTAATTAATAGATCAAAAGTTTATTTTAGGGATAAGTAGGCTATACGTCAAAATAATTATATATAGTTTAAGAGTTAACTCAAATATATGAAGGCCGCGAAATTAATGCAAATATTCATCACGTTACTAATCATTTTCTTATAATAATATTTGTGAACTTGTGGGTAGTCGAACTTTTTCTTTGGGCCCTCCCTACGTACTTAGCCTCTACCATTCTTATAAGAACAGTTTCAATCATAGAGAAATCAAATATATATATACATACATTTGGACGGTATAATTCAATTCCTTAATAAATAATAAGTTTCTTGCCTTTTGGTGTATCATCAAATTTATCTCAATAACTTTACCACGAAACCAAGTAATAATCACACGGTAACAATTTATTGGTAACAAATCAATTACCTTATGAGCTCCTTTTGAAGTGCCCCGCCTTGTTTAGTCCTCCTATGAGAAGTGGCTCCAAAGCCGGTGGTGACACCATAACTGTCCTTCCCCTTAGCCATGCTGTCCATCACCCAATCACTACTCGCCTCGACGCCGTCCCTCGCCGACTCCGACAGCTCCACCGACGTCGCGCCGCCACCAAGGGCAATGGCCGCCACCTGAGCCACGGTCAAGGTCTCACCACCAAGTCGAACCACGGGCTTTCGAAACTCCGTCACCATTCGCTGCACCTCCTCCAAATGACTCCCCTTCATTCCCTCCGCCGCGGCGCCCCACCCTAACGGGTCCTCCTTCAGCATCACCTCCTGTGCTACGCTGCCCATGACTTTGTGTATATACAATTAAATGAAGTGTGTATATATGTTTGGTGTTGCTGGCTTTGTTTTTGAAATGTAAATGTGTATCAATTTTTACGAGTGTTTGTGTGTGTGTGTTGAGTTGCGGAGGAAATATGTAGAGATTTCCTGAGTGTTGGTGAGCGGTAAGGGGCTCTTTAAATACTAGTATTAGAGTGTTGGGGGGTCATAATGCGTTTGGTGGGAACGCCAACGGGTTAGTTGAGAACCATTCCTGGCCGTTGGATGGATGGTCAATTCATCGGATGGCCCTCGATCGATCCAAAAGTTTTACTTTGGCTTGTAAATTAAGGAAATCAAAATTTTACACACTTATGTTTGACCTACAAATCTTAAAAATTGGAATTTTTTTTTTGACGCGTATTATTTATAAGTTGTAACTAATTAATGTGTAATTATAACCTTTTCCGCTGGTGAAATTTTTCCACTTATCTGTCTTTTTTTTTTTTTTTGGAGGTTATTGGGAGGGGTTGGGTGCGTGGGTGGGAGGGTTGGTGCAAAGGATGGTATGGAAACAATGAAACCCAAACACTACCAAAATAAGAAAAATAAGCAAATTGTTATGATGTCCACAAAATGTAACACTGACTTTGAAACAAACGCGTCGAGATGTGTGGTGGGCTTCTCTCCATTAGTAATTGAGAAATGCTACAATGATTCGGAAATGACGTCCGGTCAACGTACTTGCTGACGTACGTCAATAGCATGAAAATCAATTGCTTTTGAGTGAGACTCGAGGTGTGTCTACGTCATCAACAGATGCATTGACTGAGCGTCGTATTCGGGTTATTCTAGTATTTTACTCCGTAATTTAGTGTACATACGTATATCGATTATAACTTTATAAGACTAGCAGGTCATGCTACGGTTGCAAAATTAAGTGACTTTTGTTGAAAAATTAGGTGCATTATTGGTTAGTAATGTAGGGAAATTGGAAGCTCAACCACGTAGAATAATTTATTTATTTATTATTATTATGCTTTCAAACTTCCAAAAAAGGTATTGTATATATGTAAATGACCGCAATAGAAACTGGTTCATAATCAGTCTCAATCTCAAACTAGTTTTTTTGATAGGAAATCAATCTCAAACTAGTTTTTTTGATAGGAAATCAATCTCAAACTAGTTAAGGTCTACAACATGATTTAAACGCCTTCGCTTAATTTGCATGTTTAAATGTAATTGACTGTATGCTCTCATAATGTTTTTAGGACTTTTTTTTATAATTGCTGCATTTCAAGTTATCGTAGAAATACTTTTTAATTATACCTTAAAAAAAATAGTACTCTTTATCGATATCTTTATTCTTAAAAATACTATTATACTATTAACTTTTTTTTAAAACTTAATTATATTGTATTGAGTTTTCTTATTAAGACATTTGCATGTTGTGTTTAATTAGATTAGGGGTGGCAAAATATGTCTGAACCCGTTTGTCCGCATTTCTCCGAACCCGCTTTAAACGAGTTTGGACATAATTTTTTCAAAATTAATATGGGTTCTAGACATGTTTTTTTGTCCGTTAAAAAACAAGTATTCGAGTCCGACTAAATTTTTTGAAAAACGAATAGTCATTTAGCGATTAATTTAAATAATATTTGTTTATTTATATGAGTATTTTGAAACTTTTATGATGTTTGAATTGTAATTTCAATAATGATGTTATTTTTATATGGAAACTTGTGAGACTTGAACTTTGAGTTTATAACATTTTTTTTGTAGTGATGGATTGCATGACGACATAAAAATCATGTATTTTTGTTAATAATTAGATGAAAGAATTTTTTTATTTTATTAAAAAAGGGTCCAGACAAAAAAAAATATCCATTTCAAAAATGGATACGGGTCCGAACACTATTTTTAATCGTTATTAATGGGGGTGTCCGAACCTGTACTCGCCCATGCCCCTTTTTTTGTCAACCCTACTTTAGATGACAAGTTCAAAATGACAATGCCCTTTTTTTGCCAACCCTACTTTAGATGACAAGTTCAAAATGACAATGCCTTCTCAATTATTTGTATTTATCCATATACTACGACATACTTTTATAAGTTTTTATTTTTCTTTTGAATCTCAGTTTTTCTTTCAATGTCAAAATAAAAATAAAATTAAATAGGATTAATTTATTAATCCTGTAAAAATGATCAATTTTACAGAACCCCATCATTATTTCTCTTGACAACATCCTCGTCATCTGAGCTATGGAAAACTCGTCACATTGATTCTTGAAGCTCTACTATTTTGTTATGATAGGACTTTTTATAAAAATTATGTACTTTCATATATACCTAAAATACTCGTACTTTGAAATTGAAATTATTTTTTCTTAAAAAAGATAAAGAATGTTTCGGCACTTATACCGAACCCTTCACCTAAAAAATATGAAGTCAAAAAATAGTATATAACCACTTGATTTTCCGAACCTTCAAATCTAAATATTTTATTTTCATAATCACATTTACAAGTGCCACTATTGTCATCTCACCCTTTAAAAGTTAATTTTCTATGTTTTCTTTTTTGATGAAATTATTTACTAATTTAAATTATATATCTTTTGTAATTTATTTTTGACATAAAACTTCTCCCTTTTCCTGCCTTGTACGTGTGAAAAGAAGAATGGAATTACAGGTGCGCACGTGCACAAAATGTAGGTGCAGGTGCACCAAATCACACAAGAGCCACTTTACGAAATGACGTGGGCCGCACGTATGAAACCACAAAGCCCTGATTCCGGCGTTCACCAAATCCGATTATATTTCCACCCCACCTACCAACCTACCAACCCCCACCTTTCTCTCACCTACCCCTTTTTTTGTTTTATTTTCTCATATTTCCTTAACAATTTCTAAATTCATCATCTTGCAAATAATTAACAAAAAAAAAAAAAAACCTTATTACATAGTGGTGAGGAAGCTTTCTCTGCATTATTTTCATACTCTCTGTTTTTTAATCCTGCACCCCGACCTTTCGTAAGGGCATCCTAGTAGAAAAAGTCGAACTTTAAAAAAAAATCATTTCTAATGAAAATGATCCTTGTGCACCTCATTGTGTTTTATGCACTTCGCCACCTTTTCCTTTTGTTTTGTGCGCCCCACCGTTATCCCTCCACATTCTTATTATAATTTGTAGGGCATCATTGAGTTACTCGGCTAACAGGTCCGAATCTCTATTCGAAGAGTCATTTAAAGCCCACCGAATCTTAATAGAAAAGTCGATCAAAACTCACCAAACCTTTAGATCGGCGTTAACTAAGTTTCACTAAAGAGGTTCAAAAAATTGAACCTAAAAGATAAATCTCGATCACGTGTCATCAAACCTAAAATTAAATAGATGCGACATTTAAACAAATGTATAAAGTATAGTAAACATGTTGGGGTGCCCTCACAAATCAAAATTTAAATTTGGGGTGCCCTCAAAATCGAGTTGCCTATATGGAACATTAGGTGCCTAAAGCAGGGCTCTTTTTTAACTTCAATAGGAGTCAAACTCACGACCTTCTCAAACTTTACTTTTTGAAAAGCAATGCGTCTTCAATCTCACCACAAGTGCCTTAGAATTTTTTTTTGGTACTCCCCTTAATTATATTTCTATTTAATTAATTAAGGGGCCTTGTTTTAGTAATGCAACTAAAGTTTGAAAGAGCTTTTTCTCAATTTTTTTAAATATGTAACATTGAAACAAGTGTATAAAGTATGGTAATATTTTTTTTAAAGAAAAAGTATGGTAATATTGACAAACACGTAAAAGTATAATTTTACTGATTATAATTATTGGATAAACAAAATATAGACAAAAACAGAAGATAGAAGTGACCAGAGGAATCATGAAAAAAAGTGACAAGAGGAATAAAATGGTGAAAAGACGAAAGTCACTTATTTATTAGAAACTTAAATTGCATGGAGATAGTTCATAAGTCAATTCACACGTTTCTTGAAAGGATAACTATGCTTACCCTTTTTAAGTGAGAATTACCTTAATATATTTCCACTTTAATCATTTTCGTATGACTTAATTTTTTGTTTTCAGATAAATTATTTTCGTATAACTTAAATCTTCCTCGAGAGGTGCATATTTTTTTTTTAATTTTTTTTTGACAAGAAAGAAACTATATATATTGCCCTCCTTAGCACTCCAACTCCCAACATTTTAATTACTCAAACATCTCGTACCAAACAATTTTAATTTTAAGTTTTCAAACTTCAACAAAAGTAAAATTAGGCTATGTCTACCATGAGTATGTTATATTTGTAGTTCTTTTTTTTTTTTTTGGGCCAAATTACTCATCATTTGGTCCCTAAAATTTATGTTTTTTTTTATAGTTTTCATTCATGAATTTTTATTACTATACATTCGTTACTTTCATCATTTATGGTGTTAAATCCCGTTGATGTGGCTAATCGAAGTGTCATAAAGCTAGCAAAAAAATTTAAAGTGATTTATATTACTGAATACGACTCACTTCAACCAATAAAAATAAAAGAAAAATAACTCAATTTCCCAAAAAGCATAAAAACTTAAAGCTAATGGACTGAATTAAAACATAAATAATTAAAAAGTTCATAGACCAAATGTACACTAACAAAAGTTCGATGATCAAATGTACCCTAATAAAAAGTCATACACCAAATTAAATCATAAAATAACCCTCAAAGTTCAAAGGCCAAAAGTTATGTTTTACCTTCTAATTTGACAAAAAACTCATTTTTTTAGTTAATACAACTATATATGCGAAAGAAAGGTTCTGAGTACTAAAGAAGTCCTAACATGTACAAGTCACTCAACCTAGTCGGGTTGGCCTAGCTAGTGGTACGAGCGAATGTGAGATTGTGTAGGTCAAACGCGCGTATAGTCACAAGTTTGATTCCCACAACAACCAAATTTATTGGTAACGGGATATTGGTGATCTTTTTCTGTAATTTCAAGGCTAGATTAATCAGAGTTTAAATAACCATGATTTTTTTAAAAAATTTTATAAATCTCCCCTAGCTAGATAAGGTACCGTACACCTGGCTTTGTGGCACGCCACTCAATATCCATTTAATAAATTCAAATGATCACTATGGTCCCAACACACCCTTGTACGAATATAATGTGCCCGCGCGCGTAATGATTATCGTACAAAAAAAATGAAGAGCACTAAATTTTACAGAAGCAAAATTAATGAAGCAGACCTACCATATGGTTTTTCATTATGCTTTACATTGTAATTGTGGAAATGTTACGAAGAGTTCTTTCTTTATAAATAGAGACACTATATTTTCTAATAGAGTCTATATATGGAGTATTGTACGCATTGTAATTAATTGCCACATAACTCATCACCAAATGATATGTATAGTTTATCTACCAAAAATAATTGATTTGTAAAATTGAATAAGCAAATATCATCTCACCAACTCCATTTTTGGACTTATATGAGGTGGTTATACTTGTTTACTTATATATGATCGTGAAGTCCAAATATGCTGTCTCCATTATAATGAATTTATTCGTTCTCTCTCTCGATAGATTTATAGTTAGACTTTGACCACTGTAGCTTGTCACAACTACAAATCTACTATATCTAAATTTTTTTTTTGCATTAATAAGAAGGTAGTCCCATATATATGTTTCACACAACTTTTTTCTTTTTTCTTACCTTGACTTCTCATGGTTTTTGGTTCACATGTTATAATTAACAGCATTGCACAATCCTGAGATGAGATTGTCCTTGTATATACAACATTGATTAATTATACTATGTTGAATGATAATTAACTTTTTAAAGTAGTAACGACGCGTTTTTCCCTCTTATTGCAATAGTAGAGATTTTTTCAACTTATTTATAAAGAACATATTGTTTCTCGCTTTTGTAAGTAGTTACTAATACTAGTACATATTAAGCATAATAAATAAAGTCTCGTTTTCTATAAAAAATAATTAACTTTTTAAAAAAGAAAAGGTCGAAGAGTAAATTAAAAATAAGTGCCCACTAAAGAGTAGTGATCAATTGGGTTTTTTTTTTGAAAAAAAATGAATCATTAATTAAAAGAAAAAAAAAGATTAACAAAAATATATAATTAAATACAGTTGATCTAATCCACAAGTCGTGATCACCACCAACTTCTGGCCTGCTTTCTAGATTAATTGGGCAACAAACACTTTGAATTTTTGTGTCTTAAGACTAATTAAAAATCAACAATGTCTATTTTCGAAACTCATATATAAAGATTCAATTGATTCAATATGATCCGAGTCTGGTGAAGCACTCTGAAACAATAACTCCTTGAAATGAGTCAAAGCACAACCGTGTGGTTTGGGATTTTGTTTTCCTCAAGCGATGTCACTTGGTCTAATACACATGGTAAGGGATTTTGTTCTCCTCGAGAGTTTTGAGTTACATGAATGGAGGTAATCGAGTTGAGAGGGTCACCTTCTTGCTATGAGATATACCTCAAATAAATAAATAAAAAACAAAACAAAAAAATAATTGGTTGACCAACTTTGATGTCTATATTTGGCATCTAATTGTTCTGATCTTTCCAGTTTTTTATTAAGATGTATGTACACACGTTTCTCAATTTATCTAAATGACCACACTATTCATCAATATGTATCAAATTATTACAAAAGGATATTAGATTAGTGATGGGAAAACCCATCGCTAATTCGGTGTTTCCGATCGCTAAATTTGTTGTCGCTAATTTTTTTAGCGACGGTGTATCAGGTTTGGCGACACGATCACGTCGCTAATCCCGTCGCCATTTCCCATCGCAAATGTGCCACATGGATATTTAATATTTAAAAATATTTAATATTTATGAAATGCAAAAACTATTATATATAATAAAATAAAATATTTAAAAATTTAAAATTGAATATTTGAAATATAATTAATTTATAAAAAGTAAATATTAAAAATTTTATTAAAAATTATTAAATTTTAAATGAAATTAAATGTAAATATTTAAAATATTTAACTATCATATATTTTTTTATATAAATGCAAAAACTATTATATATAATATTTAAAAAAATTATAAAATTTTTTAAATTCAATTAAAATTAATTTTTAAATGAAATGTTTCAAAATAATATTATTTATAAATAATATCTAAATTTTAAAACTCTTTATAAAACTTTATTAAAAATTATTATTAAAATAATATATTTTAATATATACTATATAATTTATTCAGAATAACTATAAGGATGGGAAAATTAAATGAAATTAAAGTTAATAACTGATGTCAATCAACCAAAATGAATTAAATATAACAAAAAAAGTTAATTACAAGTATGAAAATGTACAAAACAAGATATGAACAACCTAAGGCTAAATATACAAGGAAGCCAACACAATCGTCGAGATCGTCGTCGGTCTCTGAGTCATCAGCTGGAACATCTCTCGGAGGCGCTGGCGTGAATGAAATCTCAAGTCTGTCCAATAGAGCATGCTCTATGCAATTCAACTGGCATTGGACCTCTCGCAACTGATCTTGGGTTAGAGCGCGATCCTGCATAACCCGAAAAATGTGTGTCTGCATCGCCTGGAAGTCCCTCTGCAAAAACTCAATGGGCTCATTCTGAGAAAGAAATAGGCCGAGAAAATCCAGCTCCATCTCCACTTCCACCTCTAGCTCCTCCAGCTACAACATATCTGTATCGCAACCTCGACGGTGTCCACCCTAGTCCATATGTATGTCCTTTGTCGTCGCGCTCAACGATAGACAAACATAGCTCGGTCTCAAGTATCGGGGTGTCAGGCTGCGACTGTGTCAGCTCAATCCGCCTACGCTGGATCGCCATATAAATTAAAATTTTAAAACATTTACAAGTCATTAATACTTATCATTAATTAAACAAAATTTCAAAGCAAAACTATTTACTTACGACGATCTTCTCTATTCTCGAATCGAGAAAAGTTACGTCGTCATGATCTTTCGTATGAAAGTATAAACATAACTCCAAAGCAGTCGAATGTTGACCCAAATTCTTCGCCTATAAAACATATATTTAAAAAGGATTAAGTTTGAGAGTAAATCCATGTATATTATATATATATATACATAAACTTATTATAACATAACTTATCAGCTTCTCTGCGTGCTGATAAATGGATATTGAGCCACCAATACGCACTGCGATCTCTGTACCGGGTCCCCGTGTCTCAGTTCTCCGATTTTTACTTGCTCACTCGGACTTATTCTTAAAATCAGAGGTGGATCGCATCTTCTTATAGTGGTCGAATATCTCAGCATATACATGTGCAGGCTTCTTATCTTTGGAGCATATCTTGCTAATAAAATCAGCGTACCGAGTGACTATTTGCCTATCGTACGCCTCTCTAATAGCTGCGTCGTCTGATGCCTCCCAGTCGAATGACAACTATAGGTAAAAAGTAATAAAATTTTAATTTATCTATAAATGCTTTTCAATTATATATTGTTTGTAAATATTATGTAAATGAAACAACATTAAATTAAACAACTTTACTTTCAATTGATTCCAGTAAATATCTCGCATGTGCTGCGGGACATGCTCCCAAGAATAATCATCCTTGTGCAGGGAGTGTTTGTATGCCCTAGTCATCTCCCGAGCAGCTTTGTCAGACGGGTATAATTTCCGTCCACTAAATTAAAAATGAGGTGTTAGACCAAGTTTATAAGAATTAAGTAAACGTAAGACTTCGTACGTATACTTACTATCTATCATCTTTCATGACCAATAACATCCGCCCCGAGGGTTGGCTAGTAGTACTACTTCGTCGTCATTCGCGTGGGGTCGTACCATGGAAGAGTCACTCGAACGATGTGCCGAAGAACTCGACGACTGTTCTACCGACTAACCTCGAGAGGGCGAGGCATGCAAATCATGATGGAGTGGTGGCGGGACTGTACGGTGGTCGTGCGTACGATCACGAAAATGTGAGGGATATGTTGATCCCCTTGATGAAAAAGTAAGCCCGACACCTGGCCAAAACGTACCACGACCATCAACGGATGGAGTGGGTAGGGAGGAAAGTAAAATAGGATACATTTGCATAGAGGTGGGATTATCACCAAAACTATATGACAAATACATGAAAGATGTAGATGGATGTGATAGATGTGCATAATGTAGGGAAGGCGTCTGATGGAGAAATGAGGTCTAATGAGAAGGGTGGTATGAGTACGGATGCAATGAGGCCTGTTGAGAAGGGTGGTATGAGTATGGATGCAGACTCTGATGACCCTGACTAGTTTATGCAAGTAGAGTAGCATCATCACGGGAAAGACGGTGTGATCCATCCTGTAAAGACCAATTTTCCAAATGGACCACCACGGGGGCTGATGCGGCACGCAACCTGGCTTACCAGTGCCAGCTATGTCCCACATGCCAACTCATCCACTATTTAATCATTAGTTAATGTTTAAATTGTTACTGAACTCAATTCATCTGCTAAGATCATTTTAAACCTAAATAAATCACAGCGGAAGTCTTTTAACATGGCAAATAATATATAAAACATTAAAGTCATGCAACTAACTCTGATACCTAGTATCAAAAACCCAATATCATCATAGACCAATAATGTACCTCAATGTATTAAAATATCAAAAATGGAGACCTGAGGTATCTCACAATCCCAAATCCCAAAATAAAACAACATATATATATATATATATATATATATACAAACGTACAAGTCTGGCTATATGTCTCTGAATCACAAATATTCTGATAGCTTACCCTTGCCACGGCTTGTACTAGGATTTGCACTCAAGCCATCACAAGAAGGCAGTTGACGAGTCAAGAGTGAGTATTCCCAAAGAAATTAAGTGAGCAATACAGAAAGTAAATACTGAAATTTAAACAAAACTATTAAATAAGCTTGTGGAAATAAAACAAGCAACTGTGCTCATCGCATGTGTGACGGCCCCAAATTCCCAATGCATTTGGGTACGCCCGGCCTAGACCCGTGCAGGTCCCGAGTCAGTTTCTCAGTGACTAATCGGACGAGCCTAGTCGGCCTCAACTTATCAACATTTTAAGGTTTTTAAGGTTTATGAAAGAGTTATTGCGGTTATAATACGAGCGGAAGCAAAAATCATATTCTAATCAAATAATGGGAAATAACTCAATCAAGGGAAATTAGGAATCTATATAAATGTGGAAACCCCAAGACAAATCATATCCAAGTCAACAAAATGAAATTATGGAAATCACCTCAAACCTAGTTCCCGGTTCCAAAACAACCATATATGTATATACAAAAACGTCATACAAAAAGGATAGGTACGAGCCTACATCTCGGTACCTCACGTCCAGCTGCTCATAAAAAGTCTCCTAGACACGGTCCCTTGCCCCTATCGCTCTCCGTCTTATTCGCACCCACCGTCACAAACTAGACGGTGAGCAAGCGAGAGAATTTGAAAGTAAAGCCAGAAGAATATAACAGTAATTCATGAAAAGGCAAACAAAAAAATTCAAAATTTCATGCGGTACTGAAATGCAGGAATATAAATAAGCAAGAATGCATGATAGACAGACTGGAAATGATAGCAATCGAAACATGCATGTTCTACGAGTCAAGAGAGGCAATAAGTAGTCCATATTCCACAACAATACCACAACAATCCACAACCATCCACAACCATCCACAACAATCCAGTACATGGTATCACACAATCACTAGGGGTGGTCAAACACTCGTGCGCTCGAGTGCCCGCGTTTTATCCCTTCTAGTGCAGGCCGCATGTACCTTCGAGACGTACTTATGCCAAGAACACACATACAAGAACATAGAATGGAATGCCAATGATGGGATAATAACGAATACAAGAAAAGTGAAAATGAATCACATGATATCTTCTTAGCTGGCTTACTAACGTACAAATGCTTTTTAAGGCAAGTGTACTTACCTGAGATTATCGTAATCCACGTAAAACTCCCGCGACTCCTAACGCGTATCCTCAAGTTTCCCGTTACCTGACAAGGTCGGAAACTCGTGTTATTAGGTCGAGTCATTCACTAACACTTAGGTTTAAACATATCATTATTCCCAACGTACACGACATTAGCGCGCTAATAATGCTTGTTAGCGCGCTAATTCCTCTCTCGGAATTTTCGGTCGCAGGGTCATTTAGCGCGCTAATTCTCGCTATTAGCGCGCTAATTCCCCTCTGGAATTTCGATTCCTTTGCACCTATAAAACTGTTTTTGGCCACTTTTAGGGTTGTGGGACCCACATACGAGTTTTGGTGGGGTCCCCGACACGTTCCGGTCCTGGTGGTCCGGCGGTGGCGCCGCCAGTGAGGGCCTTCTCCGGCGAGAGGACCAACACTTAGCAAAAAAAAAACGAGTTTGTTGTATGTATACAACAAGTACTTTGCATGGGCCATGCGGGGGTGGTTCCGGGACGTCTTGGACTCCGGTGGGTCTCCGGAGGTCGCCCACGGCCGGTCCTCGTCACGGCAACCACGTGCACACGTAACAAGTGTGATGAACAACAATCAAAGACAAAGAGAAATGAAGAGAAACGTGAGCCGAGAGGGAGAGCAAACCGTGAGGAGAGGGAGAGTGGTCGAGTGCTCACGGGAGAGAGAGAGAGTGTGAGACCTCCGGCGACCTTCCTCGCCACCACGGGACCTCCGACGACGGCGTGGTCTCGGCCAACCGAATGGTGAGCGAACCTCCGGTTGGCGGCTTCCTCCGGCGTCCCTGGTCCGGTCACCGGCGAGAGCAGAGGCGGCGGTGAGCTGAGGGAGAGAGAGGCCGTGAGTGAGAGGTTTGAAACCGAGAGAGGAGTGGGAGAGAGTTGACCGAGAGGGATGGGAGAGAAGATAAATCGGGAGGAGAGAGAGAGTGATGGGAGTGTGACGTGAGTGATGGGAGTGTGAGGTGTGAGTGATGGGAGTGGGTGGGGTGGTTGGTTTCTTTTGTTTGAAATTTCAAATCAATATGGTGGGGTGTGTCCTAGGTGTGCCTTGCCCACCCACAAGTCCCCAACCTTAACCCCTGGGTTCCCGGACTCACCTTACCTCATCGACCCGTATTTTTCTCCGTTACGTGCACACTTTTACTGTATTTCCTCCCCCGGCTACCTAGGCGAGAACTCACGTATTAACAAAAGGAAATCGCTCGAGTGGCTCGTGACACGCATTTAATCCATAATGCTATTACACATATCAAAAATCGTAAAATTACCTCGGTGTCGACTCCCGAGGTTCGGAGTACCGTCCAGTGTCGCGTGGCCGGGTCACGATCCTGACACGTGTCACATAAGTCGTGTTAGAAATCGAGGGATGTTACAACATGCGTAGATAATAGTGAAAGCTCAAAGTGTGTGTTCCTAGAGCCTAGGGTCAGACTAGCGTCATACTTCGGACTCTCAACAGACTATTGCCGGCGAGTAGCACTCAAGCAAGGTCAGTATCTGGATTCGCTAGGTGGTTCTCGACGTGGAACCTACGACGCACCAACACGTGCCCGACATGACTTTCAGGTAGCTCTATTTATCAAGATGGCACACGTGATATGGCCTAGTGAACGTACACATAGAAATGACACGGAGGGAGAGCCTCAACGTCCCTCCATTATAACACACTAAAAATAGAGTAATGAAAGACAGAATGTGAATTCAAAAGTAAAATAAAGTAATGCTCAAGAAATTTCAGTTGGGATACTAAACAATTTAAACCGCACTCCATGTCCCGTCAATAACCCCCGATCCGACTTCGCCTAGTCCCAAATATCCCAAATTACCGCTCGAAATGACATATTTCCATTTATAGTTGATTTTTAGTCATTTAGATGTGTTTTAAGTCACTTAACAAAAATAATGTCAAAATAACATAATCTAGCGCTCTGGGTCTAGAAATTAGCGCGTTGATTCCCAGATAGTTATACATTATTCATCAAGAAAACATTAGCGCGCTAATCGCGTTCTGGACAATAAAACTTGCTGAAAATTTTGAGTTTTTAGCAACCCCACCAACACCAACAACAACCACAATACCAACAACTCAACTTCATAGCACTATAACCTCGTCAAAACAACAACCTAACAACCACCAAACCATCACCATCGACTCTAAAATTGTGATCAAAAGATAGAGAAGGTTTAGGTATATGTGATTCTCACATTGCTTTTGATGTTTTCCCCTCCAAGCTCCTTGAATCGCCAAGTTTGATCACCAAACCTTTGTTTCTTCCCATCCAATTTCAGATTATAAGATGAGGAGAGAGAAAATGTGGTGGTTTTGAAGCCAAAGTGACTTATATATGCGACTTTGGCATCTCATCTCACTTACAAATCTCTAGAAATCAAATGAACCTTATTTGCTTCATTTTCAACCTCTCATTACTCCAATTGTGACACTGATGGCACACTCACCCTTGTATAACTCAAAAAGTGGTGTTTCGGGTGTTCTGACTCCCGATTTCGCGTCCCGAACCACGACCTACGCATACTACCATGTCCCTAACCACCAAATAAGCATTCCATATTATTATTTAATCCAATTCATTTTACGACATACGCGTACTACCATGTCCAAAACCACCAAATATACATTCCATAACATTATTTAACCCATTTTATTCATTTTATGTGTGTATTATTTTCCTTAGTTTAGTGTTAAGTCGGTTAAACTACTCGGTACCAGCGTCGACACGCATATCGAAGTGAATACTTAATACACGGTCACGCACATCAAATGTAATATAATGACACACATTGCGATGTCATTTACTTTATTTCATTATAAACATCGCAAATTAACAATTCAGCACGCAAAAATAACCATTTACCTAGCTCTAGGCGCGTACAAGCTATTTTTTTTTTAAATTTGTGCGGGTCCCACGACAAAAAAACATGTTCGAGCTATTTTCAAAAAATTATGTCTCACACATTTTGCACATCTGCAACCACGTCATTAATAACAGTGAATTAAATTTAGGCCGTTACACATCCGATCATCGATCTCTAGGTTCGCTAGATCGACTACCAGATTGTCCACTCAAGCCCTCACCAGAAGATGGGCGCAACTTCTGCCTGACGACATAACTTTATAAAAAAATAAAACTTAGTTAAAATCTTGAGTTGAACCACTAACATTTGAAATATTACGTAACAAGTAAAAAATATAATTGCATCATTTACCAACTGAACAAGAGAGTATCATGGTTCGTCATCATCGTCCTCAACATTCGATGAAAACTCGAAGTTATAACTTTCATCGTCTTCTTCGTCGATGTCCGACATGTGTACGCCACTAGGATCCGTTAAAGAAGTTGGAACATTGTTGCCAATATCAACCTCAGTATCATGCTCGGGTAGCTGCTCCTGAAAAATGTCTTGTTTTATAGGCGCACCGTCAACCTTTTTGACAAGGTCTTATTTATCGATGAATTTCGGTTGAAGTCTGTACGTAGCTTGCCAATTGTTATGTGCATTTATCACACTTAGGTATAAAAGAAAGTACACCTGAGTAGCTTGCATGACTAGTATGAAAGGCTCGTACCTGTTTAATCGCATATTTCGATGTACATCAACGATTTTTAAGAATCGATGAACTTTTGTCCTGACATTGATTGTGGGAACCATTAACATTTGAACAACACAGTACGTAGGAATCCACCGTATTCGATTTCAATCATTTCTTCTAATTGCCTGTAAAAGTCATTGTCACATTGTACGTGGTTTGTACCCCTCACGCACACTACGCTACTACGCATATCTTTGTTTGAGCGATGTAACACGGTCTAAAATTTGTAGCCATTAACGAGATACACGTGGTATACGGTGCAAAGTCGACTAGGGTCATATAAAAACATTTGAAATGTTGTATTTTGAATAGATGATGGAGCCTACCGCCAAAAATGTTTCATTTATAAACTTCAATTTCAAATAAACAACAAAAATAAAGAATTATTTTAATATCCACGTACAAATGACTTACGAATTGTTGAAACCAACTTGAGAAATGTTTCTCAAGATGTTCATCGATGACACTTTGTGTAATATTCGCATGTTTAGAATGCAATTTTGATACGTACATCCTAACAGGAGAATTAAAGAATGTAAGAATTGCGATTGAATAAATTTAAGATAATAATTAAGATTAAAACATACTGTGATGGCCCCAACTTCTAAACAATGCACTGCCCGGCCTAATCCCGTAATTAAGCCTTAATCTTAACCACATAAGACTTAATTACGTATTATTCAACCTTTCGTCCCTATATTCCTCTAAACCCATGTACTGATATATTAATCAATTTAAAGTTAATTCAAATTACATTATCTTGTTAAGCGGAAGCTTTCATTCTCCAAAATTTCTAAGTGTGGAAAACCAGGAAAATACAGCATCACATGCACGTATATATATATATATATATATATATATATAGAACTAGTCACTTATCCCAATGTACAACCCAAAATGACATAAATAATAAAAATACAACAGAAGTCGAGACATACAAAAAGAGTGAGGAGAGTCGTCGAACTGCTCAGATGAAGTCATCGATCTTCTCCTTCCCTGGTCTACTGCTGCTCGACGGACCTACACCCACCGTCACAAACTAGACGGTGAGTATATGGATATTTAAGTACTAACTTGAGAATTATGTTGCACATTTCCAAAATAAACGAATGGTATTTAAAAGCATAAAGTAGCGAAATAAATTGTTGAAACAAGTAATGCAAGTAAATACCATAGTAAAAGATGTAGAGACAGACACATGCTAAGTCGAGATGATCTACGTCCAGTCGATGGTGATAACTATCACCGAACCTTTCCCACTACTATATGGAACTCCGCTCAACATATCTCACACAAAGAGTGGACCTGCACTCTACGCGTATACAACATCAATCTCTTGCTTGCCGACCACCCTGAGTCCCATAACTCGTATGCCACGCAAGTGTAGTGGTGAGTGCCGCAACCCCGGTAGACCCATGTCCCTGTGAACCGCGCATCTCTCGTGCAATGGACATTAGATAATCTCTACTTTAATTTCAAAGACAAATAATGTCAATGTTTTAGGAATCCAAAACAAGTTAGGCTACAAAGCCCAAAGGAAATCAAATACAAGTCCAAGTAAATCGAAACTATCTCATTAGCATGTTTTTCATCAATTCTTTTCAAAAATGACATCAAGTGTAGGAATTAGAGTCAATGAAACAAGTCATAAGGCATCATGTCACAATATTCACTCATGAATAGATACAAGAACAACATGATGTGCGAGTTCAAGTCGCAATATCTACCAATAGACCAATAAATCAATAAAAGTAAATGAAATGAAATATAAAATTTTCACAGTTGTACTTAAAATCCACACGCTTGTCCTAGTCTATTCGATCCATCGACAATTCGAAATGCGTGCCCAAACTCCTGAGTTCTCCTCTTAGTTCCCTAACATTCAATAATGTATCAATTTAGGCCAAATCAAATTCGAGATCAATTTCTAAATTTTTAGGTCAATCCGCTCATTTCGCGCTTTTCAAGGTAAACCCCCCGTAAAAGTCTCGTCCGAAATTCCAAATATTTTATTTTTCATAGAAATTCATTACTTTCTATTTAATTTGTCGAAATATAATTTTTCGAGACTTTTCCCTAATTTCTTGGAATTTTTTTCTATTTTTTCTCCATTTTTCTTTTTTTTATTTGGGTTAGGTCGACCCGACCCTGGCTTGAGCGCTGGGCCTGGCTCATCTCATGGGCCGAGCCTGACCCGGCCCAGCAGAGGGAAGGGGTGCCCACGCACGGCCCGTGCGTGTGCCCCTTTGCTCCTCAATGAACCAAAGACTCCCTAGTTCGTTGAAGAGATTTTTTTTTTTCACGAGCTGGGTCGGCGATCCAACCCCAGCTTGTTTGGGGAGGGAAGATGACTCTTTCGAGTCGTCTCCTTCCTCGGACGAACTACGTTGGCAGTTCGTCCGAGCTCCCCCTCGCCAACACCAACCTACAAACAACATCAACTGAAACACCGCACTCACCTTGATCTTCCTGGTTCTCTTCTTTTCCTCCACTCCTACACCACACCAGCAAGTCTCTCTTCTCCTTTCGGTTTTGGTGAGGATAAGAAACTCATTTTATTGACTTATATACACACATTGACTATAGTGATTTGTTTAAATGCTAGCCTTTGATCATGGTGTGCACACGTGTCTCGAGGCTCATCTTATGGATCACCTTGTCCCACCTGTCCCCCGAGTCAATTGTGAGTGACTCAACAAATTGATACTTGCCTCTTGATGGGTTAACGTGTATCTTGATGCACATCTAATGCACCTTGTTTTATTTACATTAACTATATGTCATTTAATACTTAGCTAAATGTGGCAACATTAAAGCCACTTATTAACCCTACATCGATTCACATTTAATTCAAATAAATTAAACATACCCCAATATGCCGCTACCTCGGTCCCACGTCAACACGCGACTCGAGGTACATCCCTGCTCATCTCGATACCTACACACCCGTAGAGAATTAACTTAATAGTCTACACGTATACAATATACTAGCCATACATCAAAACAAATATAAAATATACATCGGCCCTTGCCTCGGTTAATGTACATATCACGGTGTGGGTCCCACAATACGTGTCGTTGAGCCTGTGTAAGGACATAAACACGGTAAAAAAATTTGGGTAGTTACACATACATAATGAATGGAGCGACCTCGGGATAATTTAACAACAAATATGAGTGTGCGGCGTTACCCTCGTCAGCCGTGAGATAACGCTTCATTGATCTCCCGTAGGCCCAACCTATAGTTGAATATTGAGAAATTGCCGTTAAAACTTTGAGTTGGTTCGACTCCACCTTCATAATTGTGGGTGGACGGTTGTTCGAGTTGGAAACGCGTTCCTCAAAATACTAGGAACAAAATGCGGTCGCTTCTTCTACTAAGTAAGCATTGTATATTGAGTCATCAACCATTGCCTTATTTCTAACATTATGTTTTAAATATTTCAAGCACCTACATTTGTAGAAGTAAGTTAGTTAAAATGTATATGTTATAGTGTAATATAAATTGTGTACGAGTCTAGTTGATTACCTCTCGAAATGATACATCCACTGAAATTATACTTGGCCATCAAGGATAGCCTCGTATGCCAAATGGATAGGGAGATGCTCCATTGAGTCGAAAAAACTTGGCGGAAATATCTTTTCCAATTTACACAATATCTTGAGAATTTTTTCATGCAAAAATCAAAGATTCTCAACATTTAAATTTTTAGCAGTTAAATATCTGAATAAAATGTTTAACTCGCTAATTGAAATTCATATGTCATCCTCTATGAGGTCTCGAAAAGCAATCGACAACAATCGTTGCATGAAAACATGACAATCGTGACTTTTCATCCCAAACATCTTCAACTTTTTAGAATCTACGCAGTGACAAATGTGGGACGCGTAACCATCAGGGAAGTTCAATTCCTTAATCCACTTATACAACGCTTGTTTTCTTCATTTGTCTAGCGCATATCATGCCTTGTGGATATTTCTTAAAAGTTGGATCATAACAAAGCTCTAGACGATTACGAATCTCCTTTAAGTTTTCCTTAGACTTTACGTTATCTTTCGTCTTCCCCGACACACTTAAGATTGTGTTGAAAATATTGTCAAAGACATTTTTTCAATGTACATCACGTTTAAGTTGTGCTTGATAAGGTTTGTCTTCCAATAAGGCAAGTCTCATAGTATGTTTCATTTTCTCCACTCGCTAATCCTCGAGACTTCGTTGTTTATTGCATCTAATCCCAATTCAGTGACTTTCATCAGCCCTAAAGCTTCAATTTCTTGTAAGATATCTTCACTTGATTTATTAGCTGGTGGCTTGTCGGATACGATTCTATCTCTGCGAAAACTAGACTTGTCTTTCCGCTCCTTCGAATATCGCAACAAGAAACGTCGATGACAATCGAACCAACTCGTTTTCCTTCCAAACCTCAACCGGAAAACGTCGGTATCTTCCATGCAATAAGGACAACCAGTCCTCTCGTACGTGTTCTATCCCTACAACATATTATATGCTGGAAAGTCATTAATAGTCCACATAAGTGCAACACGCATTCGAAAGTTTGTCTTAATCGATACGTCGTAGGTAGGCACTCCGTCATACCATAACTCTTGCAATTCTTTCACCAACGGTTGGAGAAACACGATTAGTTAGCCCAGGTACATCACTTCGTACATCACTTTTTTCTTCATACACATCGAGGGAGGCTAGTTATACGATGTTAGAATCACCGACTACGAGAAATACGTTCGCCGGTCATTCTGAAATGTTGAAACCCATCAATGCATAAGCCAAGTCGAACATTATGAACCTCGGAGTTGAACATAGGGTTCACTTGATTGAAGTGGTTCCATGCCAAGGAATCAGAGTAATGATGATTATTTCTCTCTTCTTTGACTTCTTTTACGTGCCACTGCATGTGTTTCGTAGTATCTTTCGAGACGTACAAACATTTGAGACGAGACACTAAAGGGACGTAACGAATTGACATATGCGGGTGTTTGTTAGAGTTAAACCTAAATTCTCTACAAAATTTACAAGATGTATGATTAGGGTCGAACTCCCAACAAAGCATGCATAAGTTGGGACAACAGTCAATTCACTCATATGGGAGAACCAACCAGTGTATTAAGCCCTTACATTTGTAAAAATTATCTGTCAAACTGTTGTCTTCAAGTAAAATGTATTTACATACTTACGAAATTTGGTCGAATGCTTGCTTGGAAATATGATGATTTGACTTTATCATTAATAAACGTGTCATTGATGATAGTTTAGTCATCTTCTCGCAACCCGGCCAAAACGATTGATTCGCCGCGTCAATCATTTCAAAGAAATGCTTCGCTTCAGGGTGCGACTCCTTTTCACCATTTCACCATTTCAAAGAAATCCATCGTGTATCATATAATGATATGATGTCAGATATTTATCCATTGGATCATCACCTCCATCGTTTTCATCACTTGCTATTTCTTCCTCCACATGTGCGGTCCAACAATAGCAATCGAGAATGAACCCACCCCTCACTAAATGAAGCTCTACGGTGTCTACATTGTAGTATTTGTCGTAACGACCCTAAAATCCAACTCGTGCCACATGTCATTTCAGGGTCGTACGTGGGACCCACTTGTTGTGATACGTATGTCCAAATCTCGAGAGTCGACACCTAGGTATGTTATTTTTGTTTGATGCTTGTATTATTTATTATACAAAAGATTGAACAAATTAAACTAATTAAATTTGGAAATGTGTCGGGTAAGGTACATGTGGGGCATATCGGTGTCGAGACAAGTGAGACGTACCTCAAGTTGCGTGTCAACGTGAGGACTGAGGTAGCGGCTTATGGGGTAAGTCTATTATGAGCTAATTATGGTTTTATCTTAGCTTTAATGTGGACATGTTTAATGTGGATTTAAGTGGGACTAAAGTTAGTAAAATAAATGAAATGGTCATATGATGTGCATCGAGACGCGTGTTGAGCAATCTGGAGTTTAGATGAGTCAACTTGTAGAGTCATTTATGCATGACTTGGGAAATAATTGAATGAAAGTGGTCCAATAGTTGAGCCTCGAGATATGTGTGCACACGTGATCAATGGCTAAGGTTCAAACATATCTAATTAGTCAATAAAACCCCATAAGTTAACAATTTCTCACTTGTCATCATCATAATCGGTTAAGTAAGGAAGAAGAGAGAAAATAGAGGCTACCGGAGTGATTAAGGAAAAGGAGAGGTGAGCAATTTAGTGAAAGTTTGGTGAAGAAGAAAAAGATCATCAAGATAGGTAACTTCTCCATTTCATTTACATAGCCAACTTTGTAAATTCATGGACTTAGATGTTGTAGTTGTTGTTTTATGTTGGGTTTGATGTTAGGAACCTCTTGTAGTGTGTATGAGGGTCCCTAAGGCGTTACTAAGGCCATGTGTAGCAAAAACCTAGAATTCATAATGTAGAATTCTAGGTTTTGCTGCACATAGCGCGCTAGGAAGATAATCTAGAGCACTAGATGTTTGAAGTAGCGCGCTAATGTTGAAATTAACGTTAATGTCAAGAACAAGCGCGCGTTAGAGGTTTAAGGTAGCGCGCTAAAGTTGGAAAATTAGCATGCTAACATCATAATTACCACGCTAATCACCCTGACAAAAATCAAAATTTACAATTTTCAAAAGTTCATTAAATACTCTAAATAGGTGTAATACCGTAAGAAAGGTCCTAACATACTCAAAAACCTATAATATGGTATTAGGAATCTATAAAGAGTTATCGTGGGTCGGAAATTGGATAGGCTAAGAATAAATGTGTGGATTGAGTTAAGTAAACCACTTAGAAAATGCACAATATTTCATTTTTAAGCTATTGAATATTGTTGTTTATTGCTTTGATATCTATTCTTGGAATTTCATTCTAATTGAGTTGTCTAGATGGCAAATGAATCAACGGTGATCCTTGGTAGGAGTGGTTGGCTAAGGTAACATGCTAGAGTCATGATCTCGAGATGCATTGCACTGAATACTGATTTTGATGAGGTGTGAGTTCTTAGCGTAGTTGTTCTAGGAAGTTTCACTATCTCGTAGGTTTAAGGCTAGTGAATGTACCAAGTCCTAAAACCCGAGTCTTGATGTTTTGCCAAGACTCAACGACCTATTAGTCGGGACTACTTGTGCTTCTCTGTTTACATCCATGGACACTCATGTATCGATTGCCTTTAATTTATTTACGGTCTTTTATTTATTCATGCGTTATTATACATTTCTTTCTATTTGCATGAATATAGACTGATTTATTTATTTTGGAAATGCTATTTAGTATTTTACTAGCGTTACTTACCCGGACTCGCTATTCTTGTGTCTAACTGAATGCAGATCTGCAATCCAGTAAGGGAAAATGGGCAATTACTAGGAGATCTATTATGAGACCTTGGAGCGGTCATCACTCACACATTTTTGTAGGTTTCGTTTTACTTATGTATATTGTTTTTGTCACATGGGATATATGGGTTTTGTGAGATATTTTAGGACATGGAGTATATGCGGGGTTTCTACACTCCAAGTTATCCTGACTAATTTGTGTAGAGTTGTTTAGATTTGTTTAAGTTGAAATCGCTTCCACATAAACTTTAGATAACTTACAAATTTGAATAACTCATTATAAATGCTAAATTATCCTGCCTTGTAATGAAATATGATCAGGAAGGCTAACTATGTTTGCGTTAATGTCGCGAGGATTGACTCGGGTCCACGTAAGTTTAGGCCGGGCGGGGCCTAGTTTGAGTTGTGGAATTGAGGGGCCGTCACATTCGACAAGGACATCGAATTTTAGTTTCGTTCCAGTAAGTGGTGCAGTGTTGCATGACAAATTTTATAAATTCATTCACGCCATCCACAAAATCTAATCTAATGTAACCGCCTTCAATACGGTTGTACATCCAATATCGAGACACAGACATCTCGAAAAACATAAACAACCCCGATTGAATACACATACACATCTGATGAAGTCCAAGAATTAGCTTGTAAATTCTTGGAAAAATATGATGGAAAGATACGAGAGGATGACATTTTAGTAATTTCCGCAAATGGTGAAGTTTGGGCGTTTGAGTTTTGGCGTTCCGGGGGCATGGGTTTATTGGAAATGGCGTGGAGATCACAACTCACGGCTAAGCCGTGACTACGACGTTTTTCGGCGAAATTCCATCGTTTCGCCATCCGAAACGACAATTTTGCTATTTTAGGAAACTTTTGTTTCGCTTATAACTTTCATTAGGAATTTCCGTTTTTATTGCCGTTTGCGGCGTTTGTTTCTATTTCTCGTCTAGTTTTTAGTTTAGGGCTTTTTAGACTTTTTACTATTTTTGGCAAATTTTAGGGTTTCGCTATTTAAGCGATATGTTGGGTGTAATTCGTAGTTTTGGCTGAAATAAAAGAATTTTCGAACTTTGGCTTAAGTTCTGACCTAGATCGAGTTGTTCGTGGATTCGTTCAGATGGTTTAGAAGATCCCCGCTGCGTCAGTTGGTATCAGAGCCTCGTTTCAGCGTGATTGGAGAAATCATGCCGCCAAGAGGAACCAAAGAAATGATCGAGGAGGTGTATGACCGTGACAATCTAAATCGATAAATTGGCCAATTGATTGACCAACGCATGTACGCGGTGGTAGAACGATTAACTGCCAGAATCGATCAGTTGTTGGGTCAAAATATTGATCATGTCCGTAACCATCGAAGGGAACCTGCTGGTGATGAACCTGTGGGAGATTCTTCTACCGAAGGGGAGGATGAGTATGTTGAGGCACCGAGGAGGTGCTACAGGCCGCGTGCAGCTGAGGATGATCGCGAGCGGTGGGAGTCTGGGTTGAAGACGGATGTCCCAGAATTTCTTGGCACCCTTCAACCGGAAGAATTCTTGGACTGGCTGACGTCAGTTGAAGAAGTCCTAGAATTCAAAGGTGTGTCCGAAGATAAGCGTGTGCAACTTGTTGCGACCAGATTCCGCAACAGGGCCACGGCTTGGTGGCAACGACAGAAATTGATGCGGAATAGGAATGGAAAGGCGAAGATCACCTCGTGGGAGAAGATGAAAAAGCACTTACGGGCTGAGTTCTTGCCTTACAATTTCCAACACCTTATGTATCAGAGGTTGCAAAATCTGAGACAAGAGGCAAAGTCGGTAGATGATTACACTGCTGAGTTTTATCAGTTAGTCGCTAGAAACGAACTGCAGGAGACTAACGACCAATTAGCGGCGCGATATATTGGTGGATTGAGGGTGCAGATCCAAGATGTCGTCAATATGTTTGATCCGACTTCCTTATCTGCAACGCACCAGCGAGCATTGTTGGTGGAGAAACAACAGAGTCGGGGTGAGTGATGCTTCCAGTAATGTTAGTGTTGGGACAGCCAATACTGGAGGTAATATCGCTGCAATTAACCCTGCTAGTCGCACAAACATACCTAACACTAGTGGGATTAAATGCTTCGGTTGTTGGTCACAGAAAGTCAGAATGTAAAGGGAAGAAGGCTCTCTTTATTGAGAACGAAGAGGAAGACGAAGGGGAACAGGCCAACATCACTGCAGAACCAGCGTTTGATACTTCGACAACACGAAGAGGAGGTCGTGACTGGAGATGTGGGTACCGCCTTAGTTGTAAGGCGTTCTTGTATGACTCTTAGAGCTGTCGCTGATGATGAGTGGCTACGGAATAATATCTTTTAGTCCAAGTGTACCATCTTAGGCAAGGTGTGCAGGTTCATGATTGATGCAGGCAGTTGCGAGAATATCGTCTCAGTCGAAGCGGTTCAAAAGTTGGGCCTTGCAACTGAACAACACCTCAGGCCCTACAAGCTAGCTTGGCTGAAGAAGGGTGGTGAGGTGAAGGTGTCGAAGCGCGCCTTGGTGACTTTTTCTATTGGTGCTAACTACAAGAATTCAGTCTGGTGTGATGTTGTGGCTATGGATGCTTGTCACTTGTTACTGGGACGTCCTTGGCAGTTTGATAGGGGAGTTGTGCATGATGGCAGAACCAATAAATACACCCTTATGTTCAAGGGAGTAAAGATTGTGCTAGTACCCGCCAAGGACCCGTAGGAAGTTAAGCCTACTAAAGAATCTAGCAGTTTGCTGTCTTTGGCAAGATTTGAAGATGAATTACAGGATTCTGAGGTCGTTTACATCTTGATGGGAAAGGAGGTAGATAGAGATGTTGATGTTCCCGAAGCCGCAATTCCTATTGTGAAGGAGTTTTATGATGTTTTCCCTGATGAGATGCCAGAAGGACTGCCACCATTGCGTGATATTCAATATCAGATTGACCTTGAACCTGATGCGTCACTACCTAATAGACCACACTACCGAATGAGTCCCAGTGAGCATGAGGAGTTGCGCAGACAGGTTAAAGAGTTATTGGCGAAGGGATTCATCCGTGAACGTCTGAGTCCGTGTGCAGTACAAGCCCTCCTTACATCAAAGAAAGATGGCTCATGGCGGATGTGTGTGGACAGTAGAGCAATCAACAAGATTACTGTTAGGTATCGCTTTCCTATCCCTCGCTTAGATGATTTACTTGACCAATTGAGTGGAGCAAAATTTTTTACAAAACTGGATTAGAAGAGTGGGTACCACCAGATTCGCATTAGAGTTAGGGATGAGTGGAAGATCTTTTAAAACCAGGGAGGGAGGGTCAGATGAGTGGTTAGTCATGCCGTTTGGGTTGTCAAACGCACCTAGCACCTTCATGAGAGTCATGAACCGAGCTTGAGACCTTTGATAGGCAAGTGTGTTGTGGTATATTTTGATGATATATTGATATACAAGATTAACGAGGAGAAACACCTCCAAACGCACGCGTGCGAGATGTTCGACTATCTTGCGCGGGAGAAGTTCTATCTTTCATGATGAAGAAGTGCTCATTTTTGACACCGAATGTCATTTTCTTAGGCTATGTCATTTCTGGAGAAGGGTTGCAGGTTAATGAGTCTAAAGTAGAAGCCATCCGCACTTGGCCTAGATCTACCACCGTCACGAGGTTCGCAGCTTTCATGGGTTGGCTTCCTTCTACAAAGCGCGTTCATTCCACACTTCAAGACGATATTATGGCCCAAATTACAGACTGTATGAAGGGCGTGAAGTTTGGGTGGAGCAACGAGGCAGATGAAGCATTTCAACTGATCAAGGTGCGGTTAACCACTGCGCCCATTCTGGTGTTGCCGGATTTTCACCTACCTTTTGAGTTGCATAGTGATGCATCCAAGGTAGGCATTGGAGCTGTCTTGAGTCAGAATAATAGACCTGTTGCCTATTTCAGTGAGAAGCTGTCTGGGGTGAAGTTGAGGTATAGCACATACGATGTGGAGTTCTATGCAGTGGTACAAGCCGTGAAGCATTGGCGACATTATCTTTTCCACAGAGAGTTCATGTTGTTTACAGACCACGAGGCATTGCGACACTTACATGGGCAGAACAAGGTCTCGGCCAGACATGCTTCTTGGGTGGCCTATTTGGAGCGCTTTACTTTTGTGGTGAAACACAAGTCTGGTGTGACCAACAGAGTTGCTGATGCCCCGAGCAGACGAAAAAGTTTGTTGAGCCGCATGACCATTGAGGTACCTGGGTTTTCCTCCTTCTCTGATTTGTTTACTACTGATCCTTTCTTTGCTACTATTGTGGGGAAGGTGCGGAGTGGGGAGCGTACTGATTACACACTCCAGGAGGGTTACCTATTTCGAGGCAACCAGCTTTGCATTCCTAATTGCAGCCTGAGATTGCTGATTATTAGAGAGTTGCATGGAGAGGGACATGTTGGGCGTGATCGCACTTTGCTGCTGGTGCAGGCCTCTTACTTTTAGCCTACCATTCGCAAGGAAGTGGACAGATATGTGCAGCGTTGCCAGACTTGTCAGATTTCGAAGGGTACCGCAACTAATGCCGGTCTATATATGTCTTTGCCCATTCCAGAACAGCCTTGGGTTGATATTAGCATGGATTTCGTGTTGGGGTTGCCTAGGACACAGCGGGGTAATGACTCTATTTTTGTGGTGGTTGACCGTTTTTTCAAGATGGTTCACTTCATCCCATGCAAGAAGACCACAGATGCTGTAAAGGTGGCTCAGCTATTCTTTCGGGAGGTGTATAGATTGCATGGCCTTCCTACCTCCATTGTTTCAGATCGGGACACCAGATTCCTCAGTCATTTTTGGCGCAGTTTGTGGGCTATGGTGAACACGCAGCTGAAATTTAGCAGTGCTTATCATCCGCAAACAGATGGGCAGACTGAAGTTGTCAACCGTTCGTTAGGCAACCTTTTGAGGAGCTTGGTGGGTGAGAATGTCGAGTTGGGACTTCAAGTTGAGCCGAGCGAGAATTTGCACACAACCATGTCGTTAATTGAAGTACGGGTTTAGTCCTTTTCGGTCGTGTATTCAAGACTACCTCGGGTCCTCTTGATCTGCTACCGGTGCCAAGTAAGACTAGATGGCATGGCAAGGCGAAGACTTTGTTAGTGGGCAAAGAGATTCATCAATCATGTAAAGATAACTTGCGTAAGGTCACGACAAATACAAACAATATGCGATCGGAAGAAGCGTCACGTGGAGTTTGAAGTGGTGACTTTGTGTGGGCGCTCACTAAAGACCGATTCTCTCGTGGGTGATTACAACAAATTGTCAGTTCGGAAGATTGGTCCTGTGGAGGTTCTTGAGAAAATTAATCATAATGCTTACAGATTGAAGTTGTCAAGTCAGTCCCCTATTATGGGGATACGTCTGATGAGGACAATTCGAGGGCGAATTCAGTCTACCATAGGGAGAATGACGAAGTCCAAGAATTAGCTTGTAAATTCTTGGAAAAATATGATGGAAAGATATGAGAGGATGACATTTTAGTAATTTCCGCAAATGGCGAAGTTTGGGCGTTTGAGTTTTGGCGTTTCGGGGACATGGGTTTATTGGAAACGGCGTGGAGATCACAACTCACAGCTAAGCCATGACTACGACGTTTTTCGACGAAATTTCATCGTTTCGCCCTCCAAAACGGCAATTTTGCTATTTTAGGAAACTTTTGTTTCGCTTATAACTTTCATTATGAATTTCCGTTTTTATTGCCGTTTACGGCGTTTGTTTCTATTTCTCGTCTAGTTTTCAGTTTAGGGCGTTTTAGACTTTTTACTATTTTTGACAAATTTTAGGGTTTCGCTATTTAAGCGATCTATTAGGTGTAATTCGTAGTTTTGGCTGAAATAAAAGAATTTTCGAACTTTGCCTTAAGTTCTGACCTAGATTGAGTTGTTCGTGGATTCGTTCAATTGGTTTAGAATCGATTGCATTTGCACATACTTTGTATACATTTTAGTCAATTGTTTATCGTAATTAGTCGCATTGGTTGCAATATATGCACATACTTTTGCGCAATTTTGCCGAATTTCTAATTTTTCCTTTGAAATTTTAAGTTTTCCTTCAATATTTGCAGTTCATAATTTTATTGCTCATTTATATAGATATATAAATATTATTTGGTTCAACCAATTCTAATTTCCTTATTATAGTTAAATTACTTTTAACTACTTTATATTTATTTATAGTATAATATATTATACTCTTTTATTTTTGACCGAATCAAAATTTAATTCGTCCAATGATTTTGCATCATTTTATTAATTTTTTATCAGTATAATTTACCGTATTAATAATTCATTTAGCTTGTAACTTCATACTTATTTTAATTTCAACTTAACATAATTTATATATATATATATGAATATCAATCATCCCTACCTATACTGTATATATTTATATATATCGTATGTAAGCGTTGTTATATAAATATTATTTTGTTCAACCAATTACAAATTTCTTTATTATAGTTAACTTGTTTTTAAGTACTCTATATTTATTTATAGTATAATATATTATACGTCCTCTTTTATTTTTGGGCGTAATCAAAATTTAATTTCTCAAATAAATTTGTATCATTTAATTAACTTTATACTTAAAGTCATTTCAACTTAACATAATTTCTTTATTATAGTTAAATAGATTTTAGTTTGATTTTTTAAATTAGTGTAAAAACAATTAAATAATAGTTTAATGGACATATTTGAAATTCAACTAATTTAATACTAAAACATTACAAAAGAAGTACATATACATCAATATTAGAAAAATCATACAACAAACATCACAAATAATAAAAAAATAATTAAATTCAAATCACAAGCATGCATTTTATTTCTCACAAAAATAAAGAAATAATAAATATCAACATACATAATTTATTGCAATATTTTGATCAATTTAACAAATTTTATTCACGTAAAAATACATGAAATACAAATTTAACTTTCCAAAATTTTATTCCAACATAAAATACAAAATTACAAGTTTTTAATCAAACCATTACATTTTTTAATTTAACATGCATATATTTACAAAATTTATTCCAAATTCTCATTCTAACATAAAATACAAAAAATCCTATTTTTCACAGAAAATACAAATTATCACATAAATTACAAAATTTCACCAAAAAATATTATAAATAAACTTTAATAACAAAAATATAAATAAATCAACTATCAAAAACAAAATATATAAAATAAATAAAAAATTATACCTAAATCCCAAATCAAGAAGGAGATGGGAGTCGGGACGGTGACGAGGCAGAGGCGGGGCGACCGACCGAGGTGGAGGCGGAGGTGGCGGCGGTGGCAAATAGGCGGGGTGGTTGATTCAGAGGTGTAGATCGGCGGGGTAGTCGAGGCGAAGGAGGAGAGAAAGGAGAGGAGATCGTCATAGTGAGGGAGAGATCACGGTGAGGGATATGAGAGGATTGAAACAAGATCGAATAGGAGAGGAAATCTCGGTGGAAACCCGAGAGGAAGAGAGATGGTTTTGGTCTGGATCTTATTTTTCGATTAGCGACAGGGAATACGACAGGGTAATCTCATCACTATTTTCACACATGGACCCTCGTTTCCAGCCATGTGGCGTTCTCTTCGCTATGTGGCTAAGAAAAATTAGTCTTGGGCGAGAGTTTTCCAGCCCAGAAAATAGCAACGGGGCCGTCACTATGCCCAGTCACTATTTTCGTCAACGGGTCAGTGACGATCTCCGTCGCTGACCTATTGCTATTCCCCTCGCTATTGGCATCCATTTTTTGTAATGAATATAGGTGTCAAAAGTAGGTTAACGTATCTCCCAAATAAAAAAGGAAAATGTTATAATGACACTCCAAAGTCAAACCGGATGGTGTGACATGTGGATTTGCTCTTAAGAGTCGTTCGTGCAAGCTTTGTGATACACATACGACGTATTATGCATCGAAAACTATGTGCACTCACCCCAAAATACACTTATTTTCACGCAGAGCCCACATGCTACATCACTCTTTGTGACTTTAGGGTGTAATGGTATCATTTTCCAAAAAAAACAAAAGAAAGCTTGAACTCCTATGATGTGGTCAAGAAATGTGACATAAATTGGGTCAAAAGTTTCGGTGGATTTTCAATTGTAGAATTGTAGTTGGTAGTTTGGTTAAGTTGGATGTTTGTTTGACCAAAAAAATATTAAGTCCTTGGTTGCAATTAGTGACCCCACTTTATCAATTGCTTGGCTTGACAAGGCAATGAAAATTTGGTTGTTTGGAAATCAATTTGTGATTGTTGTTGTAGTTGTTGGTTTTGTTTTTTTGTAGGGTGGCTTATTACTTAATATAACCTACACATGCTCACACTCGTAAGCATAGAATGATACTAAGTTTTTTAATTCAATACTTTTGGTTTTGAGTGGCTGATGGGGTGATTAGTGATTACTAAGTTTGAGATGAAACTTTAATTAGGAAATATATAATGTTAAGACTATTAACACTTTTATATTCAATAAAAACTGTATTATCATTTTGAATTTGATTCATAATCTTTTGATATGCATATGTGACATGTCCCGATGTCCCAATTGTTTTGGGACAGTGTTGGGCTTTTGTAAGTTGGTTAGGTGCCCAATCGTTCTGTGAGATGTCCCAATTGTTTTGGGCTAGCACCAGACCATTTAGTGATGTTTTAAATTGGCAACATATCACAAATGGTTGGGGGATGTGTTGACACTAAACAAATTCTCATCTCTTTCAACTTGCAAGTTGTTTGGGTAAATTACACTCGTGATCATCTAATTTTATAATTTGTAACACTTTAGCCATAAATATATGTTTGTAACAATGTAACCACTCAATTGTTAATTTTGTAAGTTGTAACTCACTATTCACTGAACTTTATAAACTGTAATATAGCTTTTCGTTTAGAGATCCGGAGAGAGTTCATACATGGCACCTAGTGGCCTTTTCTCTCACATAAAGTTTAGTGACTTCAAGTGCAATACCACTGGGCCTCGTGTGTGCACTATCACCAAACCTCCAATCGAAAAGCCACATGAATGACTTAATTTCGTGTTACAAATTATAAGGTTCAATGACTATCATTTTACAAGTTGCAAAATTGAGTAACCATGTTACAAACGTAAGTTCGATGTCCAATGACAAACTTTCCAAATTCCCCCAACTTTATTTTTTGACAAGTAATATCTTATCGTTCTCGCTTGAAATACTTTAGCCTTAATAATTTTATTTATTTATTTATTTTTACTTAAGTAAAAATCTAACTCATGACATCTCATAAAATCTTGTCTTTGCATATGTCATCTCCTGAAATGCTTTGCCTTAAAAAATTGACTCTCCTTACTTTGATAATTTTGGTTCGGTTTTTGGACTGCGTGTCCCTTGTAAAACAGTCACTTCTTGATAGTAACGTGGTAGTAATATGGGGTTTAGAACACCCGTCACGCATCAAATCAAGTGACACTGATTTTCAATTATTATTTTTCAATGACACCAATTTTCGATTCAAATTGAAATCAAACTACACACATTTGTAACATTTGTAAAGTTATTTTTATGAAACCAAACTACCCATAAATAAATATTTTTTGAGGTGACACGTTACCATTAATTTTAGATGCATTGAACAAAACAAAGATCTCTCCAAAGTCAGTGTGTCACGGCATTGCAACATATTTACAAGAACAAGTAACTGATGCCGTTTCTCTTGTCACCACGCGCTTATTACTAATTTAAGGCAAGTTCATCATAGATTGTTACGAAAATGGCATCATCAAACGATCCCCACATGTCATAAAACATATTTATGTATATGAGGGTATGATAAATACTAATAGAGTCTCGTTTCATTAAAAAAAAGAAATAAAATAGTTGGCATTTACTTAGCTACGAAGTGATAATATTAAATCACATTTGTTAGGTCAAATGTTCATATAAACATAGGTATCAAAAATATTTATTACTAAATAATATAATAATAATAAAGTAAACTTGAAAGATTTGTCTTAAAAGAGAAAGAAAATAATAAAAAAACAACAAATCTCCTCGAAGATTGTCGCCATTAATCATTATATTTTTTAAAATATACATTTTAGTCATTCTATTTACGTGAAAACGCTTTTATACAATTGTAAATTGTAAGATTAGCACAATTATCAATCGCAACGTCATGTGTTTATTTGATGGAAAAAATAAAAGAGGGATAATTTATTAATTTTTTATTACTAATTTACTCTTCATTGACAAAGGAAAATGATTTTTCAATATCATCGAACACACATCTCAAATGTGCATCGATTTTGGAAGCTAATTGTATGCGTCTCGAGATACTCACTTTGTGTGGTATATTTCGAAAACTATATGTGCACACATTTCAAGGCGTAAAAAAAGATAAATATGTAAAATTATTCTCCTCCAACTTAAAAAAGAAAACATTAATTAAATAAAAAATTAGTAATAAAAAAATTAATAAATTCTCCATTTTTTATTTTCTCAATCAAATGACATATGATGCATTACGATTTGTAATTGTGCAAATCTTACAATTTACAATTATATAAAAGCCACTTTCATTTACTATCAGCCACTCAAAAACATTATTCTAACATTAATTTTTTATTTTCTGTAAAAATATGTCATATTTTAACTACTTGTATACATTTTTAAAATCATTTTACTTTCAAAAATGTCTAGTTTACTTTTCGTCACAACAAAATACTACAAGATCTGAATTGCATATCATGTCAAACATTAAGGCTAAATTCACAATTCATCCAAAAAAAAAAAAAAAAAACTATTAAAAAAATTGTGTTTTTTTTTTTTAAAGTAAATCTCTTTTAATACTTTTTTATGAAGAAAATATCGAAAAAGAAGAGGACAGATTTGGGAATAAAGTGGCGACACACGTGCGAAGGTAGCATAGAAAAAGTCGAAGAAGGCGAGGCCGCACGTGCGAGTCTTCCATAACCAAACCTCTGTTTTGATTTGGCGGTTTCACTGTCGTGGGCGCTTTGTTTCATTGTTCTCTCTGTTTCATCGATTTTTGATCGACTTGTGAACAGGGCGAGCGACCGATCGAGCGATCGAGCGAGAGAGACTATGGGTTTTGTGGGCACTGTGTTGGGGCTCATCGGATTCGGGTTTTTCGGTCTCCCGATTGGTCTCTTACTGGGTTTTCTTCTCTTCATCTACTCCAAACCCAAACCCCAACCCTCCAGGTACCAATCATGCTTCATAGCTCATATTCAATCCAATGCTCATGTGTTTACTAATCTCATCACAAATGGGTGTTTCAAATAATGGGTACTTGTTTTTTGGGCACTTCTTCAATCAATGTTGGTGCTATGGTTGATTGATCGATTGGTTATTTGGTTACGTGGGTTTTCTTTATTGGGTCGTCACAGCCCTTTTTGTGTACAGAAGATTATATTTTGAATTTCTTAGGTTTTTGATGATCAATGTTGATTGGAAATGATGTGATTATCTGATCACTAATGCCCTTTTTGGTGTGATTCTGTGATTATTAGTATTTTTTTTTTATATTCAATCGTAAAAAAATGATTTTTTTGAAGAATTTGCAAAGGTTGGTGTTTGGATTCTAGTTTAAATTGTTTAATGGGAATTGACATTTTTGAGTTTGTGATCTTGGCAGGAGCCGGTTACCAGACAACTTTTTGAATTGGATCATGACGATCTTTTCGATCTTTTACCGGAAATCCCTTTGTGGATTAAGAATCCAGACTATGAGCGAGTGAGAATCCGCGTTTAAATCGGTTTTAGTTCTTCCAATTGTCTGTTTTGTATATAGTTTTTGTGGATTCTTGGGCAGCTATATAATGTTTTTGTAATCTGTATTGCAGGTTGACTGGTTCAATAGATTCATTTACGATATGTGGCCCTACATCGATAAGGTGCTCTTTGTTTTCGGACGATAATGAAAGAATAAAATTGGGTTTCTATGCTTCAGAATAAATGGGCTTTCATGTGTTTATTTACATATATATATATATATATATTTTTTTTTTTCTTTATGTGCAGGCTGTTTGTGGAATTATAAGAAGCACAACAAAGCCGATTTTTGCGGAGTACATCGGGAAGTTTCAAATTGAATCGATTGAGTTTGAGTCACTAACTCTTGGGTCCCTCCCTCCTACCATTCACGGTGAGTTTGCATCTGAGCCGTGAATCACATTATGAAAGGCCATTCTTGCATATTTGGCAACATCAGGAAGAACAATGCTTTATAATGTCATGTATCAAGTAGTTGTCTTGGGTAAAAAAAATTGATCAATTGTATGAGTTCCTGCTCCTGTGAGTTTATATTGTGTATACTTGGTCTGGCAGGTATGAAAGTTTATGAGACGAATGAGAAAGAAATAGTTTTCGAACCAGCAGTTAGATGGGCGGGAAATCCCAACATAACTGTGACTGTTAGAATTTTGTTCATGCAAATTACAGTGCAGGTATGAAGCTTCAATCTGTTATCCTTAAGGGTTTTTGTTCAATGAAAAGCAAGAAGTGTGCCTTTTTAAGAAATTGATTGTGTTCTACAGTTATTGGATTTGCAAGTATTTGCTGCTCCCCGTGTAACTTTGAAGCCTCTCGTTCCTACCTTTCCGTGCTTTTCGAACATAGTTGTATCTTTGATGGAGAAGGTACATTTAGAGATTTGTTATTTTCCAACTACAATTGTAACTCACATGTTATTGACTCTATCACTTGGTGAGAAGTATTTGTGGGCTCTTAAGTATTCTCAAATTTTCTTTGGCATTTGAGATGGCCCTCTTGCTCCATTTTGAATGCTGTTAGTGAGAGTTGTCCTTACTGTTCTGAATCTTTCTTTGTGATACATGCAGCCACATGTGGACTTTGGACTGAAAATTCTTGGAGGGGACATCATGGCCATTCCTGGCCTTTATCGATTTGTTCAGGTGTCGCACTGATTTCTGACTATTTTTCTATTAATTCTGCTGGGATCACTTAAGTTGTTGCAAGCGGATAACAAGAGAACTCACTTACTACCTTGGAAAGATTTGATCTCACTCCTCACAGATGACGAGTTATGATCATGAGTCTCATGACAGTGTTTTCTTTTTTCTGAAAAAAAAGTTGCAGAGGAAGCTTGAATCTATAAAATTCAGCTTGTATATTGTTTTGCTCGTTTTGAACATCCTATGTCTTTTATTTAATCTCAGCTACAGCCTTAAGTGGCAGAGGGAATCATGGATCATGTAGTCTGCATATCTTAACTGAATTTACTTGCCTACACAAAGACCTATACCTTAGTTTATGCAAGTATTCACGTATTCTCGTTTCTTGCAGGAAACTATTAAGAAGCAAGTTGCGCGTCTCTACCTGTGGCCCCAAATTCTTGAAATACCTATTCTTGATAGTACAACGTAGGCCTTTGAGAAACTTCTGTCCTCGCTTATTGCATCACTAATATTTATGTTATTTTCCTATTTGATTAAGAATAATTTATTTCCAAGCTGTAGTGATATAATATGTATCTAAGTGCAGAGCTTTGTAGTTAATTCTCAGGAAATTAGCGACTCTAATATTTTCTACCCTCCGTACTTTTCCTATTTTCTGGTTACCAGAGCTACAAAGAAACCTGTTGGCATATTACATGTGAAAGTAATTCGGGCGTTTAAGCTCTTGAAGATGGATCTGCTGGGAACTTCTGATCCTTATGTTAAGCTCAGCTTGAGTGGTGAAAGGCTTCCTTCTAAGAAGACATCAGTTAAGATGAAGAACCTGAATCCTGAATGGAATGAGGAGTTCAAGCTCATCGTCAAAGATCCTGAGTCCCAATTCCTTCAGTTACGTGTATTTGACTGGGAAAAGGTACACGATTTTCATTTAAATGAGCAAACAGTTTCCCATCGAGAGATTAAGTTGGTATTCTGAACATGTCCTAGATTGACTCTGGAGTTAAAAGCAATTTCTTCGCAGGTAGGCTCACATGATAAGCTGGGAATGCAAATCGTTCCGCTAAATTTGCTCAGTCCAAATGTGACACAATCTTTTACGCTTGATTTGGTTAAAAGCATGGATCCTAAACACAATCAAAAAAAGAAGCCGAGAGGGAAAATTGTGGTGGATTTGACCTTCAATCCTTTCAAAGAAGACAATGATAAACTTGGTGAACATTCAGGTAGTTTAGTCAGGAAGGAAAGTGTGGTTGGAAGGGCTTTCGAGGACATAAGCGCAGGTGGAGCAGGAGTGCTTTTAGTAGCAATTCAGGGGGCTGAGGATGTCGAAGGGAAGAAACACAACAATCCTTACGCCTCGGTTCTTTTTAAAGGAGAAAAGAAGAAAACCAAGGTAATCGGTTGAAAGTTGAATTTGAATCATGCATACTGTATTTGTCAATTTAAACCTGGTTCAATGGTGTAGAACTTATTTGTTCAACTTGACTGTTATACTTGCATCGAGTTGCCATTGACATGATCAATAATACATTGATTCATATTGTTTGTACCAGGTGTTGAGAAAGACAAGGGACCCTTGTTGGAATGAAGATTTTCAGTATATGCTAGAGGAAGCGCCTGTAAATGATAAGATCCTTATTGAAGTTCTGAGCAAGCGATCTTTAGTTGGTTTTCGCTCTACGGTAAAGTTTTCCAGTTACATCCCTCCATGCATTGCTGTCCTCGGGTTTTTTCTTTCCTTTTTCTTTTGAATCGACAAATACCTTTAATAAATTCAAATTGATCAATAAACAAGTGTCCAGTGTCCTAAAAATGCATATAAAGACTAGAGAAAGGGGTCATCCTGTAAGATCTAACATGTTGAATGATATATACTTGTTTATATTTGTGTATCATACAGGAATCATTGGGACATGTTGAAATCAACCTTTTGATGTAGTGAACAATGGGCGAATAAACCAGAAATACCATCTGATTAACTCCAAAAATGGGAAGATACATGTCGAGATTCAGTGGAATACAACTTGACAAGCCGGGCAATTAAATTTTCAGTGTACATTCCCTGTTTCATTCAATTTTTCAAATTCACTTCCATTACATTGTAAAAAGCACATTCTTGCATGTGATGTTTATATCACAATTCACAGCATATTGTTCAAATCAGAAAAAGCAAAAGTTCTGTAAAGGACATCATCATCGTTTACAATACAACACTGTTTTTGAACATCTTTGAGCCCGGATTGAGGTGTTGCTCTCATTTACTTCATTCTTCCTTTACGGCATGATCTGAAAAAAGAGGAATTAGTTTTTCTTTATCAGATTTGTCGACCGAATTCCGAAGGTTTGAATGACAGATGAGAGAAAGTATGGGAGAAGAAAGTTAGGTAGCACCTCCCTCCACAAAAGATGTACTGCTTTCCAAATTTTGTTACAATTCTCACATACAGGTACTTTTGATTTCTCACAATCGAAGATGGAGCCACCAACATTTGCGGAGCCTTTGCTTCCTTGGATGTCATCCCCTCCGCCCGCAAGGCGGAATGGGCTCATTAGTTCACTGTGAGATTTTGGCTAGCCTTGTTTCTTCTTCTTGAATCTGATCTTACAATCCTTTAATGTAATTCTTGCTGTACTCATTTTTCCGACATTCACTTCTTACTCTAATATTTTGAATTTGTAGATTGCAGCGCCTTAGTTGCTGCGGCCGGTTCAATTGCTGCTGCTGTTGCCGCCCTTTGTTTGAAGAAGAATTTCCTCCTCCATAGTTCCCTTTTTTTTTTTTTTTTTTTCCTTTTTTTGGTGATTATTTGTTTTTCTCCTTTGGCTTTGGTTGGATGTTATGATGGTGACTCTAAGACTGTACTTCTTATGATTCATTTATGTGTTTTCTTTTTCTCTTCTATAGAAATTCTTCATCTATGTATTTATGATTCATCTATGTGTTTTTTTTTTGGTGATTATTCCTTGGAGAGTGCTAGAATGACCACACCATGTCACACTACGAGATATATTGGCTCACAAGAGCCATTCGTGTGCGCCTTGAAATATTGGTATACACATATCTCGTTGCATAACACACGGGATGAAGTAGCATGGAAGACTCTTGTGAGCCAATGTGTCTTGTGGTGTGACATTGTTGTTGTCATTCCGGTGTTTCTTTTTTTCTCCTTTGGATGATGTGTTGCTGACTGAATGACTCTTATGATGTGATTATGATGAGAGATGACACAAAACCATAAAGCCTCTTCTTACACAAAGATGCAATTTAACTGTTTGTGGCCAAATGGGCAATTAAGCTGTCTTAAGAACTAAAAACATGCCCATGGTGACTATGGATCACTATTTCAATTGCATACAGGCAACAACAACAACAACAAAAAACAACAAAATCTTAATTTTAAATTAATTGGGGTCGACTACACGAATCAAACCTTCCATTCCCGTATGACAACAATAGAAATGACATTAGTAGTAATGTAACGCGATCAACACGTAACTCAAACTATATTTCTCCAACTTTAGAACTTGTAAATAAACAAGGCATTTTGCTCGCCGGTCAAGTGACTCAAATGCCCTCAGAAACCAACAAAAAGTCAACAATTTCCTCCAACAAACTGAAGGAATTACAAAATGGGTGGCAGGGCATTTTGGTCATGAAAACTTCAAAGAAGTTAAACAGACAACCCCTTTGAAGTCTTCACCATAACACTCTCTCTGCTCTGCTCGGCTCGATTCGCACACAAAGACAGAGAGAAAGAGAAACAGAGAAACAGAGATGTCTTCGAAGTCCTCTTCAACAACAACGATGATAACGACGTACTCTCCATCTCCAACTGTGAAAAACAGGCAACCCATCATCAAAGACGTCGATTGGGCTCGGCCCGACAAGCGAGGGTTTCACCAGTGCAGACCTGCTTGTGAGTTCTTCTCTTTTTCTACAACTCGTCTGCCCTTTTTGTTATTTTCATTGATTTTGATTGTTTCATGTGGTTTCGAATTGCTTCCATTGTTACTACTGGTTTAGTGAGTTCGAGTTGGATTGTTGGTGTTTTGGTGAAGTTTTTGGTTTGAATGTTGATGGATTTGAGATGATTTGGTGGGTGTTCTAGAGGAGATACGAAATTTAGATTGGGGGATCAAAGTTAGAAATGTTGATGATTGAGGTCTATTGGTACCCTAATTTTGAAATTGAAAAGTTGTTAGTGCTCTTTAAGTGCAAAATTGAAAGAAGGGTTAATGTCTGTGAACAAAGTTGTGTTTTTTGTTTGAAGAATTCAAGAATGAAATCTGAAATGAAGCAGAATCCTTCTAAGTTAATGTTGCATAGGTCCCCGACAGCTTCACACCTTAGAAATTGATAAGTTTTTTAGGGTGTGTTTGATAGCAAAAAAACTCTTCAATGAGAAAAAAACTTTTTTTTTTAGCAAATTTTCTTGAGAGAATTTTATTAAGAAAATTTTCTCATAGTTGTTTGATTGCACGAGAAAAAATTTTCTTTTATAATTCAATCCGTATGTGCATCTAAATCATCGTCGATGTCGGGCGGCTCGACGATGATGTTGGTGACAAAGCCGGAGACGAAGAGAGAAATAAAAAGTATATATCCGCGAAAGAGTAGCAGAAGCCAAGTTTGTTTGGGTGGAAGAAATGATCAGTTCGTGAGAGAGATTGAGAGATTTTCAATTTTCCACGCCAAAAGATGAGAAAATAAATGAGGAAAATAGGGGAATGTGTTTTTTTTTTCTCAGTGCAGTTACAAAGCTATCAAACAATGGAAAAAACGGCAACACAAAAAAAGTAGACAATTTTCTATGATTTTTTTCATTTTCTTTGCTATCAAACACACCTTTAATGACCTTACAGTTACTATTGGTATAAACTGTGTTAGTCCAAGAAAAAAAAAAGAAAAGAAAAAGCGGTGTTAGATTACTATTCAAGTATCAATGCCCATTATAATGATGAACACCTATATTTTAAGGGATCTTGTAGTTGAGCCGTAACTCCACCTATGTAGAATATTATATGCGCTACATAGCCGGTCTAAGTCTGGATAAAGGAGGACACCGAAGCCCATTTTCCATACCGAAAAATGGGGGAGGGGTTTCCAAAGGTCATTTTCCAAAACTGGAAAATGAGGGAGGGTTGCGATTGGTTGATACCCAACATGAAACTTTTGTCGCTCTTTATGAATGGATCAACCTAATGAGACTTGTAGTTGACTGGTGATATTAGTTCAACCACCTTGACTATTCTACACTGAGCTTTTGAAGGGTGAAGAAGGGGTTGAGGTCCCTAACATGATTTTCTCCAAATACCTAGGACTTGAACTTTTGCACTAAATCGAGACAATGGAAGAGTTTGATCCATTTAGCTGACCTGAATTAATTTGGGATTGAGACTATGTTGTTGTTATTGTTTTTCTACCTAGGACTTGAACTTGAGGCCTGTAGTTCAGGGGCTGTTGAGTTGCTCAACTCGGCCACCATTTATTTTGCTATTGCTCTTTTGCTCGTGCTTCATGATCGGTTGTTGAAATTTTGAGGTGACAGTTTATATTGACAAGATTTTAAGATTATGCTTTTTAATCAAAGATACATACCAATCACGTGGATGCTCATTCCATGATTCAGGACGAATTATGTATTGAACTAAATAGAATGTATATTTTTTTTTTATAACCCGCAGATTTGAATACTGGAACAGTAAATGCTGCATCAGGATCTGCTTATGTCGAATTTGGAAGTACTAAAGTCATAGTATCTGTGTGAGTTTTTCTTTTCTTTTTTCTCTGGTAGAGTATTTGACCTTATATACTTCTTAAAAAGTTATGTTCAAGTAATCTAAAAGAGAAACTGTTTGTATATGTCTAAGGTTCTTATATCAGTTACCTATTCCTGACGCAGCACTATATTCACATAGGTTCTATGAAGTATGAATATATCTTCATTTTCTCCTTGCATTTTCTTCCACCGGTTTCCGCTCAGATGCAATTTAGTTTTTTAGGACTTGCACAATTTAAGGGATGAGATGATTTAACAGTTCATTGTATCTATTTTTTTATTTTCAATTTTCAGTTTTGGTCCTAGGGAAAGCAAAAAAGCTTCAATGTACAGTGATATTGGCCGGCTGAATTGTAATGTCAGCTATACAACTTTCGCCACTAACTTCCGCGGACAGGTAAATTTGTGTTCACATTTTGTAACCATTCTATGATGCTTTATCTATTTCTTGGATGTTGTGAATGGATGAACTTTTATGTGCTTAGGGAACGGAAAACAAAGAGATTTCCTCAATGCTTCATAAAGCTTTGGAGGGTGCTATCATATTGGAAAGTTTCCCCAAGACAACAGTGGATGTTTTGCTTTGGTGCTGGAATCCGGTGGCAGTAAGTTTTCTGCTCTGTGGTTTTAGTTTCCATAACTCAAATATCTATAGCTGCTTCATGTTTGAAACTTATTAGATGGACAATCTTTCTCTTTTTTATTCCATTTCACGCTTTAGCTGCTTCTTATTATGTTTGTTATGGTTCATGGTTACTCGATGCCCCTGAGATTATTTTCCAGTCATCAATGTAGGCATCATTAATGGAGGAGGGTGGTTGTAGAAAGAAAGAATTAATGTTATTTTTTACTGTTACTCAAAATGTGGTGTATAAACAATTAAATTGTTTATTTGGTTGAAGCTGTTTATATTACTTAGTATCTTTGTGAAATCACCAAGAATACTGTTGCATTTGGGTTTTTAAGACAGTTTATTTTTAGAATATGCAAGTTAGGTAACTATGTTATAGATTCTGCAACTAATGGTTATCATTCTCCATTCTTCTATGGCACTTCTTTTGTCCCTCCAAATTGGCCTTCTTTAGCAATGCTCCAGCCAACATTGTCGATGATTATGTGCCCTTTTGATATTTTTGGCACTTCAATTTTGATTATGCAGGTGATCTTCCAGTTGTTATATCATGTGCTAGTCTAGCTCTGGCAGATGCAGGAATCATGATGTATGACCTTGTTACTTCAGTTTCTGTGGTATGTGCAGACATCTGATGTCCTCTCTCTCTCTCTCTGATTATTTTTTTTCCTTCTGCATGTGAGATTAGAACAGATTATAACTTATTCTGTATGGATTTCTTCATAGATCTTCCTGTACAATACAATACGTTTTCTGTGAGGTGATTATAAATGGTTTTGATGATGTGCCCCATCTCTAAGTTCTAACAATTACGTGGTTTTCATACATTGGCTTGGATTTACGTAATCAGCTTTGAGTAGCAATCATTTTGCTTCTTTGTCATTGTTTCCAATCCTCCCACGCTTTTGCATGGTTCTCTGTTAAACTTGCAAACGTGAGTACACTAATTTATTTTTTTTTTGTCAAAATTACTCAAATCACTGCACTGGTGTGCCCTGAGTTGTTGGGTTGACTCGATATACCCAAAAACACCGAAAAATATTCATGCCATGGTGAAGCACTGTAATTACTTTAGCAGTTGCTCAAATTCCAACTGGCTATTTCTTTGGCATAATTAACTGTATTAGCTGGTTCGTTCTAAGTGGAAATTTGATCTATTACTATTCTTTTCTTGTTGTTGTTGTAGGTAGAACAAACGAGAATGATTTTATGAGTTTTTCAACATGTGAAAGCTATATTTTAAATTCCAGAATTAATTTTTGGATAAATATGTTCTTGAGTTGCCATATTGCTTCTTCTCCTTCCCCATTTTTGGATAAATATGTTCTTGATTTGGGACTGAGGCTATGTTGTTGTTGTTGTTGTTGTTGTTGTTTTTGTTTGTTTTAACTCCCTTCATCGCAATTCGTGTTTTGCAGTCTTGTTTAGGATCAAACCTCATTATTGATCCCATAACAGAAGAAGAGACCTATCAAGATGGAAGTCTTATGATTACATTCATGCCATCTCGTCACGAGGTCACTCAACTAACTCTCACAGGAGAATGGTCAACTCCAAGGATTCATGAGGTATAAAAATTCTAGTGTTTTTAGTTTCTTGCTTGAGCGGAAAACTCTGAATGAGCTCTTTATTTGTGTATTGGAGCTCATCGATAACCCAAGTTACTCACTATCAGTAGCATTGTTGAAAAATAGGCGCTGTCGATATCATCGAATCCACTAATGAAGAGAATACCAGATATAATGCCCATTTACTTACCGTCAATACTAGATATCCGATGTTCCGTGTTCTATTATTTAATGAGATTCAGCGTTTCTTATGATCAGATTAAACCTCTGGAAATATTGTTGGTCTTGCGTTCGAGTAAACATTAATGAGTTTTGCAATGCATATTTATTTTTGTTTGAGATGCAATATTTCTGTATTAATCGATTAAATGTTTAATTTGCTAATCTCTAATGACAGGCAATGCAGCTTTGCATGGACGCTTGTTGCAAGCTTGGAGAGATTATGAGGTCATGCTTAAAAGATGCTGCTGCCTCTTCAGAATCTTAAAAGAAATTTTGATCACGATTTGTTATATTTATGCTCTTGGAAAGGTTTCTATTTGATTCTTACTATGATAACATTTTGGGCTTGAAAATTACATTTTCACGTTAGAGTGCCAACTGCCAAGCCACGAAACCAATGCAAGTATCTCTCCGTTCTTGCAGGGACATTTTTGTCTTACGAAAGACAATGAAAACTTGAAATCAAAATCTTATTCAAGGGAATCGAATCTCTTGCCATTCATACCAACTAATAATTAGCAGCGCTTTTTGTTTTGTTTTTGCCCATGTAGAATGCCTACTCTAACTCCAATTTTGAACAACAAAATAAATAAATAATAGAAATTATATATATATATATATTTATATATTTAGATGTAAAATGATGTTCAAAATTTATATTCAAGTGCCCAACAAACCAGGCAAGACATGTAGGTGCAACACGCACTTGTCCAACCGCTCTTAATTCTCGAGATGCACACGCATATCAAAGTGTATTGAGGGCGGACAATGAGCGTGTGTGTGTCGCACCTGCGTGTCCTACCCTAAATAAGAAATGCTTCGGCGTCCTAGGTAGGACACGCACTCGTCCAACCGCCCTTGATTCTCGAGACGCATACACATATCAAAGTGTATTGAGGGCGGATAATAAGCGTGTATGTGTGTCGCACCTACTTGTCCTACCCGGGCACCTTAGCATTTCCAAACCCTAAAATATCTACCTACCTTCCAAGCTCCCTTTCTATGGTCCTAAACACATCTACACATTCCCTATCCATCCATCCATCCATCCATAGTCCAGCAATTTAAGACAAACAACAAGGGCATTTCCGTCCAAACTCTCTTATCCAAACCCCCCTATAAAAGTCCCCCAAACACCCCCTCAAAGCCCTCCCTCCCAACCCATACAACCTTATCGGGAGCACAAGCCATGGCCGCTTCTTCATGTTCTTCATCTTCCACGCTAGTCCTTCAATCCCTCTCATTCAAAACCCTAATTCCCTCCAAACCCACAGCCCTCTCAATCCCCTCAACCGCCCTCCTCAAGCCATTCTCTTCAATCTCCGCTTCCTTCCTCCCACTCAGCAGACGCGAAGTCCTCTCTTCGCGGTTCGCGAGGAGCGTCGCGGTGTCTTCGGAGTTCGATCAAGAGGAGGACGTCTCTGGCGAGGAAAACGAGCCCGATTTCTCTCCGGATTTGAAGCTCTTTGTGGGGAACCTTCCCTTCACTGTTGACAGTGCGCAGCTCGCTGGGCTGTTTGAACAAGTTGGGAATGTTCAGATGGTCGAGGTGGGTGTTTTTATGGGTTTGTTGTGGATTAGGGTTTTGAAGCTTTGTTGTGAAATGGGGTTTTTGGGTTTGTTAGGGTTTTGGGATTTGGTGGGTAAAGGTCACACCTTTGGTGGATTTGGTTATGTAACTTACGTTTGTTTGGTGTAAGTTGTTTTGGGATTTTTAATTATGAATTTAGGGTTTTGAATCTTTTGTGTGAAAAGGGGTTTTTGCATTTGATAGGGTTTAGGGTTCTGGTGGGTAAAGGTTGCTCCTTTTGGTGGATTTGGTTATGTTTTTGCTCATTGTGTTTGTTTGTTGTGATTTCTGTTTATTCTCATTTTGATGTTTGTCTAAAATCTGTTGAATAACACTAGATTTACTGATCGTGTGTGTGTATGTGGATAGGTAATTTATGATAAATTTACTGGAAAGAGCAGGGGGTATGGATTTGTTACTATGTCAACAGTGGAGGAAGTTGAAGCCGCTGCACAGCAGTTCAATGGATATGTAAGCTTTGTGTTCTGAGTCCAATCTAAATATGTCTGTTTGGTTACTGAAAGTTAGTTCTGTTTTAGGAAATGAATATGCTCATTTGACTCCATGTAATAACTTATTCTTCCCTCAAGTTCTTTGGGAATTCTTGCAAGCTATGTTACCTGGAGCTGGTCATGGGCGTTGCCATTGGGTGTGGGTTTATATCTAAAGGTCGGACTTACCTATTAATTTAAGGAAGCTGGTATTCTGCAAAAGTGGTTCATAATTTAGACGCATATGCTTTGATATATGTCCTAATGTATGGATACTAGCCTATAACATATTTTATTTCTCGTTTTCCATTTCTTATTCTATATTTGGAAGCTCTTTGTTTTTTCTTTCTTTTCTTTTTTTTTCTTTTACATTTTGAATCTTCCTTGTATAAAGAGCTTTTGAAATGGAATGTATCCAAGTTTTTTTAAGTATTTTGGGTTAGAGTGATGGGTCCGGGTATCATAGCTTGCAAGTTACAATTAGTCCTTTGCTTTAGTTTAACTGATGGTTTGATCAATTTTTTTGACGTTTTGAACAATCTTAGTTCGGGGTCTTGGATGTTTAAATGATTTGGGCTTTTTGGACTGTAAGAACCAACTTTGTATTTTAATGTCATACAGGAAGTCCAAGGGAGGCCTTTAAGGGTGAATTATGGACCTCCTCCACCAAGGGAAGAGTCATCTTTTAGGGGATCTCGTGGTGGAGGTGGAGGTGGAGGTGGAGGTGGAGGTGGAGGCGGAGCAAGTTTTGATTCCAGCAACCGGGTGTATGTAGGCAACCTTGCATGGGGTGTTGATGACTTGGCTCTTGAGACACTATTCAGTGAGCAAGGAAGGGTTATGGAGGCTAAAGTGGTTTATGATAGAGAGAGTGGCAGGTCCCGAGGTTTTGGATTTGTCACGTATAGTAGTGCTGCGGAGGTTGACGGTGCAATCTCATCCCTTAACGGCACTGTAAGTATTCATGAGCAAGAGTTCTTTTGTTATCCTTTTACTAGTTATGATACTGTTTAAGGCAGTATTCTTGATCAAGAGTCCTTTTGTTATTCCTTTCAACTTTTGTTTGCTCTACAGGATTTGAATGGCCGACCAATCCGAGTTACTGTGGCAGAATCTAAGCCACGGCGTCAATTTTGATCATTGGCTCTATCCAATTCTTGAGGCTGGAAGGTGGTTATGGTATGTCATTCTATTGACTTCTAGACTAATACCTGAAAAGTTTTCCTAGAATTAACAAACACTAACGTCATTGCTCTTATCCTCTTCAAAGGATCAGTTTAGATTGCTCAATTAGTTCGCTCGAGACATTGCTTTAGTACTTAATTTTAAGGATTATGATAATAAATGCCAGCGTTCTTCTGAACAGGTATCTTTGGAGCTAAGACATGGTATTACTGCTGGCCGGAGTGATATGCTCTTCTTCAACTGTTAAATCTCGTTGCTCGCTCTTGAAAACTCATCCTTCAAGACAGCCAAGTAATACTGTAAGCCATGTTTGAGGTGTAGGGGTTTGATTCATAGCTCAATATTTTATGTATGACCAGTGAAGAGATCATGGGTTCAAATCCTTGCCTTTATCCCAATAGCAAAAAGGAGGGTTATTGTGGTGTTTTGTAGAATTTGATGTATTTGTTTTGAGAGAACTATGGTTTATCATTTGTTCCTCTAAATTAAAGGCGTAATGCTGTTACTGCTGGTTGTTTTATTGAATATAGATTGTTTGTTGAATTTTTTGGGTAGTGTGTGGATCATATTCGTGAAACTGAGATGATGAGATTATATTGTGAATTCTACCATGTATGTATGCATACGACAACATGGCCTCAATCTCAAATTAGTTAGGTTCAACTACATGGATCAAACTCATTCATTGTGTTAATCTCAAATTAGTTGGGTTTAGCTACATGAATCAAACTTTTTCATTGTGTCAATTTAGTGCAATTGATGGTGAGCTTTTCAAACCATGTATGCAGTGTTAAAACTCTCACTTTCAAAATGAGGGCAATTGCCATGATCAAAGACAACTTGTTTACTTGGAAGACCTTTGTTTTTATAAAATTTAAAATGATATTTAATGGTAAATAGATTGATTAATTCAGTTTTTACCAAGTGATAGTTTAATGATTTGGCATGAGATTACATATGCATGAGGTTGATTGTTTGAGTCTCCTTATTTGCAGGTTTGAGGTTGAATAAATTTTTTTCGTTTGATAATCCGATTGTTGTCTTAGATTTATCCCTCCAAATATTTTGCTGAGATATCTTAAAACTTCTCTTGTTTCAGTTTCATCTCAATTAGATTTTGGGAGTTGATTTGTGCTTTATGCCGTGAATTTGTTTTGATAAATTGAAAAATTTTTTTTTTTTTTCGAGTCAATTAGGTGAGAGGAGCCAAGGAGGCATGCAATAGATGGACAACTTATTTTCAATTTCAAAACAAAATTGTTTGTGTTATGGAGTATGGATGACCATGTATGTACATCAACATATTGTGTAGTCATGTAACTTGTATTTCTCACTTAATAGTACCTCCACTTGTCTATGTATTATCATGTTACTCGTAATTATTTTCAATGTACACCAACTCTTTCATGTATCGTCAAATTACTTGTAATGTGTTGTATGATATGGGGTGTATGTGTTACTTGTACACATTGTATGAAATACATTTATCATTATCACTAAATAACTTATATAAAGGGTGCTAATTTCATTGTAAAAACACACCAAGTTGAATGAAAACATCTCATTCAAACTATCTCATTTCTTCACTTCTCCTTTGTAGTAGTAGTTTATAGTAGTAAAAGTTCTTAATCTTTCTATTTCCTTCTCTAGTTCTTAGTAAGTTTCAACTCAATTTACAATACGTTATCAGCACGAGTTTGCTCTAGCATTAAAGAGATCTTGAAGTTCAAAAAGACTTGTTAATGAGACAAAGTTAGGAAGGTATAACTTTTGTTATTTAAATAGGTTCAATTTATTTCTATATTATCATGATTGTTTCCTTTTATTACATGCATCACTTCTATATGCATACTTTATTCATATACTATGCATTACAATGTCACCGATTGCGAAAATATGCTTTATAGTTACGTCTTGTTCGATCTTTTACACAAAAAATCAAAAGTCAATATGTGACATAACTAGTTTTCTCGCTATACTACAAACGATTGATTATGCTATATTCTTGATTTTTTATATTGCAAATAATGTTATGAGTTTAAGTTGATAGTAGGTAAGTCTTGTCCCCGGTAAAACTAAACATTGAAAGGGAGACGAGTTATCTCGTTGGAGGAGACATAGTTTAAGTAGACTTCGTCTCGCCACCCAACCTGGAGGTTGTCCCATCAACTCATACAAGTAATACATTTTGCATATTAATAATTAAGTTGTGAACATATATTTAATCGTATATTATTTATTTTATATAAAAGAAAAAAATTATTTACTCAATTTCTTGACATATTTTCAGACTATGGTAAACCTTTAAAAACTTGAATTTGTTGTTCTTGATATCATTGGAAATAATTATTTGTCATGACAACTGGATACCGAGATACATCTCCAAGCTAAAGACTGAGGAGAAACTATTATAGAAGGAAATGAAACATCAATGCAAGACCGTGCGAAACCACTGATATTCCTTCGCTATCATCTCCATGAAGGTATGAAAAGTGAGTATCTCACTATAAAATATCATCTCACCTTGTGGTTAAGCTTGAAAGAACGATATGATCACCAAAAGATGTTATATTTTCAAAAGCTCAAAACGACTAGTTGGATCTTAGGCTACGAGATTTCAAAACAAAAAGTGAGTATAACTCCATCATGTTTAATATTATCTTGTTTAAGGTTATGTGGAGAAAATATATATGATGATGACAATGATAGAAAAAACATTAAGTATTTTTCATGCCTCGAATCTGTTGTTGCAATAGTAATATGGAGCGTGTCAATTTGTTGTCTCATGGTGGTTGAACAAAATAATGAACTTCTATTAAAAAATCCACAACTCCCAACTAGTTCCGCTTCAATTAATGAAGCATATGCAACATCCTATAATGACCATAAAAATGGTCAAGGAAAGAAAAACCACAGACGTGAAAATGGGAAATGATCAATCAACAAAGATCGTGACAAACCCTATTTTAAATTTCGTGGCAATAAGTTCAAAAATAAATGTAATAAGAATGACGTTGTTCAAAATAAGGGAAAAATACTGCTGAAAATGAGCATGCTCGTAATCGTGACCAATCATGTCACATGAGTGGTCTAAAAGGCCACTGGACTCATTTATGTCGCACGCTTAAGCATTTTATTGATCTTTATCAAGCCTCCTTAAATGAGAAAGACAAAACAGTTGAGATGAACTTCACTGTCAGAGATGGCTCGTCGGACATCAATTATATGGATGTCCCGAATTTTCATGATGATCCAAACACTAATCTCGATATTTTTAATAATCATATGCTATGATTTTCAATAATTCTATGTACTAGTTTTTTTATTATGAATGAAATATGATTCTTTTTCTAATTTGTTAAACATTATTTGTTTAGATAGATCAACAAATCATGTGTTCAAATCATGAATCAAATAAGAGCGATATACGTCTTGCTGATTGTGCTACAACGCATACAATCCTTAAAAACATAGAATATTTCTCCAACTTGAACTTAGTTGAGACTAATGTTCAAACAATATCTGACATCTCCAATTTGATTAATGACTCTGGAAGAACAAATATTATGTTGCATGAGGGAACAACAATTCATGTTAACAATGCCTTATACTCTGAAAAATCCAGAAGAAATTTACTCAGCTTTAAATATATTCAACAAAATGGATGTCACATTGAAATCATTAACGAAAATAATAGAGAATTTCTCTATGTCACATTGGTTTCAAATGGGAAAAAAGAAGTGTTAGAGAAATTCTCAGCTTTATCATCTGGATTATATTTTACTCATATAAGGCATGTCGAAACGAATATCGTCTTAAATAAGAAAATTAATGATCCAAAGACATTCATTTTATGGCATTACCGGCTTAGCCATCCAGGATTATCAATGATGCGAATAATAATTAATAGTTCGCATGGACATCCTTTAAGTAGTTACAAAATATTTTCAACTGATGATTATAATTGTGCTAGTTGTTCTCAAAGTAAATTGATAGTTAAACCATCCCCAAGTAAAATTGTTGTGGAATCCCTAATTTTTTAAGAACGCATTCAGTGAGACATATGTGGACCTTTTCATCCTCACTGTGGACCATTTAAATATTTCATGGTTTCGATAGATGCATCAATTAGGTGGTTACATGTTTGTTTGCTTTCGATCCGCAATGTTGCATTTGCTAGACTTTTAACAAATCATTAAGTTAAGTGCAAAATTTCCTGATAACCCAATCAAGACCATCCGTCTTGATAATGCCAGATTTTTCAATCTCAATTACTTAAAAATTATTGTATGCCTATAAAAATTACCATTGAATATTCTGTTCCACACGTGCATACCCAAAATGGTTTAGCAGAATCTTTGATCTAACGCATTTAATTAATTGTTAGGATTTTAATCATGAGAACTAAGTTATCAACTTCAGTTTGAGGATATGCAGTCCTTTATGCATCATTTATCATTCGTTATAGGCCTACTGCATATCATGAACATCCCCCCATGCAACTCATTTTAGGTCAACAACCAAATATCTCACACTTGAAGATTTTTGGTTGTGCAGTATATGTTCCTATACCACATCCCAATAAAATTAAGATGGGTCCACAACGAAAACTTGAGATTTATGTTGGGTTTAACCCATCGTCCATTATAAGGTACCTTGAGCCCTTAACATGAGATTTATTTACTGCACGTTTTGCTGATTGTCACTTTGATGAAACCATTTTCCCACCATTAGGGGAGATAAGAAGTCAATTCAAAAGGAATGACGTGAAATTGCTTGGAATGAATCAACTTTATCATATTATGATCCATGCACAAATCAATGTGAACTTGAAACTCAAAAGATCATTCATTTGCAACAAATCGTAAATTAATTACATGATGCATTTACTGATGCAAAACAAGTGACAAAATCACATATTCCAGCTATAAATGCTCCTGTAAGAATTAATGTCTTTGTGCAACAAAATGCACAAGAACCAACGACCAATTGGTTCAAATGATACAATTCCTCGAAAGCTCGAAAGAGGAAAACAGGAGTAAAAATAAATACAAATCAAAATACTCTTAAGAAAGCACAAGAATCATTTGATAAGGATTTGTTAGAACAAGTTGATTCTGACGAGGAACAACTACCTCTAGAAAAAGAGGAAAATGATGAAAATAATGAGATCTCAATAAATTATTTAAACTCTAGTAAGATTTGTGATCGAAATAAAATTGTTCATGATGATATATTTGCTTTCAATGTGTCATTTAAAATATGTGAAAATGATGATGATTTAGAACCACGATCAGTGGACAAATGTTGAAAAAAACTTGATTGACAAAAATGGCAAGATGTTATCCAAGCAGAGCTAGACTTGTTAAGGAAACGAGAGGTTTTTAGACCAATTGTTCAAACGTCAGATGATGTAAAACCTGTTGGATATAAATGAGTATTTGTACGAAAGATAAACGAAAAAAAAAATGAAGTTACAAGGTACAAAGCAGGACTTGTAGCTCAAGGTTTCTCACGAAGACATGACATCGATTATGAGGAAACATATTCTCCTATTATAGATGCGACCACATTTCGATTTTTGATAAGTCTTGCAGTTTCTGAAGGGCTTCATATGCATTTAATGGATGTCATTACATCATATCTGTACGGATCCCTAGACAGTGAGATATATATGAGAATCCCTTAAAGATTTGTAATATCCGAATAAATAAAATCAAAACATCATAACATGCATTCTATAAAATTACAAAGGTTTTTGTATGGATTGAAACAATCCGGACGAATGTGGTACAAACGTCTTAGTGATTATTTACTTAAAGAATGATATGTAAATAATCCGCTTTGTCCATGTGTCTTCATTAAAAATCATCAACAAAATTTATGATTATTGATGTATATGTTGATGATTTAAATATAGTGGGAAACCACGTCGACATTGTTAGAACATCCCAATACTTGAAAAAGGAATTTGATATGAAAGAACTTGGAAAAACAAGACTTTGTCTTGGTTTGCAAATTGAACATTTTCAAGTTGAGTATTTGTCCATCAATCAAATTATATTGAAAAAATGTTAAAAAGATTTTATATGGACAAAAGACATCCATTGGACTCTCCAATGGTTGTCAGATCACTTGAAGTGGATAAGGATCCATTTCGACCTCATGAAAGTGATGCAGAGCTACTAGTCCTGAAGTACCATATTTAAGTGCAATTGGTGCACTTATGTATCTTACAAATTGTACAAGACCTGACATTACTTTTGTTGTCAACCTACTTGCAAGATACAATTTTTCATAAACTCGAAGACATTGGAATGATGTTAAACATGTTTTTCGATATATTCGAGGAACAAGTGGCATATGTTTATTTTACTAGAGATGAGTAAAATTGAATCTCCAAGGTTATGCTGATGCTGATTTTTTTTTTTATCCCCATAAGGCCCGTTCTCAAATGGGATATGTATTCACCTGTGGTAATATTGTTGTATCATGGAAGTCAGTAAAGCAAACTATGGTTGCTACTTCTTCCAATCATTCTGAAATACTTGCAATTTATGAAGCAAGTCTTGAATGTGTATGGTTGATAAACATGATTGAACATATTCTGAACATATTCAAGAATCATGTGGATTGCCTTCAATAAAAGATTTTCCAACTATATTATATGAAGATAATGCAACATGTATCGCACAATCAAGTGAATGATTCATAAAAGGGGACAGAACAAAACATATTTCACCAAAATTCTTTTATGTACATGAGCTTCAAAAGAATGATGAAATTGATGTCAAGCAAATACGATCGAGTGATGCTGATTTATTCACAAAAGTCTTACCAACTACGACATTTAAAAGACTTATATATGATATTGACTTTACGTAAACTTAATGACATTGCAAGTAAAGAAACTGAACAAGTTTCACTAATGTTCACATGAGGGGATTTATTGATTAGTGTATAACACTATTTTTCCCTTAGCTATGATTTTATCTAATTGAGTTTTCCTAGCAAGGTTTTTAATGAGGCGATCTTAACAATATTATACTCATCTTAATATTTATGAGAATAATGTATTCTTTTTCTTTTACTATATTTTTTCTCACAAAATTTTTCTTAGTAGAAGTTTTAACGAGTCACAATCTCTAAGCATGTGTCATCCAAGGGGGAGTATTGTGGAGTATGGATGACCATGCATGTACACCAACATATTGCGTAGTCATGTAACTTGTATTTCTCACTTAATAGTACCTCCACTTGTCTATGTATTGTTATGTTACTTGTAACCATTTCTAATGTACACCAACTATTCCATGTATTGTCAAATTACTTATAATGTGTTGTATGACATGGGGTGTATGGATTATTTGTACACATTATATAAAATACATTTATCATCATCACTAAATGGCCTATATAAAGGGTGCTAACCTCATTGTAAAAACACATCAAGTTGAATGAAAACATCTCATTCTAACTATCTCATTTCTTCTCTTATCATTTATAGTAGTAGTAGTTTATAGTAGTAAAAATTCTAACTATTTCATTTCTTATCTTATTCTTAGCAAGTTTCAACTCAATTTACAACAGTTTGAAATTTTGGCACATAAGCACCAAATTAGCCTCCAAAACTTAAAGGGATAAGTCAGCACAATAGAAGAGGAGTTTGATTCATGCAATCAATTTCACCTATTTTAGGATTAAGGCTACGTTGTTGTTGTAAGTTGAGACAATCAGCTAAGTTTGACATGTTTCAAGTAGAACGTTTGACGTAAACTATTTTGAGACTTAGTCAGTACATTATAAGTGAAAAAGTGCTAGACCACACATAGCTTAGAGTCTTAGACTGACTTCACTTGAATTTTTTCACACTTGAAAACCCCAATATGGAAGAACTGGTCATAGTCTCTTTCACTTTAATTCAAATTCAATCCAGACAAACAAATTACAATAGTTCATTTTCCAACTCGATGACGCGTAAGCTCAATGAACACCAAACACAATCAAATTCACTCTGACTAAACCAGGAAGAGCAGAACTTAATCAATCTAAAATGATTCATTTGACCAGTTCTATATATGTTTTGTGGTTGAAATGGGTCTTCCTTGAACATCATCTATCTATTTGATGTTGAGGTGGCCAAACAACAATCCCTCAAAAAACATAGGAAATGTGACAACATACTTTTTTTTTGTAGTGTATTTGTCAAATGAACTATAAACACACATTTATATGAATCAACAAAAAATGTGTCTCAATTTTTTAAGTCCAAATCGTATCTGAAGTTTTGTCATCTTTGAAAGCTTAGTTAGATAAAGAATTGAAGAGAACCAAGAGAGTTGAAGGGAAGTGAACAGTGAGAAATCACATGCATTTGATCTTCCCTTGTGACTCAAAAGGAGGAAATTAATAAGTGTTCAAAAACAGCTCTTTGTTCACATGATTCTAATGAAACTATAGGAGAATTTGTGGTGTGGAAACTCAGATTCAGTACTTTGTAGTGCTGAATCTTGAGACCACTCATCACTCTATTTATGAGGCTCGGGGCCTCTTCGACAGCCAAAATTGCTTTGGACATTGCAATGGCTTATGGTGCTTCAAGGTCTGTAAGGTTGGTCATCCATCACTTCTCTTGATTTCATTAGTTTGCTAGCTTGCTTATAATAACTGAGGCCAATTCATTGTGTCATTTAGATTTGAAGATGATCTCGAAGGCTCCAACTTCGCAAAACCAGTTCATGGGAGCAATTGGAGGCATGAGTATGACGAGGGATGCGACGAGGACGAGGAGGATCAGCAGGTGTTACCGATAAGCATGAACAGGTCTCTGAAGGCTAGAGTGCTGTCTAGAGTCTTCTCAGAAGATTATGAGAGAGTGAAGAGGAGGATATTGGATCCTCAAGGAGTTATCATACAAAGATGGAACAAAATTTTCTTATTTTCGTGTTTGGTTTCTCTGTTTGTGGATCCTCTTTTTTTCTTTCTGTCGGAGGCTCGAGAGGAGAAATGCATTGCTATAGGGACACATCTTGAAGTAGGCCTAATGGTAGTTCGATCAGTAGCAGATGCCTTTTATGTAATGCAGATTTTCTTTCGGTTTCGAACGGCTTATGTCGCTCCATCCTCTCGTGTACTTGGTAGAGGCGAACTTGTTATAGACCCTTCATTGGTTGCGTCGAGGTACCTTGTGAAGGACTTCTGGATTGACTTGGTGGCTGCACTTCCTCTTCCACAGGTAATCAATACATATATGCAGATTGAACATCAATTCCATATGTTAGATCAATTCCATATGTTAAATTTTAGTGCAATATATAGCATGTTTTGTGAAGTACTGAAACAGTTTTATTATGTCTGATAGGTTTTAGTTTGGGTTATAATCCCCAACCTGGATGGCTCAACAGTGACCAACACCAAGAATATCATTCTTTTCAGTGTCATTTTCCAATACCTACCAAGACTGTTTCTGATATTTCCGCTCTCGGATCAAATTGTTAATGCGACCGGTGTTGCTACAGAGACGGCATGGGCAGGGGCTGCTTACAACTTGATGCTCTACATGTTAGCAAGCCATGTAAGTAACAAATTATCTATTCACAAACAGATAGGTAATACTAGAGAGCTTTTTTTGTCAGCTAAAAGCATTGAAAGAACAAACAATGCATCAAATATATGAACTATCTACTAGACTACTAACTACTAACTACTTGTGCTTATAAGAAACATGTTGAGATTGTAATTAATTAGAGACTTGCTAACTCAACCAGGTAATAGGGGCATGTTGGTATTTGTTATCAATCGAGCGGCAAGAAGCTTGTTGGAAGAAGGCCTGCGGTCTTGAGAGCGCATCTTGTTATAATGAGTTCTTCGACTGTCAAAACAAGTATGACTCTGGAAGGATTGCCTGGTTCAAGTCAAGCAACATCAGTGATATATGCAGTATAAAAAACCATTATGAGTTTGGAATATATGCGGACGCATTGAGCTTAGACGTAACTTCCTTATCGTTCTTTAAGAAATACTTCTACTGTCTTTGGTGGGGGCTAAGGAATCTAAGGTGACGTTTTTCTTCTCTTGCTCTCTCGCTTTCTACGAAAGATGATGATTATATTTGTAACTAGCTAGCTGTGTTTCTCTTGTATCTGTGCAGTTCCTTAGGACAAAATCTCTTGACAAGCACATATGTTGGGGAAATAACCTTTGCTATAGTTATCGCGATTCTAGGATTGGTTCTCTTTGCGTTGCTTATCGGGAATATGCAAGTAAGTCTTTCAGACCAAGTAGCAGTGCTATATATGTTTCAATGCTAGTTTATGAAATTGATCAGCTGACATTGATTAATATATATAGTATGGGCGTCAATTGTTTGCAGACATACCTCCAATCGACAACTGCCCGTTTGGAGGAGTGGAGAATCAAGAGAACCGACACCGAGCAATGGATGCGCCATAGACAGCTACCGCAGGAGCTGAAGCAATGCGTGCGACGGTATGATCAATACAAATGGGTGACAACCCGAGGAGTTGATGAAGAAGCCCTTCTCAAGGACCTTCCCATGGATCTAAGAAGAGACATCAAGCGCCACCTATGTCTGGATCTCGTTCGACAGAGTGAGTAAGCTTAATAAGTCAGTTCCAAGGCATGAAAAAATTAAAGGTTCTGTTGATTTTTCATGCCCGCGGCACTTCTCTACATATACTTCATTATGAAGTTTCAATTATCTGATGTGGGACTATTATTTCGGTCCACACATCTCAACAGGTTCCTTCATTCGCTGATGATGTTTGTCGCTTAACACAGGTGCCACTTTTTGATGAAATGGAGGAATTGATGCTAGATGCGATATGCGAAAGGCTGAAGCCTGCTCTATGTACCCAAGGGACTTGCCTAGCAAGGGAGGGTGACCCTGTTAATGAGATGCTCTTCATTATCAGAGGGCACCTTGATTCCTACACCACCAATGGTGGCCGAACTGGTTTTTTGGACTTATGTTCCATAGGTCCAGGTGACTTCTGTGGGGAGGAGCTACTAACCTGGGCCCTCGACCCGCGATCAAACATAATTCTTCCATTGTCCACTCGCACTGTCAAAGCCATGTGCGAAGTCGAAGCCTTTGCTCTAACTGCAGAGGACATGAAGTTTGTAGCATCACAGTTCCGCCGGCTCCACAGCAAGCAACTAAGGCACAAGTTCCGTTCATATTCACCGCAATGGAGAACATGGGCGGCATGCTTTATACAAGCAGCATGGCGTCGCTTTAAGAAGCGAAAGGAGAGGGAGATGCATGAGACAGAACCCTCCTTAGTGCCAAAAAAGTCGAAGTTAGCAGTATACGCAGCGAGGTTGGCAGCAACCACTCGGATCGACGGAGGTATCGCTTTTGGATCAAACTCTACTGTCATGAACTCATTAAGAAAGCCAGATGAGCCTGATTTTTCCTGATTTTTCCAAGGAGCTTCATTGAGGGATCTCATTATATATGTGTTTAGCTTTAGCTAATTACATGACCTTTGTGCATGAGAATGCTATTATATAGGATGTGAAATATATATGTAGCATTTATAGACAGACTACTATCTTACCTAAGATTTATTAATTGTGTAAGATTGTTGCCTTCTTGTAAGATTGAGATTAATACTGTGTATATCAAGCTAAATATTTTGTATGAGCTTTGTCCAGCCAAAACAAAGTTTATAGGCTTTATTTTATGAGCAATGTGCAGCTTCTCAAATATTCATACTTGGAATTCTAAACTTCAAGTAGACATGCAAATTTGCACTTTTGCCAAAGCCCAGCTTGATTTGTATAGTAGAACATAAACTATTAGGTCCATTAAGGCCCATCAGCTCTCCAACTAGAGCTTTTAAGAAACCAAACTGAGAAGTACCTGCCTAGCTAGATTTTGGTTAAAAATTCATATAGAACCGGTCTGGCTAGTAAAAGTTTTTGAGACTTTGATTAAGTTTGATTTTCCCAGCCAAAAATCATGGCTTAATTAGTCCAAGTCAAGCTAAAAGTTGAGATAAAATAAAGACCTTAAAAGGTAGACAAACTACTATATTTTCCCTTGACATGCTAAGTTTTGTTTTTCAAATCATGGTGTGCTGTGGAAGACCATGAGACTTTCTTGAAAGCTGATAAAAGAAAAAAGAGGAAAGACAGAAGAAAACAAAGGATTCAAAAGAGGAGTATGAGCATGATCAGGATGACATAATTGTTCTAACATGGTGCCATCATTTTGTGTGCAATTTTTTTCATATTGTTACTTGTTACAAGTTTTTAACTTAGAATATACAAATGTTTCACCTAACTATTATTTGACTGTTTTTCTTCTCTTTGTATCCAATTAGGGAAAAGCTTTTCCAAGCATGGCTAAATCTTCAGTAGACGAGTTCTAAGACTTTGAAAAGTGATTAGTGAGAATGAGATTATCAAAAAGATGCAGAACTTAATAATTTTGACAAGCTTTTGAAGTCCTCAAACTTTGACTTAAAGCCAAAGACATCGAGAGTACTATATTGATTTCATAAACATAGGATGCTTCTATATATAAACCTACATCAACTCACAAGAACTAACACTAAACACTTCCTTTCCCCCCAAAACTTTTACATTAATCGCTCCGAAGTAAATTCTTCGTAAAAACTGTCACCTTTGCCTGGAAAGTTCCAACAACTTGAGCGCGAAATGTTAGTTAATCTCGATTATGCTCGTATAAGCTCTAACATTCTTTAATTAGACAAGCTCGAGCCGAGTTCACTCACTTGGCTAGCTCGAGCCGAGTTCACTAGCTTTAGGCAATGCAGTTATAAGAGTGTATAAATATGTGAGTATGTATTGGTTTGGAAAAGTGAAAGGCTTGAAAAACTTGGACAAAAAAAAAACAAGATCAAGTGAGAAGGTACAAGTTAGTTTACCTTAACAAAAGTGGTATAGTTTTATAGAAAGAGATGTGGTAGACAAAGTGATGGTGGTGAAACAATCACTACCATCTGAAAGAGAGACAAACATTTTTAAAGAGGAAACATGGATGGGCCCAATAACTGTCTCAGGTATGCTCCATGTTCCTTTGTATCTTCAAGGCTCTTTAACTTCCTTTTTTTTTTCTCAATTTCTATTTTTTGTGGAACCAAAATTTAGGGGTCCCACAACGAAGTATAGCTCGGTTGGTTCATAGGGGTACCTCACAATATCCCTCCTCAACATTTTGGTTAGTTTGTGGCACTAGTCGATTTTATCGTGATGATAATGAGCTCCTTATTGGGACTTAGGTGGTAGTGGTTGTATTTATATTTGATTATTGCCAAAGAAAAATTGTAAGAATTTTATTTGGGTTTAGCCTGTTTTTGTGTAAGACTATTGTGTGTTTCATAAACTTATGTTTAATTTACGTAACTTATCAATCACCTAAAGTTTTTTGAGCTTCATTTAGGTCATCAATTTGATGAAAATTAGTATTAACGGTGGAAGCTTAAAGATTCTTCCTCAAACCTATAAAAGATACTTGTATCATTAAACAAGTTGTCAGAAAGTTTCAAAGCACATGAGAGTGATAAGATCTTGGTGCTTTTAGAAGATTAAAAGCTTCCGTTAGTAATTCTCTATTTGATCTATTTATGTCTAAAAATATTTACAACTGTGTAAAGTGACATTTTATTGATCGGAACAATGTAGCGTAATATCAATCTTGGGAGGAAAAAGTGCAGCAGAGATATAATGAAAAGAATGAGGAATCACTTGTCAAATGGAAAATTGTGGAAGGTAAAGGTTTGGATTTATATTAGAGTAAACAGTGTTGGTTTCTTATTAAATTTTTCTTTTTTTAAAAAATGTAGGGTCCCATTGCAATTGCCACATTAGAAGCCAAAGACCTTTGTATAAAAATTGGCCCACTTTGACTAATGGCCTGGCCTGGCCTGGCCTGATTTCATCTTCAAGAGTTCTAGAGAAAAAGCAGAACAATATTAATTGAAAATAGCTTATTACATCAAAAGCAAAAAGTATAACCAATCTTGAAAATCAGGTTTAGGGGTAGTGTTAGTCTTATAATTTTTTAATGTAAAGTGTTGGTATAATTAATTAAAACCCTAATTTGGAAAGAATCTTCAATAAAGTGCTCTTAATCTTCCAATTAAGTTCACAAATATATATATATATATATATATATTTTGGAGATGTAGACATTAGATTATCTGATAAGACAAATGAGTTTGAGTTTAAGATACCATTTGTTTACTTTCAAGTCCCAAAAAGCAACCTATGTTGGCTTTTGACCTTTACTGACTCAAGCTTGAACAAATTGGTTCTTAAATTCAACTAGTTTTCCTCCAATTTAGGGTTTCCAAAAGATTCTAGTACTGATGCCCCATGTTTAATTTTCAACATTGTAACAGTGAAAAAAATTGTGTTAGTTTGGCACGACCGCAGCATGTTATCCGAAAGCAGCGCTCCCGCAACACTTTTTCGCGAGTATATAGATCTTCTCTAGTATCCATACTACCCAACTTAATCACTTTCAACTCAAAGACATAAAAATTTTCTTCGAGTTGAAACAAATCCGAATTCTCAAATTTTCTACCTAGTCCGGAGAGTTCAAACATATTTCTACCTGTAACAATTACTGCATGCCCACATGGCTTTATAATGTAAAATATAGAATTATTATTTTTAATACAATTTTAGATCTTCAAAAGTGTTTAAATTACATGTGGCATAAAAGTCATTACAATATTTTTTAAAAAGGGTCAGACTCTGTGAACAAAAGTTTACAACTTGCTCCATATATAATTTCACAAACAAATTGTGCTACATAATCCTATAATATGGAATCCGAGTCAATAATAATGAAAAAAAAAAAAAAAAAAAAAAAAACAAAGAACTGCCACGTGTTCCCTAGAACAAGGACATGTGGATGCTTAATAGGATGACACTTGGAGATGTCACATAAACACACAAAGTGGGCATAAACGAAACCGGCACTGGCACACTCATGTTTTCTACTCCCATCATGCAATGTCGTGCCCAAGTTGTTAAAAAACACACCCCCAACAAAAAAAAAAAAAAACCAAAGGATTTGATTTGCTTTTTTATATAAATTATGGTAATTAAAACTCAAGCCGATAAAAAACATAACAAAAGCCGTTATGACATACATGTGACCATGTGAGAAATAATAAACAAAAATTGGTTTGAGGGTGCCCTTGTCAGTATCTGCAAGTCTATATATAGATATATGGTAATATTTGTTGTGAATTGAATTGGAACTTGCTAAAAATGAGAGAAAAAAATAGAATACTAAAAATTTCTACTACTACAAACTACTACTACAAATGAGAAGAGAAGAAATGAGATAGTTGGAATGAGAAGTTTTCATTCAACTTGGTGTGTGAATTACAATGGGGTTGACACCCTTTATATAGGCCATTTGGCGATGATGATAATTGTACTTATACAATGTGTACAAGTTATACATACACCACAAGTCATAGAACACATCACAAGCAACATAGACAATACATGAAAGAGTTGGTGTATATTGGAGTGGATTACAAGTTACATGACTATACATGGATAAGTAATTATACATTGGAGTTGAATATAAGTTATGTAGAGTGTACAAGTTACATTCAATGTAGAAGTCATGTTTGATGTTACAATTCAATGTGAGAGTCATGCTTGACAATGTGATCATTCATAAGCTTGGTTAAAGGGTCATCCAATTTACAACACTCCCCCTTGGATGACACTTGTTGAGAGAATATGCCTCGTTAAAACCTGTACTAAAAAAATCATGAGGAAAAAAATCTAGTACAGGAAAAAGAGTACAATGTTCTCGTCAATCTTGGTTTGCAGTATAATATTATTGATTGCCTCATTAAAAACCTTACTAGGAAAACTCAGTGGGACAAAACCAAAGCTAAGGAAAAGAGTGCAACACATTGATACACTTTGAGAGAATATATATGCAGTTGGGTTTTGGGGTTCATACGCAGCGCAGATTACAAAACAATTTTGACACAAACCCCAACAAGATCCGAATCTAATTCCATTAAAACGTTTAAACCAAGAAAATTTAATCATACCTCGGTCGCAAAATACCTTTCTGAAGGTTGATCGATCTCTAAGGCGCTGCCAACGACAAACGCCCTCTACCAGCAGTTCACACACGAACGACGGCCGAGATTCAAAGTGCTAGCTTCAAGAGAATATCAAACCTTTTTGTTTCTCTCCAAAACAATCTAGAGCGTACCAAAAAATCCTAAGTCGTTTCTAAAACGAAAATAGAGTTTCGGCCCTTAATCTTTCGTGTGTGTGTTCTAACTTAAAACGTTTATTTATACAACCATTGTTTATAGACGGTTAAGTAAATTACACATATACACATACTTAAAGAAGTATAAGTATAATACACCACAAGGACGTTTCTGTCATGAATTTTATCATATAAAATTAATTTTTTCTGAACCATCTTAAAATTTCGCAAAACCATTCTTAGTGTGCGACCTAATAGGCTCATACAATGTTGGCAGTATACCAAAACACATTTTGGTATACAAGTCATAAGCGGCCTCTAGCAAGACATTATGACTACCCAAGTTGTACGAATATCAAATCGATACAACCTAATCAATAGTGTATATAACATCCTTTTGTCACACGATATCCTTTTGATCAAACATAAGGCATGGAATTGTCATATAACATGTTCAATCGTACTAGTCTCGATCTCTAGGTAGACTGAAAACATCCAAGTGACATCGATCAATATTAATTCACTTATACTAGGCCTTTTAACAGTCTAACACATCGAGGGATCCACTGGATATCTCTCTTTATATGAGAGGGACAAATTATATCTTGATTACACAAATTCATCACATTGCTCACACAGTAACCAATCACAACCTTTATAATCGTTCGGTTAAAGACAACATTTGATTGTGTCAAATCACTGTGTTTCTAATGTTGAAGTATTTGGTAATCTCAAGTCAGATGACTGAAAATATACATATCATGAGAAACAACTATGACTTAATCTATGTGATGTTCTCATAGCGGGTCAATATAGTACTTTGTTCCCTAACAAGTACTCGTGATCTTGATTCGTATCCCTATATGTATAATAATCATATGATCATCAATCAAGACTCACACTAGTCTTAATTCATTATAGTTCCCGGTATAATGATCGACTAGGGACATTTAGGATATTTCTGCAAATACCCATGGATCTTATTATAATGTAAACATGTAAATTAATTATAATAAACAACAAATGAAAACTTCTATTTTATTAACTAAAAGTATTCATAAAGACGGTTAATGGATTGACTTAGGGCACATGCCCCAACATATGCCTCATTAAAACCTTTACTAGAAAAACCATGTGAGAAAAATCTAGTATAGGAAAAGATTACATTGCTCTCATAAAGAGTTTTAATATTGTTATAATTGTTTCATTAAAAACTTTACAAAGAAAACCTAGCGGGATAAAACCATAGCAAAGGGAAAAAGAGTGCAATACACTAACTAATAACTCATTTTGATTCTCCCCCTCATGTTCATATGGGTGAGACATTTTGTGCATTTTTGTTGCACATGGACATCGTTTTCTATATGAACCATTTAATGCTGAAGCATATGATTGCCACTTTTTTGTTTATAGTACTTGCATCAAGTAATTGATTTATAACTTTGTTACTACTGAATGATCCTTTGAACTTTGAGTTCATATTAATTTATACATGGATCATAATACAACAAATTCAATTCAATTTGATGTATTTCAAGCAATTTCATGTCATTCCTTTTGAATTGACTTACATCTCCCCATAATGGTGGGAAAACTATTTCATCAAAGCGACAATTAGCAAAACTTGCTATAAATAATTTCCCTATTATGGATTCAAGGCATCTTATAATATGATTAATGGAGAGTAAATCAATATACGTCTCCTATTGATTTGCCTTGAGATAATCTCCAGCTGAAAAAAATCAAGTTCGATAAAGGACGTCCGTGCGAATTTATGATATTTTCACATTATTGATGATTATGGTTAATCAAATAGATCTTTCCACATTATGAATGTCATTTGATTGATGACGACATTTGTCTTAATGTGTCTTATATATTCCAGAAGTTAAAGCCGAGAATATTATACTCAGATTAAATCATATAAATAAATTTTCTATTATTATGAGTAGACTTCTTTTGAATAAAACATTAACAATAAAATTGTTGTACCCGATATTGCCTGAACATTAGCCTCCGATAAGTTCGAATTCAAGAAATATACACTTTTATATTATAATGTACATGAATGTAGCACGATACACAAGACATAAACTCATCGCCCATATTTAGGTCACGATTTAAACATATCTCGATGTGCCTGTTTTATCGAGCCATTTTCAATGATAAAATTCATAATATTTTGCCTCTTGATTTTGAAGGCATTATAAAGGTCACAAAAATATTCGGGTATATATATGACAATATTTAGGCAAAATAGCCTTTCATATATGACCAAAAAAATGTCATAATTATGAGCGCTCATTGTCAATAATTATTTGCCATTTGTAGTGGTGCACCACTTTTGTTCCAATTTTTGGTGGAATTGTCAATACGACATTTACTTGATATTTTCACCTTTTTCACGTCCATAAATTTATTATTGTAATCATTATCATTATATGCAACATATGCTTCTTAATTTGAAGCCGAACTAATTGGACGGGAGCGATATTATATTTATAATATCTCATTATTTTACTCAGCTACCATTAGACAAGAAATCAATCCTTAATATTTATTGGATTGAAGTGAGCACTCGATATTTGTTGCAGCAATAAATCGACGCGGGCCACGCGACCTTATTTTTATTGTCTCATCAGTCTTATTTCCACATAGCCTCAACATAGAGGTAATTAAAATTGTGGAATTATAATTAATATTTGACTGATTAAATTTTGTAGCATGAGACCCAACCACTCATTTTGAGCTTTTGGAGCATTACCCTTTTGGTATGTATATATAACTCCATAAGGTGAAAAGATATATAAAGTGAAATATTCACTTTTCAAATCTCTAAAGAGAAATTGGCAAATGATTATGTATAACACACATTTTTGCATATATGCTTTATTCACAAATTGTAGTATCTAATTGTCATGACAAGTAATTCTTGTCGGTAATATAATAAGGCAACAAGTTCAACTATGGTTGAATAATATTTTGAAAATAAATTTAATATAAAATAGCTTTTCCCTTTTTATGTAAAAACATAACATATGATTAAATATATGTTCACAACTTGATTCATTAATAAACAAAATATACTATTCGTATGAGTTGGTGGGACAACCTCCAGGTTGGGTGGCGAGACATAGTCTACTTAATACCATACCTCCTCGAACGGGATAACCCGTCTCCCTTTCAATGTTTAGCTTTACCGGGGACAAGGCTTACCCACTATCGACTCAAACTTATAGCATTATTTGTATTATAAAATCAATAATATAACAATAACTAATCGTTTGTAGTTTTAAGAGAAAAATTATATGTCACACATTGACTTTTGATTTCTGATGTAGAAGATCGTACAAGACGCAGCTACGGAGCATACTTTCGTTGTCGGTGACGTTACAATGCATAATGTATGAATAAAGTACATTTCCATAATTAAATATGCATGTAATAAAAAAGAAATTAACCAAGACAACATGAAAATAAATTGAACTTATTTAAATTAATAAAAATTATACCTTCTTAGCTTTATATCTTTGGAAAGCTTCTTGATCTTCAAGACCTCCTCTTGTACAGCAACTTCATGCTGATAACGTGTTGTGAATTGAATTGAAACTTGCTAAGAACTAGAGAAGGAAAATAGAAGACTAAGAACTTCTACTACTACAAACTACTACTACAAATGAGAAGAGAAGGAAATGAGATAGTTGGAATGAGAAGTTTTCATTCAACTTGGTGTGTGAATTACAATGGGGTTGACACCGTTTATATAGGCCATTTGGTCGATGACTGAACCTGAGGAGGCAGCGAGTGGCAAACGGTTACTCGAATTGCAAATTTTGTTGGTGGCTTAAGTTCCAACGTATCTTTTTAGTTGCTTCTTTCTTGGTTAGATCTAGGACTTTTGTTTTGTCTTTTATTAGTAGGAATGTTGTCCTCGTATGAGGGGTAGTTGTCCCAATATGAGGGGTTGTTGTCTCCACTTATAGGGTGGTTGTCTTCATGAGGGGTTGGTGTTGCACTACCATAAGTGCATGGTGTCATATCTTAGTTCCAATCTTCATTATAACAAAATATATATTATTCTCATTGTAATAGATTGTTGTTCCCTTTTGGGTTAGAAATATCAATACAATGCAACCATTTGAATGATGAAAAAAAACTTATATATAACTTTTTTGCTACCCTTCATGATTGTTCATTTGGAATTTCATCCATTTCATTTTATGAGATGGTCAAAAGAGAAGTAGATAGACATTATGCATGAATGTTTTGTCAAACACTGTGACTAATTATATTTATATAGTATATAGTTCATATTTTTTGTCAACTTTATTGCATTGATGTTCCTAACACTCAAAATGGTACAACAATCTATTACGACGAGTATAATAGATATTACAAAGCTTAAGATCGAAACAATATCCTCACAAGAAGGGCAACAACGACATAAAAGGAGACAACAACCTCCTTAAGGAGAGCAACGACCCCATGAAGCGAACAACAACCTAATCTAATCTGTGTGAAAGAAAACACAACAAAAGACTCTTAGAACTCACGCCATTGTCGGTGACACTGTTACAGACGCCGCTCGCCACCATGTAAGGTCGGTCGTCAACAATCGCCACTATTAACGCTGAAACCACTAATTGCGTCTTGATGTCTCGCCTCCTTTTAAACCAAACTTGAAGCAAAAAAGGGGCCATTGGTGACCACAACACCGGGAACCCGCTAAGACATGGAACAACAAACTTTTCTTATATAAGAAAGAGTTTACACATAGGAGAAGAAAAATGCAAACAGGTCAGAGGTGAAAGGGATAACGCCGACCAAACACCACCATGAGAAACGCATATCCACTGGCTCCGACAACATCTCTTCCACCATACACCACCATAGCTCTGACGATTTGATCAGATTTGACCCCTACAACTCTGAATCTCCCAAAAACCCGCTTCTCGACATTCCTCGCCTAGATCTCTCTTCCACACATCACCAAACACAAACTATGTATACAAATAAAAGAAAGAAGTAGGAAAGAACTTGGAGCACCGACTAGCGAAAGAGCGCCATCGATCGGTGCTCCGTCAATGGATCTAAGATGCTTTCTGAAACCCTTAGACTCTCTCTATATAGTATATAGTTCATATATCATATATAAGTGAGCTTACCATATATATGTGAGCTTAAGTATCAAGTCTCAAGTGTCGATGCATAGCAACATTGTAAGTGATTAATCTAATTAAATTTTGTTTCAACAAATAAGAAGGCGGCCTTGCACTACTTTTCTCAAAAACTATATATATGTTATGAAATGGATGGACACTTGTGCATGTATGTGACTACATTGTGGCATGGTTCTCACATTGAATTATAACATCAAGCATGACTCTCACACTTCATATAACTTGTAATCCTCTTTAATATACACCAACTCTTCCATGTATTGTCTATGTTGCTTGTGATGTGTTGTATGACTTGTGGTGTATGTATAACTTGTACACATTGTATAAGTACAATTATCATCATCACCAAATGACATATATAAAGGGTGTCAATCCTATTGCAATTCACACACCAATATATAAATGAAATCTCTACATTCTCATCTCTAGCTCTCTTCTCTTTTGTATCATCTTCTCTACTTGTTCTAGTAGTTCTTAGTTTATGTCTTCATACTTAAGTATCTAGCAAGTTCAACTTAAGTTCTAGTTGGCTTACAACATAGTTTACAACACGTTATCAACACGAGCTTGCTCTAACATTAAGGAGATCTTGAAGTTCAAGAAGGCTTGTTAAGGAGACAAAGCTAGGAAGGTATAACTTTTGTTATTTAAATACGTTCGATTTATTTCTATATTATCATGGTTGTTTCCTTTTATTACATACATCACTTCTATATGCATACTTTATTCATATACTATGCATTATAACGTCACCGATTGCGATAGTATGCTCTGTAGTTGTGTCTTGTACGATCTTCTACATCAGAAATCAAAAGTCAATGTGTAACATATAATTTTTATCTTAAAACTACAAACGATTAGTTATTGTTCTATTCTTGATTTTATAATACAAATAATGATATAAGTTTGAGTTGATAGTGGGTAAGAATTGTCCCCAGTAAAGCTAAACATTGAAAGGGAGACGGGTTATCCCGTTCGATGAGGCATGGTGTTAAGTAGACTATGTCTCGCCACCCAACCTGGAGGTTGTCCTACTAACTCATACGAATAGTACATTTTGTTTATTAATGAATCAAGTTGTGAACATATATTTAATCATATGTTATGTTTTTACATAAAAAAGGAAAAACTATTTTATATTAAATTTATTTTCAAAATATTATTTAACCATAGTTGAACTTGTTGTCTTATTATATTACCGACAAGAATTACTTGTTATGACAATTAGATACTATAATTTGTGAATAAAACATCTATACAAGACTATGTTGTGTTATACAAAATTTAAATCATTTGTCAATATCTCTTTAGATAATTGAAAAGTGAATATTTCACTTTATAAATATATAAATACCAAAAAAAAGTAATGCTCCAAAAGCTCAAAATGAGCGGTTGAGTCTTAAGCTACAAAATTTAATCAATCAAATATTAATTATAATTTTGCAATTTTAATTACTTCTATGTTGAAGCTATGTGTAAATATGACTGATGAGACAGTAAAAATAAAGTCATGTGGCCCGCCTCGATTTATTATGGCAACAAATATCGAGTGCGCATATCAATCCAATAAATATTAAGGATTGATTTCTTGTCTCATTGTAGCTGAGTAAAATAATGAGATATTATAAATATAATATTGTTCCCATGTGGCGGCCCTCGCCGCCCCGGGGTGATGTATTTACATGTACTCCTTGCCAGCTGGCCCAACTACACGTGTACGACACCTGCCCGTCCTACTCTGTCTCAAATTTCATATCTACTTGTGTATGTTAAGATATTCAGCGGAAGTCGTATTTTAAATGCAAATATTTTCATGAAATAATTAAACAAAACCTAATGTGGAAAAACCCTGTAAATTTCGAAGTAAACAATTGTACCATATAAAACTAAACATGTACAAGGTTATGTCGCTCCCCAGTTCCCAAAAGAGTCAAAATATAAAAATAATCACACGTACAAGTATTCCTCAAGGGTAGGCAATCAGAGGTAGTCGCCTAAAGTCTTGCCTTTACTTGTACTTGGATCTGCACTCAATCATCACAGAAGAAAATGGATGATGAGTCCGGTCAGTAAAATCCCAAAGAACTCCTTCGAGCATTCATATAAACAAGTGGAAGTCAATAAATACTGTTAAATAAATATGCAGAATGTAAACAGGCAACTGTAAGTATGGCATCGCATGCATAGATAACAACAAAGCTCAAATATGTGTGCCTGTTCCAGTCAGACTAAACCATACTTCGGGACTTCCTTCCGATCCCACTAGTGGGCGCACCCACTAGCTATCACCTAATCCCTCTCGGTGGCCGGCGTAGACCTACGATGCACCGACACATGTATCAGTTCCATAGCTCGGGTCGTTATCCACCGCGAACTCATGATACACATGCTATGGTCTAGAATGCATAGACACACAACAGAACATCCGGTGGGAGTAACTCAACCAACCGTCCAAAAGATGACAAGATAAGAATGTAAGTAAAAGCACGAAGAATACTGGAAATGAATGGAAAGACGAAACAAAATAAATACTCGAGAGTTTTCCCTTTGGGTTTTACAAACCTCACAACGCGCTCTACTACCCCGTAATCAATCCCCGAGTCCAAGTCTACTGAGTCCTTGGTCGCCAATTGATCACCATGCCAACCTATGTCCATTTATGAATAATTTAGGTTAACATGCTAATTTACAATAATTTTATAACATTTTTAGGCCAAATTGCCCATTTCACGCTTTTCTATGCAAAACCCCGCTAAAAGTCGCATCCGACATTCTCACGTATTTTCTTTTCATAGAATTTTGTTTATTTCTATTTATTTGATTGAAATATGTTTTTTCCAGAATTTTTCCAATTTTTCTGGAATTTTTCCAAATTCTCTTTCATTTTTCTTTTCTTTCTCCGTTTTTTTTAATTCCTGTTTTTGTTTGGGTCGAGTCGACCCAAACGGGTCGGACCCGACCCGACCCTGGACCAGAACAGGTCTAGGCTCGGCCCATGGGCCGATCTTGGCCTTTAGGCCCGGCCCAGTGGGGGGATGCACACGAGCGCGCGTGTGCATCTTCCTCATCTAATCGATCATCAATTTTTTTTCTCTGTTCTTCGGTGATGGGTTGGGGTTGCTCTCCACCCCAACCCCGGTGGAATACCACCTCGGCCATGGGGTTCGGCCACGGAGGCCAAACCCCCACTCTCTCCACTGCCGCCGAACACCCCACTCTCTCCACTGCCAACCACCCAAACAACAACAACCACAACGGGGACTCACCGCGATTTTGATGTCTCCACCTCCTCTTCTCCTTCCCGACTCGTTCTTCCCTCTCCTCCTCCGGTTCCTTCTTCCCTCTCTCGGCCTCCCGATCATCTGTGTGTGTGTGTGTTAACAGCATGTGCGTGAGTGTGTGCGTGTGCGATGTAAGTGGGTAGGTGGGGTCTGGACATGTGGTGTGGGTAAATGGGACATATGTTGTTGTGGTTTTGACAAGTGTCATGTTGTTAGGTGTGTTGACACCTAATCGTGACACATCTGGGACACTCGCCCATTTTTCGGGCGTTTCGACGCTTGATATACTCGTATCGTCGCGTCACTTGCTGCCTAATACCCATTCCATATTAGTTTCTTTGCGAATTTTTATACAATTTATGTGTTTTAGTTTCCCCGATCTAATATTTGGTCCCGTCAACTACCCGGTACCCGCGTCGCCACGCATATCGAGACGAATACCGTTCACACACCCTCTCGCATATTATTTTGCAACATACACACATGTGATGTATTTAAATAAATTACACCACAAATAAGCAACTAACACACCATAATGATCCATACCTAAGTTCCCGTGTGTCTTAGCCTACCTCGGCGTCCACGTGGGTTCGAGCTGGCGTCCACGTCTCTAAATAAAAATAATAGGCCGTTACAGTTCTTCCCAACTAAATCAAATTTTGTCCCGAAATTTATCTGTAACTAAAGTCTCATACCAGAGAATAGTTAGAGAATAGTTGAGGGTATCACGTCCTCATTGTCGACTCGAGCTCCCAGGTAAGTCCTTCTGTCTTATGATGCTGCCAACGAACTAGGACCTTTGCAAGTTCCTTGTTTCGAGGAATCTGTACTCGACGATCGACAATCTATATCGGTCTCTTCTCATAAGTCACGTCAGGCTGTATCTCCACCTATCCCAACTCAATCGTCGGTCTCGGCCCTGACTTAGCGAGTCTTAACATGGAAATGTGAAAGATCGGATGAACTCTCGCTAACTCGGTAGGTAGCTCTAACCGATATGCAACAGGGCCTACTCTCTGTGCAATTCGGTACGACCCAATGTATCTCGGCGCTAGTTTCCCCTTAATGCCAAATCGTTGTTGACCTTTCAAAGGCGAAACCTTCAAATACACCATATCGCCCTCGTTATAGCTCATACCATCGCGATACCTATCCGCGTATTTCTTTTGTCTATCATGTGCAGCTCGCAGTTTCTGACGAATTTGTCGAATCTTCTCTGTGTGATCAACAACTATCTCAGGCCCTACTGTCACTATATATTCTTGTTCTGCCCAACATGCAGGTGATCTATAGGGTCTCCCATACAGTGTCTCAAATGGTGGCATACTAATGCTTGCCTGATAGCTGTTATTGTATGCAAACTCACACAAAGGCAGATAGTCCTCCCACAAACCCCCAAACTGTAATATGCATGCCCTGAGCATATCCTCCAAAATCTGAATTAGCTGCTCTGACTGTCCATCAGTCTGAGGATGATAAGCTGTACTAAACTGCAACCTAGTGCCAAATTATTCTTGCATTGCCTCCCATAGTTTTCGAGGTCAATCTGGGATCTCTGTCTGACACAATGGAAGTTGGCACCCCATGAAGTCTAATAATCTCCCGCTCAAACAATACGCTCAGCTAGGGAAACGTGTATTTCATCGAGATTGGAATGAAGTGAACCGACTTTGTCAATCTATCAATCACTACCCAAACTGCATCGTGACGTTTTGATGTCCGCGCCAACCCACTAACAAAATCCATAGTAATATGTTCTCACCATTGTGGAATGGGCAACGACTGTAATAATCCACCAGGTCGTTTGTGTTCAGCCTTCACCTTTTGGCAAATGCAACAACTCCTAACGTACGCACCTGCGTCAGCCTTCATCCCTGACCACTAGAATAGTCGTTTCAAATCATGGTACATTTTGATCCGAAGAGGATGAACTGTGTAACGAGACCGATGTGCTTCCTATAGTATCCCGTTCTGTATCTCCTGATCCGCAGGTATCCACAATCTCCCTCGGTACCTCAAACACCGATCTGTGGTTTCTGCCCAATCAGTGCATTCTAGATTCCATGACAGACCACTGACCTGCTCATAGAGCCCATCAGCCTTCTGACAATCGGCAACCCGTTCAAGTGATACGGTCGGTATCCTCAACTGACAACAAATGTGATGATCCGTTATAGTCGACAACTCAGCCATACACATAACTGATGCTGCCTGTAATAAGCCATGCTCATGTGTCATCATCTCCTGTAGAACACTCCGACTGTCGAGTCCACTCCTGCTCAATGCATCTGCTACGACGTTCGCTTTGCCAGGATGATACTCAATAGTGAAGTCGTAGTCCTTCAGCAACTCAAGCCATCTCCGCTGACGCGTATTCAGCTCATTTTGAGTGAAAATGTACCGTAAACACTGGTGATTTGTATATAACACGTAGAAAACGAATCGCACTCCATAAAGATAGTGCCTCCAAGCCTTCAATGCAAAGATGATCGCTGCAAGCTCCAGGTCGTGCACTGGATAATTCCTCTCGTGGGGTCTCAACCGTTTGGAAAGATAGGCAACTGGTCTACCATCCTGCATCAATACACATCCAAAACCAATGCCCGACGCATCTGTATATACTTTCAAGGTCTTTCCCTGCTCCAGCAATGTTAATACTGGTGCAGATGTCAACCTCTGCTTCAATTCACAAAAAACCTGCTTACACTCCTCTAACCACTCAAATCTGACATCTTTCTTAGTCAGTCTCGTCATCGGCGCTGCAATCGAGAAAAAATTCTGCACAAATTGCCAGTAGAATCCGATGCATCAAGTCCATGAAAATCGCTGGAGCGTTCGTCAGTCCAAACGTCATAACGGTGAACTCAAATAATCTGTATCTCGTGTTGAATGCGGTTTTTGAAATATCCTCTTCTCGAATCCTCAACTGGTGATAACCTGAACTTAGGTCAATCTTCGAGAAAAATCTGGCACCCGTCAGCTGATCAAACAAATCATCAATCCTAGGAAGTGGGTAACGGTTCTTCACAGTAACCTGATTCAACTTCTTGTAGTCGATGCACATCCTCATCGTACTATCTTTCTTCTTCACAAACAGTACTGGAGCTCCCCAAGGTGACATACTAGGGTGAATGAAACCCTTCTCCAACAGCTCATCCAATTGTCGTCTCACCTCCTCCTGCTCCGCTGGTGCCATCCGGTAAGGTTGACTGGTAATCGGTTGCGTCTTTGGTATCAGCTCGATCATGAACTCAACGGCTTGTGGCGGTGGCAATGTGACGACCCCAAATTCCAAGGCAAATCGGGTACCGCCACGTCGCCAAACAAGTCGCCAAGCATGCCACGTCACCGCACACTTATTTTGACTGTCCGCGACCTAAACCCTTGTACGTAACTTATTCGCCTTTAATTTAGTAATTATGAATATTTTATGAATTATCAAGTTATTCATGATTTAGTAATTTAATATAAATCATACATTGATGCGGAAGTCTTAAGGCATACATATATCGTAAAAGTGAAAGGTTTGCATTTTTATGAATACAGTGTGGAAACTTGGCATTAGATACCATGTATATCAAAAGCGACAAAAGTATAAAAGGTGAGCATATACATGTATCGGGTATATAAGTCCTCCCAAAATATCATAAAGTAGTTAATAGATACATACAACTACCTACGCAAAAAGTGGCAGCTTCTTCCTACTTAGGCGTAGTCGCTTAAGACTCCTTTGCCTCGGCTCGTCGCAGGATCTGCGATTTGTCACCAAAAAACAATGACAAATCCCAGGTGAGTAAATCCCAGAGAACGTTAGCTAATATTCACGAATTCCAATAAAATGGCTACAATTCATGCAATTTAAATAAAGGATAAGAATAAAATAATCGCATGAAAATAAGTCGTTAAGAAATCAAATTTGGACACGAGTGTAGCGTGACAGAAAACCCTGGTCGACATCCGAGAATCTTCGTAGCTAAACCGAGAGAAACCATTGACGACCACATCTCCAAACATCTCACGGTCGAATGAGAGGAACCATTGAACGGAAGACCCCCGTCCAAACATCTCTCGAGAGGAACCATTGACGTAGACTTAGGTCTTCGTTAAACATCTCTCAACCTACGGGTTTCCCGAGAATAGTCACCGCGTAGCCCTATCATGGCCAATTACTTGAACAGCGCGGGGTAGCTAGCCCCGGGGTGTGACTCCGTGCCATGCCGACCCCGTCGACAAACACACATACACACGTGGGAGTAGATGAACAGTAAATGAACAACAATGGAAAACACAATGAAATAATTTAGAATGCAAAATAAAGCAAGTGCATGAATTGAATTTTAACTAAATTTCTCGTGGGTTTACTTACCTCGAACAAATTGTAAAATGCTTTCGAAACGCCCCGCACTCTCCTCGAGATGCGTACCCGACACCCGACTATAATAGCCTAAGTCCCTGGTGTCCAATTATACATTTTTTATCATTTTAAAGTTTCATTAAATGAATTATAATGTGATACCAAAATTTGAGATAATACTTTTATTCCAAAAAGTATAATATTTTGCACACTTATCAAACCATACCGGAGGATCGATTGTTCCGACAACGCGCCACATAGCGCCCACAGCGCGCGACGCCGCGCGCCGCCACTTCGCTGTCGCGCGCCGCGCATTCTTTCGCGAGTCGTCGTCGCCGTCGCTAAATCGCTGCCGCCGCGTCATCGGCGCCTCGTCTGCTTCGTCTTTTGCCGCTCGCCGCCTGTTCGCTTGCGCTGCCTGCTTTCCCGCGCTTTCTCGCACTGCTTGCGCTTCTCCCATCCACCGCATTGGAGTTGTTACGGCAGGCCATTGTTGTTGCCCTTGGTGTCGCCTCTCTCTCGCCGCCGCTGCTGCTGCTCCACTCAAGCTGATGCAATCTTTGGTCCGCGTCCGTTGCACCGCGCAGGAGCTCTCACCGCCGTCTCCTTCTCTTATTGTCTCTCTCCCTTCTATCTCTTTCTCTCTCTTCCAGTTGCTCTCTCTCTCTCTTTTCCGTTTTTAAACAAAAACAATTTTATTTATTTATTTATTTTTATTTATTTAGGAGAAAAAGACAAAATAGCATGATAAGGGATGGGTTGATTTGATGTTTGATGTGATGTGTGATGTGATTTGACGACTCAAACCCATACCACCCCGTACGCATGCGTTACACGCACTCCGCGACGTTGCACACTCTTGTCACTACACGCACACAACGCGAATAAGCGAAATTCTTAATTAACGTGGCGCGAACTATTAGAAATAGTAAAATAATTAAATATTCGCCACACAAAAATAACATATTTCCCGATTAGGCGTGTCACAGGCTTTTCCCACGACGTCCACGTGAGTCCGAGCTTATGATATTAATTTATAATTAACCGGTTAATCGAGATTAATGAAAGCGGGCCGTTACAATCTTCCCAACTAAGGGAAATTTCGTCCCGAAATTCAGATTTAATTCAATCTTTACCTTGAAACAAGTGGAGTATTGTCTTCGCACGGTGGAATCTCTCTCCGCAATGAGGCCCTTCAATGGAAAAACCTTCAAGTAGAGCAAATCATCCACTTCATAACTCAGCCTGTTGCGGTATTTGTTTGCGTACATCTTTTGTCTGTCTTAAGCAGCCGTAACCACTGAAGAATCAGCAAAATTTTCTTCGTGCGATCTACAACAATCTCAGACCTAATGGCAGCTACATTCTCGGGCTCTGCCCAGCAAGCTGGTGATCTGCATAGTCTCCCGTATAGCGCCTCGAATTGTGGCATCTCAATTCTCGCTTAATAGCTATTGCTGTAGGTAAACTCACCAATCCTCCAAACTGTAGCACACAGGCTCTGAGCATGTCTTCAAGGATTCGAATAAGTCACTCAGACTTCCCGTCAGTCTGCGAATGAAAACCCGCGCCGAACCGCAATCTGGTACCATACTGTTCCTGTATGGCCTGCCAAAGTTGTGAAATAAGTCGACTGTCTCTATCTGACACTATAAATACCGGCACTCCGTGCAGTATGATGATTGCTCGCCCGAAGAGCATGCTCAGCGGTGGAAAACTACGTTTCATGGAGATTGGAATAAAATGCACTAATTTCGCCAGTCGATAAAAAACAACTACCCAAATGGCATCGTGCTTGCGCAAAGTCGTCGGCAACCCACTGACGAAGTCCGTAATGATTTGTTCTCATTTCCACTGTGGGATAGGCAGTGGCCAGAATAGTCCTCCAGGCTTCCTGTGCTCAGCCTTAACCGGCTGACACACCTCACAACTCCTCACATACTGGCTGACATCTGCCTCCATCCCTAACTACCAAAATAATCGTCGCATATCATGCTACATTTTGGTCCCACTTGGATGCACTGTGTGAGCTTCCTGAAAAATTCGAACGTGTTACCCTGCCACTGCCAGAACCCACAATCTATTTGGGTGTAGTAACCACTCATCAACGGACTCGCGCCAATCTGATAACCTAGACTCTGTGTCACGTCCATGAACCTCTGATACATCACATCAGCTCTCTGACATTTCAAGACGCCTGGAATAGATATTGTCGGTCCTCGCGTCTACCCGCAAATATGCGCATCTGCGGTATTTGGAACCTCTGACATACGCATAGCTGTTGTGATGCGTTGGACAGCTCCTCACATGAGTCCCCAACTGAGCGATAAATAAGTTATCACTTCACCCCCGCATCGCATACGCATCTCAATCCGGTGTCACAAGCATCGTAAGAATAGTCAAGTCCTTGGTCGGCTCGGGCAACGCCAATAACGGTGCAGAAGTCAACTTCTTCATCGACTCGGTGAAGGCAGCTTCACATTCACTAGGTCAATGGGAGATCACAACCTTCTTGGTCAATCAAGTCATCGGCGCTGCGATTTTTGTAGAAGTCTCGCACAAAGCGTCGATGATATCCTGCCAATCCTAATAGCTCATGATGTCTGACGCGCACTCTGGTGTAGGTCAGTCAATGACATCGTGAATCTTACTCGTGTCGCTGATCACGTGTCTCAAGGGCTTCACCTCCGAATGCCAAAATTCGCACTTACTGGACTTGGCGTACAATTTGCGCTCCCTCAATCTCCAGTCGGAGTCCTCGAATAAAATCATGGACCTGAAGTCGCTCGGTTCCAGCTATGTCCATAGCAAGGTACGCAGGTGCGTGAATCTCTCCATGTTTTACGCCACCGTCCGGCCATCATGTCTCAGCGTCAAGAACTTATCTCTCGATCTCAGTTGAATCTCGATCGGCATATATAGATCATTGAGAATTTCTTAAACTTTGCTCAAGTACTCGGCTCTCTGTGGGTGGCTGTGTGGGCGATTCACAGTTCTGCGGCATCTCCCCTGAGCATGAATTTGAAAATCCTATCTCGTATGCTATTGTAAATTCTCGAAAGTCCGTGACGTTTCTCATGTGACCGGGTCCAATTTCCAGCTACCTCTGAGTCTCTGCCTTTATGATAATAGCCTGACTGAACATGAACGAACTCCTTGATCAACTTCATCTCAGTTGATAAAAAGGTCTCGAATGTGATCCTCGAGGGTGGAATCAGCGTCTATGCCACGGTTGGCGTAGTCAATTGTGCAGTGACTGCTGGCAGTATCTCGGTAGTAGTGGTCGTGAGCGAGGTCACCGGAACAGTCGGGGCAACAATTGTCTGCTCTACAGTAGTGATGGCGGCGAGTGTGGCAGGGGTTGTATTGTCGCTGCATGCGTTCGAAGTAATCGAGGAATCTCCTCGAGCTGTAGGCTATGAAGTGCGACCGTGCCGTGTAAGGTATGATCCGAGTTGGCAGGTGTCGAGCCGTTCATCTAGCCTCCATCATCCGTATGAAGAACTGGTCGTCCATCAATGTCGAATTTGTAAATCGCGAACGTCCGTATCGACCTCGTATACGCATATATACTATTACACATCAAAATATATAACGTATAAGCCTTAACACTTCCCATCCCATGTTCGCTTCCCAACTAAAGTTCTAAGTTAGGATCTTCGGGTTTCCACATCTAATGTGTGTTGTTAAGTTTTATTCAGTTTCATTATACTTTTCCCCTAAGTTCGTCTGAACCTAAGCTCTGATACCAACTGTAGCGGTGCCGGTTTGCCTCGGAAATTGGGGCCGCTACAGGCAATCTGGGTAAATCATCTGAGAATACATCAACAAAATCCCTAACCACCGGAACATCCTCAATTCGTACCCCTGTTCGAACCTCCGGCTCAACTATCGTTGCAAACGCCTCCATCTCCTGCGTTGTAGCTAGTCGACCTCTCGTGATGGGTAAGTTTGTTGCCGATCCAATTAATACGAACTCCGGTATTCCAGGAATATGAAACTATATCCTCTTGCCGTAACAATCTATCCGTGCATGATTGGATGCTAACCAATCCATCCCGAGCAATGTGTCAAACTCTAAGTACTTCAATACTCGAATATCTGCTGGTAGCTGATGTCCATCTACCTCTATCATCACGTCTCGACATATTCGGTTAGGGTTTATCTTATCCCCAGCAGCCGTACTGAGGACAAGATGTGGCTCTAGAGTTTGTGTAATTAACCCTAACAATCCAACAACACGCCCAGCAAGAAACGATAAAGTACTACCTGAATCAAGCATAGCACGCATGTGGCGACCAAATATAAGTAATGTACCTTCAACGAGTTGCCTAGTTGCCCCACTATCTGGCTGTGCTACCGCATGCACTTTATATCTGGCTTGGTCTGACGCTAGCCGTGGCGATGGTGGTGTCCGACAGTCAACCCTCACGTGTCCCCTCTGCCTACACCGATGACATCTAGGGCTCTCCAGTCTACCCGTCTGTTCGTCTCCATATTTCATACCCTAACCCCTGTCTACCCGACCCCTGTCATGTCCCTCTGATCTCGACCCTAACGGTACTCCTGTGGCTGTGACCTCTCCTGATCCACTGATGCTGAGGTGATGGCATGAACTGACTGTGGCTCCTCATACGGAATCCGATCGCCTCTAAAATCGTCTCGGCTCACATCTATCATCTCTTCGACCTCTATCTGGACGCTCTATCGATCTTTTCTGCCTCTGAGTGGACCCAAAACCCTACCCTGACTGTACCTCCCTGCCACTCAAACGTCTGACAGCCCTCTGCAGTATATACGTCTCATGAGTCAATGCCCCGTCAAAGATCTCCTGCAATGTCGTGGCTCCGACCGAGACAACTGCTGATGCAATCCTGTCATCAACCTCTCTGGTGAAAAAATAAATCTGCAACCGCTCTGTCTCGGCAACATCTAGAGAGAACTGAAGCAAATGTCGGAACCTCTCCATATACTGCATAAAAGTCTGATTCCCCTATCGCAGGGCCAAGAACTCCTCCCTCAGTCTCAACCTAACCTCCATCGGTATGTACTGATCATAGAATAACTCTCTAAACTCAGCTCATGTCGTCGGCTCCGGATGAGCATCCATATATGTCATCCAACAGATTGTCGCATTCCCTCTCAAACAGGCCCCCGAAAGTCGCGCCTGTACTGTCTCATCATTCCTCATTAGCTTATGAAAATGCTGATGGGACACTATCCATCTCCCTGCAGCATTGGGTTCACCGCTGCCGTAAAAGAATCCAGGCTGGAACTTCAGAAACTCTCTCAATAACTTCACCTCTGGCGCCACAACGAATGCTGATGTCGAAGGAGTATTAGCAGCGAGGGTGGCGGTAACTTGGTCTGTCGTCGTGTGTGGAGGCGCAATAGTCGACGTCCCCAAAGGAATAACTGTGGTAGCTGTATCCGTGGGTGCCTCTGCCGCTCCCTTGAACTGGTGTTTGTGGTATCCCCTGAATATCAGATGTCTCCGCCGGTGCAGTCATACCTACAGGCTCTCTAGCTGAAGTGAGTGACGCCAGTACCGTGGTCTATTCGCATAATAGCCGTAATACCTCAGCCATCTGTGTCTCCTGGGCCGAGAGTCTATCCTCCACACTCGCCCTAATCAGGACATCCCTCGTCGCATCGCTAATCAGTACAGTCTCAAATGGTGCACTAGACTGTCCGTCCATAATCTGCATCGAGAACGTGCTCCGGATCAGTCTCGAGGTATATACGTATATCATATAGTAACATGAAAATATAACATATATATAAATTCTAACTCTACCCGCCTCACATCACTTCCCAACTAAAGTTCTAAGGCAATTACATCTGGTTTCCACATCTAAATTCATTAATTAAGTTTCATTGACTTATGACTTCTTGTAACCGGGCTCTGATACCAACTGTGGCGGCCCTCGAATCCCCGAGGTAACGTGTCTCAATGTACTCCTTGCCAGCTGGCCCAACTACACGTGTACGACACCTGGCCGCCCTACTCTGTCTCAAATTTCATATTTACTTGTGTATGTTAAGATATTCAGCGGAAGTCATATTTTAAATGCAAATATTTTCATGAAATAATTAAACAAAAACTAATGTGGAAAAACCCTGTAAGTTTCGAAGTAAACAGTTGTACCATATAAAACTAAACATGTACAAGGTTATGTCACTCCCAGCTCCCAAAAGAATCAAAATATCAAAATAATCATACGTACAAGTACTCCTTAAGGGTAGACAATCAGAGGTGGTCGCCTAAAGTCTTGCCTTTACTTGTACTCGGATCTGCACTCAATCATCACAGAAGAAAATGGATGACGAGTCCGGTCAGTAAAATCCCAATGAACTCCTCCGAGCATTCATATAAACAAGTGGAAGTCAATAAATACTGTTAAATAAACATGCAGAATTTAAACAGACAACTGTAAGTAGGGCATCACATGCATAGATAACAATAAAGCTCAAATATGTGTGCCGGTTCCAGTCAGACTAAACCATACTTCGGGATTTCCTTCTAGGATCCCACTAGTGGGCGCACCCAACTAGCTATCACCTAATCCCTCTCGGTGGCCTGCGTAGACCTACGATGCACCGACACATGTATCAGTTCCATAGCTCGGGTCGTTATCCACCGAGAACTCCTGATACACATGCTATGGTCTAGAATGCATAGACACACAATAGAACATCCGATGGGAGTAACTCAACCAACCGTCCAAAAGATGACAAGATAAGAATGTAAGTAAAAGCACGAAGAATACTAGAAATGAATGGAAAGATGAAACAAAATAAATATTCGAGAGTTTTCCCTCTGGGTTTTACAAACCTCACAACGCGCTCCACTACCCCGTAATCAATCCCCGGGTCCAAGTCTACTGAGTCATTGGTCGCCAATTGATCACCGTGTCAACCTATGTCCATTTATGAATAATTTAGGTTAGCATGCTAATTTACAATAATTTTATAACATTTTTAGGCCAAATTGCTCATTTCATGTTTTTCGAGGCAAAACCCCGCAAAAAAGTCGCGTCCGACATTCTCACGTATTTTCTTTTCATAGAATTTTATCAATTTCTATTTATTTAATTGAAATATATATTTTTTCAGATTTTTCCAATTTTTTTGGAATTTTCTCAAATTTTCTTTCATTTTTCTTTTCTTTTTCTCTGTTTTTTTAATTCCTATTTTGGTTTGGGTTGGGTCGACCCAAACGGGTCGGACCCGACCCGGCCCTGGACCAAAACAGGTCCAGGCTCGCCCCGTTCTGGGTAGGGCTGGCAAAAATTCGGGAACGGACATAAACGGGACTGAACACCCATTTTTAAAATTATTAAATTTGGTGCCCGGACCCGGTCCCGTTTTTGAAATGGGCAAATTTTTTTTGTCCAGTCGGGACCTGTTTTATCCGCTTTTTATTGTTAAAAATCTACAACAACAACCTTCGCGAATTCAAACACAATCAAAAACATCATCAGCAGCAGCATATAACCAAATCCAAGAACATCAAATAAATCGCAGACTTGGATACTGAAATCACCGCCCATGGAGACAATTAGGCGACTCGTCCGCCGAGGAATTGCTTGGCGCTGTCGAGCCGGTGGGAGAAATGGGAGCCGAAGTGGTGGAGGAGGAGCCGGCGACGCCCTACTTCACATCAGTCGACTCAATGAAATCAACAACACTGATCGATCGAAACTGCAATTCAATCTCAACAGACCTCCGGATCGACCGATTTCATCGCTAATGAGGTCGATCGGATCCCGCAAGACGAATCCCTCTCTCTCTGCGCGGATTTCGCTAGTCGGCGCGGTATGCACTTTGTCTAGGTCCGGTGATGCTCACTACGAGGTCCGTCGATCCGCCGCTAGGGTTGGGGTTCCGGATGTTTCAGGCTTGGATGATGAATCTCTCGAGCTCGGAGTGGTTTGGAACCATGGTGAGGCCCTAGCGAGCGAGCCGACGACGAAGAGTATTGCGAAGAGGAGTGGCAGATCGAGTCGTCGTGAGAGAGAGAGAGCGTGAGAGTCTGAGACTGAGAGAGAGCGTGAGCGTGAGAGTGAGAGGTGAGATTTGAGTGTGCTGTGTGCGTGAGTCGAGTGAGCGAGGCAAGTGATCATACACAGTGTGAAGGGTGAACCAGCCGAGGCGGTGAGAGTGAAATTAGCTTTAGGGTACCCTTTTTTAACAGTGAAATTACCTATATGCCCTTCAAATTAATCATAAACGGGTACCGGTTTTTTTTTAAATTTTGCCCAGACCCGGTCCCGTATTTTTAAACGGACATAAAATATTATCCGAACCCGTATGTTTGTCAAAAAAATATTGCCTGGTCCCGTTTAAAACGGGACTGGACAAAACGACCCAAACGGACCGGGCACATTTTGCCAGCCCTAGTTCTGGGCCCGGCCCAGTGGGGGATGCATGCGCACGCACGTGTGCATCTTTCTCATCTGATCGATCATCAATTTTTTTTTCTATGTTCTTCCGGTGATGGGTTGGGGTTGCTCTCCACCCCAACCCCGATGGAATACCACCTCGGCCATAGGGTTCGGCCATAGAGGCCAAACCTCCACTCTCTCCACTGCCGCCGAACACCCCACTCTTTCCACTGCCAACCGCCCAAACAACAACAACCACACGGGGACTTACCGCGATTTTGATGTCTCCACCTCCTCTTCTCCTTCCCGGCGCGTTCCTCCCTCTCCTCCTCCGATTCCTTCTTCCCTCTCTCGACCTCTCGATCGTCCGTGTGTGTGTTAACAGTGTGTGCGTGTGTGTGTGTGTGTGTGTGTGTGTGTGTGTGTGTGTGTGTGTGTGTGTGTGCGCGCGATGTAAGTGGGTAGGTGGGGTATGGACACGTGGTGTAGGTAAATGGGACAGATGTTGCTGTGGTTTTGACAAGTGTCATGTTGTTAGGTGTGTTGACACCTAATTGTGACACAACTTGGACACTCGCCCATTTTTCGGGCGTTTCGACGCCAGATTTCGCGTCCGAACCGTGATATACGCGTACTGCAGCATCACTTGCCGCCTAATACCCATTCCATATTAGTTTCTTTGCGAATTTTTATATAATTTGTGTGTTTTAGTTTCCCCGACCTAATATTCGGTCCCGTCAACTACACGGTACCCGCGTCGCCACACATGTCGAAGAGAATACCGTTCACACACCCTCACACATATTATTTTGCAACATACACACATGTGATGTAATTAAATAAATTACACCACAAATAAGCAACTAACACACCATAACCATCCATACCTAAGTTCCCGTGTGTCTTAGCCTACCGCGGCATCCACGTGGATCCGAGCTGGCATCCACATCTGTAGATAAAAACAATGGGTCGTTACATCCCATCAAATTAGTTCAGCTTCAAATTAAGAAGCACATGTTGCATATAATGATCATGATCGCAATAATAAATTTATAGACGTGGAAAAGGTGAAATATCAGGTAAATGTCATATTGACAATTCAACCAAAAATTGAAACAAAAGTGGTGCACCATTACAAAGGGTAAATAATTATTGATAATGAGCACTCATAATTGTGACATTTTATGGTAATATATGAAAGGTTATTTTGCCTAAATATTGTCATATATACCCGAATATTTTTGTGACATTTACCATGCCTTCAAAATCAATGACAAAATATTATGAATTTTATCATTGAAAATGGCTCGATAAAACATGCACATCGAGATGTGTTTAAATCGTGACCTAAATATGGGCGATGAGTTTATGTATTGTTTATCGTGCTACATGCATATACATATAATATAAAAGTGAATATTTCTCGAATTCGGACTTAGCGGAGGCTAATGTTCAGGCAATATCTAGTACAAAATTTTTATTGTTAATGTCTTGTTCAGAAGAAGTCTACTCAGAATAATAGAAAATTTATCTATATTAATATGATTTAATCTGAGTATAATATTCCCCGCTTTAACTTTGAAATATATAAGGCACATTAAAATGAATGTCGTCATAAATCGAATGACATTCATAATGTGGAAAGATCTATTTGATTATCCATAATCATCAATAATGCGAAAATATAGTAAATTCGCACGGACATCCTTTATCGAACTGGGTTTTTTTATCAGCCGGAGATTATCTCAAGGCAAATCAATATGAGACTTATATTGATTTAACTATCCATTAATTATATTATAAGATGTCTTGGATCCCTAATAGGGAATTTATTTATAGCAAGTTTTGCTAATTGTCACTTTGATGAAGCAGTTTTCCCACCATTAGGGGGAGATATAAACCAGTTCAAAAGGAATGACGTGAAATTGCTTGAAACATATCAAATTGCATTAAATTTGTTGTATTATGATCCATGTATAAATTAATATGAACTCGAAGTTCAAAGGATCATTCAGTAGCAACAAGTTATGAATCAATCACTTGATGCAAGTACTATATACAAAAAGAGTGACAATCATATGCTTCAACATTAAATCGTTCATATAGAAAACGATGTCCATGTGCAACAAAATGCACAAGATGTCTCACCCATGTGAACATGAGGGGAATAATCAAAATGAGTTATCGGTTAGTGTATTGCACTATTTTTCCCTTTGCTATGGTTTTATCCCGCTGGATTTTCTTTGCAAAGGTTTTTAATGAGGCAATTCTAACAGTATTAAAACTCTGTATCTAGATTCATTAGTGTATTGCATTCTTTTCCTTTCGCTATGGTTTTATTTCACTGGGTTTTCTAGCAATATTTTTAATGAAGCAATTCTAACATTATTATACTTCATATAAAATATAAATAAATAAATTATGAGAGCAATTAATGTACTCTTTTTCCTATACTAGATTTTTCCCACCGGGTTTTTCTTGTAGAGTTTTTATTGAGACATTTATATTATCTCTAAGTGTATCAATGTGTTGCACTCTTTTCCTTAGCTATGGTTTTCTCCTACTGGGTTTTCCTAGCAAGGTTTTTAATGAGGCAATCAACAAATATTATACTACAAAGCAATATTGTGACGACCCTAGTTCCCCACGACACTAGGCCTCGCCTGGCCTAAACCCACGTGGACTACATGACACGTGGCATGTATACTTTACGGGTCGTTACAAATATTATACTCTTTTTCTTGTTTTAGATTTTTTCCCATAGGGTTTTTTCTAGTAGAAGTTTAACTAGACACATTCTTTCAACAAGTGTCATCCAAGGGGGAGTGTTATGAAATGGATGGACACTTGTGCATGTATGTGACTACATTGTGGCATTGTTCTCACATTGAATTGTAACATCAAATATGACTCTCACACTTCATGTAACTTATAATCATCCTCTTCAATGTACATCAACTCTTCCATGTATTGTCTACGTTGCTTGTGATGTGTTGTATGACTTGTGGTGTATGTATAACTTGTACACATTGTATAAGTATAATTATCATCATCACCAAATGACCTATATAAAAGGTGTCAATCCTATTGTAATTCATACACTAATGTTTGAATGAAATGTCTACATTCTCATCTCTAGCTCTCTTCTCTCTTGTCTCATCTTCTCTACTTGTTCTAGTAGTTCTTAATTTATGTCTTCTATACTTAAGTCTCTAGCAAGTCCAACTTAAGTTATAGTTGGCTTACAACTTAGTTTACAACAAAAAATATATATATATATATATATCTATATAAATGTGCATGACTTGGTTAATTGGTTTGTTTAAATTCAATGCATGCTTAAACCTTAGGTATGTATAGACCTACATCTCTAAATTATTTATATTATTTAAATACATCAATAAATAATTTTATTTTTTTTAATTAACCACTCCTACATGCATGACATGAACCCATGTGGGCCATCCATGCCCATTCCGACCCACTAATCATGGGTCGGCGGGCCACGAGTTTTCCACATGTCATTATCAGAGTGGCCCGATTAAAGCCCCCTTAGGTGCTTATCTAGGGTCTTTCGGAGACCAAATTTGAAGTCAATGTGTTAATAATGAGGAGTTTATTATAAGATTGAGAGATAGAGAGAGAGAGAGAGAGAGAGAGAGAGAGATTTGGAAAATTGAAGCATAGACGTGATTGAGAAAGTGTAGTAGACCAATGAGAGAAGATATCTAGCGAGGGACAAGGCTTTGGGTGACCACTGCTCTCGTTTAATTGTCTCCTCTCTTTGATGGGCCTCATCTTCCTCCATTGCCTCTAATTCTCTCCGGAATATTCGCGGTTCAACCGTCGTTTCAGTTATATTCCAACCGTCTTCGATCCGGCCTACACCTCCAATTAATGATTCATGATGTGAAACTTCATAATTAATGAAGTATATACATAAGTGATGATCTTCCCTCGTCAATTAGTATCGAATTAAGCCTTTTGAGATAAAACCTCACATTTATGATTGAGTTGAAAGTAGTTAAGTTGGGAACAATATTGGTACTGTAAAGATCTACAATCTTGCAAAGAAGTGTCGCAGGCAGCTTTTGTAGCGATGATGTGACCACGAGCGAAAAATTAACATGATATCAGAGCTGACTATTCGGACATGTCGAGAAGACACACATTGCATAGATTTCATCCAAAGTGGAGTGTCGAAGATGTGCACCTCACACTTATAAATTAAAGGTGATTAATTTGAGACAAAATCAGCATTAGCGGATATCTGCATTGCAGATGATGTGACCTGAATATTAAAGAGCCAAAGCATCTATAATATTGACAGAGTTAGGGAGGTCATGGGTTCTACTCATGTTGAAACAAAGTCGAGTTTTAATTTTTGAAAAAGATCATGAATATTAAAAATAAATAAATATTTTTCAAATAAGAAATCACCTCAATTCTTTTGAAGCCTTTTTTTTTTGTAATGAGAATAGTTATAATTAGATCATCAATTATTCAATTTTCTAAAGTTCAATTTATGCTCGAGTGGTATCTACCTCTTTATTCAAACTTAAACCCCTAAATGCTTATGTGTCTATATATATACACCAAATCAGCGAGCCAACTGCTTGGTTAATTAAACAGATTGACCATTCTAACCTAATTTAATTTATAACTTAGCAAATATTTGAAGATTAAGGGAAGAAGTAACTTGAGATGTAGGTGAAGCTAGCCTTGAAATTAATCAATCTCATATAAGACAACCAACCTTCACGAAATGGTGGACCCTTCACTCCATATACATAGATTTTAGATCCATGTCTGTCGAGAAATCTAAACTAAGATTGCAAGGATCATGGGACTACATGCATGCACACATAACATGCAAGCCTTGGCACATACATGTAAAGATGGTGCATCATGTCAATGTGGGAGAAAAATTGCATTTTGTTTTTACTTACCTATATAAGCTATATTTCTACTAATATATATGTAGCTTATATATAATTCTCCATCGATAATAATGTCCAATCCTATCCACGATAGTACAACTGATCCTCACTACTTGACAAACTATCCTGATTTCGATTATAGATGCTACAATAAGATGGGTTTTGGGGTGCTGACACGTGGGCTCGTACAATTTGGAGAGTGGAGGATCATTAATGTAGCCTTTGTAGGTATCAATATATTGGTATTGGGGGATCAATGTAGGTATCATCAATCGTTATGGTAAAGTTCATTTTTATTGGGGATACGTGTCAACTCCTCATATATTTTACTCATTATATATATATATATAGTAATTAATTTTTGCAAGTAAAATCTCATGTTCTTAAACTTGAAAATTAACTTTATATACTTCTTCACTAAAAAAAAAAAAAAAAAAAAAAAAAAACCTTACTTCATCTATTTGAATTCTTAAGAGTTTGATGATATGTATTGAAGTCATTAATTGAATTAAGTTTTCAGATAATAGTCAATACATAAAGGTTTTTCTATGAGTCAATGAGCAAATTGGACCAATAATCATTAATATTGTTTATTAAAAAAAATATTTGAATCAATTTTAAAAAATTTGAGAAACAAATTATTATTTTTTTCTCTTCCAATAGGGGGTGAACATATATCATTGGATAGATTAATTAAGTGCATGTGTTTGATTAATAATGAAAAGTTTAGATATAAAGTTGCCTAACTTTTTTTTTTATATATTAAGAAGTGACCATAACATTTAGTTATTACATGCGACAAATTCTGAAAAAAGAGATCTCGATTATACCATATATATAGTTGCCTAACTTTAACTTAATTATTTATTAATATATGAAGTTCATTAAATTGTTCTACTTTCTTTTTATGGATCAAGATTTAATTTTTTCTATTCAACTCCACAATTAATGAATAGTTGTAGTAGAAATTAAGTACCTTTAATTAAACTAAGTTAATTAATATCACTAGAATATTTTTTATCAGATTTTAAAACTTTTATTAAATAGAGTGTTATTAAATGTTATGTAAAAATATGTTATATTTTAATTTTAAATACATGTATTACATAAATGTTTTTTAAAATTCATATTAAATAAGTGTTATTTAATAATATCTTTAATAGGAATTTTAAAACCTCTATTACATATTGAAATTATTCTAATGTATTAGTAGAAAATCTTTTCTCACTTGTTAACTTATAAAATGTAGTTGTAGCTTTTGTAATAATTGAAAAAGAATACAGTACTATAAGATACTTTTTTCTGTTAAAAGATAATATTACATTCATCGTAAAGTAGATTGATTTTAATCGCATTTCAAAATGGATCCTATACTTCATTAATTGGTCCCACAGTATAGGAATTTAATATATGTCATATCTCCTCAAGGAGCTAGTCAGATTAAACAAAATTAATTTTGTCTTTATTTTTCTGTCCTCAAATCATATTTTTTGTTCTTTAACTTTGAGTTATTTGTGCTTTTGGTATTTGAACTTTCATTAGTGTATATTGATTCTTGAACTTTTATTTTTGTAAATTTAGTCCCTAAACTTTTGAGTTTTTTAAGTTTTTGATCTTTGAACTTTGACTTTTTTATGTTTTTGAGATAAATTATTTTTTTTTAACTTTTGTTGATCGATTGTGAGTTTCGATTTAATAATATAAACCACTTTATTCTTCATGATTAGTCATGCATCACTTATACTGTGCCCACGTCGGCGGAATTTAACACTTTAAATGGTGTAAGAACTAAATGTAGATTTTTATGAAAGTTGAAAGACCATGTGTAATAATAAAAGTTCAAAGATCGAAAAAAAAAAAAAAAAAAAAAAAAAAAAAAAAAAAAAAAAAAAAACTAAGTTGAGACACTAAATAATAGGTTTTGCCTTTTTTTAAAAAAAATATTTACTGAGATTCTAATTTTTAAACCACGGCAAGTTTTTTCTTATTGTATGTACTACGTAAATTTGAACTTGTAATTTGGACTTTCTTTTTGAATATTTGAGAAAGCAAGAGTCCAACATGACATTCTTCTTTTTGGACATAAATTGACTGATGAAAATAACGTGCATTAATATGCCCACGTTAGATGCTAATTTTTGACGTACCACAAAAATTAAAGATAAGCGACGGCTGCGAAACCTATTGTTGGAGTTTTTGGTGAGATGGAATTTCGAACATTAAAACTTTTGTATTCTCTTGAGGTGCGAAGGATAAACAAGCCAACATTTTTTTATCACTTCATATAATTCAATTTTTGTTATACAACAGTTTCTACGTACATTAATGGTAGCTAGGTCTCATCAAGTAGTAGAATAGTTTTCTCTTAAAAGTAAATTTAAGAAACCCTTTTAAGCTGAATTAAACTCAACTTAATTAATTTTTTAAATCCCAAACACCTACTAATTTAAGTTGGAACCCAATTGGTAAATCTTATTTAATTAGCATTTTTGTATTGATAAATGTAGCAGTAGATCTAATGGTTGGACTAGTATGCGATTACTTTTATAAGATGTTGAAGGTTTAAGTCTCGATTAGTGCAAGTTTGAGAGTTTTAAAAAATTTGTAAATTTAGGTTATAAAAATTTGAATTAATAATCCAAAATTTTGTTGAATAATTGTACTAAGTTTATCTTAAAAAAAAAACTTTACTCTAGTCGTTAAAAAAATTACCATACATTTTATGTGCATTCTTTTATGCTTTTTTTTTTTAGTTTCTAAATTAATTAGCTTTAGGACTCCACCTAGGGTGAAAAAATTCGATGTCCGAGTCTGGACAACCCCTGCTATAAAGAAGTAAATTCATTGTCCAGACTCTGTCCGATTTTAAATTCGAACAAGACTAACTTGTCCATACCCGTTTTATTAAAAAAGGTTGTCGATTGTCCGGATTTGTCACAATCATGAAAACAACTTCTTATATTAAAAGCATATTCAAATATTAAAATACTTACACACATTATAATCTCATGTGATGTAATTTGAAAAAGTACCGCCAAATTTATATAATTAAATATTTAATGTTTAGAAACAATTATTCAAGTACAAAAATAAATAAAACTTAATTCATTTTACAATCGAAATATATCTTTAATTAATACATTAAATTTTATATGTATTAGAGTAGATTGATGTTTGTTAATCTATTTAATAAATAGTAAGTGTAATATACTCTTTTATCAAAGATGTTTTTAATTATATTTAAAATTCGAACGAGTGGGTCTGAGTTTACAAGGCCTTGTCCAGACCCAACCCGGTTTTAAATTCGGACAAGAGACTTTGTCCAGACCCCCCGAATTTATTAAAACATTGTACGAATTCTTTTCATTTCAAGCCGACAAAATCGGGCCGGCGAGTCTGACACTAAATTGTCAGCCCTAACTCCACCTTTAAAAAGGTTTGACTAGTCTGAAGTAGTCCATAGTCGAGCCCCTTTTTTTTTTGAAAAGAAAGGAACTACAACAATACTATGAGGTTCAAACTTTCGACCTCTAATTACCCAAGTAACTCCATAACAAATTAGTGAGACATCCACTTGGAGAAATCATATTAATGAGTAGTTTCTCCATCACACGCCAAGGTTTGAACCACATCAACCGTGGTCTCTCCATCATATATAAAGTGTGCTGATGATTATTTCACTAATCACTATTAATATCCTCGAAAGTTTGATGGACCCCTTTTGGTTGTGTCTCACTTGTGCATTTCATTCATAGCTTTCGTCTTTGTCTAGGACTATCACTTAAAATTTAAAGGAGGGATGAACATACGTGTCAAGCGTCTGCATCACATAAGTCTCATAAAACTTGGATAGAAAAGAAAAGGTAAAGAAACAATTGAAGAAACGTGTAGAATAGAAATCCACCGCATGAGAGCATGTAAAGTGATGAGATGTAAATTGTGTGGGTTCAAACAATTAAGGGTACATATATATTGTTTTTTTTTATTTTTGATTAATTATGGGCATTCAAACACTTTGTTTAACTAGTTCTATGAGCTCTGAGATTGCAGAAAGAAATCATCAGTGGCCCGATATTTAGGTATCGCAGGAAAACAAAATCAAGGTCATGCAAGCGCCTAACTCACACAACTTCGTATTCAACTTTACCATTAGACCACAACCGTTCGGGTTGAGTGCATATATATATTGTAGAAGAACATGCCCTACAAACTTAAGTCACGTAGTGGTCCTGCCTACATGAGAGAGTGAGACAGACAAACCAAACATGTATGGACCCTGGCTTAAGTGTGTGTTTTCAAAAAGAAATTATACATAGATGTAGATGTGGTTTGAGTGGAAAAGGTGTTAATTGCTTTGTGGTGATCTCAACCCCACATCTGATGCATAGTGGGAAGAGTGGATCAGATGATTTCTGAATAGGATTCCCACCACCCAAAAAAAACCCACAAATCAGATGTTGTAAGCCAAAAGTGCAGATAAGGATTACATGTGTATATATACAAGTCAATATCTACTATATTGGCCTCATTAATAATCCACAGGTTTAATTTTTTGTTGCGTAAAAATTATTCGGGCATTAAAATATGCATAAATTAATATTTATATCAGAGCCTCAGAATAATCATGCTTACTTAAATATCTTCCAATGTCAAAAAAAAAAAAAATTGTCATCATTAATATTCTAAACTTTGCATTTTACTCTATTGGTATGATGTATTAACTGTTGTTTGGAGGGATAACAAAAAAAAAAAAAAAAAAAAAAAGTGGTTGATAAAAATTGAGATTTTTTGTTATTTCTTCAAAAAATAAAAGTACATTGCATACATACAATGATACAAGACAACAAATACATACAATGATACAAGACAACAAATACATGAGAAAATGATATATTCAAAAGTGACCAAGAAAAGTAATATGACAAAAAAAAAAAAAAAAAAAAAAAAAAAACTAAGTAAAGTAGCTTTACTTTAATTGAACCATAAGGGGACTTGTTGATATGTTTGCCAAATGAACGTAAAACAAATATCAGAAAGGACATAAATAAGGGCATGTGCATAATGCTTCCTTTAGAAATTAATAATAACTATACAATGTGAAAGCAAATGATGTAAAAAAAAAGTGTTACATATGTGACAAAACCAAAGTGGGTTCAAAGAGAAATGGATTTTAATTAATAAGAGTAAGAAAAAGTGAATGTTATAGTTACTTTAAATGGAGAAACAAAGAGGACTGATGTTCATAGAGTCTGAGGTGTTGGTGTCTCTTAGTCTTAGCTGACCTTCCATTTTGTGCAAACCTTGATGGGTATGTTCAGAGGATAAGCACTTACCAGTATTGGCCAAGCATGGGACTCCCAAGTACTACAGCTTGTCAACATTTAACTGGCTCTTGAGACAAAGAGGAGAACTTTGTGTTATTATTATTATTATTATTTTTTCCTCTCTCAAACCTTTCAACACTACTTGTTCTTTTGTCAAAGACATTTTCAACTCTCACTCATTTGGTAACTTCACTAGTTCACTGTCAATACAGAGGAGAGAGAAGTATGGTTGAAGAAGAAATAAGAAATATAACTCCACAACAAATTCTTTGTTCCAAATTAATTAAAATCGAATTATACAGATCAAACTCTTCCATCCCGCTTTACATCAAAAAAAAAAATAAAATCGTCCATCCTGCTTGATTTAATGTAAATGACGACGTGCTTTCAAAATCCAATTTAGATAAAAAACTTCTAATTAAAGTTACGACTATGCACTACGAATCTCACAATCATCCAACCACTCACATATATATATATATATATATATATATCATTATAGAAATAATAATTCAAATAAATATGACCTTAATTAATTATAAGCAAAATCACTTATTTTCATTCAAAAGAAAAAAAAATTGCTCAAGTAGTCTCAATATAGAATTTGTAAGGTAGTAAAGTAATTAATATATATGTGGTAACTAAATAGCCGAGTGATCAAACCATGTTATCATTTACAAATTAATATGTTGGTTTGTTTGGTTGATTCTCATGAGATTATTCGAATCTAAGTAGGAAGGGTTCAGAAAAGATTTGGGCACTTGCAATTATTAAAAAAAAAAAAAATAAAACCCTAGTGAATTTCATTAATGGTTGGTATTGAGAATCCAGCATAACATGGGACCCGAAATCAAAAAAATAAAATTGGAGTGCATTGGGAAAAGGTGGTAATAAAGATTAAGGTCGGGCGTTGGTAGGACTAAAAGCATCAACAACAACACTTCCCTCCCCCCCTCTCTCCCTCCCTCCCTGCATTGCCAATCCTTGCAGTTTCAGAGACAAAAACTGCAACCAAAAAGATAGAAAACTGATCCCACCGTTCCTCTTTGCAGCCTCACTACACTCACACTACCTTACAAAACATTAATACCATACCCCCTAAACCCCAAATCAAACAATTTTTTCTCCACCCTTGTGTTCCCCACATGTTTTACATCTCGATATGGGTCAATGACATATATCCACACTAATTAATGTAATGTATATATATATATATCTTCTAAAACTAAACTTTCTAGCTATTTAATTAAAAAATCGCGCGTATTGATTTTTAAAATGTGTTTAGTCTTCCGATGATACATACTCAAGACGTATGACTACTTTTGCACGCCCGCATGCACGCTAATTAGATTAAAAATTAATGGGAGCACACCAAACATATATAACACATATATATTTTAGGCCTTTTAATTAGTCTCATGCACGCATAGACCACAAGTTAAGCAAGTGTGATTAGCCCAAGACCTAGGAGATTAAATATTGGGCCTAGCTAGTTAGAGTCTTTCGTCTTAGAGACATGCATTACATTAATTAACACACAAAAACAGATATGTAAAGAGTGGAAGACTTGAAAAGGGAGGCAGTTTTGGGGATTTGAGTTAGGAGAGAATATAATAAGGGATTAGTTTAAGAGCATGAGAGGAGTTCCAGCAATCCAGGCAATGGAAAGTAGTGTATAATAATGAACCAAGAAGACCCACATAGAGATTTAACATTTTAAACTATATGGGGCATCAAGGGGGGGCTTGTGATGATATTAAATTAAGCTAAAATTAATCATGATTTTGGAAAGTTGGGTTTTATTGAATTATTAAAAACATATATACTATAGAGGGAGTAGAGTGAATTAGTAGAGATGGGAAGGTGTGTAGCTTGGAAAGCATGCTTGGTGGAGGTGAGGATGACAAATATGAATGGGAGAGAATATGGGAGAGTGTGTCATGTATCTATATATATATATACAAGTAAAAAAAAAAATACTCCATGAAACAAAGTATGTAAAATAAAATGAAGTGTTTCCTAAGCTTCAAACAATTGTGTCTGTGGTCGAGTGAGGGAGAGCTGATTAGGGTGCATGGAGTTGTGGGGGTGACCAACCTTGTTTATTCTCTTATCATCATCAATGCTACGTATTGAGGATCATCTTGGACCCTATCTATAATTGACAAAAATGTTGTATTGGCATCAATTGAGACATCAAATTGAGTGGTTGTTTGGTACTTAGGAATATCCCACAATCAAGAAGCTATAGGGTTGAGTTTTGTGAGACTATTAAAAGTGGTTTTGAAATAGTCAATTTTGTTATAGTGTTGTCAAACCATACATCATTGAGAGTCAATAGAAACAGGCAACCTGTTTTATAAATAATAAATCTACTTGGACTAATGAGTCCGGACCCACATATGCGTTTTTAAAATTTTCACAAATATTTAAGGGGTATCAAAAGAATTTTACAAATAATTGTGTTTGTTTGTTTCATTAATTACTTGGGGATGACTTTGAAATTAAAAAAAAAACTTTTATGAATCACTCATCCACTAAATTTTAAATATTTTTATACTCTCTATGTTGTAGTATATAATTTCACATCGAAAATATAATAACTGATGGTGTGGTATATGAGTGGAATAGATTGGATCCTAGCGCACACAAGCCAATTGATTTTGTGCAAGATATGCTCCAACCCCATTTATATGTCTATAGACTCTATACCATAGCGGAATGATCATGAGCTCATCTTGAATACCTGGAATTATCAGGCCCATAGATTTTTATATTGATACCCTTATTTACAATTTAATTATCATTGATGCAAATTAATATGGTATACATATATATGGAATTAATACAATGCATTCAAAAGGGCCAATCTGATTTTGGGTCTTTGCATTAGATGTCATGTCACATATGATGAGATCGGTGCACCCCAACATGCTTGTGGTTTGGTGCTATAAATCAAAGGCAGTGGATAACTATAACATGTAGATTTTGTGAAAGGAGATGTGTATATACGTACTTTCAAGGTACATTCTACGTGTATTATGTACCATGGCCGTGCAACCACTGCTCATGAGTTTGCTAACTTATCTAAGTTACATCTTTATGGTCCTTCAATTCCCTTATCAATCAATTAACTCCACAAATGTTTTTTCTTTTTTTTCATAAGCCAATGATATTAAGTATTATATGATTTAGACTTAATGCTCTTCAACCCGAGGTTGTAATTAAGTTTTATGTACAAATAAATTTAGAATAAAAAACTTTATTTTAACAAACATATGTGCAAAAGACAGGTCTGAATGACCATCGAGTCTTAATGGAGATAAGTTGAATTTTTTTTTTTTTTTTTTTTTTTTTTTTTTTTTTTCTTATAGAAAAAAAGAAAAGAATTAATGAATGACTCCGAATACTATAGAGAGCCACTAAACAAATACTATTAATTTTATTTTATTTTTCTAATCTCTCGTCTTCTTCATTTTTTTTTTATAGGAAAAAAAAACCTTTTGCACCCACCAAAGTTTGAATCATGACCTTTTACTTTCAAATCTCATACCAAATCATTGAGTCACCCAATTGATTAATCTCTCGTCTTCTTCATAAGAGTCTAATAATTGTGATATCTAAAGTTATATATTTTATACACCAAAAATCCTCATGGATATGTATATGTATGAGAACCTCATTAATTTCGTTAACACCATCTTATCCAAATAGAAAAGTAGGATCCAAGTGCCAATAAATTAACAAATTAACCAAAAAAACTAACAAATTAAATGAATGAATACGTTATTAACTGAATCTATGATACATTCAACTGCAAACTAAGCTAAAAAAAATTGTTAATGAAAGACACATTAAGTACACATGCCCCAGCCATTATGTACATAATCAAAAAGCTATTTTTCTATTCAAATAAAAAGGCTACTTTTAAGCCTCACAACAAAACAAAAGCTACTTATATAAGATATGAAAAAAAAAAAAAAAATCTCTTTTATTACGAGTCCATGACGATGAGAAATCCCCGCCTCTTTTTAGAGACATTTTTGTCCTAATTGTAGCATCAATCACCAAGAATAATCTCATTCTTATTAAAGTTTAATGTACATACCTATTGGATCAGAATAAAGTCATAAAACTTAAGTGGACATTACTTAAATATATAATTTGACAACCAATAGTTCATCGTATCAAATTTTATATTTAATTTTAAATATATTATTCGTAGTCCGACTGACATATTTTTAATGAGAGGCCGAAAAAATCTGAACACCAAAAATTATATATATAAAAATTTAATTTTATAAAAAGAAAATAAAAGTTTTAAAAATATTTATAGTGGAACGATAAAAACATCACTTGCGAAAAGGTAAAAGTTTGACGAGATCGTAAGTTAGACTGCACTTTTAGTAAAAAAAAAAAAAAAAAAAAAAGGAGATATTGTTTGAGGATTATATGAAAAAATAAAATAAGAAGCGTGTGGGGTTAGGCGTGCTCCACATAGGCACGTGCCATTTGGTTTATTTAAAGGCATTAGGAGGCGCACTAAAAATGAGTCAAGCAATGCTGTAGTAGAACTACTAGTAGTAGCAGGAGCAGCAGTAGTTGTAGTAGTATTAGTGGATATTTGTATTGGTGCGCTTGAGAAAAACAGAGAGAAACAGAGAAAAACAGAGAGACTTGGTGTTTTTTGGTTGTGCTTTCTTTAACTGAGAACCCACCATTGTGAACACCACAAAATCACAATCCAGAGAGATGGAGAGAGATGAGGAAATGAATCAATCCAAATTCAAGCGGATTTGTGTGTTCTGTGGCAGCAGCCAAGGCAAGAAGAGCAGCTACCAAGATGCAGCTATTGAGCTAGGCAGAGAACTGGTACTACTGCCCCCTTTTTTTGTTAGCAACTTTTGTTTGATTTCTTAGATGGGTATTGGTTGGAATCGGTTAAAAGTTGGATTTCAGTGATGGGTTTTTGTTTGAAAGGCTTGTTTTCTCAAATTTTCTCAAATTGGTTTATGGGGTTTCAAGTGTTTGATTTCTCTTGAGTTTTTTTGTTTGTTGTTGTTGTGTTGCACTGTTCATTTTTTGGCAGTATGTGTGTGTGCTGTGTTTCTGTTCTTGCGTTTTGTAGACTTGTACGACCAATCTCTCTCTCTCTCTCTCTCTCTCTCTCTCTAGAAGTATCATATCATTTCATTCCCAGTTGCATTTGTGTTCTGACTTATTTGTTCATTCTTCTTACACACATTTTGCAAGTTTTTCAACTTTGATGGGGACTCCATTCAACATTTTTTGATACAGGTTTCAAGGAACATTGATTTGGTTTATGGGGGAGGGAGCATTGGCTTGATGGGTTTGGTCTCACAAGCTGTTCATGAAGGTGGACGCCATGTACTTGGGTGAGATTCTCAACAACAACAACAACAACAACAAAAATGTCACGAACTCTTCATATCAATTGATTAATTCAATTGGGCTTTTGGGTTTTGGTGTTAATCATCATCTCAGCTAATTTTGTCATGTTTCTGTCTCTCTGCAGAGTTATTCCCAAGACGCTCATGCCTCGAGAGGTATGTCTCTTCTCTAGAAAGTCATTAAGCTTTTCTCTCTTTCTTTGTTTTTTAATCAAACCACATAAACAAATCAAATGCGTGCCCCAAATGAAATTGGTGCCGTGGTAAATTTATCAAGAAAAAAAATCAAATGCGTGCCCCCAAATGAAATTGGTGCCGTGTAAATTTACCGAGAAAACAAATCAAATGCGTGCCCCAAATAAAATTGGTGCCGTGATAAATTTACTAAAGATGTGCTTGATGACTAATGAGTCAATCTTTCTCTCGGGTAATGTAATTGATGTCGTGGCAAAATTATTGAGATGTGTTTAAAGTGATTATTAATATGACAACTCTAAATATGTTGATTTCTCCTATATTATAGTTGAGCCCAAGTAAGAAGGGGCCTAAAAAGATTTGGACAACAATGTGTTTAATATGTGTGGTTTGGGTGTAAAGCAAACTTAAGGGGAATTTTGGTTGGTTCTCAAATTTTCTTGTTTTTCATGTTGAGGTTTGATGGGTTTATCCCCATTACACCACTTGGGCTTATGGGGTTTCTCCATTTTTCTTTCCTGACACATACTCTGCACATTTCCTTTTCTCTCTAGTTGGCTTTTGAAACTTTACTATTAATACAAACTATTCTTCCTTTTAGAGAGCTTTATTTATAACTTATTATTATCTCTCTCTCTCTACCCACCACTTCTAACACTATGTTCTTGTCTGCTTGTTGCAGTTCTATCATTTTCTGCCTTTCACTTTAAGTTTGGGAATCAGCTTTTATGGTCAAGAGTGTGTAATTATGTCTCTAATGGCATGCAAATTGCATAATAAGACCCTTAATGAGGATATTCAAACAAGTACTTAACATTATTTTTATCTTCAAAGTTTGTGTTGATCTCTTGAGTGTTTAACAAGTGGGGGCTCTCAGGATTAAGCACAACACATGACCTGCAACATCCATCATTGTTTCACTACACAAAACCCCATAAAAAGTTGTGTTGAAAAACTTTGCACAAATTGGCTCATTGACTCTTCTCTCACACACCCTTTTTTCTTACCTGCTTTACTTATCTTCTTCTGCTTTGTGTTTGTTTTTGTGTAATTTGTTTTGTTTCCTTGGCTTCATTGTGCAGATTACTGGTGAAACAGTGGGGGAAGTGAAGGCTGTTGCAGACATGCACCAAAGGAAAGCAGAGATGGCTAGGCAGTCTGATGCATTCATTGCCTTGCCTGGTTAGTATAATATACTAATCACTACAAACTTCAAAGCTCTAACACTCCTACTGAAGATTCTAAGTGTTTATCACTAAAGTGGCAGCAATCCTTACAAGTCCTAATTAGTTCCAACTTTGTGGTCAGTGTAACATGCATCCTTTTATGTTGCCTGAATAGAATGGTTTCAAATTAAGTCTCTGGCCTTTTCTGCATTGCAAACCACATACCAAATTAAGTACAAAGTAGAACCCTCTATAGAACTTTCATCAAATAATGATTTTATCTTTCACCTGGCACTAACAAGTTATGATGTTGACTCCCTATTAATGGAATGATTTGTTCTTGAATTCTGAAACTCTCTAGTTTAGAAAATGACATGACAAAATCAAACCAGTTGGTTCAACGAAGGAAGTGTTTCTAAATGAAGAATGAGAGAATGCTTGGAAAACTAAGCCACCCTTAACATGACTGATCTGTGATGGAAATTGAATTGTGGACAATTGGCTACCAAAGAAGCGAATTATCCCATTAGTTTCACAAATCACAAGTTAATATAATAACTTATGTTCCGGTTTGTGCTTCAGTTGATTGTTAAATTTAGATTATATACATGATGCAGGTGGATATGGGACTCTTGAAGAGCTACTTGAAGTAATAACTTGGGCTCAACTAGGCATACATGATAAACCTGTAAATCTGCTTGTTCTCTTCAAGTACATTTGGTTAGTTTCATAGTTAGTAGTAAGGGTTTAGAAATCATTTGGATTTAAACCTTTCGATTTCTTGTAGGTGGGATTGTTGAATGTAGATGGTTACTATAACTCATTGCTCTCTTTCATCGACAAGGCTGTCGAGGAAGGCTTCATTAGTCCAAATGCTCGCCATATCATTATATCTGCTCCCACGGCGAAGGAACTAGTGAAAAAACTTGAGGTAATCTTTACCAACTGTAGTTTCTAGTATTTTAAACTATTGACTTATCTCTATATCACATAAGCTTTTCAATGTTCATGTGCATGACCATGCCTGTACCTAGTGTTTTCAAAGTGAAACTGGGGCGCCCTGTTGTATAATTTGCAGGAATACTTCCCTCGCCATGAGGGAGTTGCGTCAAAATTGAACTGGGAGATAGAACAACTTGGTTACCAGCAAATCTCTAGATGATCAGGAGAGTAGATGTGCAGGAAAGATTGGAGAAGAATATCAGCATTTTGGGAAAAATGGAAGGTTGGAAGATAAACAAATTTCCACAATGAGGGAATTCTATTTTTTGTAAATGACATCCAAATGAACTCAATGTATGAAGTTTCAATGTTCCCTTTATTGGAAATCAGTTATCTTCTTGAAAGCCTGGTTTAATATATAAATGAAAATTCACTTTTTGAAGGCACTACCCTTCATTTGTTTATCTTTTCCCTTGAAAACCAACTACTTGCGCTCTACAAAATGAGTTGTGGCCAAGCAGGTTGCATTTCAATGCTTCCACTGAAGCAACAAAATGAGCTACCAGAACTAACATAATAATTAAGACCCACATCAGCTTTTCATCATTTTTATAAGCAATAGCAGGACAATGCATTGTCTCACTTACCAAATCATGGTTACACAGCCATGATCACTCAACCATTTTGCTAAACCTGAGCTTTAATTAGGCTTTTCATGATAAATTGATTTGTTACATAGCTGCCACTTGCCACAGTTCTTCGGACACATTGAGATCATTACAGACATCTCGATGCACAATCTAAAGGACTCCGATGACTCTAAAGCAATGCATCCATCCTTAGTATGACTACATTCAGGCAGAATAACATGTAGATATCACTTGAGAATTTCTCTGCTAACAATCTGACTGTAGATTAGAAACAAATGAGAGTGCAGATGGGAATTTGCATCTGTTCATTGTTTTGGGGGGCCAAAGGCATGTTGATTAATTCTGTCAAGCAATGCAAGCCACAAGGGCAGATGTTTGTGATTGAGAGGGGGTGAAGTGGGGGCCATGGATGTCTCTTGAAAAGTTATCAATGTTATAACTATGTTAGCTGAGCAGCCAAGGCAGAAAAACACAAAGGGCAGGTGTTGCCCTCAATGGGAAGGTGACAGGGGCCATACATTATGTTGTACAGTGTCCTTCACTAAGTGATCAAATCAAGGCTGTTAACACCAACTCACTACTTCTGCTACTTATCATTGTTGAGATGTCTGAAACAACACATGGTGAAGAGATGAGCAAAAACAAAAGAAAAGAGAGCATCTTATCCCCACCAACATAACTAGCTAGGACAGTGAGCTGACAAGTGATTTGTTGTGATGTAGAGCATTGATAGCACTACTAGCTAGTACTTGCATTTTAAGGTTTTGAATCACATGAAACATTCAGCATCATTAACAACAACACTGCTTGTATAAGTGTGAAGGACTTCATGTTGTTGATAAGGATGCAAGGAGGTTGGTCTATTGATTGAGGGCAGGTGTCATGTTCTTAGTTGGAGGATGAAAGGGCCGCCTTGTTCAGCGAATAGAATGATGATACTTGGCAAGTATAGTGCAACGATTGTGTACTCTCGACTCATTTATACTTCGTCTATTGGGTTTAACGTAGCCAATATTAGAAATTGAGAAGAAAGAATTAAGACTGAACTAGCTTTTCTCATTCAGTTTTTATGGCATATCTTTATGTACATACAACAGCTGTAACACCTGTGTTACTGATCTAACAACCTCATGTTTTAGATTAGTGATGAACTAATGAGCAATCAAACTAACTACTAAATTTTATTTCTAACATGCCCCCTCGGAACATAGATTAATAAAGACACTACTATGTTTGAAATTTTGTGTTAGTAAAACTATAGAAAGCAGATGATATTGTCTTAGTGGATGAAACTAAAGATGGAGTGAATAAGAAATTAGAACTCTGGAGGAATACATTAGAATCTAAAGGCTTTAAGTTGAGTAGGACGAAAACCGAATACATGCATTGTGAGTTTGGAAACACTAGACATCGAGATGACGGAGTGGTAAAATTAGGGGAAGTAGAAGTCCCTAGGGTAAACCACTTTAGATACTTAGGATCAATCATACAAAATAATGGTAACATTGAAAATGATGTCACACATAGAATTCAAGCTGGATGGAAGAAATAGCGGAGTGCAACAGGGGTGATTTGTGATCGACATGTTCCTACTAAGTTAAAAGGAAAATTTTATAGAACCGCAATTAGGCCAGTTATGCTCTATGGAAGTTAATGTTGGGCGGTAAAGCAACAACAATTACATAAAGTGAACGTAGCTGAAATGAGGATGCTTAGGTGGATGTGTGGTAAAACTCGTAAAGATAGAATAAGAAATATAGAAATTCAAAGACAAGTAAGAGTAGCACCAATTGATACAAAGATTAGGGAAGGGCGGTTGCGATGGTTTGGTCACCTGCAAAGACGGCCTACAAATGCCCCAACTAGAAAACTTGACTCAATAGAAACTGTAGAAATTCGACGAGGTAGGGGCAGACTAAAGTTAACATGGGATGCATTAATTAAGAGAGATTTGAATGGTTTGCAAAGCTCACCATCAATTGCATTTTATCGAGCACAATGGAAAAGTTTGATCCATGTAGCCGACCCCAGTTAATTTGGGACTGAGGCTATGTTGTTGTTGTTGTTGTTGTTGTAAAACTATAGAAAGAAATGTTCATGTCACATGGGCATTTGCATCAAATATGGAATACAAACAATTTAAGAAAACTTGTAGCACTTACCTCTACCAATCCGACTGACAGGAAACAAGTCCACAGAGCAGATACTGGTTAAGAACTTCTTTTTTTGGTTCCTTTGCTAACTTTGCTGACTGCTAAGAGACAATATGGACGAAAATGAGAATATTTTGTTAACAAATGTAAAGAAGGGATTGCAGAACTCAACTCAAATATTGAATGATTGAATCAAAATATACATGAATTTATTGTGCAATATACAATCCTCAAAAATTGATCCTATATATTTGTGGTGAGGTAGTGGCCAGCGGTATTCATTTTTTTCTCCAAACTTTTAAGCTCCCCGGGAAAACTCTTTTAGGCGTGCATATTCATCTTTGGATATAACATCCAGAAGAAAAAAGCATCCGACAAAAATCAAGTAAAATAGGAAGCCAAACATGAAAATATGGAAAGCTTCTAATCAGAATTGCCACCATTTCTTAGCTTCCATCCTCTTGACTAGCTCATTTGCCATTGATTCGAAGTTTTCAGCCCCACTTTGCATCTCCGCAGTGCGCATGGTGAGTCTCTGGTAAAGATTGTAGAGAGAGCATGTTAAGCATATTTTTCAAAATATTATGAGTTGGATAATAAATTTCCATGATGTAGAACGATACAAGAGACTTTCTTGGACTTTTTCAAATTACTTTTGAGTAACAAGTACTTCCTGGTAATTACTGCAAACTGACTTGCCACTGGTAAATGCCGGCGTTTTTTGAGTGGAAAATCACAATGGCCAAAAAAAAAAAAAAAAAAATCACAATGGCCGAATATATGCTCCACATATGCAGTATTGGAATATAAAATTATCTCTTTAGATTGGAATCAAAACTTTAGCCATTTGCATTGAGTGTTGAAATTCTACTCCACTTCAAACCGTCCAAGATGTATTCCCAACTGAAGGAATTAGGGCATATGGTAGTTACACACTAAAGGCAATTTGATTTTGCAGGGAATACGTCAACAATTGATACTTAAGAGTCAAGAGACATAATTTATAAATCTAGCTCGGGGAATGAGATATCTAAATGATTCAAGATTAGGAATTTATTAAATGTTGTCAGACAAAACCACTGTTTGGTGCTAGAAAATGTACTAATGTAGGATGTCTTCTTTTCATGTTACTTCAAGATCTAGAACCTTTGATTTTAGTGCTGAAAGTTCAAAGAGTGGTAAGGAATGGCTGCGTGGGATAATGACCACCAAGTCTTTGAACCCTACGACCCATACTTTGCTTTGTTAGGGAGATTAGCAGGGAGAGGCAACCTCCAATTGCAGTTTCGATGGTCACCATACAGTCATGAGGACCAGACACCCCATCCTGCAGCTAGATGTCCTCTGAAGCTGTTTCCCCTTGTAAAAAGGACAATTAACTTTTGACTTGAAAAGATGGGAATACAGATTACACAGACACTAGCACATCAATTTTTTCAGAATGATCTTTAAAGGCCTTGAAGGTTCAGCGATAAACAGGAGCAATTGGCCCAGGGTTGAAGCAGAAGAATTTGGAGCTCAATTTCCCATCTCCACTGGATTATTCTCTTTATATAGAATAATTTAATAGGATGCATATGAATTTTCCTGTTCTAACTTTTTAAGTGGATGAATTAGGCTAGAACCTATAGGTCCCAAAGTTGCATTCCTAGACTTTCAGTGAATGCAGTTTATGGACATCAAAACTGGAGACGTGTTACCTTTCCAACTTTCCACTCTCAAGTTCACACTTTAATTTGAAGTGCACAAAAGGTTCTAAAATTCTTGATCCTAGGATTAGGATATAATACCTCAAGTTTTTCCTGGCGTTCTAGAAGCTTATCTCTTGCCTGAGAAGCCACTGCAGATGCATCCTGAAATCAAATTTTCGACTCAGTGAATAAAAAAAAAAAAAAAAAAAAAAACCCAGCAAAGTCAACTAAAATTTCCTTTACCCCCGTTTTTCTATATTTAGCCTTGATTTCTTCGATTGTTCTTGATCTTGGCCTTGTATCGACACTTGCACTTTCAAACAATTTCTTTCGATCTGTTTCATTATCTATGGCGCCATATAATAAAATCTAGCATTGAAAGAGCTCAAATACACTGATGTAGTAAAGAGGAAATGAAAAATCTACCTTTAGAGTCATTTTCGTATCATAAGGAGAAGTTGATAAAGAATTTGCAGGCTCATCTGCACCGAGATTAGGTTGATTAGACACGGAGCTTGGTAATACAATAAGATGAAGGAAATAGATATACTTACCTATGTTAAGCTCCGTTATTTCTTCGTTTTCAGAAACAATCTCAAACGGTTCTGAGAATGGAACATTTGAAAACATGCTCTCCAAATGCATAGCAAAATCAGACTTGGAAAGCACTTCAGTGGACTCTTTGCCGCTTGCACTTTTCACCCCTTTAAAGCCCTTGATCAATCCATTAAGTAATCCAGAGCTGTTGGCCTGTGGAGGAAGACCAAATGGTAAGCAACATACAACTATTACTTCATACAGTGCTTGAAACGAGTCAAGTTAAACCTGTCTTTTCTTCTGATGATATGAAAGCAAAATGGCATCGTCAATAGTGGCTGCAAGAACTTTATCATGAAGGCAAGGCATAGACCCAAAGACACTGAATAAGTAAACATATCTTCGTTAGAGGATACTGCTTGAGTTTGAATCAAGACAAATAACTTCAGTTTAATAAAGATACCTGCATTCATTTTCTGATGCTAAAAGATCGATGAAGGCCAACTCAAAGCCATTTACCTAAAATTGCCTTGTACAGAAAAAAAAAAAATGAATATATTGAAATTGAGCAAGAAAGAAATAAAAAAAAATATCATGTGAATCTGCGCAGCATTTGCTTAATCATTTTTGAGACAATTTCTCTTGTTCTTTTCTTTTATCATTCCTAAATTGCTGTAGAGATATATTTCAAAGGTTTTCAACATGGTGAATCTGGAAAGGAAAAAAAACAAGTCTGTTTTCAGATACTTGAAGTTGGAACACAACGAAGATTAAGTCCTCTTTATTGATCGCAATCAGGGTGATCGCTAGCAAATGATCTGGAGGGAGACATATCTTAGAATTGTTTCACAATTGAAAGGATCTACTTCTTTAATGTCTCATAGTGGTGTAGTTTTTGGCTTCTTGGACGGTTTTGTTAAGTTATAGTCAAACTGTTACGGTCTCCTTATTCTAGTGGATTGCTGATCCACTGCGCTGTATAGAGCTGACCACTGATAATTTGTTTCTCCTCTGAATGAAAAGAAAGGAATGATGGAAGCAGAGCAACAACATCAAGAAGTATAAATAACAAATAGATCCAAATTTCCTAGAAAATATGGAAATGAACGACCACTTTCTATCTTGTGAAATTTGTCTCTTTGTACAGGCAGAAAACTACATATCAACTTCAGTTCAAAACTAAAAATAAATATCAACATTTAGAACAGATAAAACTGAAGCTGAGAGAAAGATAACAAAGAAAGAAAGAGAGACCCACCAAGCCAATTAGGCCATTGTCAGAAGAACAAGTAGTTCTATCCATGTTTGCCTTGAAGTTCCACCTTAGAATTGATGTTAAAGAGATGTCTCTCTTAACTTCCAAATCTGGCAATGATCTATACCAAGATAAATAAAATGTTACTAAGACTCAAATTGGCACTTAGATTTTGTTCCGTATGCATATATCATTGGACGAATAAATAGAAAAGAAACAGAAGAATCTATATTGCATCATTTTTAATCTTATTTAATTATAGGATGGTTTTTCCATAGATTATTTTTCTAATTGATATGCATTTGGTTTCATCAATTTATGGATTTTGAAACAATCTAATAACAAGACCAGACACAAATAGATCTTCATATAAATCTCTAACATGATATCAATCTACAAATGTTCACAAGCTGCGCAAGAAAATGATGACTCGGGCTTATAAATAGAATGAAGACGCTTAACAAGATTTACAGAAATGAGAGAGAATATATTAGGCAGGAGTAAAACTACTGGAAAGGGTATGATGTTCGTCTAAATTATCTGATAAATAGCAGAGTAGTCCAATAGTGCGAAAATTACTAAATTTGTAGTCCAATCAAACACACCTGTTTCAGTGCATTATGTTAGTCAATTTTTTAGCTCTAAAATTCTAGATTGAAAAAACTAAAATCCAGTAGACAAAATCGCAATCCCGCCAATTTAAAATGTCAATAGAATCACATAAAATCCTTAAAGTCACCACTTTCGCCACATGCAAGTTGCAATTGACAAGTTCTGCACCAAAGGAACTCACATGATAAGCCATTACCTAATTTCAACGACTCCAGTCTTGATAAAGTAAAACCAGCCTACAATCTTTTTCATCTCTCTTTCTGAAAGTTGTTGTCCAGCAGCAAGGTTTTCCAAGTTTCACGTCAAGGATGGAGTTACTATGTCCCTAAGATGACACAGATCGTAAATAACTGCTTGAGGAATTACTATAAAATGAATAAAAAACAAAAAAAGGAAAAACACCAGGAAGAGTCAAGAAGCACCTGTATCACAGATTTTAAATCAAATAAGCTCAATGCATCCTCGCAACAAAGCAAAATAAGGGACTGAAATGATTCGTCGCTAAAAATATTTTCACTGGAACTTTGTAATTCATCATCTGATGTATTTTCACGACGTTCAATGGTCTGCACAGGCTGATGCTGGGTGGCTCTACTCTGGTTCAGCTGCTCTGGGGTTTTTCTCATAGATAATTCAGAGGCAAGTGTGCTGCTTTCTGGAGTATAAGAAGATTTTCAGACAAGCAATTGTTGTTCATTATGGCCAAATAAACATGCAGAATTACCAAACAATACGAGTTGTAATTGTTTAAAGACAGTTCTACTTGCCTATAATATACAGGGCTAAGGCAGAAGGCTCTTTATGGTCTAACAGATGCGAGCTAACCATGTTACCAGTGACACTGTCCACGACAGCCACACGTGTGTGCTTGGTTAAAATGAGGAGCACATCTGCATGCACTCTGGCTTCAGTAGATTCTTGTTGATTTGGATTGTCTATAAAATTATGAATGTTTGTGAGTGTCTCGTGGATCAAAGAAATAACTGGGGAACTTGAGCCAGATATGCAGTCCGTAAGAAACAACACTGAGAAAGATTCCATATCAAGCATTGCAACCTGAAATCAAGAATAAGCAGGCAATATTATTGATGAAAGGAAAGACCATTAGTACAGTGAGGTAAAAAAAATCAAGAATCAAGAGCAATTGATCACAAGTTGCACAACTATATGGTGCATTGCATCAGTACGCAAATGATGCTCACATGACCACATTCAAAACCAACAGCAAGTTTGCTTCCAGAGTTAATAAACTGAAGAGTCTGAATAGGAGACTTCAAGACAGAAAAAATAGCGGTACATTGAGGTCCGATTCCTTGGTGAATAATATGAACTGCAGACATAATTACAAAACGTGAGCAAACAAATTTACATTTTTTGAATGTATACTAATGGATTGACAAAAAAAAAAGAGTTAAACATAGGAAATGAAAATCTTATTAGGACTTAATAATGCATAAAGTGTTGAAAGGGGATCATTTTAACGAAAAACTACAAAAGGAACCTACAACTGCAGTGCACAAAAGGGAAAGGAATATGATGAGAAGATATATTGGTCTAAAATCTTTAAGTGCACAATCTCAAGGATGGAAGTGTTTTAATCCACTTAAATCACAACCATTTTTAAAATCAACTAATTATACTGAGTTTACAACAACAACAACAACAACAACATAGCCTCAGTCCCAAATTAATTAGGGTCGGCTACATGGATCAAACTTTTCCATTGTGCTCGATTAAGTGCAATTGATGGTGAGCTTTCTAAACCATTCAAACTCTTCCTAATTAATGCATCCCATGTTAACTTTAGTCTACCCCTACCTCGTCGAATTTCTACAGTTTCTATTGAGTCAAGTTTTTTAGTGGAGGCATTTATAGGCCGTCTTTGCCGGTGACCAAACCACCGCAACCGCCCTTCCCTAATCTTTGTATCAATTGGTGCTACTCCTACTTGTCGTTGAATTTCTATATTTTTTATTTTATCTTTACGAGTTTTACCACACATCCACCTAAGCATCCTCATTTCTGCTACGTTCATTTTATGTAATTATTGTTGCTTTATCACCCAACATTCATGTCCATAGAGCATAGCTGGCCTAATAGTGGTCCAATAAAATTTTCCTTTTAACTTAGTAGAAACATTTCGATCACAAATCACCCATGTTGCACTCCTCCATTTCTTCCATCCAGCTTGAATTCTATGCGTGGCATCATTCTCAATATTATCATCATTTTGTATGATTGATCATAGGTATCTAAAGTGGTTCATCTTAGGAACTTCTATTTCCCCTAATTTTATCACTTCATCTCGATGTCTAGTGTTTCTAAACTCACGGTGCATGTATTCGATTTTTCGTCCTACTCGACTTAAAGCCTTTATATTCTAATGTGTTCCTCCAGAATTCTAATTTCCTATTCACTCCATCTTTTGTTTCATCCACTAAAACAATATCATATGCAAATAGCATACACCATGACATATCCTCTTGAATATGCCTAGTTAGTTCATCCATAACTAAAGTAAATAGATATGGGCTTAAAGTCGATCCTTGATGTAGTCCTATCGTAATGAGAAATTCTTTTGTAACTCCTCCAAATGTCTTTATACTCCTAACTACTCCATCATACATATCCTTAATAGTGTCTATGTATCTAGCATGCACTCATTTTCTTTCTAGAACCCACCAAAGAACATCTTTAGGTACCCTATCATATGTTTTTCTAAATCTATGAATACCATATGAAGATTTTTTTCTTTTCTCTATATTTTTCTAACAATCGTCTTACAAGGAAAATCGCCTTCATAGTTGACCTCCCAGGCATGAAGCCAAATTGATTTTCTGATATTGTTGTTTCTCTCCTTAGCCTATTGTCAATTATCCTCTCCCAAAGTTTCACAGTGTCACTCATAAGTTTAATTCCCCAGCAGTTTGAGCAACTTTGAATGACTCATTAAGTAATTATAACGAGTTTCTTTTTTCCAAATTCATTCGACACTGTTATCATGACTCAAACAACTGTCTAGCAGGTATTGCCTATCAAAAAAGGGGCAGTGTCTCCGGTAAAGTATCAAGCCTTTCCAGTGGCCAACACACTTCTACATAATCACTAGAATCTGGACATCACCTTCTGTTTTTGTGTTTGTAACAAAATGAAACTTTGTCTCATCAGCACTCCCGCTGAGATTATAGATGCGGACCTATGCCACAAAATAACTGATTATATAGCATAAGAGACTACTCAGAGGCACAACGTAAGAATTGTTCTGACCAGTCTGCATTCGTTGCCAATGGCAAAACACATAGTCAGGGAGCAGAAGTCCAAGGCTGATACAGAAGCACTGACTCCAGCCACTTGGATATTTTCAACCTGACATAGAAGACATTCATCAATTGACCAGACAAAAGGATAAGCTGTTCTCCATCAATAACAGAAGACTGGAAGAAAATATGGTTCCCTTGTTAGGATTCCTACCTTGCCTTCTAAAACGAACATAAGTGATGGGGCAGGACAAGTAGCATCCCACATTCGAACTGATCCATCTTTATATCCTGTCATGTACATGCACTCAACCTCATCCACTTCACCAAAAGTTGATCGGCTAGGAACGGTGCTGGCCAAAGACCATTTTGTGCCCATAGCTGTTTTTACATCAATTTTCATAACAGAGGCAATCTACATAAAAGACTTGAATCAGTGACTTCACATCAATCTAATAAATCTTAAGGAAAATAAATACTATAGCTGTTATTGAACATCAAAATACTACCTGGCTTAGGCATGAGTTTGTTCCTGCTGGTACCAGAATCAGCTTTGCCACAGTCATGCTAGAATCTGAAATAGGTGCCTCCAAGGGAAATTTTACAGCAGGAATAGAACATTTACTCTCCTGCTGGGATGATAGGACAGACAAAGTAATATTGTCATAGACAAACAACTGTCCAGGATTTGTCAATACAAGGAGAGTGGAACTGGAATTAACTCCTGTTGCGTCAACACTTGGTATTAACATCATATCGGCAAAAGGCCCATTAAGTTTAAGATTGACGCGACTGAAGCATTGAAATGTTTCAAACCCAGAGCACTCAAGATTTAAGACCTGTGACAGCAACAAAAAAGTTAGAAGGAACATTGCATGGCTTATATGATGAACAATATAGAAGAAGCAGATAGGTCCTCTTACACTTATTGACAATTATCAGTTTCAACAGAAGAAAGTTCAAATGGAGATTCACCCCTTTTAACAGAAGCTAGGTAAATGAATTATTTCATAGCATACAAAATTCAAATATGAAATTTTATGATGAATATATCATAAGGTCTACCATCCTTTAAGAATAAAATTTGATATTGAAACATCATTTTTAGGTCGTGCTTCATTGGGATCATCTACATATGGACAAACATATATTACAGATATGATTTCAGAAGGGAAGATGTAATGTGCACCACAGAATGTAGAACTCACTTAGTTTTAGAACACAGCTATTGCTACAATTTGTAAATATTGATATTTTGGAGTAAAAAGTAAATTATATTTACCATCTAAAAAACAAACCCCACTACTTCACTCAAATAAAACCTTTCAGCTAAAACCCATACTACTGTAAGTTTTTATTGATAAATCTGTCTACGTACCATCATCATATACACTTTTTGTTACTTGCACCACAGGTCAACAGTATGCACTAGGAATCCTTATTGGATACCAGAAATTGTTTTCTCTTAGGTTACTATTAAGTGGTATAATTGAAATCCTACAATTGATATACCAAATCAAAAGGAGTCGATAGCTCCTTTATAAAACCAAATTAAGAAAAAAAAATAAAAAAAATCTATTTAAGTGCATGTACAAGGATAATCAACAGTAGGTTTCTTCTTTTGATGAAATGACAAGGAAATACAAAGTAATCTGAAAATGCAAACATCAAATATGATTCGGTTATCATAATAGAAAAGAGATAAATCAAATACAAAAAAGAAGCCTTTTTTTAACGTCACCACATGATAACATGTCTAGGCATCAAAGTTTGAAAGAGAAGTTTGGTTCGTCAATCAAAAGCACCAAAAGAAAGCATCAAGATGTAAATAGCTAATTGAGTGCAGAAACACACCGTAATGACCTCTTCGCATCCTATTTCGTCACCTCCATACATAAAAAGCTGGCCACCATTCCCAACAGGTAATCTACTATTTGCAGACCAATATAAGACAATGACAGGGAGCCTTTTCGTGCCAGAAGATAATTCAAGCTTAATAGCTTGTTTATCTTTGTTAGAGGAATCACTCATCATGTCCCAAAGCAATAAATCTCCATCTACATATCCCACAGCAAGAATGGAACCATCAGAAGCTGCCCAACAAAGAGAACTTATTTCCTTCTTTTCCTCACTAATGAATTCATTAGTGTCCCCATCTTTCACTTGGAGATACTTATACGCTCTAACAAGTATAACCTCAGCTTCGGAAGCATCCCAAAGTATGATCAATCCATTGTCATATGCAATCAGCAGTCTGCAGAGAAAACTAGTTGGTAAATGCATGAATAAAAATAGTCACTCAAAACATAATGGTTTAAAACAAATAATCACCACTTCATGCACTTGATATGACAATAAAATAAGAGTTATAAGAAGAAATACTGCAAATCATACCAACCTAAACCTTTATACTAATCTCTGTCATAAAGACTAGGTACAGGTGTCATGTGTCAGGTGTAAGCATGCATTCAGAGATCACTCAATGCGAAGGGGATCAAATTTGGATCACTATCCATGGAAGGATTTTCCTCTTCTCAAGAAAAAGAATTACCTTGCCCAATTACAAGAGACATTATGAAACAATAAAGGTCTTCACGATACTTGTAGTGTAGCGTATATCTACATGAATTCCTCTGCAAGGAGCAGGAATGTCATCTTTAAACATGTCCACATGCTCCAATGGCATTTGTTTCAAAAGCAGATACTACCTTCTAAATATTAAAAGGCAACAGACAGAATGTGGCAAAGGCATGAGGACAAACAAAATATGATTTCAAATACAAGTATCCTGCCCTAATATCCATTAGAAAACTAGAGATGTCGATAATAGAAGGAAGGTGTAGATGAAGGACTGTTGATCAGTAGAAGCTAAATCATCACCCCATAAACTATAATAGGTGGTGCTTCTCATTAAAAACCTTGACATCTATCCTAATTGTGTATTAGGAGAATTGTGACACTTGACTGCTGGCTTCTTCTTTTTTTCTTAAAATATTATTCAGCTATCTACTTCAACTGTTGGTTTGTCATATTTGCAAACATGTGAAGTGTGAACTACCCAAATTTATATTCCCAGTTCTATATGATACAATACCAGAAAAAAGGGGAAGTAACTAAGAAAGATGCCGGTAAGCCAAATGCAAAAGAAATACTGTACATGTCACAATAAAAAACCTTTTGCTCAGGTGAATTGCTATTTAATGGTGAAAATAAATAGTTACCAACAACACCGCTACCAATTTCACAGAAAATAAAGCTCGTGGAATGTATACAAATACAAGATATTATGATATTAATCTTCTTTCTTTCCACTTCAACTGGACTACAAATCTCCAAGTAATCTAAAATATGCTCCCTCAATTCTCATAAAAATATTGATAAGTTCATCATTATATAACAGAATATCAAGCTTAAAATCATCATGAATGGGAGAACTGAACTGTAGAAACATTTAGAACATTTTATCTTGCCTATTTCCGCAAGTGCCAGGTTGAGGAAGAACTCCAACAATGGATTGGCAGGTGTAAACTGAAACATCAGCAGCACCTGTGATTTTCATTCATGTCAATATAGCAGCTGCACCAAGATAAAATTGATCCAAAAGCAATTAAAACTTACTGGCCTACCAATGAGACAATTCACAGGAATATGATATGGCAACTGCAAAAGCTTTTCTTTTGCAGGGAGGTATCTCAATACAGATAATGATCCATATTCGTCCCCGACATACCTGTATAAAAAAAATAAAAAAATAGAGGTTGTCATAAAACATTCACTGGTTCCAGCTTCCAAAGTCACATAATTAGAAGCTGAATGAGGAAGATGCACCACATCAATGTCATCAAACCAAGCCTAAAAAGGGGGAGAATTGCATATGGACATACATAAAAAATGTTCCAAAGACCACTGAGAAAGACGTGATATTGAATTCCCACTGCAAAGATGTAGCTATTTGTCTATGCTCCAGATCCCAAACCTGACAGAACAAGAAATGAATCAAATACCAAAAAAAAAAAAAAAAACACACACACACACACAGAGCTCCAAAAGGAAGAGAAATCTAAACCATCAGATAACAAAGTAAAAATAGCTCAAATAACATAGAATATACATAGAGCCATAGAGCAATAATAATTCCATCATTTATGATCTTTAGGATTGATGGGTTCAAGAGATAGTTAACAAACTGGTTTTCAGCAGAGATACACTGATTGATGAAATGGCATTGCAAGAATAGAAAATGAAAATAAGCAAGCACAATATAAATTCTCCTCATAAATCCTACTTGCTCCAAGTGTGGAAGTCCCAACATCTTCAGCAGTTCTTGGTATTCAGAAATAAAACGAAAATTGGCACAAGATAACAGAAAAGGAATTACAAGGAAAAATGATAAAAGCTGAGTATGGGAAGTTCATGAAATCAATTTAACTAAATTCATAAAATGTAGTTAACAACGTAGCTAATCACAAGCAAAATAGGACTTTGCTGAGTTGTAATTCATCGAATGTTCACATTAACTTCTAAAATTGAAATTAAGGAGAGGCATGCATATGAAAAATAATAACTGACAAGAAAAATATTTTATACACTAAAATAAGGATTACCTGAATCTCGTTCTCATTTGAGATAGCCATTAGGAAACCTTCGTTGCACAGAAACTGCCAAAAAATATTTATGTATATTATATATAATAGTAAAGCACAGAGATATTAGAAACAATAGAGACAGATAGGAATCAGAAAGAATTTGCGATTTGAAAGCATACTTGGTACCTATGACCTAAGGCCGTGCAATCAATGAATATCAAGCTAACAAAAAAAAGACGAATTAAGCTTAAAGGTGCAACAAGATACATAGACCATTAACATAGGCTACAATTAATCTTAAAAAAAAAAGCATAGGCTACAATTTATTCCATTAACACAGCCTACTTAGCAAACGGGTATGAATCAATATATTGGTTCAATACGAGTGAGTAAATGAACCAAGAAAATGAGGATCTGACTCAAAATAAAAGAGTAAAATTGATTATCAACATCTGTCAAATAGTAGTTAGAGCTTTGTGTTAGAGAACTCCATGAAACCAACTTAGAATATGCCTGAAATAAAACTTCCTAATCCTACTAGAATTTTCGTTGGACACTTCTGAACCTTCCTATCACAGCTTGAACATGGTTTAAAAAATTTGCAATGTAGAATGAGGCTGTTTTACTATGGCAAAGCAAGGGATATACTTCATGGTGGAATGTAAAAGTTGCGTACTCGTATTTGTAAATCTTTTTATAGAAAAGTAAATGAGTCTAGGTTCATTGAAGCACATTACGAGAGGTAGGGAGGAAAGGAGGGAGGGAAGGTGCATCAAGATGCAACATGGCACACACCTGAGTTGTTGTACCGTGTATGAAATTTATCACGGTGCAATGGATACAACCTGCATCAAAGCACGTCCAGACGCATGCCTAAGCTCACCTCGACTAACTCCATGTTGCATTAGCATTTTATCTATATGGCATTAACATGAATGCTTTTCAAATGTTAGGCTAGATTTGTTAAAACATGAAACCCCTTCAACTCAATTACCAATGAGGAAATGGGGCATTGCACCTTGGTCAATCAAATAGAGATTCAATGACTAGAAGATGGCCTGATCATATGGGATCCTTCCTTTCTTTATGTAAAACTAAAAAAGATAAATTATAAAATTCAATCCTCATTTGCATGACAATAAATAAATAAATAAAAGGATCTTCCAAAAATGAAACACAGGTGACATGTATTTCCCCAAAAGCTAGGCTGGGCATCACCCCATTTATAAAATATATGCCTCCTACAATTTTGATATAAATGTGAAGTTATTCTTTCTGTAAAAGTCTCTTCGCCAACAGCACATTCAAACAAGCATCTATACTCAAATTATAATGAACATAATCTAGCTTTAGCAGAAGTTAAACCTAGGGTTAATACAAATCAAACCAAACATAGGCCAGAAGTGTAAAGATCATCCATCCATTATTATGAACCTCTAAATTTTTGTATGGTAATGGCTTTGGTGATATAAGAAGGCTTTCAGCATTACCACCACCAATCACTTTTATCCTCCCATCCCTGTAACAAAGCCAACATAGAGAAAGCCAAAATTGAGAACCAGACAATCAGGATAACATGCACACACAAAATGACCAAGTTTTTTATAGGAACAAAATGACCCAGTTTCTTCATTGTTGCTTTTCATCGGAAAGGTTTTATTTTCATTTGACTTCCAATAACAATCCTGGCAAATATTTTATTTAAATCCAATCTATAAAAGTAAATTTGAAGAGTCGAGTAACAAGGGAAATCCATTTTCCGAAGTTTAGTCATATTTAGCACACTCTAAAGCAAGCCAAAGTTGGACAATGATGGAATCCACGCGAAAAGTGATGAATAAACCAAATGGGCAGGATAAATGCAACGCATTACATTTATCCAGACTTCTACAACTATAACCTTCTCATACTCCAAGGAGTTCATACATTGGCAGTAGGGAAAGCATTCAAGCAGTAAGTGATAATATTTCTACTTACAATGTTCCAACAGCCAGCAGTTGCTGTATAGGATCAAAAGCAATCATTGATGAAGTGGATGGGATACCATAATGAGTAACAGTACGTGGATCCAAATCCATTTGCGTTGCAACCCCATGATTCACACTCTGCATCAATTTAATATTAGGAAGTGAACATTAATTGAAATTTGCAAAGCAGTGATTTAAACAAAAAAAAAAAAAAAAAAAGCAAAATATGAACAATTTAATAGTCTGAATTGTAAAAAGATAAATTATGGGATTGGGCTCCATTTTTAGGTCCGTAGAATTTTTTTTTACATTTTTGTAATTGGGATGTATTAGGAAGAGATCACGATTGTAATTTGTTTTTCCACTTTTGTAAATCCCAACTGTAGGAACACGGGTTCAACCTAGTTGATTTGGTGTGAATACCGCACCATGTCGGGTCGAGTTTATGGTATCGACTCCGCTCAATGTGGGGGAACGAGGTAGATTTGATTACATAGGGATGACATGTTTTTCCCCTACTACACTGGTAGGGTTTTTTTTTTCAACTTTATTTTTAGGTAAACACATTGTTTCTTGCATTGTACATAATTTAGTGACTATAATAAGAATAAAGTCTCGTTCCTATAAAAAAAGATAAATTATGAAATTATGAATTTTTGATAGAGCTTATAACATGAGGGATTTGGAAAATTCAAACCCATAAGCTAAACTAAAAGGAATTTAAACGGTAAGGTTATAAAATAAAGACTCCTTGTCAAGATAATGCAATTGAATTAATACAGGACAATATGCAAGATTGATAAATTTTCTATAAACTCCAAATCCAAGAGTCAATCAGTTTGGATCCCATTCTTTGGTTCTTAAATTTTTAACTTTGGAGATTTTACCTAACTAACTCTCTTCGGCTTCGCACTACACATCATGAACAATGCTTCATCTATTAAGTCCCAAAAGAAGAATTATTCCCGTCATGATGGAAAGCCAATGCTTGTTATCCACAAAAAGAAAAACAATAGTGAGAATTATTCTTTGCAAATCAATGGATCATTACAAATTCACACGGCCAAGACACTTGTTTAGTAATCATAATCAATTTTATGTACTCGGCGCAAGATCTTCTCGTCAATGTTATCCTTATTAGAATTAGGAAAAATTGCATTTAGGTTCGATTGAAAGCGTGAAACATTAAAATTCACCAAAAAAGTTAAAAACAAAGCTACATTACAAGATATAGACCTCCTGTGACAAACAAGTGAGAAACCCTAATTCAAGCTCCAATCTTTCATTCCAAACTCACTCAAAACAAGAAGAAAACGAAAGAACTCATCATGAATTCCACATTTCGAGGTGTGAATCAAACAAATTTAGAAGAAGAGATTACCGAAGAAGACGAAGATGATGATGAAGAATGCTGCGCGACCTTCTGCAAGAAGCGCTTGGCGAACATGTCGAACGAATTGGTCGATCGACCGTGAAAATTAGGGTTTTGTTTTGAGCTTTGTTAATGGAGTTAGTTTTTGAAAGAAAAAGCAAAGAAGAAGGTGAGGTGTCACAACGGTCAGTTTTGGGGCTCACTTCAACGGGGATTGAGGACCTGAAAACGCGAGGACCCTCTTTTTCAAATTACCTATTTTGCCCTCCACAAATTTTAAAAAAAAATTAAAAAAATATAAATTAGTAGGAATTAAATTTACGAACTCACTAAAACTTGCATTTTGACAAGTGATATCTCATTCATCTCACGAAAAATGCATTTGGCATTTTGCCCTCCATGATCGAGTTTCAATTTGTGTGTTTTTTTTTAGGTGGTGGTGGTTGAATTGACAAAATTATGTTACGCAAAGTTGAGGGAAAGAAACGATCTCATTATATCATTCTGAAGTATGGAACTGATCCCCGAAGATTGTTGTTGGAAATAGTGTGATCATCTCTCTGTGTTATGGGCAGGGGCGAATCCAGAATTTTTGATAGCCCTGGGCTATAAGTATTTTATAAATTATTATTTTTATATATTATTGTGTATACTTTAAATAAATTATACCACTATATATATATATATATATATATATATATATATATATATATATATATATATATTCGCATCCATGACAAACATAAAATTAGCATGGTTATCGCATAAATTAAGCCACAAACTATTAAGCAAAGAAAAAAAAAACATTTGAACACAAACACTTGTAATAGATCAAATCGAAACCAAATCAATAGATAATGAGTTTAACTGAAGTACCTTAAATTAAAAATTGTTGTCTATTTGTCACAAACATGACTCGATCAATGAAAAGTGTATCACCAAAACACAAACAATATAGAATCAAATATAAATTATATTGGTGGGTAAAGAATAAAAATAATACTTAAATAATAAATTATATAAAAATCAGAATATGAAAAAATAACCTATTTAAGTTGTGCCCTCCTTTGCTTTAAAGAATCGAATTCATCAATTACTTCATCTATATCGATATTTTGAGCGAATTCTCGTTCAATATGAATGATCATAGTATCTGTCAAGAATTCTTCTTCCATTCTATTTCGTAAATCAGTCTTAATACGCTTCATAGCTGAAAATGTTCGCTCTGTTGATGTCGTGGATACAGGTAGAGTCAAAATAAGACGAATCAATCTCTCAACCAAGTTGTAGTGATGCGACTTATTTGTTTGAATTAATATCTCCAATAACTCAGAAGTTGATGACAAATTCTGAAAACACTTGTGGTGAAGTACATCAACCTCATAATGCTCCAATATGACATCTCAAATGATACATTTCTTGATCACTAAAATCAGCAGGATAGAACTTTCTTGCAAGAATACATATTTAATCAACATCAACTAATTTGAACTGATCATTTGGTTGTAAAGCACAACTCAACTTAAGGATTTCCAATGCATCATCATTGAATCTGTAATTCAACTCTTCCAATTGATAGTCAATCACGGAATTGAACATATCAAAGTGGTAATGATGCTCAACTGTGACGAGACTTTTTTGCTGACAAGAACGACATGTGCCCTCATTGTACCAAGCATTCATATCGGGTGTTTCGATTTCATACTCTATGCAAATCGAATTCACACACATCAAAAGGTGATCAAAGCTTTCATTTCATAATTTTAGAAGAAGTACTTTTATTGTGGCAATTGAATCTATTGCATTCAGAATATCTAGAGTTTTTTCTTGCAAGTTTCGACAAAGCATATCTGTAATTCCCATAATTCTATACATTACATGCAACATGAATACGAAGTCAAAAGTTTCCATCATCATTAAAACACTTTTTGCTTCACCACGAATATCATCAGTAGATCCATCACTAACCATTTTTTAAGCACTTGCATCGTTGCCCAATACATATCAATCACACTGCAAATAGAATCAAAATGAGAGCTCCACCGTGTTTCTCCTGCTCGTTGTAAACTTTCGATATGATTAGCTCCTTTACCAGTTTCACGTTCACCACTAGATACTTTACGTGCAATCTCTACAACTTGAAAGGCTTGCAACTCGGTAAAGCGTTTTGGAGAAGAACCTATAAGGTTAACAATAGAAGACAACTTTGAAAAGAGTAACCAAATCGACGGTTCCTTTTTAGAAGCTGCAACTAATGCAAGTTGTAGTCGATGAGCAAAACAATGCACATAATATGCATATGGATAGTCTTTGAGAAATAAAGCTTGCAACTCATTCCATGCCCCACGCATGTTACTAGCACCATCATATCCTTGACCACGCAAGTCATCTATAAGTAAGTTATACCGAGCAAGAGAGTTACATACACTTTTCTTAAGTGTTGAAGCAACGGTGTTTTCGACTTGGACAATATCGAAAAAACACTCTTTAATTGAGCCTTGACCATCCACGAATCTCAACACAATTGCCATTTCTTCTTTGCCTCCTGCATCCTTGGCTTCATCAACTAATAGACAAAATTTTTTATCTCCAATTTCTTCACGAATTTTTTTTCTCACCATGTTAGCCATAATATGCAAAATCTCTTTTTGAATATTTGGCGAGGTGTACTTTGCATTCCCTGGAGCATTGTCGAGTATAACGTCCTCAATGTTAACATTTAATCTACCCATAAGCTTCAACATTTCTATGAGATTTCCTCGATTTTCTGAGTTGAACCATCACGATGACCTCTAAATGCGCATCCTTGTAAACTAAGCCATCGAACAGCCTCACTTGTAACCTTAAGCCGCAACCGATTTTTTCGAACATCCTCTGAAGTTTGTGCATTTATCACCCTGTCAATGTGTCGAGTAACATTTGACAAATTCTCAACAGATTGTACAGAATTTCTATGCGGCGAATTGATACTTCCCATATGTATCAAGAATGGACAATTAACCCCTTGATTAACTCTCTTCCAATTTTTAAGTCCTCCATTAATTAATGTGCAGTGAGGTGTATTACCATTTTCAAAAAGGTAACACGGGAAACAAAATACCGGGTCCTTTGAAGGAGAATACTCCAACCATTGAAATTCTCCAAATCATTTTGGTTGAAAGCGACGATATTGATTTCCGAATAGAGTTCGTGGGTATTCTGGCAACCTAGGTTGATAAGGGCCCATCTTTATATATGCTCGTCTAATCTCATCTCACACATTGAAGGAATATTGCCGTATTGGAGTACGCAAGCCCGGATCTCTTTCAAGAGAATTATAATCAATATCAACTTCTTGAGTTGGAGATTCTAAACGTCTCGCTTCCTCACGAGATGAAGCCTCAACAACTTATGGAGAAAGATTGCCAACCTTAGATGCCTCCCCACTCGATTTAAAAAAGGAAAAAATTGTCTTCGTTCTTTTGTTACCATGACGCTCCATAGAGTTTAGTCCAAAGCTAGTATGCTATCCTTAAAAGAAAAAATGTCTCAAATATTAAAGTCATGAAAACTTTTTTTATTCTCCTAATTCAATCAATGTAAATAGTATATGATCAAAGATATAAAAAAACATGTGAAACATAAAAATAATTGAGACTTGTTGATTATGATTTATTCTTTTTGTGTGATGTGTTATTGCAAATAAGCTATGTTGTCAAAAATATGGGATTTTTGATAACATAGTTATACGATCGATCTCTTTCTTATAAAAAAAATATACAACTAACAAAACATCAAAAACCAACAAGTTAAGAAAAATTAAGAACTAGCATACATCTTTGCTCAATGATTTTCACATTAAAAAAATATCCTTTCAAAAAAATACAAACAAAGAAATCTATGAACTAACACACCTCTTTGCTCCTACTATGTAAGAGAACCGTCAATCTATCCTCGTAATATAGTGCAATCTAGTGAAAAAAATTAAATGTAGATTCCACTTGGCAAGCTTCCGAATTCAGATCAGGTTAAATTGAGCTAACTACACTTATACATTTATTTTATGTATATGGACCAGTTAGCACTAATTGCTGTGAAAAATTCCAAAAAACAGCCAATGAGCCAAACAAAGACACTTGTGCCTAGGATTGGCGAATCCGAAAAAACAAGATATACATAACAATAAGACCTCACCGCATAGAAACCATTTTCTCAGCCTTCTTATTCATCAAGGCCATTAGAAACTAGTTTTCCATTTCAACCAACAATGGTTGTAACGGTCCGAAAATTTGACTTGTGCCACGTGTCAAGTCAAGGCCGTATGTGGGACTCACTAGTCGAAATACGTATATCTGAATCTAATTTGAGATGAAAATGCTAACTATGCGAGGAATTCGGTGAGCCGAAACACGAACGGGGACGCGCCTCGAGTCTCGTGCTGACATTGGATCGAGATACTCAACTGTAATGTTGAATGTACTGATAATGATGGATTGGAAGGCTGACTAGGTCCGCGTTGACCTTGCGAGACAGGCTCGGGGGTCCACGTGGGCTTAGGCCGGGCGGGGCCCAATTCGTGAAAAATTGGGGCCGTCACAATGGTTGCTTTATTTAGCAATGAAATTAATCCCAAAGAAATTGATTGATTTCTTCAAACACAAAAAAGAATAGAGGTAGAAGACACAAGAGAATATAATTTGAAAAGACAATATTGCTCCAAAAAATTTTGAAAAATGTAAAGAACTTACATTCGGTGAGTGTGTGAATGCCGCGAATGTGCCTAGAAAGTGCTGAGAGTTTTTTTTGGTTTTTTTGGCCGTACGCGTTTTTTGGTCGTATGTGCCGTTCCTAAGTTTTTTTGTTGTCAATTGTAGGGTTTAACCGTTTGAGATATTTTTTGGTTGTGGGCATTGCACATTTTTTGGTTGTGGGCTTAAATACAAGTTTTTTTTTTTTTGGGCCTTGCCCTGGGCTACAGCCCAGGGCAAGGCCAACGTGCATACGCCCCTGGATATGGGTTTGGTTAGTAAGCCAATCCACCACTCGATTTCCCTCACGATGAGTATGTCATAACTTAAACTTCCACGACCTATCGAGCATGCATAATAAGGTAAATTCTAATTCTGATTGAGGAAACATTCAAAGAAGACTTAAAATAAGAAAAGTTGCAATAGTCATTCGAAGGAGCTTAGAAAGGAAAACTCACGATCAAGAGAATGCAATCGGTTGTAGATGTTCACTACTTTGCAAAATTACGGGTTCGAATTTTTGAGGCGTTACATGTCGCGCGTTTTCTCAAAGTTAATTTCTTCATTGATCCGTCTTGCTGGCGGTTCAAGCCCAATTCTAACTTTAATAAGGCATAATTCCATTGACTTCAATAATTACACACATGCGCAAATAGTGTATTTAATTTCAACTATAAATTTGTGAACAAAATAATAGTCTCATTTCGATTAAGTGTGACCTAATAAAAAAATATTAAATGGTTATCTCTCCCAAATAGCACCGAGGTCTCTGAGTAAAACTCTACACTTGTGACCCAAAAATGATTAAATTGGAGACAATATCGGTGCTAGTGAGATCTATGAACCCGCATATAAAGGTGTGGGCGGGCTCCAACAAGTAGTATTAGAGCTGATGGTTCAGCTGGGACAATGCATGTCTGTTAGTAGTCGCGGGTTCCTCGAGTTGTTTCTTCTCGAGATAGATTAATTATGCTTCTCATTCCAAAGTGGAGAAGTACTAAGTGGTTATCTCTCCCCAAATATTATCGAGTCCTTTTGAAGTGAAACCCCAGTGACCCAAAGGTGGTTAAGTTAGGGGATAAAATCGGTGCTAGTGAGATCCACGAACCCACGGATAAAGGCGTAGGTGGATTCAACAAGATATCGGTGCTAGCGGAGGAGATCAACAGGCTCACGCACGCGTGTGCGGGGTCAACCTAGTGAAAAAAAAGTTCCCTGGATACTTTCGATCTATGAGGGAGTGTTGAAGATGTGTGGACTGAAAGTTAGTTTCACATCGATTAAATGAAACTTCAAAATAAATTAAGTATATAAGTGATTAACTCCCAACTAGCACTGAGGCTTTTTGAGATAAAACCCCCACCTATGAGTTGAAAGGTGGTTAAGTTGGTGACAATATCGATGGAGATCAACAGGCTCGCACACGTGTGTGCGGCGCGACCCGGTGAGTTTTACAAAATTAAATCAGTTCCAATCGATGCATTCATAAAATCTATATATATGCATGGAGTATATAAGAAAGCTACGTACATATTGTTAACACATGTCAACTCTACATAGATTTGAAATTTTCTGTGGTGTATTATTTACTTTGTCTAATTTAATTAATAGCCTAAGTACATCATTTTCAATTTTTAATTCTTTCTTCTTTTTTACACAATAACATTTTTTTTTAGTTTTATTTAAATAAAATATAATAGTTATATATAATTTTGCATAGGTATTTCTCATCTTTCATATTTTTAATCAAATATTACAATTTTTAATTATTATGATAATTATAATTACATCATTTTTCATATATTTAAAAATAAAATAAATTCATGGTATTCCAAAAAGAAGAGTTCAAGTCATACTTGTCTTATTTAAAACATGAAGGCAAACACACTATCTAGGTATCTTTTTTTCATTCTTCATCAAATCATTAAAGAAAATACTAAAATGAAAACGAGAAAGTCAAACCCAAAGTCACATTGGGCCACATGAGTTGTTCATGCTACTGACCAGCGTGTTATGCATTTGAATTTATGTATGCACGCATATCAAAGCGCACACAAATGGCTCGAGGGCCATGTATATGCCACTTCGAGTGTGACTTTCAGATTGTGATTCTAGCATTTCCCAATTAAAAAGCAAATTTGACAAGACCAGGTATGTGTGTGTTCATGAAGTAGTCGTCCCAGTCAATGCACTTTGGATCAAAATTAAATCCATCTGCTCCTGCTCCTGCTTCTCTTGCAACCGCTCGCAACCTCTGTGTGTTTAAGTCATCAAATCTGCAATAACGGCCGGTAATTATTCAATATAACTATTCTAAAAAATTTACACACAAACTTACAAAATTTATTCAATCAATCAAAACTTGAGATTATAAAACTGACTTAGGTGTCTTTATTTATTATATAGACACTCGCTCGACAACAAACTTCCTAATTCTATAACTTTTCTATCATAATTTAACCTCAAAATATAATTAGAATAAGACATTATATTTGACAAAAAAAACTACTTTTTTGTCTTCTTTTAACTAAAACTAGTCTATGAGCACGTGCGTGAGGGAGATATTAGATGTTTTTCTTAAAGTATTGTGTTGGAATAGTAGATAATCTTAGTGAAGAGAGAGAAGGTAAGAGAGAACCGTGTGGAAGAGAGGAACGTGGAGGAGAGAGAAAAAAAAATCCTCTAAATCCCACTTTATTAGGAAAACCGGCATATTAATTTGAACTTATCAATTAAATTATTAATTTATCCTTAATTTTAATTATTTCTATCAATTCACAGGGTCATTATTGAGATTTTTAGCTAAAAAAAGCTACACGATTAATTGTTTTGGGATCGCTATTATAATAGTATAGATAAAAACTACAGTTTGACCAAAAATCTCAAAAAAACTTAAAAAATGGCATTGAGTCAAAAAGAGGCGGTTTGGCTGTGTGAGTTGTTAGATCGGAGTAGGGGCTCTCCGATCTAAAAAGTATTGTTGTAAACAGATTAAGAAGTATATTTTTTTCCTTAATTATAAATAGAGGGAAAATAAGCACGTACGTTCCTGTAAAGAATATGTAGCTTTTATAAAGTTCCACAAACTGTATTGCAGAGTTGATGTTTCGATTCATCCGTGAACAATGTCCAAAATGCTGGCAACATACTGTATTTAAAAGCTGGAGAACCTATTGAGTGACAAGCAATACATACGAAAAAGCATGAGAACAGTTGATTGATATATATATTAATTGCAACAAAGAAAGAAAGAAAGAAAGAAAGAAAGAAAGGACATGTACGTATGTACGTATATATATATATGCACACACACACATACACACAATTAAGCTGACCTTGAATGGCAATACATAATGTGTGTTCATGTATCGATAGAAGCTATCCATTTTGGTGAAGACGATAGGCTCCCTGACCATGACTGCCTTTCCATCTCTACCTATCCATGGATGGTTAGAAAAGTAAGAGTGACCATATTGTTTGAGCTTAAGGGGATTCAAAGGATTCCTCATGGACGATCCAACATGATATATGGCCTGAGAGAGTTGATTTGCATTCGCAACCATAGCCATGATGATAGTGTTCACCACCATGTCCCCTGGGATCTGAGACCAGCTCCAGAAAGTTTGTATTAATTAATCACAGAGTCAAATTAATACACTATAGGGTTGGTTACCTCCATGCCATATACAAAGAACGTTATATTTTCACTAAATATTTCATGAGCGATATATATATATGCTACCAAAAGAATGAAACGGAAAGAAAAGCCTCACCAGATCAAGAGTGCACTCGCTTTTTCCTAAGAAGCATCTTACTTTCCCCTTGCCATAACCAATGAACATATGATCGATAGTTCTGTATGTAATCAGAACATGCAAAAATGTAAAAAATATATTTTTTAAAAATACATGTGTGTTTATATATATATTTTTTAAAAGGCAAAAATGTAAAAAATATGGAAGGTTGAATTCAGTATAAAACTGGTTGGCATTTAAATTAATCAATCCATTTTTAAAATAAAGCAATGTAACTTTACAACTATGCTTAAGAGAGGTAATAATATTGGACCATTGACATAGAAAAAAGAGGAAAAAAGGACCTTAAAATTGTGATATGAGGACAGTTTTAGTTTATTGGGCTGCATCATACATGCATCCATATGTGATGACTAGCAATTACTAGCAAGTACGCATAAATTATATATATATATATATATATATATATATATATATATTTTAAAAGGCAAAAATGTAAAAAATATAGAAGGCTGAATTCAGTATAAAACTGGTTGGCATTTAAATTAATCAAGCCATTTTTAAAATAAAGCAATGTAACTTTACAACTATGTTTAAGAGAGATAATACATTGGACCATTGACATGGAAAAAAGAGGAAAAAAGGACCTTCAAATTGTGATACGAGGACAGTTTTAGTTTATTGGGCTGCATCATACATGCATCCATATGTGAATTGTGATATGAGGACAGTTTTAGTTTATTGGGCTGCATCATACATGCATCCATATGTGATGACTAGCAATTACTAGCAAGTACGCATAAATTGACATACACTAATGTTGATTTACCTAATTCCGTCAACCCAACCAGGGAATGGTTCTTTGTAAGTGCTGGTAATAATTGTAGGTCGTATTATAGCGACTGGGATGTTTTCTTTGTTGTCCCCAATTAACATTTCCCCCAACGCTTTCGTAAATACGTACGTGTTTGGCCACCCATACATTCTTGCCCTGTAATAAAATACAACACATGCAAAAAATAGAAAAACGCATTCATAAGTTCAAGCCTAATAATTAATTAATGACACAACTAAATCAATCAATTGGAATATATACCTTGTCAAACCAAGTTCTTTCATCGCAACTTTTTCATCTTCATTTGTAGCTTTGCGAGAACGAAGTTGCTCCAAAGTTTCATTTGCAAGGTCTATCTCTTGTTTGATGTCCAAGTCTGAGCTTCCATTAAGTGTTTCCCCAACCCGAAAAGGCTTCTCTTCCACAAGTCCACACTTCTCCCCACACACGTACGCTATTATTCCACGAGTAGATTTATTGAAAAAGAAAAAAAACTTTCGAAGGAAAACAAATACAATTAGTCAAATTAGTTTTCGTCTCCAAACCAAGAAAAACACAAAATTTAACTTCCGTCTAGCTCATTTTTATTTATAGAAAATAAGAATTTATTTATTATAGGCTAATGTGTACACAAAATTGAACTAATTTACACATGGCGAGAAACTATGTGTTCTCATAAATACAAGTCGAAAAAACCCTATTAATTAATGTAGTAGCAGAAAAAGCATTGTTCCTAGTATAAATAACTACCTCCCTCACTTCGAGAATGAATCATTGAGGAAGCACGCTCTTTCGTGATGCCACATTCTCACTGAATCAATTAGGTTGAATTTGTGGTCTTGTGGCATGATTTCCATCTAGCTTATAATTAATTAATTAATTAATTCTCACTGGTACCAACCAAGTGTGTTAGTGTATAAATTAATTGTCGTTATTTGCACAATTCAAGTTTTAGATGTAAAGCTGTAAATCGTTGCAACAGGGGAACAAGACAGTTGCAACTGGACAGTTGCAACTGGGGCAATTGAAAACATGACAGTTACAACTAAAGCAATTGTAAACAGTCCAATAATTGCAACTAATAAAAAAAAGTATTTTGATGACGAAATTTCTATTCTAAATTTAGATCATAATCAATATATGAGAAGATTTTTGACAACTTTCTAAACGTGTGAAGTGAGGATCAACACATCCATGCTATTTTGAGATTAATAAAGCTTACATCAACGTTGGTTTTTAAGAAGAACAAAAGTATAAATCAACAATCATGTTATGTTATTCTTCTTGTGGGTTTTGGGTTCAGCAGTTGCAACTGTCAATTTTTTTGAACATATGTTTTCTTTTTCTTTATCATTTTGTAATTACCAAGGGAAAATTCGGGTGAATCAGTCAAGGAGACTTGACATTACCAAGGGGGATCTTGGGGAGAGAGTTCATTGTGAGGTTAAATTGTAGTAATTGTGACAGAACAACTTCCCATGGCCCAAACACTTGGCACGCCTTTAAACCCACGTGGACCCCCGATCAATCTCGCAAGGTCAACGCGACCTAGTCAACCTTCCAATCCATCATTATCAGTAATTTCAAAAGTTTTAATTTGAGTTATTAATATTTTCAAGTTTTACAATTTAGCGGAAGCAATTAATTAAATAACTCAACAATAATGTAAAAGAGTTAGGCAACCTAATTGTGAAACCCTGCATAAGTATATCATCATCATAACTCAACTTAAAACTTTTGAATTTACTAATAATGATGGATTGGAAGGCTGACTAGGTCTGCGTTGACCTTGCGAGATTGGCTCGGGGGTCCACTTGGGCTTAGGCCGGGCGGTGCCCAGTTTGTGGGAAGTTGGGGCCGTCACAGTTGGTATTAAAGCCTAATTTTGAAAATCCCATGGCTTACAACATTGTGATACCAGCGTCTCAGTTGGTATCAAAGCCTAAGGTTTTACACTTAACTTTTGATTGTCCTACAACCAGCATAAGACATAAATCAATAATAGAGTTAGGACACGGTTGGAACTTAGCGTGGAACCCTATGATCCTGACTTAAGTCTTCGTTAGGAAGTGAGGAGAGTTGGGGAAAAAAATAAAAATTTATCCTATATGGATATTCGTTGTGTTGTAATATATATACGATATCGGTAATTATACACTAATTCGAGGATTCGTGGCAATGGAAAATGCGTCGACGTTTGGACCGGGTCTATGAATGATCGTGGGGCTGCAGGTTCGTGGTTTTCGAGTGCGGAGGAGCTGCATGCTCTATCAGATAGAATTGTATCGCATGACTACCACATCATTTCACAATCTCGACACTCGCGCCACACGCATCTCAAAGCGCATCCAATGTATATGGTTTTAATGTGACCACATTAAAACCACTATAGCCACTATAACCACATTAAGCCGCTACCTCGGTCCCACGTTGGCATGCGACTCGAGGCGCGTCCCCGTTCGTGTTTCGGCTCACCGAATTTCCCGCATATACCTTTCTCAACAATTAGCATTATAACCTTAAATTGGATATTACTAAATAATACACACATCACAAAAAAATATCATACCTCGGTGTCTCCACCCGAGATTCGGACATACGTATTCCGACGAATAGATCCCATATATGACCCTGACCTGGCACGTGACACAAGTCAAATTTTTGGGCCGTTACAGTAGTGTAGCAAGCCCGGTGTAACGACCCATTTTATTAATGTCTCTTAAATTTACGGACATGGACGCTGCGGTATGCTAGGACACACGGGGACTTAGATATGCTAGTTATTGTGTCTTGGATGCTTATTTGCGGTGAAATTTATTGAAATACATTGCATGTGTGTATGTTGAAAAATATTACGTGTGAGGGTGTGAACAATATTCGCCTCGATATGCGTGTCGATGCGGGTGCGGGTAGTTGACGGGATCGAATATTAGGACGAAGAAACTAACACACAACGAGATTGTGTGAACTATAGTCACATCGATATACGTGTCGACACAGGTTTCAAATAGTTGACGGGATCGACTATTGGGTCGGGAAAATGAAAACACACAAATTAAATAAAATTTTTGTAATGTAATGAATATGGAATATATATCGGGTTACGAATGACGCGACGGTGTACGGATATCACGTTTCGGACGCGAAACCGGGCGTCGAAACGCCCGAAAACACGAGCGAGTGTCGTAGCGGTGTCACGATTTGGTGTCACACTCATACAACCCCAATCAACATTTGTCACACACTCCCGCCACTTGTCCACCACCCACCTACCCACTTACACCACACACACACACACACACACACACACACACACACAAAACACACTCCCGCACACACACACACCAGGGAGGCCGAGAGCGAGGAAGAAGAAGAGGAGATGAGGAGGAGAAGGAGAAGCCGGGAATGAGAGAAGAGGGAGGAAACGCCACGATCGAGGTGCGTTTTAGTGGTTTTTGTTGTGGGTTTCGGGTTGTCGGTGGTGGCAAGACAGGGGTTCGACCATGGAGGCCGAACCGGGTAGCGATGGTTATGGCAGGGGTGTATCCCCTGCCATCGAGTCCACCGGGGGTTGGGGTGGAGAGCAACCCAAACCCCAAACCCCAAAACCAGGAAAAAAAAAATTTGATCGAACCAGTTTTCATTGGTTCGATCAGAGGATGAAGATGCACGCGCGCGCGTGTGCATCCCCCTCATGGGTCGGGCCCAGAACAGGCCAGGCTCGGCCCATGGGCCTAGCCTGGACCGGTTCTGGCCCAGGGTCGGGTCCGACCCAAATCGAATTTCAATTTAAAAAAAAAAGAGGAAAAATTTGGAAAATTACGGAAAAATTGGGACAAATTCTGAAAAAAAATATTTCCATAAAATGAATAGAAATTTATGAATTTCTATGAAAAAGAAAATATTTGGATATTTCAGACGCGATTTTTTGCGGGGTTTTGCCTCGAAAAGCGCTAAATATACAATTTGGCCTAAAAATCTTAGATATTTGTTGTAGATTTTCATGCTAAATTAAATTATTGATAAATGGACATAGGTTGACACGGTGATCAATTGGCGACTAAGGACTCAGTGGACTTGGACCCGGGGATTGATTACGGGGTAGTGGAGTGCGTTGTGAGGTTTGTAAAACCCAAAGGGAAAACTCTCGAGTATTTATTTTATTTCATATTTCCATTCATTTTCAGTATTCCTTGTGCTTTTAATTACATTCATATCTTGTCATCTTTTGGACGGTTGGTTGAGTTACTCCCACCGGATGTTCTGTTGTGTGTCTATGCATTTTAGACCATAGCATGTGTATCGGGAGTGCTCGGTGGATAACGAATCCCGAAGGAAATGCTACATGTGTCGGTGCGTCGTAGGTCTACGCCGGCCACCGAGAGGGATTAGGTGATAGCTAATTGGGTGCGCCCACTAGTGGGATCCTGGAAGGAAATCCCGAAGTATGGTTTAGTCTGACTGGAACGAGCACACATATTTTAGCTTTATTGTTATTTACGCATGCGATGCCCTACTTACAGTTGTATGTTTACATTCCGCATGTTTATTTAACGGTATTTATTGAATTCTATTTATTTATATGAATGCTCGGAGGAGTTCCTTGGGATTTTACTGACTGGACTCGTCATCTATTTTCTTCTGTGATGATTGAGTGCAGATCTGAGTACAAGTAAAGGCAAGACTTTAGGCGACTATCTCTGATCGCCTACCCTTGAGGAGTACTTGTACGTGTGATTATTTTGATATTTTGATTTTTTTGGGAATCTGGGGAGTGATATGACCTTGCACGTGCTTAGTTTTCTATGGTACAACTGTTTACTTCGAAACTTATAGGGTTTTTCCACATTAGGTTTTGTTTAATTATTTCATGAAAATATTTGCATTTAAAATACGACTTCCGCTGAATCTCTTAACATACACAAGTAGATATGAAATTCGAGACATAGTAGGACGCGTAGGTGTCGTACATGTGTAGTTGGTCTAGCTAGCGATGAGTACACGGAGACACGTCACTCCGGGGCGGCGAGGGTCGTCACACCCGGTAAGGGACTGGTTGGGGTCTTTCATAACTCTGTAACTCTTTATCATTAATGGATTCTTCACATCTGGGCGTAGCCCTGTAGATATAGGTCTTGGACCGAACTGCGTCAACATTCTTTATGTTATGGTTTGTCTTACAATTCGGTTTTAATTTTGTGATGTTTTTATCATTGCGTGATTGTCATTAACGATTCAATACTTACAAAGATGGCTTACTGGTTAGGTAAAAGGTCATAATGTAGGCAAGATATGGTTTCTTTTCTTTCTTACCTAGTGCTTGGGCATGGGTGAGTTTGTGAGACTCCGAAAGGGAGCCAACAAAAGGGTGGAGCTAGGGCAGAATCAACCATGAGTTGGGGGGAGGGAGGAAGTGAGTCGATCTATTACTTAATTTTACACACACACACACACACACACACACACACACACACACACACACACATATATATATATATATATATGAGTTCTTTAGACTAGATATTGCTCCTTCAAGTTGCTATTTAATCAAATAACTCAAACTCTAGAAGGGATGCATGGATTATTAATCATATTATTAGAAAAAACTCCTTTGTAATATTAAAAACTCAAAACGAATGGAGATTTTGTTATGTATTATAATATAATTATTAAAATAGATGCACAATAATGGCATACCTCAAAGTGAAATCGAAATTAAGGTCTCGTTTGATTTTTTTCGCTAACTTACAGTGTTAGTTGGGAGTTATCTCCTTGGAGTCAATTCTTTGGAGTTAATATTTTCATATTTCGTTCAACTTTAAACTTGTAGGGAAGTTTCAAATTTTTAAACAATAAAAAATATGAATTGACATGAATAGCCTCCAAACAAGAGAGAGATGAGTAATAAATACGTCATTAATGAGGGGTAATTGTGTCTACAACTCCTAACAAGAGAGAGATAACTCCCTAGGGGTGGTAGAGAGATTTCTCAAACCCTAGGGTGTAAATTGGGAGATAACCTGCAAGGAGGTTGGGCAACCAAACAAGATTAGTTCCCAACTCCCTGTAAGTTATCTCATGGGAGTTAACTCCACCCCTAACCAAACAAGGCCTAAGTCACATCGGGTGATGTGGCGTGCAGACCCGCATCCTTGAAAGTCGTTAGTGTGCGCTTTGGGATTCACACCCTACATGTTATATTTGCACCGAGAACTATATGCACACTCTCGTTTTTATGTGGGGCCCAAAAATCACATCACCCATGACTTTGGGGTATTTCATTGTAACATATTCATTTTTCTTAAAAAAAAAAAACTTGAATAATAATGGGGAAGTCACAACTGAAGTTACACCAGTCTACAAGAGTTGTTACACCCAGTCTACAAGAGTTGTTCACATCTCAAAGTTTCGGCATCAAAGACGTGTTATGCATTGAGATATGTGTATTTTTACATCTCAAAGTACGTACGAACGGCTCAAAGACTTGACGTGACTTCGGGTGGAACTAACCGGTCGTCATTATTCTAGCATTTCCCATAAAAGAAAATATAATTCTCACCAGTCGAGACATGCACAACAATATCTGGCCTTGCACACTTCTTTGCAAAATCAAGAACATGCTTGGCTCCCAATGTGTTGGTAAACAACGCTGCGTCATATCTGCACACCATATAATTAATATAAGGTTGAATCAATGAATGTGTGTTGGAATAAAATTTAATGTTTGTAAATAAGTTATGTTCTTATATATGACATGAGTATTTTAATGGTTCTCAAGATATTACGACTACCCATATCTATATATATATATAATATGTTTGTGAGCATGCAAATCAATACCTATATGATCAAGAAGTGCATGTCGTTTGAAAAAAAAAAAAAAAAACTTTTTATGATTCGATCCCCATCCTTATGTTCAAGTGACTTCATATCAGCCTTGTTTTGTTGGGGGTGAAGTTGGGGGATGCTAGACAACTTGCATGTGAGTTAGAACTAATCTTGTTTGATTAAATTTATAAACTCAACTCAATTCCATGCAAGTTAGTCCCAACTCACACTATTAGGTGTGAGATAATTGACTCCCTCACCCTTTAGGGGAGTTATCTCCCAAGGTTTGTGGACACAAGTACCTCTCTTATTAATTACTCCGATTACAACTTCTTTTATCCAAAAGAAAAAAAAAATACATTATCTCTTTATTAAATACCTGCAGTGCTTCTCACTGAAGATCTTCCTTTATATAGATATAGATATAAATTTATCTATACATGGTCACATCATGTATGCATGCCTTTAATTATGGGAAAATGCTAAAATGACACCCTAAATGACACCTTAAGTGACATTTATATGATGTGACGAGTGGGTCGCACGTAAAATGAGTGTGCATAAAATAGTTCTTCGTTTATATATAACACTCGTGATGTGTATCTCGAAGCGCGTATAACGATTCTCATGGATGTGGTCCAGCACGCCACATCACATTTTTACGTAGGACCCACACGCCATATCACTTGGGAGTGTCATTCCACAATTTTCCTTAATTATATGTATTAGTTTCTTGATCGGAGCTCAATTAATTTAACAAACTTATTTTTACCATATTTTCCAGCCACTTTTATTGCGATTTAATACCAGAGAATTTTAAAATTCTTGCAACTGCTGCTTGTCATAATAAGTACGATAAAAATTATAAACTTAAGTCTTATAAAAAATAATGAAAAAGAAAAAAAAAACGAACTCAAGTCTATGTCGACCTCAAATAAAAAGTCTATGCCTAATTATCAACATATATATATATATATATATATATATATATATATATATATATATATTTGGGTAGATAACATGTATAATTTTCAATACCACGGAAAGTAATTACTTATTATATATTAATTGTTAATTTTATGCAAAATATTTAGTTATTAATTGCTTTATAATATAAAAAAAATACTAGAATGACACTTCAATATTGATACCTCAAGTTAGATATGCAGAAGGGGGAAGAATCCTCATCCTCCAAGGGGATCCGCCCCGATGGGGAAAGAATTCTCAACCAATTTGCCCCCACAGGACAGGGGATGCGAGGAATTTCTTTCCCACCACCCGGGGTGGGGCAGGAGCAGTATTCCCTTGCACACCCCTCCCCACCCCATGGAGATTTTTCGACTCGCCCCTTGGAAATTCCTCATGGAGATCCCCGAATATTTCTCGTGGAGATTGCCCATTCCCCTTGAGATTCCCCAATAATAAATTATTTAATATATTTGTATAATGCAGTATATTATTGATCTAATATATGATATATCTCTAATTAATGTAACTAAGTTTATTAAGAAAAAGTTAATATAACATGAAATTCATAAAATAATGTAATAAATTATTTAATATATTTGCATCGATTCAACTATTGAACTATGTTTTTAATGATTTGATTTTGTATATATATAATGTATTTGATGTCTTTGTTTTAAAGATATTATGTGAAGAATTGATGGGTACTAAGGATCCCTTTTTCATGAGAAATTAAATGTGGGTCAAAATTTTCTCAATGTGAAATTTCAAGCAGGGAATCCCGCATTCCCCGCTCCGCCATAAATGGGGATGAAGATGCGAATGGGGAATGCATTTTTCGCCCATAATCTGCCTCACCTGCATCCTTACTCCTGAAACTTTGTAATGTGGCACGCGGACCTGCATTCATAAGAGTCGTCCGAATGCGCCTTGAGATACATACCATGTGTGTTGTGCACTAAAAACTATTTTGTGTACACCTATTTTCAGGTGGGCCCATGCAATACCACATCACAAAGGTGTCCCTTGAAGTATCACTTAGGGTGTCATTCTAGCATTTTCCAAAGAAAATATTATTGTGCAAGATGGAACAAGCAGTGCGACACTGCGAAAGGATGGCACATACCTACTAATTGTTGTAAATGGATGACCCTATCAAGCATGTGTAACATCAACACATGTGTGACTTGTATATCTCCTTGTTGTTTGTATCTCCTCACTTTGTACATCCATGATTGATTATGCATATGTTGTCCAAATAATTTGTAACACTTTCATATTGTACGTGTTATGTCAATGTATTGTCCACTTCGTGTACACTATTTATGTTTGTAACTTACACACTTTGAATTACTTGTAAGTTATGTTCTAGTACATGTATTCATGATTATTAAGAGCCTATATAAAGAGGTGCCTTCACTTGTAAAATACACACCAATGTTGGAATGAAAATTTCTACGTTTCTCAATTCTACTCACTTCTCTCTTTATCTCTTCTTCTATTCTTGTTCTTGTAATCTTTAGTTCATGTTTCTCTTACTTTAGTTCTACAAGTTGCAGTTTGATTATAACTTAGTTTACAACACTAACTACTATAAATACTAATTCACAAAATGGATTCACAAAATGGAAAAACCGAGAAAAGTAATGATGGCTACGTATACAAAATTCTTTTATGAGAGTAGTAATTATGTACCTACCAATCTGGATATATGCATGGCAGTTTCAGTTCTTAAACGAAATTTATGGCAGCTTCTCCTCAATTAAATCTACTTTTTTTTTTCGACAAAAAAATCGAAGAGATTGCACTAATTGCTTTATTCTTAGTCCAATTCAACAACTATTACAAATAGATATTACAACAATGAATCGCGAAACTAATTTCAAATCGTGCACACAATAGTATGACCTCAACCCTAAAAAGGGCATGTAAGCAAGGACTAATGCTAATTAAGGTCTTGTTTGATTTGTTTTTGTCGACTTATAGTGCGAGTGGAGTTAACTCAACGTAAATCAAACTTTAAATAACTTGCAAGAAAGTTGCAAATTCTTAAATAATAAAAGATGCAAAAGGGCCAATTTAGTCCTTGTACTCTCACCTAGTTGTTAACTCAGTTCCTAAAATCAAGGTAGGGCTAACTCAGTCTCTCAACTCTCTAATCCACTCCATATCAGTACCTCCAGCAATCTTGACGTTAACTTCCTCACGTTGACATTTTCTTTTTCTTTTCTTTAAAAAAATAAATAAATAACCGGTCCAACTGTCTCTTTTTGGGTACTTTAAAAAAAAAAACTTTCTTCTTTTTGCTCTCCAACCTCACACAGTACTTCTTCTTTTTTTTTTTTTTTTTGAAGAGTCCCACAATACTTCTTCCAAAAAAAAAAAAAAAAATACTACTCCAAGAAAAAATTATATTGCTTGTCCTCAATTAAAACTCACCCACAAACCACGCTTTCTTAAGAAAAAGAAAATTTGTATTGCTTTTAGTTTTCGAACCACTTATAGACTCATGAGACTCTTGCATGTTGAGTCATTCGGCTCCATCATTATATGCTTTGCAAGGAAAAAGAAATAAAAATATTGTACCTTTTTAGCAATCACCCAAAATCTGCTTTTGATTTTTTTCTTTAGGAAGAAAGCGTGGTTTGATTGTGAGTTTTACACTACAAGAATATAGTGAAATAACATCAAAAAATAAGGACAGCTAGAATCTGTTGCTAAACAACAACAAATCAACAACAGATGTGCATCAGACGGTTTCGTTTGACTCGGTTGACCAAAAAGCAAGTATTCAGCGACAAATTTGTGACAAACGTTGTGACAGATTAAATGTTGTCACAGATCTGTTGCTGATTTATCCCACCATACATTCCCGCCCAATCTAACAAACATAGAGATACGAGTACGAACACGTGTCGTTCGATTTGGTGAGTAAAACGTGCCTGTGACATATTTGCTTCAGATCAGCGACAGATTTAGACCTTGTCGCTAATCTATTGCAGAGTGAAAAATAAACTTTCCCTTCACACTACCTACCTCGCCCATCCATCGTCCTCGTCCCTTCATCATCTCTTCACGCCATCTGCCCAAACCATATTCCCAAACCCTCTGATTCCCAAACCCTCTGCCCAAACCATCCATCTTCGTCTATCTTCATCCACCTTTCGTGACTGATCGATCGATTCCTCTGTCCTAGGGCTGACAATTTGAGTCATAAAACGATTAACACGACACGACACGATACGTAATAAACATGTCGTGGGTTTGGCTTAAGTGGGTCTGGGTCATAAACATGTTAACACGTTTATACACGGTTAAGAAACGAGTTATTAACATGTCAACCTGCTTAACTCGTTTATGACTCGCTTAACACGACTAAAGAATAATGTATAAATAATAAATATGATATAATAAATAGATTGACACAAAACTCATCCATTTGAATGCATGTTAATAGTATGATTTATTTATAGACATCTTTTATCATATTTTATTTTATATTTGAGAAGAAATGTTCATTTTACTTTTAATATGTTATTTATGTTTTAGATTTTATTAATAATTATTTATTAAGAAAAAAATAAAACTTTTCACCAAAGTAAAATTTAGATTTTTTTTAGATGATTCTTATAATTTTTTTATGTTATTATTACGAGTCATTTTTACTTTATTATTAAGAGTAATAAAAACTTAAATGAAAAAAGTAAAGTAAAACCAACAACTATATATAATCACATTATATTTTATTGGCTATTTTAGTATGATTGTTCGAATTTAATCATTTAGATATATTTTAAAAAATAGTAACCAAATTATAAAAGTTTAAATAAAATAAAATTTTTAAATACAATATTTAATAAATGGGTGACACAAATACACGACATGTTAATTAACACGATCCAATTAGACACGAAAATGATTAACATGATTAATAAACATGTCATGTAATGGGTTTGTATTATATGGGTCATGACCTGTTTATGACACGACATGTTTACGACTCACCGATACGAATTGCCACCCCTACTCTGCCCAAATCCTTTTGTCCCAAAGCGATCGTGACTGGCGAAATACGGAGGCTACTTCTACCACGGATGAATGAGAGATTTGGATGCGTACGATGGGTTCGTCATCAGTGGAAGCTCTAGTGACGCTCACGGGAACGATTCGTGGGTCTACGAGTTGGTGAATATGTTGAAGAAGTTGGACTCCATGAAGAATAAAGCTTTGGGGATCTGATTCGTGGGTATGTATGTATGTATGTATGTATGTATGTATGTATGTATGTGTGCATTTTTTTTGCAAAGGTTCATCAGCATTTTAGATCAATAACTAAGTCAATCTTCTGCCAAATCCATTGTGATTGCCCAATAAATCCTCCCTGATTGGGGCTATTGCAGAGTCTACTCTGTCGTCATTCTCAACTGCACTTTCTCAAATCAAATGAACTTGTCTAACGCCTCTTTTGGTTCATTTCGATAACAAATCTCTTGGGACAAAGTTGCACTAGGTAGAGATTGAAACTAGAAGTTTATTGGCAAAGTAGGTAATTGTAACTATAAATTGCTTTCTTGCATTTCTTGCATTAATGAGCAAGAGTAGCGAGGGGTTGCAATTTTAAATTTGAAGACATAGCAACTAAGTCTCAATCCCAAATTAATTAGGATCAGCTATATGAATCAAACTCTTCTACTATGCTCAATTTAGTATAATTGATGATGTCATTTTCCATCCTAATCAATGTATATCAAATTAGCATTAAAGTCATTTGTAAGTTGTCTTTGAAAGTGTTCAAATCAACACTAACAATAACAAAGCCTCAATTCCAAATTATTTAAGATTATCTACATAAATCACTTTATTCCATTATGCTAGATTCAAGGCAAAATAGCAAAGCCTCAATTCCAAATTATTTAAGATTATCTACATAAATCACTCTATTCCATTGTGCTAGATTCAAAGCAAAATGTCTAAAAGATCTTGATTAGAAAAAGCAAAGACACAATAGTCATTGCGTTCTCAAAATTGTTTCATTGAAAGCTTAGAGTTGTTGTGAAACTATTTAACATAACAAAATCAAACTCTTTTTAACACCCCTTCAATTCACAATTATTCCACTGACCTATTACCAAAACCTAACAACAAAAAATACCAAACATATGAAACGTCCTACAACTCCCACCTGGCATCTAGTGGGAAGTTCATTCTTGTGCGTTTTTTATGGTGAAATGGATCTGTAGAAGAAAAAGAGAGGATTGGTGTTGGTGAGTTTTTTATGGTGAGTTTTTTTTATTACGAGTCAGTGTATATCTTCACATTTTTTTCCTTCTAATGTAGTCGATGTGATTCTTCATTTGCAGATATGTGCAGCAGTGACATTTGGTATTGGTGTTGCTTACAAAGAAGGAGTTGACATGACTTCTTTGTTTTTGCTAGGTAAGATATAATTACTTTACAACTCCCATGTCAAATTTTATGTTTCTTTTCAATTCATTGAATTTTATGTTTTTCAAGTGTAGGGGGTTCAAATAGATATTGGTTATGCGTGGAAGCTTATGTATTAATTAAGAAGTCCAATGATGCTAACTTTTTTCCCTTGTTATGCTCTTTTCTTTTCTTTTTTCTTAAGCATGGTTTACTTATTGTTTAATCAGTTCTTAAATACATATACATCAATTGCTATTCAAAAATGATAATTTTAAAATTTCAACATTTATATTCTAAAATTATTCTTTTATGGTAAGCCAGATGGACAGAACAATTAATTAGCTATGGTTCCAAATTGTGAAAGCTATATCCCTTTGAAACATAAAGACAAATTAATAGATAAAACAACTATACAAAAAATTGCCCTAAATAATACAGTTTGAATAATGATCAATTCAACTTTCTTTTTTGTGTTTTCTTGTCTATTTGGGGTTGGATGCTTGGTGGTCCTAGCTTGTATCATTAAAATGCTATAAAACTATATGCTTTATAAAAGTTTATATTCTGATTATTCTTTTTCTGGTTTTGAAATTTCTTGTCATTACATGCATGGCCCTAGAGTATCTTAGTGGGTCAAATAAGACCCACAAATATATAGTGGGCTCCAAACTTACTCATTCAAATCCAGATCTATAGTGAACTTTTATTATACAATAACCTACCGTTGAGCTACATACTTTCTAAAATACAATTTATTTTATGTTTACTATAGAACTCTTAATTTGATTGTGCATGACTCAAATTTCCTTGCATGTCCAAAATACTCCATCAAATGTTTAGCGAATTCAACAACTCTAAAGAAATCAAACTTCTTTTTTTTTGGGGGTTCATAAACTATTATTTTCCAGTGTAAAATGGCTACTTAAGTAGTAACTATTTGTATACCGAACAAATTAACTTCTCATATACAAGCTCTTAATTATGTGATCCATCAACCAAGCATATCTGAAAAAGATGAAATATATTCTATTGATCTTATAAAACAAATAAATCCCAAATGTTTGATACTTATCTGCTTTAAAGCAAAGATTATTGTACTATCAATTGTTGTTTTTAGGTGGACATAAAGTGCAATTGATTGTTTGATACTTATCGTGTAAGGTGGAAGAAAATCATGTCTCGACGGAGGAGCTTGGCAAGGGGATACAACAAGATCACCAAGTGATTCTCAACCATGAAATGATTGTTTTTCAGGCATGCAATTTATTTTTTCCTATCCTGCTGTCTATGCTTTTTTCATCACACACACACACACACACACACACACATATATATATATATATATATATATATTTCATTGCATACATGGTTGCTTCAAATATGGTGACATAAAGTGTTGGAGTTTGAATCTTATTTTGTTCTCTTTCACTTAAATTTACTACTTCATTGCCAATTTGGTTTAAGTCCAATCATAATAATTGAACTTTCCCAATCAAATTGATTCCGTTTAAGTCCAATCATAATAATGGGTCCATTTGAGAGAACGCTTTCTTAGTGTATGAGCTGGCTTTAAGCAGGAGAGCCATGTGAGCAGACAAATTTAAAGAAATTGTTCATGTGTTCAATGCTTTCATTTTGGTTGCAACTTGCTTGTTCACTCCTCGTTGAATATCTGGAGTTGTTAATATGATTGGATTTAGCGTTTTAGTTCATGTTAATATGATATTGTAAATTGTTGAGGAGATGTGAGTCCTTCTAGGCATTCTCACACTGATGTTTATTAGGTTCCGATATTTTTGGTAGTCTATTTTATAAGGGAGACTCTACCGAGTTTTTTGTAGAATATGCAAAACTAATGTTGAACTTAATGTCATATGTTGGTTGCATTTTGAATAATATTGATATTCCTTTTAATTTTTAGGATTTGGATGGGATCACACTCTACTAGCTAAAGAAGTGTAGTGCCTATCTATGTACCGGTGAAAGAATGTTATCGGAGTGTTTTGTACACATTGTATGTATGTAAATTTGTGTAGCCAGCTTGTGTAGTTGTTTGTCGATTGTTGAATAATGTTGATCTACTACTTTATAGTATAGTACAACAACTACAACAACAACAACAACAACAACAACAACAACAACAACAACAACAACAACAACAACAACAACAACAACAACAACAACAACGATGACTTAGCCTCAGTCCCAAATTAACTGGGGTCGGCTACATGGATCAAACTTTTCAATTGTGCTCGATTATGTGCAATTGATGGTGAGCTTTGCAAACCATTCAAATCCCTCCTAATTAATGCATCCCATGTTAACTTTGGTATGTCCCTACCTCGACGAACTACAGTTTCTATTGAGTCAAGTTTTCTAGTTGGAGTATTTGTAGGCCGTCTTTGCAGGTGACAAACCATCGCAACCGCCCTTCCCTAATCTTTGTATCAATTGGTACTACTCCTACTTGTCTTTGGATTTCTATAATAACTACTTTATAGTATAGTAGTAATTATAAAATGTTAAACTCATTTTTTTGTAGACATTGTTTGTAAAATTTTGATATTTTACGTATATCTTTCCAATTAAATGAATATTGGTAGCTTTTAAATTGTTTTGACATGATTTTACTACATGATATTTTTTACTATTTATTGTTTATAAATTTTTTTAAATAACTATTCAAAATGATGTCGCTAATTTGTCGCAAGCGTCTGTGCTGACTGGGCACCAGTCAGTGACAGACTTTCTGTCACTAAACAACAATAGATTTGCGACAGACACGTCTATGCTGATTGGATTTCGATTAGCAACATACCTATTTCTATTGCTGTTCAGCGACATACGTTTGTCACAAATCTGTCGTTAAACGACAACAGAATACCTAATCTGCTGTTGGGTTGCACCAACAACAAAGATTTTAGCAACAACTAATATATGTCGCTGATTTGTTGCTGAGTGGTTTAGCAACAGAACCATACTAATTCAACATCAGATTAGTTCGTTGCTGATTTAGTTCTTTCTTGTGGTGTTAATTGAGGACAAGCAATTTTTTTTTTTTGAATGAGTGGTTTTTTTTTTTTTTTTTTTTTTTAAAGAAGAAGAAGAAGAAGCATTGTGCGACTCTTAAAAAAAATATAGAAGTACAATGCGGGGTTGGAGAGCAAAAAGAAGAAAGTTTTTTTTTTTTTGGAAGTAACCGAAAAGAGACAGTTAGATCGATTATTTATTTATTTTTTATTTTTTTTTAAAAAAGAAAACGTCGTCGCGAGGAAGTTAACGTCAAGATTGCTAGAAGGACTGATATGAAGTGGGTTAAAGAGTTGAGGGACTAAATTGGCCTTACTTCGACTTTAGGGAATGAGTTAACAACTCGATGAGAGTACGTGGATTAAATTTGCTCTTTTGACTAATAAAATATATGAATTGACACAATACACTTTAAACAAAAGAGATGGATGTGTGTAATAAAAGGTAATTAATGAGGGATAATTATGTCCACAAACTCCTGGAAGATAACTCCCATAGCTAGCGAGGATGGGGAAATATCTCTCACTTTTGACTGTGAGTTGAGAGATAACTTAAAGGAAAGTTGGGCAACCGAAGAAGATTAATTCCAACTCTCCTCCATTTGGTTGAATTAATTTGTATTTTTTACATATTATAATATGTAAAATTAACAATATATATATATAGAGTTATAACAACGTTATCATCAACAACAACACTTATTTAATTTGGTGGAGACAATTAATGTTTCTTTCTTATAAAAAAAATAGTACTTATTGAGTGTATTAAATTTTTTTTTTCTTGCAATGAATAATGTTATTCAAAAATCTATTTTAAATTAGTTAAGGGCAAAGTAGACTTTTTTTAATAGTTGATATTTGTGCTTTTAATATATTATTATATTATATACATGGTGATTTTACCATGATAATTGTAAAATCACCATATATATGGTGATTTTTATTTTTGATGATTAAATTTAGATCTAATAAATATAGCTTCTTAATACGCATATTTACGAGTGATTAATGTAGCTATCAAAAAGAAAAATCAGTTGATTAACCTTGCATAAAAGTTAGTTGTTGCAGCGAAGTTAACAATAACGGTAATTTCTCTCAACATCTCTTCCCTCGTCTTTGAGTCAGCTATTCCCAAGTTTTCACAAGCAATACTTCCTGCCACAGGTATTATCCTTTCAGATAAGAAGGCTTCAAAACCCGTTCCATGCATCTCTCGAAGAGTTTTAAACAATTCCTTTCCAATCACCTACAACATTCAGTTTAGACAAAAGATTTTGTTACAAAGCAAGATTATATTAGAGAAGTTTTATAAGCTCTTAAGATAAATACACTGTTGAACTATGGTTGAGTTTGTATTGTATCCAATATTAGTCCCACATGGGAAAGAAACTTTTTGTTTCTTTTCTTATAAGAAATCTTGAGGGCCGCTAAGGGCACCCCACCATTTCATGAAGGCACCCAACTTATTTGTAAAAATTTCAGCAAAAATGAAAAAGACCATTTTGCCCCTGTATATATAATGATTCAAACCCCACAAACCATTTTGACAAAGAAAAAGGGCACCCCGCCACAAGGTTGAACCACAAAGCCACATTGCGTTTGGCGAGCGTTGATCGATTCTTGCGGATTGACATCATCCGACAGCGAGGTAACAATGTTTGACAACCATATGATGGTTTTTTGGAACTGTTAAGTTGTGTAAAACTGTGAAAATGATGATTTGTTTGTCAACGTAGGGTTTGGTAATTTCCTCAAATTCGAACTTGTTTGCACTATATAATGGAGGATAGTACTTCTACGGTGCAAGAGGAGGTTGAACTTGAGATAATTTTACAAATTTATTGTGTTTTTTATGAGGTTATCCGAAGTTTCTGTCGATGTGCGCAATTGTTTCGACTTCGCAGGACTGAGATGTATAGTAATGTCTCGGTCATAGAGGACCGAGAGGTTTCACGTAGGTCACGGTATGGTACGACCGAGAGTACTGAGTAACTCTCGGTCGTACGTGAGCGAGACTCAGAATAAAGTATCGGACCTGTACAACCGAGAACCTATTTTTTGGGGTTTTATGGTGATTGTCTTGGTACATTTTGGTTGATTATAATGTTACACTGTTTGTATTGCAGGTAATGCCGGTATCTACTATATTTCCAGACTACAAGGACACTTTTACACCTTGTAGGTCATTCCCCTCTAGAGAAGCGGCTATTTCATGGCTTCAAATGATTAGTGGTGAGAACAAGTTTGTGTTAGTAACGAAGCGCTCGGATGCCGGGGGCATTAAGCGCAGGGGAAGGGTGAAACTTGCGTGTGAGAGGTCTGGGACATATAGGGGACTGGCTCAGAGAGTAGGGAAGGGGAAAGCGGCCAAAATTTTAAAGAAATCAAGAAATGATGAAAAGGCGAGGACTCAAACTGGTACGAAGAAATGTGGATGCCATTTCCTTATCAATGTAAAGGAAAATGCTGACTCCTTATGGTATGTCACTGTTATATGTGGGAGGCACAATCACGGCACCGCAAGAAGATTGGATAAGGGGGAGCAGGAAGTTGAGGATGCGGGTGGGAGGACTCACTACAAAAAAACAGCAAATCAGAAACGGAATTAGAAACGGATCTTATTTCCGTTTCTAAATCAGAAACGGAATTAGAAACGGAATAAGTTCCGTTTCTAAATTAAAAAGTTAGCGACGGAATTGAGACCGAAACGTTCAGAGACGGAATTAGAGACGGAATTAGAGACGGAATTAATTCCGTCTCTAAAAAATGGCGCCAACATTCCCACCAAAATTTTCATTTATTACAACCGTCCGTTACGTCTCGAGATTCGTGCGTGTCTCGATCTCGATAATTCAAAAATGGGGACCAAAACTCTATCTCTCCCTAAAATCTCTCTCCCACCGCTCTCTCTCTCTCTCTCTCTCTCTCTCAACGAAACCTCTCTCTCTCACCGCTCTCTCTCACAGTCACCGCCGCTCTCTCTCTCTCACCATCACCGCCTTCTCTCTCTCTCTCTCGTCAGTCATAGCTCTCTGCTCTCTTTTCACCGTCACCGCTCTCTCTCTCTCTCACCGTCGCCGCTCTCTCTTTGTCTCTCTCTCGCAACTCTCTGCTCTCATTCTCTCACCCTCTCTCTCACCGCTCTCTCTTAGGGTTTGTTGCTATAAAATGTGGTGCTAACTAGCAAACCCTAGTGCCACAAGTCTTCTTCTCTTCTCTCGCTTCGCTAGGGTTTTGTTGCGGCGATTTGCGAGAGGAATCTCCTTCTCTGTGACGTAGAGGTGAGATTCTATCTTCTCTTCTCCTTTCGAGCTTGGATTCAATTCGTTTGTAATGATGTTCTTTGCTTTCCGATGTTGAGCATCGTGGTTGATCTTGTTACGGATTTTAGATTTGAATCGTTTATGGCTTCAAAGTCGGTGATTATCATGTTGTGTTGATGATTATTGTTTTGTGTAGATCTGGATCTGCTTAGTGTTTTTTTGTTGTTCATAGATCTGGTTCTACATTTAGCTTTGATTCTTGGAAGGTTGAAAGGAAAGTCTTTTATGTATTATTTCCTTGTACATCCGTTTTTGTTGATTCTTAGACTCTCGTTTAATTGTTTTAATTCATGTATTATTAACTTGATTACTATTGCTTCGAAAATGAAATCATGTCTCTTACTAATGTTTTAGAGTTTTAGGGTGCTAGAGGTTAAGTTACTTCTAATTTGAAGTACTGAATCATATAATTTTCTGTTTTATTTCTTCTCTTATTATATGTTGCCATTTACTAGTAAACCAACTTCATTTTATATGTTGATTCGTTTTTTTATTCTTTTTGTCAAAAAAAAAGTGAGAAAATAATTTGATACCTTAGTTGTTTTAGCTAGTAAAATGCTTCTCCCATACAAGCAACTTTGTAGTGAGAAAAAGGTAAAGTTTTCTATGTTAACCTTGAAGCCTATAAAAACAAGCATATTAGAGAATTCAGTGGCAATGGTATGTTAGATGTTTCTCTTTAGTTGTTTTTTAGACTAACTATTGATGTGAATTTGAATCATTCTTTTTCCTTTTAGGGACTTGAAAATGGTTCTCTTTAGTTGTTTGATGCATAATGGATTTATGACATAATTAGCTAATGAGTAGTAATTAGAAACTATTTATTCGGATTTTATCTTTTATAGTTTCAGCTCAATGTGCCAAACAATTTATTAGAATTTTATTAGAAATTTGCTACTTGCTTACAATGTATTCTTTTTGGAACTTTGTAGGAAACTGATAGGCTTAGACAAGTGATTGAGAAGGAAATGCTAAAAGTCGAGGTAAGTTTGTTCTTCCCAAAATAACAACTAAAGAGAGAGATCCTTTGCTAGACATGTTATTTCAAAGAAAAATTGGAGTTGAAGCCCTCTATTGAAGGCATGGTGAGAATCTAACTCCTCAATTAGTTTATTAAAACATGGACTTGTCGATAAGGGCCGATTGGCTCATCAAGTTTTTTTAATGATCCTTAGTTTAACTTTAAAAACGGATTTTTATTGGTCGATTCAAATATAATGAGTTTTATGGACAAGTTGATTAAGTTGTTATGGTTAGTTGCATTCCATGAAAAAAAATTTATATGATATTGATGATTTGGGCTAGTATTCAAAAGTGATCATGCCTTGTAAAAGGTATTGGTGGATAATGTGCTCTTTTGTTTGATGAAATTGTCAAAAGAGACCTTAACTTGTTCTTTTAACGAAGTGCATGGAAAAGCATGATTCTAAAGTCTCATGGATTCTTTATTGAGCTTTGTTTCTATGATATCATGATTTAATCGAGCAATCATTAGTATGATTTTTCATGTCTCGAAAGGATTGTAGCTAATTTGCATTGATTTGGGTAAAATCCTTTTAAAACGCTTCAAGGAGAGCTCATTCATTTTTTTCCCAAGTCTTGAAATATGTTCAATCCAACTTTATTGAATGTAGTTAGTAATCATCATTTTGGGTGAGACTTGAAGCTAAGTTGAGATGCGGAAGAGACTTTGTTTTATCCATTGAAAAAAAGACTTCGATTAAATCATGGATTTTCGACTAAATGCTATGATTTGAGAATTTTAAGTCGAACTTGACTCTAATGAGTTGATTTGAATCTTTTTAGTTGTGATTAGTCGATCGCATTCAATTTATATTGGATAACTAAGTTTATGAGATTTTTCTTGTTTTGCTTCACCGCATACTTGTTTTACTCGAATCGTCGATTTTGATTTGAAAGAATGGTTTAAAAGTCAGGAATGACTTAAGTCGGATAACTAGGAATGAGGTTTGAGTCCTTAAATGATTTAAGTTAGTCTAAATAAATTCAGTAAATACTACTTTAAGAATCCATGAAAAACATATTTAAAATTGGTTTTGGTTCATTCATTTTTTGATTGAAATATTCGATTAAGTGGTTTAATGCATAAATTTTACTTGAATATGATCTATAATTTGCATTGTTGTTTGAATAAGGATATGTCTTCTTTAAATTTAGGCAATAACAAGTCCATATCATTTTTTTTGGTGTGATCAATAGTTTGATACTCATTAAGTTCATACTTCACAACTTAAAAGGTATCCTAGTTCCTCATCAAGTTGATATTGTCAAACTCAACCTATGTAGAATATTGTGTGCTCTAGATAAAGGTAAAGGAGTCACCGTCACGCTTGGAAAATAAGGGGTGGGTTGCAATAGGTTGAAAGCCAATGTAAATCGATCTTTATGAAATGGATTAAACAAGTTTATTGTTTGGTTCTTGAAAGTTAAAAAAGCTCAGTTTGAAATGAGATGAGTGAGCTTATGATAAATTTTGTAGCTTGTGAAAGTGGATTGATTGAAAATAGTCTTATGAGTTTTTTGGTCTATCTATGAGGTAGCATATTTTTGTTTTCTTATATGTTTTTAGAAAATGAAGATAAAAGTGAAAATGACAAACATTGCTATCTTCCTCCTCTTTGGATTGGTAAGAATTTAATTTACTTAAATCAGTATATGCGATGTTTATCATCGTTTGTGGATTCTTAAATCTCAAATGAATTAATGTTAATCTTTTTGCTTGTTTGTAGACTTTGATGGTCGAGTGCGGGGATCGTCACTATAAGTTCGATGTGAGTCATTGCTCTTCTACCTTAGCTCTATCTCCTATGATGCTTATGTCCCTGAAAAATTTAAGTTCGACTATTCAATTATTAAGTTGTTTCAAATGTCCCTTGGTTTGTGCGGTGGTGTTGAAGAACATCTCAAGACTTTTCGATTGATAATTCTTTTTGTGCATATTTATAGGATTGTAAGTTTTTTTTTTTTTTTTGTGGTTGTTGAACAATAGGATTGGTGGTTTTGTGAATACTTAGAAATTTGGAGCATTTGTAATACTATACAATTTTTTTGGATATATATCTTTTTCAATTTTTGATTTTTACATTTTTGTTCTCTCAATTGAATATTTGTTGATATATATTGTCGATGTATGAATGTCAATTTATTATATATTGGCGAGTTAAATGTGCTTGGATTGAGACCTATATATGTAAGACTTTAAAAACTAAACAAAAATGAAAATTAGAGACGGAAATAACAACGGAATCTTTGGATTCGTTGCTATTTCCGTCTCTAATTTTCGTTTTTGTAAGATACATAAATCGAAACGGATTAAATTCCGTCTCGATCCGTCTCGATTAGCAACGGATCGAGAGACGGAAATAATCGAAAACGAATTTATTCCGTCTCTAATCGAAACGGAATTAGAGACGGAATAAATTCCGTTTCTAATCAAACGGAATTTATTCGTTTACGATCCGTCTCTAAATCGAAACGGAATCCATTTTCCGTTTACGATCCAATCAGCGACGACGTTTTCAGAGACGGAACGCATTCCGTCTCTGTTCCGTTTCTGAATCCAATCAGAGACGGAATTTTTGCAAATCAGAAACGGAAAATTCCGTTTCTGATTTGCTTTTTTTTGTAGTGACTCAAATTCAGCAGCTCAGGGAGATTAGTCCACCTTCGTCTTTTGTAGAGTGCGAGAGAAGTTGAGGATGCGGGTGGGAGGACACCGGGGTCTCCAATCGGAGGCAAGGCAGTGTCGAAGAGAAAACACGATGATGACGATTCTTCGACGAGACGGTTGTCGAGCGGATTTGAGTCCTCCCACTCCACAAAAGAGGCCTCCACTTCTAGGCAGAAGAAAGACAAGGTTGTTCCACAAATGCGTCGTGCCAGTCGACGCACGCAAAGTGCATCTAACATGGCTTATGGTCATTGCTTAGAACCGGATTGGTTGCCACATGTTGAGGGCATTATCGATGTGGTTTCCGATGGAAATTGTGGATATCGGTGTGTAGCCTCTGGGCTTGGACTTGCCGATGTTGACGGGTGGAGGATTGTGCGTAGAAGGATGTACGATGAGATTATCGGGTATGAAGACCTTTGGCGGGAAGTGCTTGGCTCGAGTCTCGAGGCGTCATCGAAATGCGGTGCATTGCACGAGAGAAGCAAGTTGGTGCATCTTTCAAAGAATGGTTGACACTTCCAGACATGGGATTGTTAGTATCCACTGCATTCAATGTCATTCTCGTCAACCTCTCGCATGGGAGTGCCTCCACATTTCTACCTCTACGTAGTGCTCCACCGTCGTCGTTGCACAACAAACTTATCATTGCAATGACAAATGAAAGGAATATCCATTGGGTTAGGGTAAGTTCTATGATTTTTTGTGAATTGTTTTGTTTCTACCTCTACTGTTCACTTTGACATGTGAAGTTGCCTGTGAATGCACTGTTGCCATCCTTATATCCATCGTGGGATCGGTACGTTGAGGACTGCGCCAAAGGTTGGCGAGATGGATTCGTATTTCGAGACATCGCGCTCATTGCAATCTGTTGATGAAGCCACCATATCATTTGTAGATTCGAGATACACCGTAGTGTAAAGCTTGTACCTAGAAACCTTGATGGATGTACATTTAGAAATTTTGACAGATTACTTAAATGTTCTATGGATATACAAATGTCGTGCTGTATTTGATTGTTGTTTACTTATGGATGGACACTTGTAGAGTCAATTTGAATGTTACGGAGATATATAATTAGTTAAGTTTCGGTGCAAATTGTCGTGCTGGATTTTCATTCTTGTATAGTTAGTTTGACATACCACAAAAAAAATTTACAATAGCAAGTTCTCGGTTGTACACCACCGATGGATTGACCATTTCAATTCGCCTTACTTTCGTCCTATGACGACCGAGCCTCTCTTGCGACCTCCATTTGTGTACAACCGAGAGTAGGAGAAAATTCTTGGTTGTACACCACCGACGCCACATTACCTATCACTAATTGTAGCTCTCGTCATGTCTCGTAGCCGAGATATAATCGAAGTATTCTCGGCCATGCGTAATCAGAGGCATTGTGAACTCTTCCGGTCTTCGTGGCGAGACTGCGAGTTCCCAAAAATATTAGCTTACATCTCGGCCATGCTTGGCGAGACAGATTGACACGATCTCGGCTTTGTGTGGCGAGAACCGCGATTTCCCAATTTTTTTACAATTGAACAAACCGCCACACACACATTACAACTACTCTACCAAATGTAACTTAATTCGACGATCTTCAACCGAGCCCTAATTTGGAGACGAAATCGGCTCACACCCCCGACCCTACAAACTGCTAAAAACTCGTACAACGAAGGAGAAACACACGGCGAGGGACGGAGAACACGATTTCGGGGATTCCTCTCACTGGTCGGTTCAAAACAAATGGATTCTTCCACAAGGAGTTCGGTGAAGGTGGTGGTGGGGGTGGTGGGGTGCGAGAGGTTTTGCACGAGGGGTATTTCGGGTTTAATTTCTGGGTTCCCCAGGTAAATTGGTTTGTGCCAACATTAATTGGGTGCCTTCATGAAAAGGTGGGGTGCCCTTAGCGGCCCTCGAAATCTTTCACTTGAAAGTCTTACTTGATAGTTAATATGTCTTTAATTAGGCCTTGGGCCTTTGGGGCTAATGTTAAAATAACTTAGCCAATTCACAACACAAAATTTTTACTTTTTACATTAAAGTTAGTTATTTTGGAAATTGTTATTAGTGGTGAACAATCACCACTTTTAGTTTTTAAAAAGGTGTGTAATAGACCTCGTTTTGAGCAGTTGTTATTGTTCAAAAGAGGTGTCTTTTGGTCTATGAATATGGTTTGTCACTTCATTAGAAGATATAGAAAAATTTTGAAATCAAGAGAGTTTTCTGGTTTAGTGAGAGAGATTTTTGCTGTTGCAGAAGATATGATCTTTTGATTGGTGTGTAATCAAAGATCAATCCAGTTGTATCCTGGAGACGAACCTCTTGAAGCATTCATACACCGAATTAGAGGAAATTTCGTCTAAGGACATTACAATTTAGTGCAAGCCTCTGGTATTATTTTAATTTAGTTCTTTGCAATTGAATTCAAGCATGATATAACAACAGTTCAATTATATGCATGTTTTTGTATTAACATATATGCATGTTTTTTTTATATTGTTCTAACGTACACTACTTGAGGGTTCCAAAGCTAGTCATCGGATTTTTTTTGTAGGAATTAGAAGCTAGTCATCCATCACAACAATTATGCATGGGTTTTTTTTGTTGGGTTAATTAGTACTTTTTATTAGGTTTATTTTATTTCATAGCTAAGTAGTTGTATTCTCTACTTATCCAAAAAAAAATTAGTTGCATTCTCTGGTTGAAAGGTATAGGTTGTTTTCTCTTGTGAGAATTTTTTTAGGTCCGCTATGGGCACCCCACTAATTCATGAAGGCACCCATATTTTTTCTCATTTTCCCATCTAAAATGTAAATGTCTATTTTGCCCCTTCATATATACTCACTCAAACCTCACAAATCATTTCAATGCAAAACTGGGGCACCCCACCACCTTGGATCACAAGTGAAACCTAAAGTCACAATTGTGTTTGCCGAGCGTGTATCGATTCTTGCGTCTTGACATCATCCGACAGCGAAGTAACAATGTTTGACAACCATATGAAGCTTTGAAGGAACTGTTTTTTGGATAAAAAAACTGTGAAATTGATGATTTTGTTTGTCAACATAGGGTTTTTTACGAACGTGATTGATTCGGTCTCGCAGGACCGAGAGTTATGCAAACGTCTCGGTCAACATCCACCGAGAAAGGAATAAAAGTCTCGGTAATGGACAATCGAGAGAAATGCTACGTTCTTGGTTGTACATCGCCGATAGGACATAAACTATACACTTCGACTTACTCTCGTGATGTGGTGACCGAGACGACAATAAAAGTCTCGGTAATGGACAACCGAGATCTATCTTACATTCTCGGTTGTACAACACCGACATAATATAAACTGTACACTAATGGTTGCTCTCGTGAAGTGGTGACCGAGATAACAATATAACTCTCGGCCATTCGTTGCGGAGACTGTGTAAACTATGCTGGTCTGTCGGGCCGAGAACCACGAGTTTCCAAAAGTTTTCCCTCAGTCTCGGCCATGCTTGGCCGAGACTGTAAACAAAATCTCCGGCCTGTGTGGTCGAGAACCACGACTTTTCAATAAATGCACCATTGAATGCACCGCCACACAAACATAACAACTACTCTACCAATTGCAACTTACTTAGACTATCAATGTACCTTCAAACGATCGATTTCACGACTTGAGTGTGTGAATGAAAAACTTAAACTGAGCCCTAATGTGGAGACGAAATCGACCAAAACTCGGAGCCTTCAAACTCGAAAAATGTTCTACAACAGTGGAGAGATACGGAGAGGAACGAAGACAACTGAGATTCGAGATTGCTAGCTGGTTCGTTGACGAGAAGTAGGGCAAGTCAAGCAAGAAGACGGTGGTGGGGTACCTCAAGAGGACGGTGGTGGGGTGGTGGGGTGTCTCTGTTTTGCACGAGGGGTATTTTCGAGATTTCGGGCCTAATTTTTGGGTGCCCTTGGTAATTTGATTTGTGCCCTCAATAAGAGGGTGCCTTCATGAATTGGTGGGGTGCCCTTAGCAACCCTCAATTTTTTTTGTTTGATTCCCTTAGTAGAATTTTTTTCTTTAATTCCCTTGTTAGAAATTTTATTTTTCGTTATGGTTCCAGCAATGTATTATCGTATTAATTGTTTTTGTTCTAGATGTTTGTCATGAGAACAATCATTAATTGTCCCGCTATTCTATTATTATAGTTGCAGTTCTTCGAAACTATATATAGTTTGATTTTTAACAATAATTAGTTAAAATATCATAACATTTTACAATTTTTGTTATTATTACTCTTTTGAATTTTTTATTATATCACAATTTTTCTAAATTGTTAAATTTGTATCTTAAGTCATTTTTACTCCAAGTTTGATGAATAGTTACTTGCCACCTAAATAATAACTTTAAAAAGTCACTTCATCACCTAATACTTACTACAATAATTACTAAATTTATCATTTAAATTAATTATTTAAGTGTTACATCATCAAATTTGGAGTTAAGAAATGACTTAGATACAAATCTAACAATCTAAAAAGGTCACGATATAATAACAAATTCAAAAGGTTATGATATATATATATATATATATAAAAGTTGTAAAAGTTAAGATATTTAAATCAGTTTGGCTATTAGTAAATAATGTACTTTCATTGGAGTAATTAGTTATAAGTTTGGTTTTGTTCTATCGAATGTATATTGAGCTAATATTTAATGATAATTGAAAACCTTATTTTACTTCAAAAAGATAAATATAGTCTCATATCCCAAATTAATTGGGGTAGGCTATATATATATATGGATCAAACTCTTCCATGCATTATGCTCAATTTAGTGCAATTGTTGACATTTCAAAAATAAAAAATAAAAATCAAGATGATTAAAATAAACTCAAGAAATTATTAAACTCCGATCTTTTGAATAAAATTATTGTTTTTAGTAAAAAAGATAAACATATTTTTAAAACTTATTATTAAAATAAGATCTAGAAATGATTTTTTTTGATAGATTAATCAAATTGATTTTGGCCAAAACTACTCGTTTTTTTTTTTATATATAGGTGAAGACAATTACTTGTTTTCCCATTATTTAAAACAAGCTAAAAAGGTGAAGTCAAAAAAGAAGAAGATAAAATTAAATTAAACTAAAAAGAAAAAAGAAAAATTCGAGGGGGCGCCATTAGCTTAAACTCATCTCCTCCAACATACAAGACAACTATATATGCATACCATATTCTTTTTTTGATAGAAAAACTATGTATACCATATAGATACTATTTTTCGATAAGACTTATATAGTAATAGATACTATTAAAAGAAAACTTCTGTATATGGAGCGAAGAACAACATGGTTACCTCGTCTCTAAGCCGCTGCATAGCTGTTTGAGAATCTGCAGCTCTTATTAACAAAAAAAGTCTCTGTACTTCAGGTTGAACTCTCAGTACTTTCTCTACAAATACTACATCATTATCATAGGTATATGTTAGTGTATATTAATATGTTGATATGATGATGAAAGGAAAAAAGAAAAGAAAAGATGAATGTCATCAAAATATTAAAAGGTATATGTTGTAGTCTGTTTCATCATAACGTTTGATAAAATTGGAGCACTGCCGAGAAGATTAATTAATTGATGACATGCATGCACAAATGAAGAAAGTAAATAACTATATATATTTATGTATATAGTTGCATACAATTTCCGAGAAAACCAGTTGAGCCCGTGATAAGAATGCTTCTTTTCTTCAAAAACTTCAAAATGATGTCTAACTGATCCATCTAATTCAAATGATCGAGAAGATACAGATATATGTACAGGCTATATGGTTGATGAATTAGTATGTGGATTCATATATATATATATATTTGATATTTAATAGAGGTTTTTAAACCCCTATTAAAGGGGGGTGTTATTAAATAACACTTAATTGATAGGAGTTTTAAAAAACCTCTATGTAATACATGTATTAAAAATTAAAACATAACACATTTTCACATGACATTTAATAACACTCTATTTAATAGGGTTTTAAAACCTCTATTAAAGGCCAAAAATGTTCTAGTGTTGCTACAGTAACGTACTCGATTAATTTTTGTAATATTGGTCCCCATTCAAGGTAAGGAAGGCTGGAGTGTCCACTCATATAAGTCTTAATATTGTATTCAAGCTAGTTGATGTGGGTCTATCCCAACATCTCTAACACTCCCCCTTAAGTCCGCCGCAGTCCATCATAAGTGGAGGATGGGTCTAGTTAATTAGCTTTATCTTTATCTTTTTTCTTTTTTTTTTTTTTTTTTTTTTAATCCATCCTAACCTCATGTTAAATTTTTATAATATAAAGCCAATCCATGAGGTGATGAGAGTATGGTCACTAATTTATGCATGGGGGCTATAAATGTGAGATTGGGTTCACTCCAAAATGTCAATCAAGATGGAATATTTACTCCACGTTTGTAAGTCTTATTTTTCTTTTTAAGTAGTCGATGTGAGATATAACATCTCCAACCCTTCCCCCTCAAGTCCGACTAGGACTTACCGCAGTAAGTCATGGGTGGATGAATGACCTGCAAGTAGGGGTGGCAAAAAAATGGGTATGGACGGCTACGGGACTGGACACCCCATTTTAATAACGACTAAAAATAGTGTCCGGACTCGTACCCATTTTTGAAACGGACACTTTTTTTTTGTCCAGACCCGTATGTTTTTAAAATATACAAGTCTCGTTTTTTGTCCGGACCCGTTTTTTCATAAAATAAAATAAATTTTTTCACTTAATTATTAACAAAAATACATAAATTTTATGTTTTCATGCATTCCATCACTACAAAAAAGAAATGTTATAAATTCAAAATTCAAGTCTTACAAGTTTCCATATAAAAATAATATCATCATTAGTAAAATTATAATTCAAACATTATGAAAGTTTCAAAACACTACTATAAATAAACAAATATTATTTAAATTAATCGCGAAACGGGTACTTATTTTTTTAAAAAATTTGTCCGAACCCAAACATTTTTTAAAACGGACAAGAAAACATGTTCAGATCCGTATTAATTTTTAAAAATTATATCCGAACCCGTTTTAAACGAGTCCGGACAAATACGGACAAATGGGTCCGGACACATTTTGACACCCCTACCTCCAAGTCATTCATAGACTTTTGGAGCTGCAGTACTTATGGGGTTGTTCCCTTTGGCGATGCCTCTTGTTTCCTATCGCTCTCTCTTTGATGGGTTTTGAATCTAAGCACACCCGACATAAATGAGTGCGGAAAGAGCTAGACGGATGAGAGTTATAACTCTAGGTTCACTACGTCATTTTTGAGCACTGGTTTTTGGGTGTGCTATAAGAGGATTAGCAATCTCGCGGAGAATTTACCGTTTTGGATAATGACTTATATACAACATTCTTTTGTATAATGGGTCCGGCGAACGTGGAGGGTACACAGTCCTTTCAAATGTTAATTAATACTCCCTCCATCTATTTATATAGGTCGATTAATTTTACTTTTGAAAATCAATAAGTCTACTTGACTCATGAGTCCGGACTCATAGGGAGGTTGTTAAAATTTTTGTATAAATATTTAAGGGATATAATAGAAATTTTACAAGTGATTGTGGTTGTTTCATTAATTGTTCGAGGATATATTTGAAAATTAAAAACTTTTGAGTCCGGACTCACGAGTCCAAATAGCATTACCCTTTCAAAATTACAAATGGTTTTACTCTTTCACACCTTAAATACCTATTTCGCTCTTCTTCAAATTCAACATTAATTTAATGCCCTTAAATATACTTTCTTCTTTGTGTTAAAATAGTAAAAACAAAAGTAAACATAACATTAATAACACCTTAATTAGTGTTTCAAAACTCAAAACGACATATATAAATGAACGGAGGGAGTATCATTTTCTAGTTGTATACGTATAAATTTCTTGAGCTTGTCTTTAATTCCCTCAAAAATAAAATAAAAAAAAAATGAAGTAATTTATGAGAGGGCGGAGTAATTTAATTTTGTTATTTTGATAAGAATTAATTTTGTTGTAAGATTTGAATAGCAAATCAATGAGTTTCTTAATTTTTGTGCAAAGGAAAATATGAGACAAAATATTTGATAACAGAGGAAGTATATTGGCTCAAATTGCTACTCTCGCGTTGGGGAAACATCTTGATCCCTCCAAAATTGTATTTGCACCTTAAAAGATGTTCAAGCTATCAAAATACCTCTCACAGTGATCTAACCAATTGGGTGACCCAATAATTTAGTATAAGATTTGAAAATAAAAGGTCATGGGATCAAACTTGATTGGTGCAAAATGAGTATTATCTTCAATTTATCAAAAAAAAAAAAAAAAAACCTCTCACAGTAAGGCAACCGCATTTAGCCTGTACATTCACATTTATTATTTTCAGTTAAATATATCTCTTACATTTATATATGTGGCCTATGAACAGCTAGAAGTGGTTAGAAAAATAAATACTATTGTTTACATGATAGTTGCAACTTACCAGTATAATTTATGATGTACCAATCAAGCCAACCAAACGGATGGGAATTCGAGCTTTAAAGTGAGTAAGTTATAATCTTTTTTATCAAATATGTATATATGAAAAATGATTTTTTGACATAATTCTTTTGTTACATACATTTACTATGTAATAGTGTAGATTTCCTTAAAATATGTGGGATCCACACATCTCAATCAAATCTACATCATTGTGTAGCAAATATATGTCTCCTAGTAAAACTTGTATTAACATTTATACATGACATAACGTAAGCAATAATAAGCAATCACATTAACACTCAAACTTTATTTACTTAGGGTGTGTTTGATAGCAAAAAAAATCTTCGATGAGAATTTTTTTTTAGTAAATCTTCTTGAGAGAATTTTATAAGAAAATTTTATCATAGTTGTTTGATTTCACAAGAAAGAATTTTCTTTTATGGTTCCATCCGTGTGCGCAATCATCGTCGATGTTGGGCGGCTCAACGATGATGTTGGTGACGAAGCCGGAGACGAAGAGAGAAAGAAAGAATGTATATCCGCGAAAGAGTAGCAGATGCCAAGTTTGTTTGGGTGGAAGAAATTATCAGTTCGTGAGAGAGATTGAGAGATTTTCAATTTTCCACACTAAGGGTGTGTTTGATAGCAAAGAAAATGAAAAAAAAATTATAGAAAATTGTCTACTTTTTTGTGTAACTGCACTGAGAAAAAAAATACATTCCCCTATTTTTCTCATTTATTTTCTCATATTTTAGTGTGAAAATTTGAAAATCTCTCAATCTCTCTCACGAACTGTTCATTTCTTCCACCCATACAAACTTGGCATCTGCTACTCTTTCGCGGATATACATTCTTTCTTTCTCTCTTCGTCTCCGGCTTCGTCACCAACATCATCATCGAGCCACCCGACATCGACAATGATTTAGATGCGCACACGGATTGAACCATAAAAGAAAATTCTTTCTCGTGCAATCAAACAACTATGAGAAAATTTTCTATATAAAATTCTCTCAAGAAGATTTGCTAAAAAAAAAAGTTTTTTCTCAGATTTTTTGCTATCAAACACACCCTAAAAGATGAGAAAATAAATGAGGAAAATAGGGAAATGTGTTTTTTTTTTCTCAGTGCAGTTACAAAGCTATCAAACAATGGAAAAAACGGTTACACAAAAAAGTAGACAATTTTTTATGATTTTTTTCATTTTCTTTGCTATCAAACACACCCCCAAA